>JAOTOM010005182.1:0-600000 GCA_034440615.1 Ashinkailepas kermadecensis
ATGGTCCAATTTGAACAACATTGAAACAAGCTCTCTTATGATGTGTAGTTCGTTTTATTATCAAATCATTTCACCCTGTCACTTTGCCCTTAAAGTGAAATGGGAGCAATTGGCCACTCAACATCTTGTGATAAACACGTGTCATACATCTTCTGTGACGTCTTGACAATTTCCAATGTTTTTAACTAAACGAAAATCGAACGTGCTACATTTTTATATAATCTTGAATAACTTCCATGAAGGTTTAACCCTGTCACTTTTGCACTCAATTCCAGAATTTGTGTCTCAAATTATCACATTGTATCACTTTATATTGTATATCAGATGTTCTACATTACCGAATTAATTTCCAATGGTCTTAAATAAACAGGCATAAAATCCCCCTGTCTTATGATGCCATACTCGACTACTTTTATAGTTTTCTAACCCTGTCATTTTTGCACTCAATTCCAGGATTTCCATATCGAATTATCGCATTATATTCATTTAAATTGTATATCAGATGTTCTACATTACCGAATTGATTTCCAATGGTCTTAAATAAACCGGCATAAAATCCGCTGCCTTCTGATGCCATACTCGACTACTTTTATAGATATCTAACCCTGGTATTTTTTGCACTCAATTCCAGGATTTGTGTCTCAAATTATCACATTGTATTACTTTTAATTGCATATCAGATGTTCTACATTAGCGAATTAATTTCCAATGGTCTCAAATTAACCGGCATAAAATCAGCTGCCTTCTGATGCCATACTCGACTACTTTTATAGATGTCTAACCCTGTCACTTTTTACCTTTTGACATGAAGCTTTGCGACATTATTGACGTTCTCGCATGGCTCAATGCATGTCAAGCGCCGACGGTTGCTGCCTAGAGGATCCGTAGGGCCGCCGAGCGGTGGCACGATGAAAAGTAAAGTTCCGCCCTTCAACAATACTAAGCAACATCGGCTCTGCCACGCCAAAATGGTGTAGGGAAATTCACGGTTGTAGATGCATTCTTTCCCTTCAACGCCCATAAGCGTAATGTTCTTCAACAATTTCGCCAAAATCTGTCGGCCTCAACTCTAATGGTAGCGGAACTCATGCCAGGCACATCGTCTATCGTTTTAAATCTGAAAATCTGCCTGTAACTTTGGCGTTGGGGCCCATTAACATTCAGGGAATAGGAATCCCGCGCCCCGCCATGTTATGAATGGCGGGCGGTTGGTGACGGATCGGAGGCGGCCGGCGGCCGGCCGTCTATGGTGGAAAATAGTTCAAAAGGAAAATACGGAAAGTAACAATATGCGCAATAGGTCACTTCAAGCGGCTATAAAATTGACGTCTGAAGGCAAGCTAACTTTCATAAATGCACTTCGCATCATATTTTATGGAGACAGAGTCTCATAAATTGTAACTATATTCTTCGCGCACACACTAGTGAGCATCCGGGACCGCTTGTCGGGGGCACATGTTTCAGAGTTCTTGAATGGCACCTGTTTTCTTTCTTTACTGGAGATCCCCTCGATGTCCGCAGTAACATTGCGTCTGACGCCTAACGGACAAGCTTAAGGTAATATAATGGAGCTCGGTGGGGACCAAGACCACTTGTTATGGCCCGCCAGCGAACCAATTTAGATACAGGCATCTAGCAAACAAACGTCAACACCTTGGTTGGTTATTGGGTTTTACGACACGTCGACCGTTGACTCATGTAGCGTCGCCAATCTCTCACGCCGATTGGCCACGGGAGAAGAGTAGCGACAGGTGAGAATCGAACCCACAATCTTTCGATTGTGAGACGGGCAACTTAATCCAGGACTACTCGTCCCCAACGTCAACACCTTACTGGAGCTGTTACGCCATCGAACGAAATTCTGCTCGACAATCCAATCCACGGTGACTGATGACCTCGCGGGTCGGTTCGAACTGAAACACTCTGTGAAGCACGCATATACGGACCACGGCCCAAAGCCGAGCTAAGCACACATATACGGACCACGGCCCATAGCCAAGCTAAGCACACATATACGGACCACGGCCCATAGCCAAGCTAAGCACACATATACGGACCACGGCCCATAGCCGAGCTAAGCACGCAAGCCAGCCAAGTGGTATCCACAACTCTCACCGCATGTGGTGTCAAGGCTGGGAATCATTCACTACGGACAAAGTTTTGACACATGTATTAATACATGAACACCAATTTCTGCTACTTTGACTACAATATCCAGAAGAAATATGCTGCAGTAGCATGGTCATGCTGCAGTAGGACGGTAATTTTGCAGTAGCACGGTAATGCTGCAGTCGCGCAGTCATGCTGCAATAGCACGGTCATGCTGCAAGAGCACGGGCATGCTGCAGTAGCATGGTCATGCTGTTGAAGCAGGGTAATGCTCCCAGGTACAGATCGCTTGGCCTGGCCGCAGTCTTCTCACCCGGCTAAGTCTAGCCTCACGTCAGTGCGTGGCGGAATGTTTTAACTTAACCGGTTGATCCTCCCCCGTCCCGTGGTGAACGTTCGGCTGATCTTCACCAGTCCCGTGGTGAACGTCCGGCTGATCCTCCCTCGCCCCGTGGTGAACGTCCGGTTGATCCTCCCCGCCCCGTGGTGAACGTCCGGTTGATCCTTGGCCATCATCCAGCGTGATCCAAGTTCGACGTGCATTATGACATATAATACGACCTTGTTTGCCGAAATATTTCTGGCGCCGTTCCCAGTAAGGCGTCATGTGATGGCGGGGCATTCCACCACATATCGACAGGGGCCTAACACCGCCATGTTTCAGATGTTGCAACCGGTGTATGAGGTTATCTGATGACCTGAATTGACCTGCGTGATTTTCAGTTTGATCTGACCTACGGCTTCGGAGCTACAGCCTCGGAAATTTGTGCAATGTCACAGTGTAAGGCCATCTTACAGCTGCAGCTTAGCTTAGCTTGCATAAAAACGAACCAACTATAATGAAACTATATATCATTAGATTGGTAATGAACAAGGATTGCTCTCCATGTAGTTATTGTTTGATTTGAGAAAATATTAATTCCTGGAACTCATGAACTTAGGTCACATGACCTATCCTGACACGAGGCCAATGAAAAAGTGAAACTTTTTCACCGGAGATCGGCTGATTATGGATTTTGGTTCAATTATTCTTCGACAGAAGAAGTGTTAGAGATATTTTAAGTTAGAGATATTTTAATTTAGAGCTATATTTTCTATAAATATTTTAATTTAATTCAAATTCGCAGGTATGTCAGACCGCTAAGCGATGTTTATGTACTAAACCGAATCACAGAGGGGCTAGATATTAAAATGCAACACCTTAAAATCTATTTTAATTGCGCAGGGTGTTTTTCACCGAAAAAGGTCCTAGAAGAATGTACCTGATACTGGATTGTTGAGCACCTTTCCGATACTTGATGGTATGCAAAGCGCGATTTGGCTTTACAGTCATCAATGTAATTTTATCGATGAATGGCACTGAAGATAGATAACACATGGAATAACTCTCCTAGAACGCTGCTTCCTTGTACTGCTTGGAACAGGCTGCCCAAATCAGATGGGTTGGCAGTAAATCTAGCTTTTTTTTAGCCAGGGGGGTCGTTTTAGGGGAGACCAGGGGAGTTATTTTATGAAAATGATTGGGATGGCTCAAATATTCGGAGGTATATGGTGCGATGCATGTGGACGGGAACCTGGAAAACCGTACCGTAGTGGCCACATGGACACGGAAGATATTATATATTATATATTATACGCCTTGATAGTACACAAGGCTCATTACTCGACCGCGGCAGATACCGAGTCGCAAAATATAAATGCTATTATGGTATCAAAAGGGTAACATTAACAAAAATATCCATTATTTTTCATGGTGGTGTATTTCGAATAGCAGTGTCATTGTCCTGAAGATGGAACACCCGATCAGATATAGCCGATTTGTTTCGTGCATACTTCATTTAATCTTCCCTTCGTTACCATGGCGCTTGGAATTTATCGGCCCCAGCGGCCGTTCACACTCACCACATGCAGATACCCGTAACAGTCGAACTCATTTGCGGTTTTCCAGCCGTACCGGCACGACTGTGTCCATCTCTAAGGTCAGGGTGGGTGGGGGAGTGGAGGGGAGGAAGGTACCTGGCACAACTCGGCAAAAACAACATATATTGCCATGTGTGTAGATGGGATTTTTGGGCGCGTCAGCTACTTCGGCTATTTTGCGCCCATGAGTAATATGTTAAAATTACTCCAGAACGTAAAACGAGACATGTAGAACAGCGATGACAGACAATGCAAGTAAAATACAGAACCCATGAGGCATTTGAAGGCATAGGAGATGGTGCGTGGAAGATGAGACACAAGTAAATTGGTCCAAGCCATGTCAGTTGTGTACTAAACAAAAACATTGAAAGGCACAGTTTACAATACTACACCGGCCGGGGGGGGAAGCTACCCTAACCTATGTCCATCCTACACCATGAATAGTGACGCTGAACGAAACCACCAACAAAAATCGGGGACGAGTGGTCTAGGGGTAAGATGCTCGTCTCACAATCGAAAGGTTGTGGGTTCGAGTCTCACCTGTCGCTACTCTTCGCCCGCGACCAATCGGCGTGAGAGATTGGCGACGCTAAATGACTCAACGGTCGACGTGTCGTAAAAACCAATAACCAACCAACCCACCAACAAAAATCGGTCTCGATTGTTCGTGGAAGGAAGAATATGTATATGTATATGTATACGCATATATATATATATATATATATATATATATATATATATGTTTGTGTTGTGTGTGTGTGTGTGTTCATGAAGAACAAACGTATTAACATTCCAGACCAACGAACCCAAGGCTGTATTTCGAATCACACGTGCAACAATCAGCCGCTTAATTCCTGCCTACCACCCATACCAATATCAATGCATACGAATTGGGCGATGAGGGCGCTTTGTGCATGGCACATTCATCGTCACAATGCACCGTAACTGGATCCATCAGCAACTCAGGCGTCCAGGGAGCAGTCAATGTATGCGACCAGGCAGCAGCAACCTGCACCAGCTTCAAAATGGTTCAAGCCAATGTTACAACACGACTGTGATTCCTTGCCGTTCCAAACCACAACTCGGCAATGAACCAACTGCAAAAAGCGAGCAGGCAGCAACGATTCCTGGGCGGATGGTGCCCACTGGATCATTAGGAGCACACTGTATGCAGGTACGCAGTCACCAGTGCAACGCAGAGGTAACGTACATATTCATGTTGTTAGTAGCTGTTGTGCTGGTTGGACTGCACTGCATAAGGAATGCTCACGTGGTCTGGGTCAATCTCAGTTGAAGAGATGGCAGGAATCTGGGTAGCAGCACATTGTCAGGTGAAGGGGCGGCAGGACTCTGGGCACTCGCACTACTCTTAGCCGAAGAGACGGCAAGACTATGAACAGTAGCACCATTCTCAATTGAGGAGACGGCAGAGGCCTGAACAGTAGCACCATTGTCATTTGACGGGACGGCAGGGATCTGGACAGCAGTTGAGGGTTCACCATTCTCAGTTGAGGGATGGCAGGAAGCTAGGCAGAAGCGCCATTCTCAGTTGAGGGTATGACAGCGATCTGGACGGTAGCACTATTTTTAGCTGAAGGGACGACAGGGGTCACGGATAGTATAAAATATATCACGGATAGTACAAAAGAAGATAAGTCCACCACACATGTAGCTAAAATAGTAAGGAAAGAAATTATTCCATCCCTACATCGCAGATGCGAGCGCGCGCGCGCCTCTGCTGATTGTTTTCCATCCAAGGTATCTGCACGGGAACAGCCACGCACGGCCAGTATCCGACGTAAAGATGGTCGCCTACTAACGCCTCGCGTGACGTTCCGGCGTGACTTGGGCTCTGATATATGTCATTTTGAGCCGATTCAGCAGCTTTACAGTATTTGCATGCCCTGCTGCGGATTGATCCGCAGTCACGCCATCAACCGAGCATACATTTGGTTTCATTCAATAGATCATGGCTGCAGCAATACATTAAGCAAACGTGTTTGTATGGAGAATGGGAATGCTAAGAATGGTTGATGGTCCGTTACATTACCGCTGCATATCCACGTATATAAACACAAGTTGCCTCTAGCAATTCATTCATGTAAGATAATTATTGGGTGACATGCGAAGTGCGACAAAGACCTCAAGTACTTACAGTTGTTACCACGTGGGTGTGACCATTTACACCTGGCCCACTCCACGATAAATGGACAAGGGCATAACACTCAATATTTTATATTTTGTTGAAAATATTTGTGTGGGGTTATCTGATGCGCTGAATTCAGCTGTGTCATTTTTAGAAAGATCAGGTCAACGGTCGAGGAGTTACTGACCGTTCAATGCGAAAGAGTTTCCACCTATCGGCAGACACATTGAACTACTCTGTGGCAGATAAGTGTGAAAATCTGGCGCGCTTCCAAAAACAATTTGGAAACAAGAATGCAAATATGTCAGTGACACGCATGGAAATCGCTAGCACTGAGGCTACGCGAATGCTTTTTCAGGTCTTCGAAGTTTGAGAGTGTGAGGGTTCTTGCATAGTTGTGAACATAATGTATAAGGTGAGCAAGTCCAATACGTATTGTTGTGTTCCACAATGCAAGTTATTGCACAGGGATGAACCTGAAGCTAGCTTCTATCGCTTCCCAAGAGATAAAGTAATCTCGAAAAAGCGCCACAACATTCTAAAAATGGGCAAGAAAGCATCAAGGCACATGAAGGCATGCAGCAAGCACTTCAAGAAAGATGATCATATCCTTTCTGGCATGTACGTATGGGTGAAAGCTTCATACAATTATTGGTGTTCCCGACATGTAATTCAACCATATTGCTTTCATACACGGAATGCTAAATTGTCTATCTAAATGCACAAGTTAGCATTTAGTGCAGAAGCTAAAAATAAAACAACCTTGAGGCATTGGTGGTATGTAAATCATGTGCACATAAGGGGTGTGTTAAGCAGACCTGTGCTCGACTAAAATTGTTTGAGTCGACTCACATTTGACTCATAGATCTTGAGATCCGATTCAACTCATGATTCTATATACATACTATATATATATATATATATATATATATATATATATATATATATATATATACAGATAAATGCATGTGAATGTGCATCAAGTAATTGACTAAAAACATTAACGAGATGAATGGTTGTCAATGCATATGCAAAGCAATGAGTGCATAATACTTCAATCCATATCAGCATGATGCACAACCTGAATCATATATACCTGACACACATCACCTAACTTCAACATGGCACCCAGGTCCTGCACTGCAGTAGGTATCCGCACAGAATAAAATTGCGTTGGTTTGTTACGCCCCCCCCCTCCACGAAGTTTGTTTGGTAGCGGGCTTGAAGGTTTCCCTTCACCATTGGTTTACATGCAATTTTACCGATATTCTCTACCCTACTTTGCATATTGTATGGCAATATAGAGTACTTTGACGTATTCTAATTGAAAGACCTATTCTTTAGCTTCAGCAAAGGGTATCCTAAATGACCCAGTAATAATCGTCTTGCCTAACAATGTGCCATTTCCGGCAGGCTCACCATCAAGCACCTCCAAAATGAAGCGATTGTTCCCGATATTGGTAGGCTCTCTCTACCTCCATTTTACGTGTTCAAGTTGTCACCCTCGTTCAAGAGCGGAAGAAAGGACAGTCAGGGGGGTTAAGTGCGCCAAAGCTTCTTCTCCCCAGTGGTAGGATAATTTCTGAAAGGTAACCACAGAAGACCGCCTGAAATGGTAAGGCTACCACTGATGATGGCCTCAGCTGAGATACCCCTCGGGCAAATGACGTCGCAGGAGCCGACGGGGACGGCTTCGGGAGCGGACACAGCAACGGCACCACTCGCGATCTGGTCCGGTCACTATGTGCATGACCTGCCAGCGGTCCGCGAACTGGACCGTGCACGCCTGACCCGCTGTCTGCACGATGGTCGCTGGCAGCCGGCGACTGTGGAAGGCTGACGTCTTCCTATCTACTTATTTATTTATTTCACGATGTATGCCCTCCACGTACAGTGGCTATTATGGATAGTCCTCTACGATTTGTTTTGGAAATCACATTTTAAAATCATATTTAGGTACTCCAACATCCGTAGGTTTTAAGTAATCCAATATCAGTGCGTTTAAGTGATTCAACATCGGTAGGTTTTAGGCCGTCCAACATCAGTAGGCTAGGTTAGGTTACATTGGTTTTTATTGATAATTGTATGTTATTTTTAATTACATACCACCACATCCAAAACCCTTTCCCCACACTTCCCATATGGTGCTGAGGTGGGACAGCATGCATCCGTAGTCAAATTATTTTCTTGGACTGATTTCTTAGATAGAAGTACTTGAACTTGAAGTGCTTATATCTTGGAAATTTTTCATTTTCCGAATGAATGAGTGTCAAATTCGTTGAAATCACATCAGAAAACACCAGAAAAACAACATTTTGATCAAAAATGTTTGCCATTTTTACACAAATCCTGTAATTGTCAATGGAAAGAATCAACCTCAATATAGGCATCACTCACTTGTTATCTCATGATAACCTCTCCTTTATATATCAGTTTGAGACATTACTTAAATTATACAGGTCAGGACTTCGAGCAATCGTGCTCCAATCACCTGAACAAAACCTATATAATGCCACACATTCCAAAATACTTCATACTTTTCATCAATAAAGTTGAACATGTGTTCCTATAACAAGAACAATGCTATTTTTCCAACAAAAAATAATTATGCTTGTATTCCAGACTAAGTTTAAGATATAACAGAAGACATGTACAAACTGGTTAAAATATGCTATACAATTTGTTATAAAATATAAATATGTTACATCCAGTACACATTTCCTTCATATATCGGAGGAAAAAAACTTGTTCAAATATAAATGTACCTAATTGATATATTAGTCACCTGGTATCACTCTTTGTCCATTCGGTTAAAAATGCAGCTCATAAATGCACCATTTCAGTTTGCAGATCTGACCCAAATCATCTATTTCTCATACCTTTGACCCTAACTTAGTGTAACTATGACTTAGTGGTAAATGATTGACATGAGGGTCTTATCATGATTGTTATGTCTATGCACTAAGAACATATTTTCTACCAACAAGCACAACATTTTGTAGACTTCCAGTTTAGATCATAAACAAGGTTTTGATAGAGATGTTTGAATGGATGCTTATTAACATGACTAAGATAGTGTAACCACTCATTTCCATTGCATATGCTTAATCTTGATTGAAAAGCAAAATAATACCAACACCAAAAAGGAGGGCTTTCAAGTTTCAATTGCTCATGTACAATAACTAGTTATTTAAAGCTTTATAAATTGCAAGGTAACCCAACATAAAATTAGCTAGCCTAATCTAGTGTCTCAGAGAAAAGTATCAAAATCTTAAATAAAAGGACATAACCTAACCAGGCCTATCCATCTTTTTCCTTGGTGGAGGAAAAACATTGCCAATATACAAACAGAGCAGGCAAAACACAACAAAGCAATCTTGCAAATGATGTCAACAGCAATAATACAGAAAAGTTTCAGGATTACCCTGGGTTTTGGCTGGTGTGATTATTATGATGGGAATAGCTGATGGTAGCAGACATTTGGTTGGTTGGTTGGTTATTGGTTTTACGACACGTCGACCGTTGAGTCATGCAGCGTCGCTAATCTCTCACGCCGATTGGTCGCGGGTGAAGAGTAGCGACAGGTGAGACTCGAACCCACAACCTTTCGATTGTGAGACGAGCATCTTACCCCTAGACCACTCATCCCCGGTCGCAGACATTTGCTTCTCTGCAAAGAGGCAAGGTTAAACCGTTCTTGCTTCAGGTTTCTTCTCTTATGAATTTCTTTCAAATGCCTGGAGCATACTCTTGGTTCCCCTACATTTGACAACTTAGACACATGTTTTATTGTGTGCCAAGAGATTTTACTTAAGCAGAATCCTGATGAAAATGGTGTAACCAGATTTCTTCTTTATTAAAGTTGCCTGCCCAGTTCCACTTCTATCCTCTGGTACTGCACAGTAAGGCATGACACCTGAAACAGAGATGTGTTCCATTCCAACATTATATCTAGATGCTGAATTCATATTACAGGAAATCAGACTGAAACTTATTGACAGTTGCAGGAAGGCATCCCTGGATCACAATGGTATTGTACATAAAAGTTCAATTATGCATGTATCATCAATAATCCATGCAATATTCAGCAAGGAAGAATGCATCATGCCTTGGGTCTAGATAAAAGTGACCATTGAGTATGATTTGAGAAAAGTCCTCTGCAACCAAATTGATACCATATTAAAAAACCTTCGGATGACGTCATGCGGGCTTGAAGGAAAACTCCGATCTACCTTCTAGTAAAGGTACCTTCGGTTTGTTATTTGTCACACGCGCGTCTGATATGATATCAGACGCGCGTGTGACAAATAACAAACCAACGCAATTTTATTCAGTGCAGATGCCCATTGCAGTGCAGGACCGTTTCGGTTCCATATTCTTTTTCACAATTACAACCGATTTCTGTGTTGTGCTCCTGGCACTAGGATTGACTCATGCATTATACTGGTTGTGAATACCAAGCTTAACATTGATAATTATGTGTAGTTATTGTCATTGGTTTTTGGTAAATAACTTCAGTACCCCTCATTCTTTACTCACTGGCAGATGACAAGTTGACAATTGTATTGCTAAGCATGAATAATTATGCTGTTTTTACTCCCCACTTTGTGTCATGAAATAATATTCACACAGATACATGCTTTATATCATTTGTTCATAATTTGCATTTGAGTCACAAGACTCAAATGACTCATTGTGATTTGAATGATTGACTCATGATTCAACTCATTTATTTTTTAGAAAGATGTGATTCAACTCACGACTCAAGATATTTGGGGGAAAAGAATCGATTCAACTCGCGACTCATCCAAAAACGATTGATTCATGAGTTGATTCTCGATTCAACTCGAGTCGAGCACAAGTCTGGTGTTAACATATATTTGGTATTTATGTAGAAATCCCTGAGCACAAATTGGAGAAGAAATATATGGACTGGACTTGTTGAAGCTCACCTAGCAACTTCTTCCTCTACCATTTCTTTGGGGAATCACATGATAATGTAAGCAAGGTATTCACTACTTCAAATCACAGCACTTAGTATTCACTTAGTGGATGATGCAGACTCCTTTGATGACATAATGATATTACATGTTCCAACATCAGTAGGTTTTAGGCAATTCAACACCAGTGGGTAATTGTTCTGATATGGAAGGTTATGTTAGGTTATGCTACATTTTTCTTTCTTTTGAACATTTGTAATGCTATATTATTTAACTCCAAGTCCCGTTTTCGGTCTTATTTCACCTGCCAACTGAAAAGTATGCAATTGCAGAGGAAATGAGTGGTGATATCATGTTAACCACATTCATAAACATTGCATTGGAGGGAGAAAGTCCAAGAATTTATAAAACACCTTAAAACACCTTTTTAATAAACACAACTTTACCTTTTTAAAACTTATCCTAGCCTAACAATTAAATTTGGGAGAATAATTTAAATGAATTATTTTCAAACAATTCACAAACATTTCTAAAAATGTGAAAATTAAAATAGAAGTAACCAAACATAGTCTAATCTCCTTTGATGGCGGTTACTGGTTTTACGACACGTCGACCGTTGAGTCATGTAGAGTCGCCAATCTCTCATGCCGATTGGTAGCGGGCGAAGAGTAGCGACAGGTGAGACTCGAACCCACAATCTTTCGATTGTGAGACAGGCAACTTACCCCTAGACTACTCGTCTCCCTTAATCTCCTTTGCTTTATGGTGGAAAAAACATTGGGTCGATTTATCTTGTATCCAAACTGAACCCCATAACAACATATTTCATTGAATTGGATGATTTTAATTGACAGGCTTCTGTATATTTGCTGCCATGAATTTAACACCAATAATTAAGTGACTTAGCATTCGGAGTAAGCAGATCCATGAAAGCAATGTGGTTGAATCAGATATTCCTCACATCAATAATTCCGCAAGGCTTCCACATTTGCATGATGCCAGGCATAGATGGAAATTCTTATGACATCAGGGGTCAGAACCTACTGGCTTTATGCCTGCTAATGTTAATTTGTAATTTCCATGTTATATCTGTACACAGTTATGCTAATCATAACAAGCACTCAACCTTTCACTTTCCTCACCTGTTTAGGTATAGTAACAGAGCAATGCAATGCTTGCAGCTTTCTGAGAGGCCAGCGTTGCATGAGCACTGAACCCAGAATTTCCCACACTCCACCACAGCATGCAGCTCATGGGGCTTCTCGCGTAGGTGGCTGGATTTTATGCATACTGCCGCCACTGTAACGATGCCTGGTTCTTTCCCAATCGTACCACAAGAAATAATGTGTCCTGCATCTAGCACAGCTTCGCCGTCGATGGTACAACGCTTTTTGTCGCCAATATAACTCTGATATTTGCATAATTAATACTTTCGGTATGGTAGGATCCATCTGTGTTACTCTGAAGCAAGCTCAGACAGCTTCACGCAATACGGGATGCGTATTGTTTATCTGTCACGGAGCCACCATCTTTAAATTTTTGTACTGCCATCTCGCGGCAGGTGGAACCGCGAATAGCCTCGGGAATTTCTGAGATGTCACCAAACAAGGGTGTCTTTTGAGGTCTTTAATACAATAAAGAACAATCCGAATTGTGCAAAAGTATATATCCGTGAACTTACAATAACCCATTGCATCTTTTGGCCATTTCAGAATTCTCGTTTACGGGCCATTTTAAATCGTGACATCGTGACCTAAGGTCACGTGACCTACCTGAACTATCGAGACAGTCACAATGCGATTTGAAAAGGTGCAGAAATGAAGTACAATATCTTTCTCTTTCTCTACAATATCTTTCATATCTTTCCAAGCAAAAAATACAAAAATAGAGGTTTGCCCCTAAAAATATACATATTCGTTCAAAATTAGGCATGCATGGTTGATTTTGCGCCAGTTTATCGTGACCTGTTTTAATATTTGTTTAGAACAGCATGTTACTGAAATACAAGCCTTTTGATGTTCGTGGCACGTGATGGGATGAGAATGTGAGTCATCTGATCTTCAGTGTTGTGTTGCACCAGTCTTCTAACTCGTTGTGAGGTTAAGAGTTATACAAATGACAAATGTCTCCGAATTGTAGTAGGTGGTCCATTCCACGACAAATCGAGAAGTGAAGGGTCCAAATTACACTCTATATCTCGATGAAAGTATTTCTATAGGGTTAGTTTGTCTCTATAATCCAGCTGTGCAAGTTTGGGAAACGCTTGGCTGTGCCCCCGATGCCGTCGCAAGCACCGTTACCATGATATGTGACAAAAAAAGCCACTCACAGGGTACCACAAAATCTGTTGGTTGGTTGGTTATTGGTTTTACGACACGTCGACCGTTGAGTCATGTAGCGTCGCCAACCTCTCACGCCGATTGGTCGCGGGCGAAGAGTAGCGACAGGTGAGACTCGAACCCACAACCTTTCGATTGTGAGACGAGCATCTTACCCCTAGACCACTCGTTCCCCCACAAAATCTGTCTGATGGTGACACACATTGACAAAGTGATGCTTATTCGTATACTATCGTCTGTGAAATAAATATTTTGGGGGGTCAGGTACTGCGGCCCGAATTTCTGGGATAAATCGTTGCAGGAACACATGCATCATGTCGGTGTTGTGCTTTGTGCCGTCAGAGATACAGCATTCGCTCTGATGGCACAGCACCTCGCCCTCACACCAGTACACTGCAAACGGGTGCACCGTACACGGACGGATTCCAGTGGAAGCCTTGAGCTGCATCCTGCACCACAAATGAATAATTTTCAGCGAAATCGTACTAGAGAATCACTTCGCCATCCTTGGCAGTAGCCTTTGCGTAGGTGAAGTGCTGAATTTGTTTGTCAGCCACAAAGTGATGTCTGGTCAGCTTCACGATTTGTTGGCTCAAATATCGCATGCATTCCTCTTTCGTCTGGACTATTTCTGCGAGTGTACAGCCATGCGTGCTCATTCACTGTTCGTACCTAATCTTATCATCATGCCACCATCTTCACTCTCTTCTTCTGGTTTGTCCGCGAGGAAAATCCTCAGAAAGTTCATGAGTCAGTCCTCACAGTTGTGTATCATGCAATCACGGTTTTCCGTGCCACATACAGCGTGATCGAGAAGGTAGGTATTTGAGACTGGGAAGGCCGAGAGCGGATATGGGCAGTTTTCGGTTTTGATGATAAGTGCACATGCACACCACCGAGTGCGTCCCATTGCTGCCTGCCAAGACGCAATGCTTCGGACAAAGGGCAGCAAAGGTTAAGAAGCCGGTGCGAGGGTTTTCAGAGTTCTGCTTGTATAGATCATATATATCACACAAATTTTCACAAGCAAGCATTTTCTGAACTCTACTTTTGGTTCCATCAACCTGCCGCACCGTGACACGGTCGGTCTTGCCGAGACACATCCGGCTGATCTGGTCTGACTCATAAAATAGCTTTGCTTTCACCTTGACTGCGTTCGACACCCTCAGAAATGTCCTCGCTTCACAGGCAGCACGCTCAGCGAGAGTGAGCAGTGAGTACTGGGCACCCAAACACGGCGCCACCCCTTGTGTGTGCCCTTCCTGATATCTCACTACATTCGCATATTTTTATTTTCGCAAGGCAATACGTGGTTGCGCGAATGGTGCCTCGATTATCGGAATGTGATTGCTATATTGTGGATGCTTATCTCTCCTTGTAATTCATGGTAAGGTAAAACTCATATATCATCTACTACCACAATTTGGAGACATTTCTGCCATTGACCTCACGAGTTATAACACTTGTGCAACACAACATTCAAGATCAGATGACTAACATGATCATCCCATTACGTGCCTCAAACATCAAAAGCCTTGTATTTCAGTAATATTCCGTTATAAATACATATGCATAGAGGTCACGATAAACTAGCGCAAAAACAACCATTCATGCCAAAATTTGAACGTATATGTAGAGTTTTAGGAGCAAAACTTTTTTTCTTTCAAAGATAATATATCGAACTTCATTTCTGCACTTTTTCAAATCGCATTGTCACTGTCCCGAAAGGAAAAATAGGTCACGTGACCTTAGGTCACGATGTCACGATTTCACATATCCCTTAAACGAAAATTTCGAAATGGTCAAAAGATGCAATGGCTCATTGTGAGTTCACCGATATATACTTTTGTACAATTTATATTGTTTTTCATTGAGTTAAAGACCTAAAACACCCTTGGTAGGTGACATTTCAAGAATGCCCGAAGCTATAACTCCTTGACCGTTGAGCTGATCTTTCTTTTTTTTGTAAATGGCACAGCTGGATTCGACGCATCAGGTGACCCTACACAAATATATTCATAACATATAAAATATTGGGTGTTATTTTGGCTCTTTCACTTGTCGATTTGTCGTGGAATGAGCCACCTGGGTCTAAGACAAGCACAATTCAATCCCGTTCGCGTGCATTCATGTTTGAATTCACATTTGCATAATTTTGCTTTCCCATCAATGTTTAATCTGGCATTCAGAACCGAGTCCAAAAATGTTCCCCAGAAAACTGGATTGAAGTATTTTTGGCAATTCCGTCACTTCGTGGGGGTGGGAGGACGGCAGCGGGAAAGGAGCCTTTCTCATACAAACCTTCCAGGAACCTTGACTAGTGGTCATATAATGATAATTACTTTACAGGCTAAATAATAAATAATACGACGTTGCATGCGAAGAATCGAGTGTAGATTTCGTTCGCTCTGCTGTTTTCCCGGCACACATACCATTCCTGCAATCATATATTCCCGTATTGTTCATTTTAAGCCATGATATGAAGCAATAAGTGATACAAATTTTGCCAAAAGTATGAGTTAGCGAATACAACCGCTCACTCGGATTAGCGAATACAACCGCTCACTCGGATTAGCGAATACAACCGCTCACTCGGATTAGCGAATACAACCGCTCACTCGGATTAGCGAATACAACCGCTCACTCGGATTAGCGAATACAACCGCTCACTCGGATTAGCGAATACAACCGCTCACTCGGATTAGCGAATACAACCGCTCACTCGGATTAGCGAATACACTGTGCGGTCAAGGATTATATTCCTATGATTGCATCTCGGGACTGGGGCCTGAAACTGGGGTCTGAAACTGGGTCTGAGATTGGGGTCTGAGATTGGGGTCTGAGACTGCGGTCTGGGACTGGAGGTTGGCACTGGGTTCTGGGAGCGAGTTCTAGGACTAGATTCTATGACTGGATTCTGAGACTGGATCCTGGGATTGGATTCTGGGACTGGATTCTGGGACTGGATTCCGGAACTGGATTCTGTGGCTGTGCTTTCGGACTGAGTTCTGGGATTGAGCTTTGGGAGTGAGTTCTGGGACTGGGTTCTGAGACTGGACCTGGGGGTGGGCTCCGGGATTTGGCTCCGTGCCTGGGTCCTGGGAATGAACGGGTTCTGGAACCAATAGGTGCTGGGATTGAAGACCAGGCTTTGGAAGAAAAACCCGTTCTTCGTTCCAGGTTTCGAGACTTCGCCCCAGTACGATGTGCTGATAGGATTTCGTTTGAGACTGAATCTCGGGGTTAGGTGCGGAGTTGTAGTATCGGAGCTGCGCCCTGGTACTGAGTCTCATAACTTGAGCAAAACTCGGACTGGACTAGAAAAACGATACACCGACTATTAGCCGTCTATTTGGTGTCTATTAGCCGTCTATTTGGTGTCTATGCAGCCAGACGATACACCGACTATTAGCAGTCTATTTGGTGTCTATTAGCCGTCTATTTGGTGTCTATTTGGTGTCTATTAGCCGTCTATTTGGTGTCTATGCAGCCAGACGCTTCTCATCCAGTCATTCTAGCCTCTCTAACGATTCTCCGGAACGAACTGAATTTCAAGGTAATTTCTACCAATTCGACACAGCTTTGATCACCTCCGCTGCACACAGGAAGAATCACAGACACTTAATTTTCCCACCATTCCAAGTGGTGTCCGTTTGCCTCTGGATCTCATTAAAACGATATTAGGATGCACCACGTGAAAAGTGAAAATGCTTCAATATATATCGCTTACACATGCATGCGCCGACACGTAACAGGGTCAAGCGAGTTCAGGCACGCGACTCGGAGCAGTGACCCGAGTCAAGAGGTCACAGACAGTCCCAGAGTCACGTGACCGTGAGACTGTGAGGCCGACGGACCGGCGCGGCGACCCACCTGACGTCTCCTCCACGATGGTCTCGAGGCCGCTGTAGTTTGGCAGCTCCGAGTCGGAGTCGGAGTGCATCCCCAGCTCCACGTGCGGACGATGCGCCAGGTCCTGCACGATCTCGTTGGCGTAGAACTCCATCAGGTCGGCGGACGCGACTGTGACAGACCGTCGCGCGTCAGCCGTGAGAGATTGATGGAGCGGTGGCGGGGAGATTGGTGGAGCGGTGGAGGGGAGATTGGTGGAGTGGTGGCGGGGAGATTGGTGGAGCGGTGGCGGGGAGATTGGTGGAGCGGTGGCGGGGAGATTGGTGGAGCGGTGGCGGGGAGATTGGAGGAGCGGTGGCGGGGAGATTGGTGGAGCGGTGGTGGGGAGATTGGTGGAGCGGTGGCGGGGAAACCGGCTCACACGTCTCCGATGGAGACTCGTGATGAGGTAGCACGTTTGGCGAGGAAGAAGAAGGTTTCAGAGCGAGAGCGAATGTCTCTGGAAATTACCGATGCTGCCAATCTTTGATTTATATTTATTGGCTCCATGAATCGCTGTTGGCTTGAGACTAAGCATCTGAAATTCTTACTGATGCAGTAGCAGACCCAAGTATAGGAACCTCCACGTGCCTCAAAGAAAGGTCGAGCTGGTGATTACATAGAATCAATGTTAAACATTGTATAATTGCGTTCGAGCGATAACATTCAGTAAACCGGTACGGCGACCATTCGGTGCGTCAGATTGTCCACCAAGGCAGCGACGCAAGCCCTCCCCAGCGGGAGTTACATTGAACACCAGTTGGATGATGGATGAGTCATGCTAATGACGCATCACTGTGGAGGCTGATCATGCTAATGATCAGCCTCCATATCAGGTGCTGATTGTGGATTATCGAAATAGTTGAGCTAATCAGAATGCAATGTTGCTTGTATAGCTGTACGTTCTGTAATCATGATTCGAGGGATGACAGCATCGTCAGGAGTTGGATAATTATTGGACACGATACGCAGTGCCACCGGACCTGTCACTGGCTACGGTACCAGATTGCGTGGCTGGGTGACCAATGAGCGACCATGGCACTAGACCCGGGCTATAGCAAGGTTTTCGCTTGGGACAAAACCACTACGGGCATTCAGTACGACCTGCGCTAGTCCTCCCCAGCAAGCGTGGCCTCAAATATCCCAAAATAGCAACAAAAACAAATTGCAGTAGAAGCAGTCATGCAGCACTACGAAGACTGAATGAAGACCACCTAAATGCAGAAGGGGCCCTGGAGCCTAACGAGTCTCCTCCAGCCTAACCTGAGTCTTGTGCAGCAAATAATACCTTCTGAGGACACCTACGATACCTTGGCGGCACGAACAGGCCTCTACACGACGAAGGGAAACGGGGCACTACCACACCTGGCTACGCCCCTGTGCCAAACCGAGAGTCATGGAGTCAGCCACGCCAATGTCTCGTCACGTGTGTCACGTGTTTTCTGATGAGCGTGACGCCAGAGCGCGCGACCAGGTATGTGGCAGTGTCTCTTTTTTAGTATGGGTGATAAAGTGGAAAATTGTCATAGAAAATATGGCAAAGGGTGCAAAATTAAGATTAAAAATAGGATGGATGATTTCAGAACAAGTCTTAGTTTTCTAGCCAGGATGGTGAACGTAAAATCGATTGCTGAAACAAACAGAAAACGGCATACCATTTGCTGGCACCTGTATTGTTATTTTGAGTGCAAGAACAGTAAAAGATAGGAGTGGATAATTATTGGTGATATCCGGAGACTGAAGTGGAAAGTCATTCCCAGCTGCGTCCAATTTTCCAATCCAAATGCACACATTCTGCAATGCTGGCAATTAGACACAGAACACGCGCCGGTGCCGGCCGGCCACCAGCGCGGCCATTCGACGGAGACCGCCAGTCGGACGGCTGTCGGGGTTCGTCAACACCGACGCGACGAGAAGGAAAGCGCCGAGGGGAGAGCCACCGGAAGGGAGCGACCACATGAGAAAGCGACGGGTGGGAAGTGCAATGAGAACGCAGGGTAGCGAAAGGAGAGCGATGCGCGGGGAGAGCGACGAGAGCGAACGAGGTGTGACGGTGGCGTCTGCGGCGCGTCAGCTGGCGTGACGGCGGCGTCGGCGTCGGCGCGTCTGTCGGACAGCTCGCCGCCCGCCGACGCCGGCAGGTGACGGAGCCGACGCCACGGTGCAGGTGACGCGGCTCGCGGGATTCGCCTAATCGGTCGGCGCCGACAGCCGCTGGACGGACGGAGCGCAAAGTGGCGTGCCGGCCGTCGTTGCCGACGTCTAGTGCGACAATGCCGTCTGGTCGCGCGTGTTGCCGGACCAGCTGACGGCGTTGGTATCGAGTTGGTATAATATGTTGGCTGGTTAGAGTTGGTATAATATGTTGGTTGGTTGGAGTTGGTACAATATGCACGTAGTCGGCTTCGTAATTTGAGGTGGGAAATAGAGTGTATGCATTTGTAACAGCTTAATCCTCCCCTACTCCAGCAGTCTTGGGCGTGTCACCAGGATACATGTAAGTTAGATCACCTTTACCCGTGACATGAAAATGTCACTCGGCTGTTCTATCTCCCATGTTTCTGAGACATCAAAAACGAACAGCACGCTAGCATCGAGTGATGTACCATAGTCGCGATCCATTAAGTGGAAACGCTGCTGGATGCACAGTCGTGCACGTGCTATGCCTTCGGAAAATTCGAGAGGGTGAGGACTGACAGCTCATCTGATACTAAAAGCACATCCAGGATATCTGATTCACCGAGGATCGTGTGTAGCATGAAACATGTGGAATAATGCAACAGCTGATTATCAGATAATTCACGTAAGAAGGGAAAATATTTTTCCCCGGTGGCGGGCATGACCTTGGGCAGTACTGGATGTGGCCAGGAACACAGTCCAGGACGGTGACGGGGGCCGAGAGGTGGTGATGGGGAGGGAAGCCGAGCAGTGGGCTCTCCTCGAATTAAATGGCATCCCAAAGGCGGTTGCTTGGATTCATGTCGCCCGAAGAAGACGTCACACACCTTGAAGGAGGGTGCCTTTGGCCCGGATGCCTTAAGCTGAAAAGGACTGACTAGTAACAATCTGTTCCGCTCACACCTCATCCCGAAGCATGCACTGGATAGCCTGTGTCCGCAAAGTCCGCGGTCTGCATGGCCAGGGTTGCAGGCGAACACGACTCGGCACCAGCACTGTCGGACCACACACGACGCGTCGTCCCACTCAATGTCTCCAAATACAGCACCAGGCGTGGTATTAATAATCGCCCAGCAGACTGACCGGCCCGGGGAAAATGTCTGAGGCGGTGGCGGTGGCGGTGGCGGTGGCGGTGGCGGTGGCGGTGGCGGTGGCGGTGGCGGTGGCGGTGGCGGTGGCGGTGGCGGTGGCGGTGGCGGTGGCGGTGGCGGTGGCGGTGGCGGTGGCGGTGGCGGTGGCGGTGGCGGTGGCGGTGGCGGTGGCGGTGGCGGTGGCGGTGGCGGTGGCGGTGGCGGTGGCGGTGGCGGTGGCGGTGGCGGTGGCGGTGGCGGTGGCGGTGGCGGTGGCGGTGGCGGTGGCGGTGGCGGTGGCGGTGGCGGTGGCGGTGGCGGTGGCGGTGGCGGTGGCGGTGGCGGTGGCGGTGGCGGTGGCGGTGGCGGTGGCGGTGGCGGTGGCGGTGGCGGTGGCGGTGGCGGTGGCGGTGGCGGTGGCGGTGGCGGTGGCGGTGGCGGTGGCGGTGGCGGTGGCGGTGGCGGTGGCGGTGGCGGTGGCGGTGGCGGTGGCGGTGGCGGTGGCGGTGGCGGTGGCGGTGGCGGTGGCGGTGGCGGTGGCGGTGGCGGTGGCGGTGGCGGTGGCGGTGGCGGTGGCGGTGGCGGTGGCGGTGGCGGTGGCGGTGGCGGTGGCGGTGGCGGTGGCGGTGGCGGTGGCGGTGGCGGTGGCGGTGGCGGTGGCGGTGGCGGTGGCGGTGGCGGTGGCGGTGGCGGTGGCGGTGGCGGTGGCGGTGGCGGTGGCGGTGGCGGTGGCGGTGGCGGTGGCGGTGGCGGTGGCGGTGGCGGTGGCGGTGGCGGTGGCGGTGGCGGTGGCGGTGGCGGTGGCGGTGGCGGTGGCGGTGGCGGTGGCGGTGGCGGTGGCGGTGGCGGTGGCGGTGGCGGTGGCGGTGGCGGTGGCGGTGGCGGTGGCGGTGGCGGTGGCGGCGGCGGCGGCGGCGGCGGCGGCGGCGGCGGCGGCGGCGGCGGCGGCGGCGGCGGCGGCGGCGGCGGCGGCGGCGGCGGCGGCGGCGGCGGCGGCGGCGGCGGCGGCGGCGGCGGCGGCGGCGGCGGCGGCGGCTGGCACAGTTCCGACAGCTCGTGGTCGCCTGCGTCAGATCGGCCGCCGCACCACCGTCGGCGTGTGGCACCGTTCACGAAGGCCGTGCACGCTGACCGCAGAGCCAGCTGGGAACGCGTCGGGCTACGTTTTTCGCTGCAGCGTGCACGACGCGCGCTTGCGGTAGGTCCAGCGTGTAGGGCTGGCTGCCGTACAGCCGGCCGTCCCTCACCACGGATACAACTGTGGGCTGACTGCCGTGCACCTGGCCGTCCCTCACCACGGATACAACTGTGGGCTGACTGCCGTGGACCTGGCCGTCCCTCACCACGGATACAACTGTGGGCTGACTGCCGTGCACCTGGCCGTCCCTCACCATGGATACAACTGTGGGCTGACTGCCGTGCACCTGGCCGTCCCTCACCACGGATACAACTGTGGGCTGACTGCCGTGCACCTGGCCGTCCCTCACCATGGATACAACTGTGGGCTGACTGCCGTGCACCTGGCCGTCCCTCACCACGGATACAACTGTGGGCTGACTGCCGTGCACCTGGCCGTCCCTCACCACGGATACAACTGTGGGCTGACTGCCGTGCACCTGGCCGTCCCTCACCCCGGATACAACTGTGGGCTGACTGCCGTGCACCTGGCCGTCCCTCACCACGGATACAACTGTGGGCTGACTGCCGTGCACCTGGCCGTCCCTCACCACGGATACAACTGTGGGCTGACTGCCGTGCACCTGGCCGTCCCTCACCATGGATACAACTGTGGGCTGACTGCCGTGCACCTGGCCGTCCCTCACCACGGATACAACTGTGGGCTGACTGCCGTGCACCTGGCCGTCCCTCACCATGGATACAACTGTGGGCTGACTGCCGTGCACCTGGCCGTCCCTCACCACGGATACAACTGTGGGCTGACTGCCGTGCACCTGGCCGTCCCTCACCACGGATACAACTGTGGGCTGACTGCCGTGCACCTGGCCGTCCCTCACCATGGATACAACTGTGGGCTGACTGCCGTGCACCTGGCCGTCCCTCACCACGGATACAACTGTGGGCTGACTGCCGTGCACCTGGCCGTCCCTCACCACGGATACAACTGTGGGCTGACTGCCGTGCACCTGGCCGTCCCTCACCACGGATACAACTGTGGGCTGACTGCCGTGCACCAAGAGGTGATCGGTGTCACCGTGCACCTGGCCGTCCCGCGCCGAGGATACATCCCTGTATCTCGATATGCGCTTGGTATTTCCTGGTCTATTTTGGTGTTGCGAACACCGACAATATCAGCTGGGCCGGACCATTCGCTGCGCCGCTCTTGCACGTCGGCGGACCAATATTTTTAGTTAAAGGGGAAGCCGGAAAAATTCAAGGAAACAACTACTTTCGACTCAGAAAAGTTGCGACACGGGAGAGGGGTGCTTGACGGAGATGTCCCTGACATTTGATTCAAAGACGGTGAAATGTACGAGATGTCCCTGACATCGCTTGCATGACCATGTCTTCGGTAGACGAAACAATACTGATGCTAGGTTTGAGAGATACTAATCATATTTAGACTGGTAATTAACTTCCAAACGTATGCCTGTCATTGAACGACAGTAGACTGGTAATTAACTTCCAAACGTGTGCCTGTCATTGAACGACAGTAGACTGGTAATTAACTTCCAAACGTGTGCCTGTCATTGAACGACAGCGATTGCACCCCACCCCAGATAGGTCGGTTGGCTAGAATACCATCTTGCATTGGTTCCCCGGTCCGGAAGAGAATGACAGTGACTGCAGCAACTGCACCCCACCCTCCGAAAGCTCAGATGGTTAGAGTCCTAACTTGCATTGTTTCCCCGGTCCGGGAGAGAATGACTGCGACTGCAGCGACTGCACACACTCCCCCCCCCCCCCCCGATAGCTCGGTTGGATAGAGTACCAACTTGCACTAATTCCCCGGCCAGGGAGAGAATGGGATCGAGTCGCTGCACGCGCTCTGGCTCAGCTACCAACAGAGGGCCAGCTGGCAACGGAACGGATAAGGCCGGCGACGCTGCAACGGGGAAATCGTGTTGGAAGCGTTGATAGCGGGTTAAACCCCAGTCTAAATTATGACATTGAATTGGAACCCCAGATCGGATTGTGGGATTTGAGTCTGTGCAATTCTGCTTAACATGAGACTATTTGGAAAGCACCGCAGCAAACATTCGGATTAAATATATTATTAAAAGGTGTCTATCCAAAAGCTCAAGTTAAATCAAGCATATGGTTTTGGTGTTCCAGAAATAGTTATTCTCCTGTATTCGAAATGCTTTTCGCTTTTTTAAATGCCACAGTACGGTAGGACAACCAACTTGTTTGCCCTAAAGGCTGCAGCAATCACTGTGACGAGCAAACAGTCGTAGGAACTTAGTTTTATCGGAATATTCAAAATTTAAAATGTCCAATATTCTTGGAGTCAAATTCTGCTCTTATCTGATCTGCTCACCAGTTGTGCTGTTTTAAAACTTTGTCGAACTTTGCATCAGTAGTCCCATGCTAAATTTGAGATCGATTAAGTCACATACTCGCATTAAAACATGCTTATCTGCCTGCATAGCTCATGTAGAACTCAGATCAAAACGTATTCCCCATGGCCATGTCTAGCCTCAGTATGAGAGCATGACCATGTCTTGTCTCAGTATGAAAGCATGACCATGTCTAGCCTCGGAATGAGAGCATGACCATGTCTAGCCTCGGTATGGGAGCATGACCTTGTCTAATCTCAGTATGAGACCATGCCCATGTCTAGTCTCAGTATGTGGGCATGGGATGTCTAGTTTCAGCATGAGCATGGTCGTGTCTAGAACCACCTTCTTTAATCCGATTCATGCTGGCTGTCGGTCGGCTTAAGCTGCGTTCGAGGAGAAATTGATGGTGCGGCAGAGGGTTGCACAGGTGGGCGAGTTTTTCCTTCTCAGAGGAGACAACAGGCGTCGCTGCCGCGTGGACCACCGCTCTCTCCCTAAGTGAACAGGCTGTAAAGAACCCAGTTTTCTCCGACGTATGCCTGCGGTCCGTCAAGCCGTTATGAATCGAAGAATTTGGTGAAACCAACTCGTTAACGGCCAGTGCGCGTGCACGTGGTAGATATTAATGTAGTGACGTTCATGTTTTTGTTTCATGGGACCTATCCATGCATTACCTACCGCTGAATTTACGTGAGGATATCACGGCTATCACTTGCTGAGATTGGACCGGATAACAAGATAGTCTTCTCCTGTCTGATTGGATCTCGTGTCCTGTCTGATTGGATACCGCGCACGTTTATGGCCAACCAAAACACGACTGTGTGAGAATGGGTCGGGTAAGGTGTTATGGAACGGCATCTAACGCATTGAATGTGTCCGATATTCAAGGAATGCTATCCGAGTCAATGACCTCTTGCGCCGCGTGAATATGTCGTACGCAGTGACGTATCTAGAAATCAGACAGCAGGGGTGCCGCGGTGCACCGTTATAAATTTGGTCATTCTACCCGAGTTTCTTTTGCACAATTGGAGGAAACAGGCAATTTGCAGCTCACAAAGCTGGAGAATGAATAAATGGCACTCTCCAAGTACGCCACTGTTCTATGTTCGAGAACAGCTACAACACATCGTCAAGCCTAACAACAGGCAGCTTTTCGGTCTGGTCAGGGTCTCTCGCAGACCCTGACCAGGTCTTTTCGGTCTGGTCAGGGTCTCTCGCAGCAAATTGAAGGCTCACTGGCTTTACATGGCCAATCTGTGGAAGCCGAAGGGCAGTGGCAAAACGCTGGCCACCCACGAGTACCACCGAGGCTCCAGTGCCAAAACTTTCTCGAAACTGCCGGAATGCCTCTGCCATATTTCAGTGGGTTTTGATGTAGATAAGCAAACGATCCCACCACGGTGGGTGTAATGTTCCATCTGATTGTAGGACGCACCACGTCACTGCTAGGTAGATCCAGATCAGCCACACCCTCCCCATGTTCCTTCCCCCGAAACACCTGCATCCTGCGAGTTGGTCACGCCAGCTGGTGCCACACTCGCTGCCGTGATGGTGGCCGACTCACGCGATAGTCCCCGGCCGCTGCCGTGATGGCGGCCGACTCACGCGATATTCCCCGGCCGCTGCGGTGATGGCGGCCGACTCACGTGATATTCCCCGGCCGCTGCGGTGAAGACGCCGACTCACGCGATAATCGCCGGCCGGGCGGCCCGATACGATCGCTCCATCGGCCGTGATCTTGCCGCCGCCGCCGCCGCTTCGACACACGTGGCCGGCCGGCGGCCGCCGTCGCCGACCGCCCCTGGCGCGGCGTCACAACTGTCGTGTCACAGTGGCGTGCGCGACCACTGCACGAGCACAAACCGAACGGTGCCAGTCGGCTGCGGCAGCTGGCGCCCGCCCGCACATGGCCGGCTCTGGCGCGCTCGCGGCGCATTTGTCGCGCGACCCGCATGACCCATTTATGCGCACCAGTTGCCGCCAGCATGCGACCCCTGCGCGCGGCAGACAGTCGGTTGAACACGCTGGGCGTCGCAACGAGGTCCTTCTGTAGGGAGGCTCGTAGAAGAGGTCGCATAGCCCCACGCTCAAGAGTGACACCAGGAAGCACAAGAAGCCGAAGAAGCTCAAGAAAGAAGAAGGCAAGAAGAGCAAGAAGCAAGAAGACAAGAAAGAAGAGAAGCAAGACGACAAGAAGAAAGAAGAGAAGCAAGAAGCCAACAAGCAACAAGAGCTCCAGACACAATCGACGAGCACTCCTGTGACTCGAGGGGGAAATCCACCCACACCAAATCCCAACTTCTATCTGTCTCCCAGCTAACCCCCCCCCCCATCACTTCGGATGAAACCTAACGGTGACGAGCCCACTGCTCTGAGCCATTGCGACCGGGATAGGGACAAAAGGGCGAAAGCTCGGTCCAGGGCGCAACGAATCCAGGTATTTTTCAGTTAGGAGGGTCACCTTTCCGGTGGGGAGGACCAGACCCTAACACTATGGCACCCACATCGGCGCCTAACACCCAATCTGCACAAGACGCCTACCTTGTAGGCACCTACACCAAACCACAGCAGATCATCACACTAGAGTTTTCCTTCGCTCTCGCACAAACACTACGCCACATCCTGATCACACCACACTTCACCAGCACTCTGCACACCACCCACACCATCGTACACACACAGAACAGCGCCGATACACGAACGCTATTCGCCACAAACACATTCAACAATGGGCGCTGGTTGTTCACGCTGCACCGCATACTCAACACCAGCCGGGGCTACAACACCAGCCGGGGCTACAACACCAGCCGGGGCACCAGCACCAGCCGGGGCTCAACAATGGGCGCTGTTTGTTCACGCTGCACCGCATACTCAACACCAGCCGGGGCTACAACACCAGCCGGGGCTACAACACCAGCCGGGGCTACAACACCAGCCGGGGCTACAACACCAGCCGGGGCACCAGCACCAGCCGGGGCTCAACAATGGGCGCTGTTTGTTCACGCTGCACCGCATACTCAACACCAGCCGGGGCTACAACACCAGCCGGGGCTGGCCGGGGCTACAACACCAGCCGGGGCACCAGCACCAGCCGGGGCTACATTTCCGCATACTCAACACCAGCCGGGGCTACATTTCCGCATACTCAGCACCAGCCGGGGCTACATTTTCGCTCCAGAGCTACATAAGATTCCACTCGCCAACATCGCAGCACTACTCGACGTAGTGCTGCGTTGGCATTCATATATTTAAATGACTTGGCGGACATGATCACAAATTAAATACGTTTTTTCGCTGATGACACGTCGCTTTGCTCTTCGCACACCCAAGGCTCACTAGAAGCACAACAATCAATTCAAAAAGATCTTGATATTATACACGAATTTGGAACAAAATGGGGCATACAATTTAACCCGGCAAAAACGATCCAACAAACATTCACATGTAAGAGAAACAGTAAACCCCTAAATCTCAGAATGGGAAGCCAGCGAATACCAAACTTAGAAAATCATAAACACCTCGGCCTAACATTTTCTTCTGACTTGCGTTTCCATAGTCACATAAACGACATTATCCTAAAGGTCAATTGTGCACTAAGCCCTCTTTATCCTATTGCAAGTAAGATTTCAAAGCAAATCCTCTTAGACTTGTACAAAATTTACATTCGGCCTTTGTTTGACTACGCAGATACCATATACGACGGGCATATAACAATATCGGATGCACTCAGACTTGAAAAATTAAAAAAAAAAGAGCAACTAGATTAATCACAGGTGCACTATATAAAACATCATCAGGAAAAATTAGGTCGGGATTGGGATTGGATGAGCTTAAAACACGGCGAGAAATTCATAAACTTCTTTTGTTTCACAAAATCAAGCACGCAGGTATGAGTCTCCCAAATTATATTACAAAACTAGTTACTGAACCACGGCAGACCATTACAGGAAGGCGCCTGAGAAATTAAACTACACTAACAGTCCGGCGAAATAGAATCGCCTCGTTCCAAAAATCGTTTTTCCTGGCCACAACAAAGGTGTGGAATAATCTTCTTGAAAATTTAAGGCACGAACCAAACATCAATAAATTAAAGAGTTCAATTATGGGTCGCACAGGTGCCACGATACCACCACAATATTATTCGCTAGGAACAAAAGTAGGCAACACGCTGCATGCAAGATTTAGAATGGGCCTCACTCAACTAAACGCAGACGTATTTGTCATCAATCCTCTACATAACCCATCATGCCCATGTGGCCACTTTAAACCAGATACAATTCACTTCATATTTCACCGTCCTCTTTATGCTTACCATAGAAATATTATATTCACCAAACTCCGAAGCACGACAAATATGTTTACTATTTCAACTGAAAAGGAGATCTCGCAAGCACTTATTTTTGGATATGATATCAGAAAGAAACTTGAGCCGTGTATTGCATTAACATTTCAGACGTTTCTTATCAACACAACGCTTTAACACAACAAACTGACATTCATAACTAACCAGGTGCTACCGGATGCAGGCATAGTGTTGGGTACCACTCAGATGAGTGCATGCTTTGTGTGGCGATGGGGCGTGCTGGCGGGGGCGGGTAGCGATTGTCGCACCGTGTCGGTGGTCAAGCGTTTTATTGGTTAAAGACGCTGTTGCGAGAGGCACCTAGATTTAAGACCAGCTTCGTCTTTTGTGGCAATCGCAAAATTTCCCATCTTGTATGCGTGTTGTGATGTGTTAAATAAATAAACAAACAAACAAACAAACAAACAAACAAACAAACAAAAAACAAAACAAAAACGTCACAGCCCTCCTCGACGTATGTCACAGTCAGAGTAGACCACATCAGACGGGAGGCAGGACCCACACACAACATCTTGGTACTGACTCTCAACACACAACAGCCCCGCCACACGTACATATACACGAGAAGCACTACGACGTATGTCGCTTCGTGCCTCTCCCATTATGCTGCCACCGCTGCATGCGCTACGGCCACGGTGAACGTGCGTACGCGTCACCAGAGCCAAGCTGCGGCCGGTGTGCACACCACTCAACGTCCGAATGCACATAGACCGAAAGGAGCCTGTGATGAGCCGCATCCCACCACCGATCCCGACTTCCCCAAGTGGGCATTCGAGAGGGAGGTGTGCTGGTATGCGGCAACACAGTGTGTGCCACATAACACAGCACGTCAACACCTGCGTTTCACAAAATGCAACAACCCTCCCAACTCCAAAACCCCACCCTCCCAAACCGCACCAGCCGCCTGGCGCAGCTATGCAGCTGCGCTTTCCCCACCTCCGAGACCCACGCCCAGGCCAGCTACAACCCATCCTACCAACCCACCAGCAGCCGGCTCACGGAATCCAGCACACCTCCCACCTCAACGCCCCACCCATCCTCGATATCACTCCCACCGCACCCCACGCCACCGCACTGCGGACCCGGCCTTCTCCCACATCCACTCCACCACCGACAGACCCATACCTCATCGTTGGGCAAAGTTAAACTCTCCCTGAACTGCGTAGCAGTCAGCCTCAAAATCGCCCATTGCAAAACCACTGTCATCTCGCTATACCTATCGCCGTCAGCTGCATCCCCAACACGACAGGATCTGATCGACTTGCTGCTTCAGGCTCCTCCACTAGTTGTCAGTATTGGAGACCTTAACGCTAACCACCCCTCCTGAGGAAGCAACCAGGCGGACACTGGAGGCCGATAAATCCACCAGTTCATCACAGACCATAATTCAGTACTTTTAAACAACGGGCGCCACAACCAGACCTTAGGAGGTTTGGACAGCATTTATTTATCGTCCTGCTACCAACGATTAAGCTCACTATTTGACTAGTCGGCCTCAGACGACCCCGGGCTGAGCGATCGTAACCTAATCACAATTAGGCTCAGCACGGGCGCCATCTACCATATCAAATTATTTAGGTCAACTTGGAACTTGAAAAGAGCGGATTGAACACAATTCGACCATCAGGTCGACCTCAGCCTTGCGAGATCAGAAAACGACAAAATCGATACAATACTCAAGATCATGAGGTTATCATCAGCAAAAGACTCAGTCCCGAATAGTAATCAACCTAAGAAAAAGGCATCAGTGCCATGGTGGACCTCGGATGGTCAAAGGGCTGTCGCCGCCCGGCGCCGCGCCCACCAACAGTACAAGGAGTTACTACCCAGAACTCAACACGCACTCCAGCACGCACTGCATGCCCGCACATGCACTCGTATAAATAACGTAAATAGTCATCCACGAATGACATTGCACGTGCATGAGCCGATTCGCTTTCTCATTCGAAATAAATGGCTACCTAGCGGTGCTGACGGGTAGAGGAGCCGAATTGCAAAACACCGTACTAACCTCACACACAACCCTGGATGAAAGCATGCTGCTGCTAACCCACTACTAACAACTAACACGTGGCAGCCGGCGTGATAGCCGGTGTGGACAATTACCTCCTGGTCCGCACGGTAAAGATCCCTCGGTGCTCTTCCATAAGAGAAGGCTAATGCCGACACCCTGGCAAAACCAACTTTCGCATCAACCCTCTCCCACTCTAACTATAAATTGTCTTGCGAAACAGTAAGGTACACCAAAACACTAAATATCCGGGAGACGTCCCCCGCCCAGCATCTTAACGTCACGTCACTCAACGTTCAGCACTTTAACGTCACGTCACTCAACGTCTGGCCGCCAGCCGGGTTCTGACGGGCTGGCGACTCGTCCCAGCCGCCAGACAGTCGCCGGCCGGCTTCTCACAAGATGGCGGCCCGTCCCAGCCGCCAGACAGTCGCCGGCCGGCTTCTCACAAGCTGGCGGCCCGTCCCAGCCGCCAGACAGCCGGTTCTCACGGCAGGGGCAGCGCCGCGCTGAGTGGGCAATTCGCGTCGCGTGGCTGCTCGGCCAACTTCACTCCCGGCCATGCGAGTGCGTGGGAGCCGGCGTCGGTGGGCCGAATCGGTCCGGGGCATGCTGCGACAGTCTCGCCAGAGCACCAACACCGGCGCGGGGCGTGCTGCGACAGACTAGCCAGAGCACCAACACCGGTGCGGGGCGTGCTGCGACAGACTCGCCAGAGCACCAACACCGGCGCGGGGCGTGCTGCGACAGACTCGCCAGAGCACCAACACCGGCGCGGGGCATGCTGCAATAGACCAGCGAGATTATCCGCACCGGCGCGGGCATCCTGCGACAGACTCGCCAGAGTATCGGCACCGGCACGGGGCGTGCTGTGACAGACCCGCCAAAGTATCGGCACCGGCACGGGGCGTGCTGCGACAGACCCGCCAAAGTATCGGCACCGGCACGGGGCGTGCTGCGACAGACCCGCCAAAGTATCGGCACCGGCACGGGGCGTGCTGCGACAGACCCGCCAGAGTATCGGCACCGGCACGGGGCGTGCTGCGACAGACTCGCTGGTGTCGCTCATCACGGCCAGCCGCCGACGCGGGCAGGCCGACAAAAAATGCGTCTCGCCGAGGGACGTGTCCATGCACAAAGGGGCCAATTGGCCGGTCGCCTGCGCCGCATCAGCGTCGTCAATATGGCACACGGCGCACCACCGCCGCACGGGGCGTGGTGCGCCGCTGCCGGCCCTGGTGGCGCCGTTCCGCACGCGGCGCGACCGTGTCGGCGGATGAACACCGAATGACCGACGGCGTGCGCATGACCAGCCAGGCGTGGCGCGGAGCGGCGCCGAACTATACTGGCTGCGCGCGTCAGCCGAAGTCAAAGACCCGGCACACGAGGCCACCCGAGCCGGCTGGTAGCTGGCCGCACACTCATACCCGACTGGCAGTGATCCGACCGGGCATCTGACCGGCGTGTCGCCGGTGAGCTTTACGCCTTCCAGCTGAATCCTCACCATGGAGGCCTGGGATCCTTTACCTGGGCGCGTCTGTGATACCAAGAGCGGCCATGCATTTAGATTCGTTCTGCGGTTGTGCTTTAGATTAGTTCTCTCCAAACCTCTTCACAAGATTGACGTTGAATTTCATACATGTTTTCGCAGCACTGCCTTCTGCCGACATCGCGCTTTAAGGCCGCGGATCTCCGTCACGACGGAGTCGCCACTGCTGAGTCACAACTGCTCACCCGGGGTCACAGCTGCTGGCCCGTGTGTCACAGCTGCTGACCCGGGTGTCACAACCGCTGGTCCAGGGGTCACAGCTGCTGACTCGGGAACTACAGACGCTGACCCGGGTGTTAAGCTACTGACCCGGGTGTCACAGATGCTGATCCTGAGGTCACCGATGCTGATCCGGAGGTCACAGATGCTGATCCGGGTGCCACATCTGCTGACCCGAGTGTCACAGCTGCTGACCCGAGTGTCAAAGCTGTTGACCCGGGTATCAAGCTGCTGACCCGGAAATCACAGATGCTGATCCGGCGGTCACAGCTGCTGACGTGGGAGTGACGGGAGTGACAGCTGCTGACCCTGGTGTCACAGATGTTGATCCAGGAGTCACAGATGCTGACTCGGGAGCGACAGCTGCTGGCCCAGGAGTATTGTTTTCTCCTCAGCTGAGGCAGAGCTGAGGGAGAGTTGAAAAAGAGCTGAGTAAAAGCTGAGGAAGCTGAGGAAGAGCTGATGAAGAACTGAGGCAGAGCTTAGGCAGAAATTCTACAATCTGTTAGAGATTTGTCGCTAAGCTGGAAAAGCTACGCTAAGCCGGCTGATGTGACATCTGGTGATTAAGCAAAAGCAAAAGCAAATCGCACACATTTTACTGTAAAAGCTTGGAAAACTCAGCACTGTGAACGAAGACACCGGCAAAACCGACATGTACCAGTAGGGCACACGTACACACATATATCCATCGCACAGTACACTCGGAGCGTGGCCAGCACCTCGAACTCCGTCCATCTGCCCGGTTCCGCCGTGGCTGGACCGTTAGTGGGAGATGACGGGCTCCGCCGTGGCTGGACCGTTAGTGGGAGATGGCGGGCTCCGCCGTGGCTGGACCGTTAGTGGGAGATGGCGGGCTCCGCCGTGGCTGGACCGTTAGTGGGAGATGACGGGCTCCGCCGTGGCTGGACCGTTAGTGGGAGATGACGGGCTCCGCCGTGGCTGGACCGTTAGTGGGAGATGGCGGGCTCCGCCGTGGCTGGACCGTTACGTGGGAGATGACGGGCTGGCGCAGCCGCCAGTTGAGGGCGTGCCGTGGACCGTTAGTGGGAGCATGACGGGCTCCGACCGTTAGGCTGCGACCCGACACTAGCGGATGTGGCCTGACACCAGCTCCGACAGTTCGACTGGCTGGACCGCCATTAGTGGAGATGGCCGGAAAGCTCCGCCAGTGGCTGGACCGTTAGTCGGCCGAGACTAGACGGGCTCCGCCTGACACCAGCTCCGACAGTTTGACTGGCGGACCGCCATTAGCGTGAGACGAAGCAGAGGCGCAGCCGTCCGACAATTGGGTTGTCGGCCCGACACTTGGGCGTGGCACTGACACCAGCTCCGACAGTTAGGCTGTCGGCCCGACACTAGCGGCGTGGCCTGACACCAGCTCCGACAGTTCGGTTGTCGGCCCGACACTAGCGGTGTGGCCTGACACCAGCTCCGCCAGTTAGGTTGTCGGCCCGACACTAGCGGTGTGGCCTGACACCAGCTCCGACAGTTTGACTGGCGGACCGCCATTAGCGGTGTGGCCTGACACCAGCTCCGACAATTGGGTTGTCGGCCCGACACTAGCGGTGTGGCCTGACACCAGCTCCGACAGTTAGGCTGTCGGCCCGACACTAGCGGTGTGGCCTGACACCAGCTCCGACAGTTCGACTGGCGAACCTAGGCTGTCGGCCCGCCACTAGCGGTGTGGCCTGACGCGCGTGCGCAGACGTCCGGTTGCAGGGTTGGCCGTGACCCGGCCGGTGCGGGAGGCTGGCGTCGTGAGACGCACAGAACGGACTGCGCCGGCACCGCCTCTCGGCCACCGTTTTTGCCGGCCGAGTCGCGTGTAACTGTGAATGGGCCGGACGAACGGCGCGGCCGGTCTGCTGTGATTCTGAGCGGGCCAGTCCAGAAAGCCGCTTCGCCCGAGCTCATCCAGGATTGTGACATCCAGTCCATGGCTCGTGAGGACGGTACGGGTCGTGTGGCCGGCTGTTTGGAAATTGGGCTATCATAACCTCACCTAGACAGACCTCAGGACGAGGGTATTGCGTTCATATTCATGCATACATGCATATATATATATATATATATATATATATATATATATATATATATATATATATATATATATATATATATATATATATATATATATATATATATATATATATATATATATATATATTATGTATATATATATATATATACGTATGTATATATATATATATATATATATATATATATATATATATATATATATATATATATATATATATATACGTATTATATATATATATATATATATATATATATATATATATATATATATATATATATATATATATATGTCTATATATATATATATGTATATGTTTTTTTCCGGCAACGACCCGATTTTTGGGTGCATGTGTGCCTCCTGCCGTCCCGATGGCTCAGTTGGTTAGAGCACCGGCCTGCATTGTTTTCCTTGCCCTGGCAAGACAGGGCACGAGTCACTTCACGCGCTCGCACATAGCCTTCAACCGGAAGTGTCAGCTAGCAGTTGGCCCGTTAAGGTCGGAGACGCGGTAACGGGTCGACCGTGTCACTGCATTCGCGGCATGCTAAGCGCTCGGTAAAAATGCCGTTAAACTGGAATTCCCAGATTAGGGGCTGTAGCCAGGGTTCACACAAAAGCTTTGCTTATGATAGAACCCTGATCCATGAAAACAACTCACAAAACATTCTGGCTAAGCTTCCCTAAACATTCAATAAATTAAAAACGAAACAAAACAAAACGGTTTTCTTGGAAAACCCATTCAGTCATTTCAGGTGTGAGAAGCCATTTCAGTGATGCCAAATAAACTACTATCACACCGCCTGCGAACTTCAAATAACGGGCCTGTCAATCACCCATCTCAATTATGTATATTCTGAGTTGGAGTATCGTTAGTTACGACTTCCTGCCCCATTACAGCATCTTGTCCCTGCCTCCCACAACGTTCCAGTTTGAACTCTTGCGTGCCACGCATGCGGCCTGGCCCTCGGCCCGCTGCCGCCCGCCGTCTGGGCCTCGCTCACTTCGGAGAGATATTCCTCAACATTGATGCATCGGGCACGCAACACAGCAATGCTCCACTACAACTTCCTCCAAACCATTAACCCCGTCGCCAAACCACTCAAAGTTCCCCTGCAATTGAATTTCAGTCATCGTCCACTACCTTCCCAGTGTCAAAATCAGCATCGTTGCCCTATAAAGCGGCCCAGTTACATGTACTCACGTGTATGTCTTAGGAACATGCAAAATCACGCAAAATCAGGCACCTCTCTCCATAGCAGTGTGGAATCATATGCCACAGGCAAAAAAAAACAGATATACACGTATTTTCTTCATTTCGGACATCAACATATAACGGGCTTGATAAAAAGTTTGCATAGCAAGGAAGCTCTCGTCAACCATGCGCGCAACCAGCAACCATAAGTTCGCTACCAGCAGGAGATCCACTGTCTAGACGTCCAGTTATTACGGAGAAGCCGATGAATGTCGACAGCGGCGACCCCATCCCAGCAACACCCACCCATCCCCACCACGGTCGGCACGGCATATTGCTACACACTCCGAAAACGTGCGAGACCTAACTAGGGAGTGAAAGGCAACACAACCAGAATGCAAATGACTTTTTTTTAAAAAGGAAGAGGGATTGACATCATGACACGTCGTAGATTTACATGTCGGGGGCGGCTTGAAAAGAAAAGCATGTCGCAAATATCACACTTTCATGTATTTGCACATGTCATTGCGTATATACACACACACACACACAAACGCGCACGCGTACGCGCAAGCACATAATGGGCCAAGAGGAAAAGTTGGCGTTGAGCTGGGGATGGTGCTTCCTGATGAGGAACGATTCAGCTATTTTCCTGTCTGGGTGATCTTTGGACCTATAGATAACTTTAATGCTTAATGGAGTTTGCGTAGGATGCGGTGGTGTATGGTTCTCCCTAAAATGATCCCCCATAGGCGTGTCTGGGGTCTCATTGATCATATCTCTGACGTGTTCGTTAAATCTTAATGGCACAGTACGTTTTGTCTTCCCAACATAAATGTTTTCACGGCTGTTACGTTCACATATCTGACACTGTATTTGATACACTACGTTTTTCTGCGTGCAGTCTCCCGTGAAACCTGACCTACACGTATAACATCTTTGACCACCTGAATACTTTGGTTTTGAAAGTGCCGATCTTACTAAGGCAGCCTTGAGTTTGTTCTTATTTGTCCATGCTATTTTTATGTTAAGCCCCGACTTCCTCATCTTTTGCTTTATTTTGCACAAAAGAATTTCATCTATATATGGCAGACTTAAAAAAGACACATCGAATGTGTTCTTCCACTGCTTCGTATGGCACTCGGCGCCATCTTCTGTCAAACCTCCTTTAGAAATATAATGAGACGTTTGTGTGGATAGCCATTTTCCAAAAGCAAAGCCCAAATTTTACCTATGCTTACATTCTCTTTGCATGGACTCGAGGCTAGCTTAAATAATACAGAACCGAACAAGGACTTCTGTTTTTGTTTCCAAACATTGGGAGAAATTGGGACCAGATGTCTGATTCTTTAAAGCCTAGAAGGCATCAAGACCGCCACCGAGGGCATATCAATATCAACTGGACTAAATTCATTTTCACATCGATTGAGAATTTGGTGCAGATAACATTACCCCGACAACACGTTGAAAGATCCATTCCAATGGAGATTAGCCAAAAGAGTTACATGGAAGTTGAATGGATAAAAGTCTAAAAATGATAGGAGTCGAACAGATAAAAAGCTGAAAGAACAAAGTCAAAGATTGAATAAACAAAAAGTCAAAGATTGAAAAGCCAAAGGGATAAACGTGAAGTAAAAAAAAATGAAAAAGAATAAGTTCAAAGGATGAAAATTAAAAGAATGCATTAGAAGAATTAAAGTTGAAGGAATCAAAGTTAAATGCATAGAAGTTCAATACACACAGTCAAATGGATCAAGTCAAAGAATCCAACCGATAAAGTCAATGGGAAGTCAAATGCAAAGAAGCCGACAGACTAAAAAAATGATAGGGCAAACCAACAAAAAGGCGCAAGTAGAAAAACGAACTGGACATCTAAAATCAAAAGAATAAAAGTCCAGAGAAATAAAATAGAAAGAATAAAAGTAAAACGAATTAGCATTGAAAAAATAGGTCAAAAGAATAAGTCGAAAAAAATGGAAGTTGAAAGAATAAAAGTTGAAAAAATACAAGTTGAAGAAACCATTTAGAAGAATACACCTACAAAGAATTGAAATTGAAACAATGAAAGTTGAAAGTCAAAAGATGAAAGAATATAGGTAGAATATAACAAAATTTGAAAAGACTAAAAGATGAAAGAATAGTCAGTCATAAAGTCAAAGTGTTCAGACTTAATAAGAGCCACAAGGGCCCATCCAGTTTAGGCCTGTAAAGGGAGGTTACCATAACCCAGGCAAAAAGGCACTCATCACCCCAGCTAACACCACATCCCTAATTCCAAAGAATCCATCCACCAACATCCAACACACCCATCAATGCCTATCTACCTTACCTATCCAACTTTATTCACTCGATCCCACGTAACACATGTGGTTTGAGTGCCCTACCAATAATTTTCCAACTCCATCCATGCCTGCTTAAAGGGGCCTGTGTAGTGCAGACCTCCTTAGCATAAATATCCACTCCACTACTACTCATCCCATCCACTACTACTTAGAACTCAAAAACAAGACTTTGCATCCTAAAAATTGTCCACCCTATTTTAAAATATGAGAGAATGACATCAGCAGGCAGCTGATGTCATTCACTGATGTCCACAACATCAGCAGGCAGCCTATTCCATTCATCAACCATACTTGGACTGAAGACCTGTTGTTGCTTAACTGTTCTACACCTTGATTTGATTAACTTGAATTGATGACCCTATGCGATATTCTAAATAGAAGGGTGTCATTCAGATTGATCTGATCTAGTCTGATCTGACCCTTTAATGATTTTATACATTTCAATCATATCACCCCTTAATCTCCTATACTTCAGTGAGTGCACACACACACACGCACACGCATATATATATATATATATATATATATATATATATATATATATATATATATATATATATGCATAGGTCACGTGCTTTACAGTGATAAGCTCCCCCTGGTGTTATGTACGGTCAATGTTTGACAACTCAAAAGCAGTGGTGCAGCGTAGGGTGTAGCGCAATTTAGACCTTCAAACAACGTCACTTTTGAATAGCATTTGATCATAAATTGGCTCTGGCGATACGATAATACTTAGAGCCCGAAATACCACGCCGGGTAGGTCAACAAAGGCTATTCTGAAGCATGAGTTACAGATGACGTGTTGTATCACGACTTGGCGTAACCTGGTGGTGTTGTTCCGCGTTGTATCACGACACCATCAGGTTACGCCAAGTCTGAACCACAAAAGCACCTTACGCTAGATGAATTAAAGCACGAGTTAGTGGGGCGAGACGTCACAACGATCTATTCCGAAAGTCGCGCGGAACCCGGGACGAGACCGCAACGTGATGGTGCAAGAGGTGACACACGGCAGTGGGAGACAGCGCGGCGCCATCTCATCACGGAGGTATCCGGCAGCCGGGAGGGCCTGCCGACCGGCCGACTTGGCGCACGCCGCGTCTCAGCCGTGCCCCAGTCACAAGTCGGCCGGCAGGCGGCGCGCCGGTCGGCCGGGTCACGTGACGTGACGTCGGTGTCAGCGGCCCCGGATGGCCGGGGCCGGCCGCAGTGCAGCATTGTGCGGCGCGACCGCCGCTTTTTGCAGTGCCAGCATTGTTTGACGAACGAGGGCGGGGGCGGGGGCGGGGGCGGCATGGCTCGGGCGCGCCCGCCGTAATCGGATCGGGTCAGATGCGGCCGCAAAATTGCGCTCCTCGCCGGAAGCGTGCCAGTGGGAGGAACGCGAACGGACGGCTGGCATACGGGGCGAATTCGGACAGATGACTATCGCTGGACTTCCTTTTGCCACAGGCACGAGTGCAATATGATATATTTCATTGCAATGCAGTGTACCCTAGTAATTGTAAACTTCGAAACGACTCAAATTAAACTGCATGATAAGCATCCACTTAGTTACCTGGCCACGCCCGGCACAGCTTCGACGCTCCGTGCTTTGTGAATACCCAGCCGCAGGCAGCGAGATGGTTTCTCGTGGTGGTACCGCTCAGTGATGCACAGCGTGAGAGAAACACGGTGGTTCACACTACACAATGAAGATGACTGCACAATGGGAGGAGAGATTGACACGCATGATAGCCAACAAAGAAACATTGAGCCAGAACATGATGATGGAAATTCCATAGCGGAGAGCGATAGAAGCGATGTGAAGTAAACAGTGAAACAGGGGTGGGAGTCAGAATGGAAAATGAGAAGGTACGGCGGGAGGGGAAGAGCGAGAGCGAGAGAGCGAGAGAAAGCGAGAGAGCGAGAGAAAGCGAGAGAGCGAGAGCGAGCGAAGAGTTCGATATTTTGAGCTTTACAGCACGTCGACAAAATAGGAGGTGAAATACAATGAGATAAAAAGACAACGACAAAAGTCAAAACAGGTCGAGCTGAAGAAAATCCGACAATATTTTTTTTGTAGTCAGCTTGCAGACACTAGACGTACATTCATATAACACCGTGCTAGAGTTCGCCGAGGCGAAATTAGAATCTACCGGGCGGCCGATATAATCTTGATTCCCGTGTTTAGGAACGTCCTCCATATTCTGCCCGTGCGCCAGTTTGTGTTGGTGCGCCATTTCCAAAATCTGCCCGTGCGCCAGTTTGTGTTGGTGCGCCATATTCGCGGTAAAATATGACAGATGGATTCCGTCATGATACAACGGCAAAAATTAAACATTGTCTTTTCGCTGTAATATACAGCCCCTCATAGCTCCCACGATGACCGAACACCATGCGGTGACTTCGTGAAACTTGCGCCTCACAAAAAAAGTGTCGTAACGATCGTAATCACGGACGTAACGATCGTAATCACGGACGAAATACGGTCAGAATATTCTGCCCGTCTGGAATATAATTTACCGGATGTCCGATAGATTCTTAGTCGTCCGAACGGTATCGAATGGGCTACCTAGATAGAATCTTTCGGACGGAGCATGGATTCTTGAAGATTTTTGCCGCCAGAGTGGCCTCGAACGCAGGCTTAAGGTACACAAACAATCGTTTGGTTAGATATGACCCGACCAACAGTCGCCTTTTGCCAGTATTTGTAGGAACAGTGCCCGGTGTTCAATGAAGGTATTGAAAGATGACCATATATACACGATTAAATATAATGTTCGCAATGGAGGACACAATGCAAAAACTAAAATACAGCAAAACTTATAGATAGCTAGATTCGGTCGCCACTTCAAGAGCTTCAGATACTACTTCACTATGCATAATTTATACCAAGAGGTTCCGCAGTGCACACTTATAAAAGCCTTGTCAACACAACACGTGCACGGTCCAGCTCCGAAGCAGTTGGTGGGCGCCTCTCGCCTACTGTTTTAGCCGCCTTTCTCCTCGACATCAACACCAACCGTGGACAAACAAATCAACAAACCGTGGTCGGTGAAAAAGTCGAGCGGTGCGGCCCGCTGATGACGGGTGTAGACTGTGGGTACGGACTGTGGAGGCCGCTCTGATGCTATCTACATCCGCTCCATACGGCACGGCCGGTGGGCACATGCCGGGCCGTCCGCTCCATACGGCACCGCCAGTGGGCACATGCCGGGCCGACCTGGCCGTCCGCTCCATACGCACCGCCAGTGGGCACAAGCCGGGCCGACCAGGCCATCCGCTCCATACGGCACCGCCAGTGGGCACATGCCGGGCTGACCAGGCCGTCCGCTCCATACGGCACCGCCAGTGGGCACATGCCGGGCCGACCAGGAGTGCGGCGACAGACGGGCACCAGGCCGCACCAGACCGGGACGCGCCCCTCGGCAGCAGCACCTCCATTTTCGTTAAGAGTCGTGCCGTCCACGCCGAGGCGAGCCTGACAACGCTGGTGTTTTGGAGGGCCCGCCGCAAACAGAAATACACCTGACCTACGTTCCAAACATTGCGGTATTCTGGCAGGACAAGAGCACGCCCTCGCCAGCCGCCGCACTGTTGCCGGCGCCATTTCGGCAGGACAAGGACATGCCCTCGCCAACCGCCGCGCCATTTCGCACCGCCTCGTGTTATGTTGCACGGCCACTTGTAAAAACGCTGATTGATATCGTTTGCCACAACAAGAGTGAAGCTGGTTTTTATAGACTCACTGCGCCAAAAAAAATAAAAAGAAGGCAAGGTACGAAATACAGACCGGTGCATGCGGTCAAGGTTGGCAGCAGCTAAGGCTGGCCTAAATGAACTGCTTCGAGCCGACTCGCTGAAAATGTTGCGGAGCTGAGCAGTAGCGACAACAGAAGACAAAACGAAGTCCGAAAAGGGGCAAACTAGCGCGGATCAACATGGATACATAAGCGCCATTGTGGACTCTGAATGGCCATCAAAGCAGCGTGAACTGGAGATAATGTGGGATATCTACCAGTAGCGTGAACTGGAGATAATGTGGGATATCTACCAATAGCGTGAACTGGAGATAATGTGGGATATCTACCAGTAGCGTGAACTGGAGATAATGTGGGATATCTACCAGTAGCGTGAACTGGAGATAATGTGGGATATCTACCAGCAGCGTGAACTGGAGATAATGTGGGATATCTACCAGCAGCGTGAACTGGAGATAATGTGGGATATCTACCAGCAGCGTGAACTGGAGATAATGTGGGATATCTACCAGTAGCGTGAAATGGAGATAATGTGGGATATCTACCAATAGCGTGAACTGGAGATAATGTGGGATATCTACCAGTAGCGTGAGCTGGAGATAATGTGGGATATCTACCAGCAGCGTGAACTGGAGGTAATGTGGGATATCTACCAGTAGCGTGAACTGGAGATAATGTGGGATATCTACCAGTAGCGTGAACTGGAGATAATGTGGGATATCTACCAGTAGCGTGAACTGGAGATAATGTGAGATATCTACCAGTAGCGTGAACATGAGATAATGTGGGATATCTACCAGTAGCGTGAACTGGAGATAATGTGGGATATCTACCAGTAGCGTGAACTGGAGATAATGTGGGAAATCTACCAGCAGCGTGAACTGGAGATAATGTGGGATATCTACCAGTGGTACCAATGTGTGATTGCCACGGCTGCGTCTGCTTTGTTTCGAGCAGTGTTCACCAGCAATTGTGTACAATGCATGACAGCGGCATGCGCAAAGAACACGGCATGAAGTACGGCATACAAGATTGATAGGTTCGCAAATGTGTGTTGCCAGCTGAAGCATCACTGGCAATCAGCAGCTACCCATCATAAGGAGCCATTCGGCTCGGTGGACACACGGGCACAATAGACGGTCTGTGGGGCTCCCCGGCTACAGGCACATGACCGACCGCCATACCCCGGCTACAGGCACATGACCAACCGCCATACCCCGGCTACAGGCACATGACCGACCGCCGTACCCCGGCTACAGGCACATGACCGACCGCCATACCCCGGCTACAGGCACATGACCGACCGCCATACCCCGGCTACATGCACATGACCGACCGCCATACCCCGGCTACAGGCACATAAACGACCGCCGTACCCCGGCTACAGGCACATGACCGACCGCCATACCCCGGCTACAGGCACATGACCGACCGCCATACCCCGGCTACAGGCACATGACCGACCGCCGTACCCCGGCTACAGGCACATGACCAACCGCCATACCCCGGCTACAGGCACATGACCGACCGCCATACCCCGGCTACATGCACGTGACCGACCGCCATACCCCGGCTACACGCACATGACCGACCGCCATACCCCGGTTACAGGCACATGACCGACCGCCATACCCCGGCTACAGGCACATGACCGACCGCCGTACCCCGGCTACAGGCACATGGCCTACCGCCATACCCCGGCTACATGCACATGACCGACCGCCATACCCCGGCTACAGGCACATGACCGACCGCCATACCCCGGCTACAGGCACATGACCGACCGCCATACCCTGGCTACAGGCACATGACTGACCGCCGTACCCCGGCTACAGGCACATGACTGACCGCCATACCCCGGCTACAGGCACATGACCGACCGCCATACCGCTGCAGCGAACCTGACGACCGACCGCCATACTGCTGCAGCAAACCTGACGACCGACCGCAACTGCGCTCACTTGGCAGCCATGATATGCATCTAATTGCGTCCAATTTCCGCGGAAATGCAAGCATTCCAGAATTAAGTAAAGCTCCTTCCGACGATTCGGCGCAGATAAATCCAACATGTGATGCGCATCATGGTTGAAGGAATTGTTCGGACTTGAAGCACTAATTTAAAAGAAAATAATTTTATTTTCAAAGCCTGACGGTCGGGACGGAACGGCCTGACGGTCGGGCGGGTCACTCAGATGAACCTTTGCCGCACGTACCCGGACTAGACGAGATTCGGCACTCGGATTTCGCAAGTTCGCGAGTTCGTAACCAGAGTATTGACTGACCTGAGGAGAGGGAAGCGAGTGACACATATGCTACACTCGTCGTTTCTCACGTGCGAGTCAAGCGCAGCGTGTGCGATCTCAAGCACGAGATGCGGTTTGACACCGGTGTGCATGCTGGCTGCTCCAGTTATCTGCTGTCTGTGGACCAGCACCGTCAGGCCGGCTGCTCATGCTGGCTGCTCCAGTTATCCAGTTATCCAGCTGCTTGTGGACCAGCACCGTCAGGCCGGCTGCTGCTGCTTGTGGACCACCACCGTCAGGCCGGCTTGCTCATGGCTGTTCCAGTTATCCAGTTACCCAGCTGCTTGTGGACCAGCACCGTCAGGCCGGCTGCTCATGCTGGCTGTTCCAGTTATCTGCTGGCTGTGGACCAGCACCGTCAGGCCGGCTGCTCATGCTGGCTGCTCATGCTGGCTGCTCATGCTGGCTGCTCTTGTTATCCGGTTATCCAGTTATCCAGTTATCCAGCTGCTTGTGGACCAGCACCGTCAGGCCGGCTGCTCATGCTGGCTGCTCCAGTTATCCAGTTATCCAGTTATCCAGCTGCTTGTGGACCAGCACCGTCAGGCCGGGCACGGAATGCCGACCAACACGCAGTGACGGTGGCTGCGCCGCCGCGCTGAACAATCAGCCTCTTGTTGTTGAGCACCTGCACACCAAAACGAGCCAGTTGACGGCCAACACGCTCGGCCATCTACTCCACAGTCCACTGGCAAAATGCACCACCGTAGCGACAGTGTTCACGTCTCTGTTCGAACGTCGCGCGCCGGGAACCACCCTGCCAGGGCCGGCTGACCCCACATCGCGCGTCGGCAGCGGTCGGTGGCCGGCCGCCGGAGCAGACGGCCGGAGCAGACGGCCGGAGCAGACGGCCGGAGCAGACGGCCAGAGCAAACGGCCAGAGCAGACGGCCAGAGCAGACGGCCAGAGCCGGCTGACAGAGCCGGCTGACCCCATATCGCGCGTCGGCTGCAGGCGGAGGCCGGCCGTGGGAGCAGACGGCCAGAGTCGGCTGCGGGTGGTGGCCGGCCGCGGGAGCAGACGACCAGAGCCGGCTGCGGGTGGTGGCCGGCCGCGGGAGCTGACGGCCAGAGCCGGCTGCGGGTGGGTGGTGGCCGGCTGCGGGAGCTGACGGCCAGAGCCGGCTGCGGGTGGTGGCCGGCCGCGGGAGCTGACGGCCAGAGCAGACGGCCAGAGCCGGCTGCGGGTGGGTGGTGGCCGGCCGCGGGAGCAGACGGCCAGAGCCGGCTGCGGGTGGTGGCCGGCCGCGGGAGCAGACGACCAGAGCCGGCTGCGGGTGGGTGGTGGCCGGCTGCGGGAGCTGACGGCCAGAGCCGGCTGCGGGTGGTGGCCGGCCGCGGGAGCTGACGGCCAGAGCAGACGGCCAGAGCCGGCTGCGGGTGGGTGGTGGCCGGCCGCGGGAGCAGACGGCCAGAGCCGGCTGCGGGTGGTGGCCGGCCGCGGGAGCAGACGACCAGAGCCGGCTGCGGGTGGGTGGTGGCCGGCTGCGGGAGCTGACGGCCAGAGCCGGCTGCGGGTGGTGGCCGGCCGCGGGAGCTGACGGCCAGAGCAGACGGCCAGAGCCGACTGCGGGTGGGTGGTGGCCGGCCGCGGGAGCAGACGGCCAGAGCCGGCTGCGGGTGGTGGCCGGCCGCGGGAGCAGACGACCAGAGCAGACGGCCAGAGCCGGCTGCGGGTGGGTGGTGGCCGGCTGCGGGAGCTGAATGCCGTGCCGTCGGCTCGTCAGCCACACGTCACCGCGACGACTCACGGGCCGGAACGAGCATTCACACGAGCAGAGACGCCGACCACCTCGCGCACGGCCATCGACGGTGGGGGGTGGGGTGGGGTGGGGTGGGGGCACTGTGGCCGCCACAGTCCTCTGAGAAAATCTGTTGAGTCGGTCGTGCTAAACGCCGGAGCATAATGCCGAATTTGCCGTGCGTGGTGGCGGTTCGGCGTTATTGCGCTTCGCACTGCCGACGCTTGGAATTTATAAATTGACAGCCTAAATCATTAAGTTACATAAGGTGTGTTATTCGGTGCGACAAAGTTCAGTGGCAGTTCAGCACCACTCGCTGTTATTTATTGTATTTCCATTGTTAATTTGGCAGCAGCAAATGTGTCCACCGGCACAGTCAGAAAGTTTTGCTACATGGCGTTGACTAGTTTTGTTGTTAGAGTATTTCCGAATCGTGAAAGGCTACGTATTCGTAGAGGCATCGCTCCGCTCATACCTGGTTCCATTTAGCACAAACATGTATCTGCATGACCCTAGTTCCTCGTCCCACGGTTCTTCAAACATTCGCTCGGTTGCTACCATTGGACATAAACCGTGTCACGTCATGCAACAGCGTCACTGTGCTACCTATCGATCGTCATGCTGCCCTGCACTGGTCATTACTAGCTACTCCTAGCATATCATTGTCAGAATCGTAACGGAGAGCACTGCAGCCTCTACAGTCTTCACTGTTAGATCTGGCGGAGCTCCGTCGCATTATCAAATGGCTGCGGGCTATACGGGAGGGCAGGCGACGAGCGGCACTGAACCATGTCGTGTCGAGGACCAAACGTGCCACCGATCTCCACCCTCCCCACCACCAGCCGGCTGCGGGCCGCCGAGGATGACAGGGGACGAGCCGCACCCGGGCACTGAACCATGTCGTGTCGAGGACCAAACGTGCCACCGATCTCCACCCTCCCCATCACCAGCCGGCTGCGGGCCGCCGAGGATGACAGGGGTCGAGCCGCACACGGGCACTGAACCATGTCGTGTCGAGGACCAAACGTGCCACCGATCTCCACCCTCCCCACCACCAGCCGGCTGCGGGCCGCCGAGGATGACAGGGGGAGCCCCGAAATGTCGAGGACAAAACCCACCACCCACCCCCCCCCCCCCCCCCCCCCCCCCCCCCCGGATGACAGGGGTCGAGCGGTACCCGGGTACAGAACCATATCCTGTCAAGGAAATCTGCCACAGATCCCAATCCTCCCCATCGCCACCTGGTGCGCCTCCCCCACTGAAACCAAACGGGTCGACAAAACGCGCCCCACACAACCCGCAAGCCTTACGCACTTGACAGACCACTCGTGCACGACACCAGCCCTTCTCTCGGTTTGTCTGGCCACCGGAACGGCCGGCGAGCCAAATGTTCAGGAGGACGGCCGAGCGCACGATAGTATTTTTCCGTGGGACTGGCGGAGCCATCAACCTGGTGGGATACCCGGCCGCGCTCGGTGGAGCGGAACGGCGCTGCCTGGTGCGGTCGCCAGCTGCTGCTGCGGACCGGACCGTACCGGATCCTATCGTATCGGACCGGACCGGACAGGACCCGGACCGTACTGTACCGTACCGTGTTGTACCACACCGCACCGTGCTGTACCAAACCGTACCGTCCCGGACCGGACTGGATCGGATCGGATCGGATCGGATCGGATCGGATCGATCGGATCGGATCGGATCGGATCGGACCGTACCGTACCGTACCGTACCGTACCGGACCGGACCGGACCGGACCGGACCGGACCGGACCGGACCGGACCGGACCGGACCGACCGGACCGGACCGGACCGGACCGGACCGGACCGGACCGTACCGGACCGGACCGGACCGGACCGGACCGTACCGGACCGGACCGGACCGTACCGTACCGTACCGTACCGGACCGTACCGGACCGTACCGGACCGGACAGGCAAGAGGCCCGGCGGCTCCACAACGCCGGATTACGTCCCAGACGGGGCGATTGGACAGGTTGGTCGGGCGGGTTCGTGGCTTGGCTGGGCGCAGTCATCCAGTTATGGCCGTGCCAGTCTGGTTGCTGGGCGGCTTCTCGTTCAGACAGTCGGAGTGTCAGAAGGTAAAAAGTGGAGAACAAAGGCACCCTCCTAAGTTGACTCTTTATGGCCTACCCCTCATCTGGTGTTACTGTTGCCAAAAATTGGAAGGGGTAGGGGTGCTCTGCTACTTTCCCATGTTCGCCGGTTTACGACTATGGTCGAGGGATTACTTGAACAGAAATAGACAAGAATAGATAATGAGATAGATAGGGAAACATGCTTCCGGAAAGAAAATGTAGCTGCTTATGGAATTGAACACATCCAATAAGGAGCGCTACCATATACCGCTCCGAGATCTATATGGAGGCCGGGGCTGAGTGCTCCACATTTTCTATTGTTCCAATATATGTACTGTTGTGTGCTTCAGGTTCTTCGTCACGAGTCACGAGTGAAACCAACCAGATGAGCGTACGTCAGTAACACGAACTGGACCGGGGTAAACCGGTCCGGCTCACAAATGGGTCAGAGACTGGCAATGTGTCGCAGAAGTTGGCTCGCCTCGTCTTGAAGTTGGCTCGGCTCGCCTCGAAGTTGGCTCGCCTCGCCTGTTTCCTCGCTGACGGAATTTGTTTAGGTTAGGTTAGGTTAGAGCCAGCGATGAAGCCTGCTGGTTCCGAAGACAGCTGGAGATTTCACCTGTGATCAGGTTAAGAAGGCCGAGAACGCTCTCAGCTTTGGAGATACATTTTCAGGTCGTTTGTTTCCATGCAACGTTATGGTGCACAGAATGCAAAATTTATCAAGTTCGAGGCGAGGCTGACTGATGTATCCTGTCCTCGCCACTGGTGAATGTCCATCGGTCAACTTTTGGCTGAAAATGAAGCCTCATGTGCTTGAGGAAGGACGAAAGGTTTTCCCACAGTAGCACAGACATTGAAGCTGGGAAAAATACTCCCCACATGGCCGACATTTTCCACATTTTCCAACCAAAAGATACCCGGCGCCAGGGCATGGACTTTGCTTTAGCATTAGCTTCCCCACCCCCTGGAAGTCGCTCCGGTTGCGCTATTCGTTCCTAGCATTGAACGGATCAGATGTTGTTTTGGAGATCCATAAGATGTCAGCTTCCACGGGTGGAGAATCGCACGATTTGAAGGTGGCAGGACATCCCTACAACTTGTGATAAGCCCCTAAAGTTTGCAAAGCACCGTGAACGTAAAATCTAACCCTATGAGTGGGTGCCCGTCATCGTATTAGTCCACTCCTTATACCATGAGTGGGTGCCCGTCATCGTATAAGTCCACTCCTTATACCATGAGTGGGTGCCCGTCATCGTGTTAGTCCACTCCTTATACCATGAGTGGGTGTCCGTCATCGTGTTAGTCCACTCCTTATACCATGAGTGGGTGCCCGTCATCGTATTAGTCCACTCATTATACCATGAGTGGGTGCCCGTCATCGTGTTAGTTCACTCCTTATACCATGAGTGGGTGCCAGTTATGGTGTTAGTCCACTCCTTATGCCATGAGTTGGTGCCCGTCATCGTGTTAACCTACTCCTTATACCATGAGTGGATGCCCGTCATCGTGTTAGTCCACTCCTTATACCATGAGTGGGTGCCCGTCATGGTGTTAGTCCACTCCTTATACCATGAGTGGGTGCCCGTCATGGTGTTAGTCCACTCCTTATACCGTGAGTGGGTGCCCGTCATGGTGTTGGACCACTATGTATCATGACCTGGGTGCCCGTCATAGTGTTATACCACTCCATATATAACATGCAAAGGTACTCCGAATACATTGTCGAATTCCATAAGCGTAGGAACAGGGGGGGTGGGGGCAGGGGGCCCATGGCCCACCCATTTTTCAAAGTGGGGGGGGGGCAACAATGGTAGCTGGCCCTCCCACTTTTGAGACAGTTAAATTTCCTAAAAAGCAGCATGCACACATTTGAATATGTGAAGAAAAAAACTCCCTGCAACGCATAACTAAGCAAAAGCTTCACACATCACATCGTAGCACATTCACTCCCACCACTCGGGACATTTCCAAATCCCGCGGCCCAACGGCGAAACAGTGTGGGCGGCGCCATTAGCCGTGATCGTGCATAAACTGCGTCGAGAACCACCTAATAAACAAACAAACAAACATCGTAGCGCTTCATTTTTTTTTCAGTCATGCACACTTGGACATGACCCTACAACAACGCAACTAATTCAGGAGTTGATGTAATACAGCAGATATATGGATATTCACACCATATATTGTTATGAAAAGACTATAAAGCAGATAGTGTGCCAGCCAGTAACAAAATACATTCATACTAGAGTTTCACTGTGGTTCTTTGACTGTTAACATATTTAACATCGATGTCATTAATATTGCCTAAAGTAGAAAATTATACAGGCTGAGGGCAGTAACGTGACACAATCAAGGTAAGACATACAAGTTGCAAGCATGGCAACTGACCCGAGTGGATCCTTAGCTGGGTAACTGCGTAGTGGCATTGACAGCACGTTAAACATTTGTAATTCAAATTATGTCGTTCAGCAGAAATGGTTCTGTCACATGGTGGGCTCATGGTATGTGCAACAATCTCTGCTTAGCAAAGACTCTGATCCCAGAATCTATTTAATGAAGAGATTTGGATTAAAAGTACTAAAACACCGAATTTCAACGGAGACTACTATCGAGGCTTTTCATCGTCCAGTGATGTGTACGTCCAGGCTGAGATTTAAGAACCCCGAAGATAATGGGATGAATTTAGGCCGATTGCAGGGTGTATATTTCTGAACAATACTTATGGTGCAAGCAGTTAAATATGCATAGTAAAGTAGATTTTGTGCGATGTACTCCACAGACGTCATTGTTAAGCTCTAAAATCATTGGGCATGCGCAGTGGCGTACCGAAGGGGGGATGCATTGGAGCAGTCGCCCACCCCTGAGAGGTTGTGGGCCCCAAATAATCGCGCCGGAGTTCGGGAAAATAACGCCAAGCTCCATAAAAATTATGCTGGTGTCCACAACAATCGCACCGGGGCCCATACAAACAGCATTGCGGGCCGAAAAGGTTGCGCAGAGGCCCCTGAAAATGATGCTGGGGCCGCCAAAATCCCACCATGGCTCATCAAAATCACATTGGGGGCCTCAAAAATTGTTCCGAGACCCTAAAAATGACGCCGAGGGCTTCAAAATGTGGGACCGGGCCCATGAAAATACCGCTAGGGCTTCCAAAAAGTTGCGCCGGGATCTCCAAAAGTCGCGGCAGGGCCCCCCAAAATCACGCTAAGGCCCTAAAAGGTCGGGTCGGGCTCCTGGAAATTATGCTAGGGGCCAAAAAGTTTCGCCGTGGCCCCCGAAACTCACGCTGGGCGTCAAAAAGACTGGGCCGTCAAAATCACGTTGAGTCCCAAAAGGCCGGGCCCCGACCAGGGTGGGAATTTTGGCCTTCTCCTGGAGTATGGAGACCTAAGGACATTTTATTCTCCAGGATTGTGACTGCAAATGTTGAACTTTTTTATTCTCCGAATGAAACGTGCCAATAATGGATGACATTTTGTTTACAGGATCTCAGTCCAGCTCCAACAATGCAGTTGCAGTTTCCAGTCCATCATACAAATTAGAAGCCTGGACAACAGAACAGAAGAGCATGGCATAGCAGGCCATAAGGCATGAAATGCAGATTGCAGTCAATTGCCCAGGAAGCATATCATGTTATATCAGAATGCCTACAAGTTTGTGGTGGTTGTTTGGATTGCATTGTGCATGTGTCAAACCTATTGCATATTATGCATGTGACCTATTGCATGTGTGTATGAATCAGCAAATATGCTTGGAATAAATACATTCAACTCTGGCTATACCTATACATTTATTTTGCCTGGAAGAACTGATATTGAAGGTGCAAGGAAATGTGGCTGCAAAATCCCACACATTTGTGGTGGAGCCCTTGGTTATATCAGATAGCTACGGATCGCACAGTTACAAACTATGTCCTGGCCCAGTTTGGGCCCCAATCAAGGCCGAACTCGGGGGGGCTACTCAGGTCAATCGTTGGTGTGCACGATGCCCACAAATCCGAACGAAACAAAAGCATCAACATAGCATAAAAGCAATAGAGAACAAAATAATGTAAATTTCTGAGCTAGTTATTACCTCAGCCTATTACTCTCCAGGATATTTTCACACTGGCAGGACGGCGGCCAAGCGCAAGCACTGTAACCCAGATGAATCGTCATTCGGCTTGCGCCAATCTCGTCTCATTATGAATAACAAAGATATGAGGGATTAGTTTTTCGTATGTCTTCAGAATTCTGTCGAAATGACACTTTAGAAGGAAAGATTGGAAAATACCACGATTCTTCTTGATAATTCCGGGAGATACTGGCATTACACCATAAAAAACTCCATTACAAAACCTCTCGTATTGCTGCCATAATTTCCTGCCATATCTTGCCAACATAGTTGGAACTCGAAATATATACAATGACGTCAAATGTTCGCATATCGGACCCGAGGCAAGGCTATAGAACACCACCCGAGGTCCGTTCTCCAGCCGCATTCCAATCGGAGACTACCGGAGAACGTAATTCTGGACATCTCAGACAGTTTTCAGTAATTCTGTTAATTTCATGAAATAGAGCATTCAATTTCGAATTGAAATGCATAAAATAGCATCAGCTAGCGAACTTCATTGATGGCAGAAGACCTATTTTTGTGAGCCATGTAAATGCTAAAAAAAATGCAAAAAAACTTGGGTTACTTTGGTATGAATTCCACCTCAATTCGCAAAACTACAGTAACCCATCAAGAGAAAAGCATCTGAATAGTAGTTTTATCACTTCAGCAACTGCAGTAACTGAGCATGTACGGAGTTTAAACGTTCTCCGGGCTATTTATGGCCACAATTAGACGTCATTTAAAATAGTTACGAAAATCTGTCATTTGATACGACCACCCTTGGATCCGTCGCCGTAAGGCGCACAATATCCGTACTAGAGTAGGAGAATTAACAAATTATTGGGACGGTCTCGCCCGATTCATGTTTTGATTTAGGATAAAGACAACGTAATTTCACGATCATGAACATATATCTTCAGTGTATTGATTCCCACATAACTGAAGGAAAAAGGTAATACCGTATTGACGTATGAAATCCTATTAAAGGCGGCAGGAATTGAGGTCAAGCAGCGGTCTTGAAATTGTGTAAATACTGCAGTCATGTTTACACAGCGACCACGCTTTGATCGCGCGTATCGCCTCGCTGCTTCGTCCCCTTCCCTTTGTGCGAAGATCTTTGTCTCGATTGGTTGTGTATACTCGGGTTGAGACAAAGTTTTGAGGGCTTTCCGGAAAAAACCTAGTAAGTGCGGGTGAATTAAGTGGGCGTGATTGAAGTGACTTAGGGTCCAGTAAAGGGGTGTAAGTTTATATACTGTTTGGGGGCGAGGCATCCATAACTGCATATTTTAACGTCAGGCCTAAGGTGGTGAGTGATATGAATGGCACAACATTTTTTGTTTGGGGGGTCAGGCCAATTTTTTTATTCTCCGACTCCATGGACAGGAATATCTTCTTTTTTTGGAGGGCTCCGATACAATTTTTTTATTCTCCGACTCCAGGTCAGCGAACCACTTTTCCCACGCTGGCCCCGACCCGACCTTTTTGGGTGGGGCCCCAGCCCAAAAGGTGATAATCGCACTGTGGCCCCCAAAAGGTCGGATCGGGGTCCTGAAAATCACGCTGGGAGCACAACAAAACTCGTGTCGTGGTCCTTGAAAATCAAGATGGGGGCTGCAAAAAGACGGGCTGGGCCCCTGAAAATCACGCAGGGGGCCTCAAAAGTTCGCACCTGGGCCCAGAAAATCACGCTGGGGGTCGAAAAAGTCGTGTTGAGATTCTCAAAAATCAAAACGGGGACCCCAAAAAGTTGGGCCTGGCCCCTTGAAAATCACATTGAACCTGAAGGTACCAAAAAGTCGCGCCCGGGCGCCTGAAAATCACGCTAGAGGCTCGACAGGTCGCACCGGGGCCTCAAATGTCTCATCGGGAACACCCAATAAATGAAGCCGGGGCAACGAAAAAACTGTCTGGATACAGCGTGCACCAAAAACTTGCACCGGGCCGGAAAATTTGCGCCGGGGATCGGCAAAATCGCGCTGGGGCACGGATAAGTACAACGTGCCCCGGGAACTAGCGCCAAGCCGCCCAAATATCGCGATTGGGACCCAAAATTCCTGTTGGTAGTCTCATAAATTCTGGTCGGTAATCAAAAATTCCACTCGGGGCTCACCCAAATTAGCGTCGAAGGCCCCAAATAAGCACAGCGTGGCCCCAAATCGCATCAGAACCAGACAAGAATCAAGCCGGAGCTCTCCGAAATGAAGAGATTTCGAAAAATAAATATCCGAGCCAGGAAAATCGCTCCTTAGCCAGGGGCGTCGCCACCGGGGGGGGCAGAGGGGGCAGTCGCCCCTCCGGCCGTGAGACTGGGGGGGGGGGCGCCGCCGGCCTCCAGGACGTGAGAGGGGGCCCCTAATTTGAAAAAGGAGTCATCTAGGAGAGCATAAGAGGCCCCAGAAATCAAGAGAGTGCCGACAATTGGCACAGAGGCCCAAAAGATTGCAAATGAGGCCCCAGGATTGCAAAGGAGGCCACCATGATTACAAAGGAGGCCCCCAGGATTGCAAAGGAGGCCCCCAAGGATTGCAAAGGAGGCCCCACAAGGATTGCAAAGGAGGCCCTCAAGATTGCAAAGGAGGCCCCAGGATTCCGAAGGAGGCCCCCAGTATTGCAAAGGAGGGCCCCATGATTGCAAGGGAGGTCCCAGATTTGCAAAGGAGGCCCCCATGATTGCAAAGGAGGCCCCCATGATTGCAAAGGAGGCCCCCAGGATTGCAAAGGAGGTCCCCAGGATTGCAAATGAGGCCCCCAGAATTGCAAAGAAGGGCCCCATGATTGCAAAGTAGGCCCCAAGGATTGCAAAGGAGGCCCCCAGGGTTGCAAAGGTGGCCCCCAGGATTGCAAAGGAGGCCCCCAGGATTGCAAACGAGGCCCAAATACGGGAAAAGAGGCCCCAGAAAATGAGAGGAGGCCCTAAGACGGAAGAGAAAGCCAGTGGATATGAAATGAGGTTTCGGAAACGCAAAAACAGGGTCCAAAACGGGTAAGGTTCCACCAAGATAGAAAAGGATGATCCAGAAACGTGCCAAGACACCTAATTCGGAAGAGGACGACACAAGATTGGAAATGAGACCCCATGGTGAACGAGGAGGCCCCTAAAATAGGAGAGAAAGGCCATTAGATAAGAGGGATGACTCCCAGGCGAGAAAGAAGGCTCCAAGACGGGTAAGAAGGTCCCCAGGAAATGACAAGGGAACTGAGATAGGAAAGGTTGCTTATAATTTGGAAGAGGAGGCACCTGGGAGAGAAGAGGAGTCCACCAGGAGATAAGGGGCCACCCTTAAAATGGGCAAAGATCGAATCAAGACGCAGGGCAGGAGACCCCAAGACGTGAAAGGAGGCCCCTAATTTCAAAAAGGTCTCTAGAAGAGAAAAGGAGGCCCCTGCCGGACTCGAGAGAAGTCCCTCAAGACGGAATAGGAGGTATCCGGGACCGAATGAGGCCCCGAAGACCGGAAGGAGTTCCCAGGAAATGAGAGGATGCCCTTAAGATGTGAGTGGTAGCAGGTATGGAAGGAGGTGAGGTTTCCAAAATTGAAGATGCCCTCAAGACGGGTAGGCTTTGCCAGGACAAAGAAGGAGGCCAACGAGGCGTGGCAGGAGGCCCCTAATTTGGCAGAGGATGCCCCTGGAACATAAGAGGAGGCCCATGCCATGCTAAAGGGGCCCTAGGATGTAGGAGGAGGCCCTCCAGGACGGGAGCGTGGGCCATTGAATATGGAGGAGGGTAGGACACGAGAAAACCTCTAAAACCGGTAAAGATGCTCCAGGAAATGGGACGAGACCCCTATGACGCGAGAGGAGGCGTATAATTTGCAAGAAGCCCCTAAGAATTTTAGGGGTCGTGCCGGGGTACTTGAAAATCACGACATGGTCCCAAAAAGAGCCGACCGGGGCCCCTGAAAATCACGCTGAGCCTGGGGGTACCAAAAAGTAACGCCCGGACTATGAAAATCACGCTTGGCGCACGACAGGTCGTACCGTTCCCTAACAGTCTCATTGGGACACAAATGAACCCGAGGCGACGAAAAATAATCCGGACATGGATAATCACTCTGGGGCCCTAACAATGGCGCCAAAAGCCTCCAAAACGTGTTGGACATCCAAAAAGTGTCGAGGTCGCTAAAACTCGCGCTTGGGATCCAAGCAAATGACGTCGGGTCACAAAAGATTGCATTGGACTTTAAAAAAAGTCGCGTCGCAGCCCTTGAAAATCGCACTGGGGGGCAAAAGGTCGCGCTAAGCCCCAAAAGTTGCAAGTGCCCTAACAAATAAATTATCAACCGGAATGTCACTCTACAGCCTCAAAAATCGGGTCAGTCCCCCCCAAAAACCCGTTGGGCATCGGATCAGGGGGTGTCAGGGCATCGAGAGAAAAAAATCGCACCGGAATACCGAAGAATCGTACCGGGACCCAAAAATATCACATAAGGACCTTTAAAAAGATAGAACTCGATGTCCGAAAAGTTCACACCGAGACTCGATCGAATCGACCCCAGCACCGGCAAATTAATAACAGATCCGGAAAAAATTACCCGAAGGGCTTTTACACTCCGAAAGGTGCCATCGGCTGAAAAACCCCTTCGGTGGCCGCAGTGGCACATCAAAGGGGTAAATTTCCCCTCTCTCCTAAGAGGGATAAGCTCCCAAGAATCGTGCCGGGACCCCAAAAAGTCGCGCTGGGGCCACAAAAATTCCCGTCGGTCCACCAGAATTCGCGCAGGGGGCTGACCCGATAAATACGGCGGGCCCAGAAAACTCGCTCCGAGGCCAGAAAATCTGGAACAGGAACCGCCAACATCGCGTTGGGGTCACAGCTAAGTACAACGCGCCCCCAAACTTGAACCGGTTACCCAAATATCGCGTTCGGGACCCACAATTCCCATCGGTAGTCCCAAAAATTTGGTCTGGGCATCAAACATTCACATCGGGGCTCCCAAAAATTGGCGTCTAGGGCCCCACATAAGCACAGTGTGACCCCAAAAATCGCATAGGTATCCCCCCAAAAAATCAAGCCGGAGCCTTCCAAAATAAGGAGGGATTCCAAAAAATGACTGTCCGGATCAGGAAAATGGCTCTGGAGCACCAAACATATCACCAAATGCCTTCACAAATCGCGTACGCTCCAGAAAAACATACCGGAGCTAGAACAAAAATCGAGGTGAGATAAGAAAACATGGCCCCAGGGGGCTCGAAAAACATGCCGGGATTCTTATTTTAAAGAAAATTCAAAAGAGATCCACAAAAATCGCGTTGAGCCCAAGAAACTAGCGTTGGGTCCCCGGAACCACGCGTCTGGGCGCGATAAGTCGCGCCAGGGACCCAGAGAAATCGCACCGAAGCCCCAAAATTGCACTCGGGCCCCACAAATGTGCGTCAGAAGCCCCAAATAAACACACCGGGACCCTAAGAGCACAACGGGGGCCGAAAGTGCAACTGGCCCTCCAAAGCGCACAGTCACGCAAAAAGCGACAGGACCATAAAACATGCGTTGCAGCCTTAAATAAACATACCGGGAGCTCTAAAAAAAAAACCTGAAGCTACCAAGGCACACAGGGGCCATGCGACTGCACAAGGGCCTGAAAAAGAGGTTTGGGCCGCAAAAAGCAGCATCGTCCCAAAACGAACAATAAGACCGAGCACTAAATAAACACATCGGGATCGTTCAAAGCGCCCAGACACCTGAAAAAAATCATCGGTGCACAAAAAAAAGCAACAAAACCCTAAAATGAGCAGGGGTTTCTAAAATGTGTTGGGCCCCTAACAAAAATGGATTGAAGCCCTAAGACACATCCGTAGACGAAGAAAGACGAAACGGGTGGAAAAAAAGAACACTGAGGCAGGGCCTCGGTCAGGTAGCCAATCTGGGAGCATATTTAATCAAAGATATCAGGTGCATCTAAGCTCAGCGGGCATCCGCATTTCTTAACCACCATAAAATGTTGGAAATAGGGAACTAATGATCGAATTTAATTAATCGAATTTTCGCAGCGAACGTCCATACGAAGTATTCCATCACGTCAAACATGGTGCAAGTCTATCATGTGGCAGCAATTAGCAAAACGTAGGAGGCCTAGCAGAAACCGTAGCATCGCACGAAGTGTGGCGAATGCGCGGAATGCGCAAGATGGATGTGCAAGTGCACGAACGTTGGCGTCGTGGCGACCGGGCGCTATGAACTGGAATGTCAAATTGGGAAATGTTACATTTTAAAGTGATTTATATAGGTGTAATTTCAGCAGTGTGAGGTAACTTATCAAGGGATACCAAAAGAAGACATTCGGACAGGGTGGGGGAGTTAGGGTTTAAATCCGGCGAATCAGAAACGATATTAGTAGATTAGGTTCCTCCATAGGATAATTCAGTTGGTCACTAAGTATTTTATTAAAAAGGTCTCCTTTGACAAAATAGTGGTCGAAATCAGAGGACTTTTTAATGGGATAGGTGGACCCCCTCCAAATACGTTCCCCCTTCCCCTTGACGCAAATATAGGTACGTCACTGGCCTCCCAATAATTTTCAGAAACATACGCCCATGGGGAAAGTACAACATTGAGGGGGCAAATTCCCCTTCACAAGCAATACAAAACAACACCAATGTCCGGTACAAAATGGGAGGAATGATGTTTTTAAATGAATTTTCTTCCTACAAACTTGTCTTCTGTGATTACCGCCTGCATGATTAGAGCTTCCCAGCTTTAATACCTTCTCAACGACGTCATTTACAAAACGGTGCAGCGCAGCGAAAACCATGGGCGTGACGGCGTGGAATTTGCAAGTTTTGTAACATTTCTGCATTGCCATTGTTGCATTGTTGCATTGTTGCATTGTCATTTATGCACCGTTGTTCAATGCTTGTTTTTGCCGTGAATTTATTCGCCGAGGATTTATTATTTTAGCTTGTGTGCCAGGTGCCTTACAGCCAGCACCAAATGTTATACAAATAAATAAACCCCTAAGATGGCGATAAGAAAACCAATTCAATCCACTTCTCGTTGTCACCTTCGTGAAATTATCGTCCTAGGACTGAGAAATGATCGTTTAAGCTTGCTTATGACATCAAGCTGGTGGGAATAAATAACAGTAGTGGTGAATCTAGCTATATTCAGTTAGACTTGGTGGACATAGAAGTGGGTTGATCAATGGGAGATATCCTTAAGATATGTTCGGCACCAGCCCCGCCAGCTCGCTGGAATCTAGAGGCCACCGGGAAGATTATTCTGGTCGAGAAAGCATTAAGACATTAGTTTGTTTTGGCACTTAGGTATTTATCCACATTTACTTATTTATACCCTGGCATGGCTCAGTTCTCAGCGAAAAAAAAATGATTATTGCCATTGCGTTTTGCGTAAATGATGCACCATGCCCAGAACAAACAAGACATCAATATGAAATCATGCTTCCCATTCTAGAACCATACCAAGAGCCTAAAAAATAGGAGGCCCCTTTCGGGGAGCAGGAGACCCCTTCCAACATTGCCCCCACCCCACCTTGGAAGTATTTCGTGGCGACGCCATTGTCCTTAGCCCAAACATACCACCAGATGCCTTAACAAATGGCATACGGCACCGAAAAACATACCGGAGCTTGCAAAATCGCTGAGGGACATACAAAATCCCCAGGGGCCGGAAAAATCAGGCCGTGGCTCGGACTTTACATGATTCAGAAGTCACCACAAATTTCGTGGAGCACAGAAAACTGGCGTCGGATCCATCCGGAACCACGCGCCGGGGCCCGAAAGGTCGCGACTGGACCCCAAGAACGCATACCTAAGCCCCCAATATCGTGCTGGGGTCCCACAAATGTGAGCAAGGAACCCCAAATAAACACAGCGGGGCCCTAAGAGCACAACTGGAGGACGAAAATGCACCGGGCCCTCCAAAGCGTACCGAGTTTGGCAAAAAGCGGCAGGGCCATAAAACATGCGGTGCAGCTGAAAATAACTACACTGGCAGCTAAAAAACCAAACACAACGGGTCCCTCAAAGCACATCGGGGCTTTGAGACCGCATGGGGGCCTCAAGAACAGGCTGGGGCACTCAACAATCGACATGGTCCTAGAAAAGGAACAAAAAGACCCGGCACTAAATAAACACTTCGGGGTGTGCGAAAACGCGCCGATACAAAAAAATGGATCGTCGGTGCACAAAAACAACAGCAATAAAACTCTTAAAAAAGAGCTGTGGTCACCAAAATGTGTTGGGCCCCTAACAAAAATTGGCTGGAGCCCTAAATCACATCCATAGACAAAGAAAAACGGAAAGGTCCAAAAAATAAAACCTAACCTCAGGTCGGTGGCCAATCTGGGAGCGTACCTAACCAAAGAGATGAGATGCATCAAAGCTCAGCGGTTATCCGGATTTCTTAGCCACCAGCAAACGTGGGAAGAAGAGAACTAATCATCGAATTGCATTCAGGATGGGCTCTTGTGGCTCTTAAGTCTGAACACGTTATGACTTTATGAGGTGCCGTGTGTTGTCACCTGTCAGCTATTTTGCACTGAATTGTTGGTCCCCAAAATAAGCGCTTACATTGTGTTTCAGCCGGGTGCCACATGATGCAGTTGTAGCATTTCGTTTGAAGTGGCGGATACTCTAAGGTGCACGATGTGTAGTACAGAGGTGATTGAGGCGGCTAATCACCTATGCATTGAAGTTAGACCCTGAGTACGAACACAATGCCACGTATTGCCCCAGTCTGTCAGCATGCCAATCTTGGTCTGCCAAACACCGGATCAAATAATTTTCAACCCGCGATCACCCGAGGCTGTAATAAGCACCCCCCCCTCTCCCTCCCCACCACACACACGCACATAGCAGAAGTTGAAGAAATTTTGTTTGAACAGTAATACAAAATGGTTTCACTCGCACCAGAAAGATAAACCTATTATTACAATAGAATCCATCGGTCGTGAAAAGAGTTCCAAGTCCAGCGAGAAGTGTGAATTTGAAAGTACTTATAGTGCGATGATCGTTCTTTTAGGACCACATGTTGCTGTTAGCCATAGGCACGCCCAGCCCCCCCCCCGCGTCCTGACGGTGAAAGTTGTACGTTCACTATTAATATTCTCGGGTTCTCTATTCAAAAGTGCTCAACTGTGGTACTTTGCGAAATGTCTGGGTGCGCCCCTGCTGTTGACCCTGGCCCACCCACCTTTTGAGGCGTTCCTACGCCTATGTCGAATTCTGCACAGGTGCCGGTTCCACCACTGATCACGGCCATGGGCTGGTAAATCGTCATCGGTTCAATGACAACGACGATCCATCTATATCACCCGCAGGGCGGTACAACAAAACACAACACGTATCGGCGTGGTGAATGGCTTTACGTTTAAGCTGCGAACTGAAGGTGTTGACTGACTTGACTTCGGGGCGCGACGTGTTACGAATCGTGCAACAAATATATCAACGTGACACTACGTCCGTGCATGTTGCCCGGACACAGCTCACATGCATTGTAACGCCTCGACACAACACGGCACAGCACAAAGCCGACACAGGACAGCACGCGACACAGGACAGCACGGGACACAACACGGCACAGCACAAAGCCGACACAGGACAGCACGCGACACAGGACAGCACGCGACACAGGACAGCACGGGACACAACACGGCACAGCACAAAGCCGACACAGGACAGCACGCGACACAGGACAGCACGCGACACGGGACAGCACGGGACACAACACATCACGTGACTTACTTGTTCGTATCTGATCCTCATCATCGGCGATCGCCGACCACTCCTCGTACGAAGTGGTCACGAGACCATCGTCGTCGCCTTCCACCACACTGCACATGACGGCGGCCGGTCCTACACTGCAGTCTCGCGCCGCGCCCCTCCCCCCTTCCGGCGGGGCGGGCACGCTTCTCGGCTCTGGCCGCCGGGAGCAGCGCCACAGCAGCAGCACGGCAAACACTGCCGTGGTCAACGCGGCAGTCGCCAGCCCTTCCAGGCTGGCCGGCAGCATGGCGGCAGCCAGTCAGCCACCAGCTCTCTCGACGTCGACCAATCACGGCGCGTGTGACAGACCCTCTGTCGGCGGCGGCAAACGGTAAATGACGTGTTCCGGTGTGCGCGCCGGCCGCCGGCCGCTGTGGGAACCGCCGCTCCGGCCGGCGTAGGGGAAGGGGCGAGAGTGAGAGAGGGGAGTGGGCGGAAGAGCGCCCAGCCATCGGCGACTGAGGTAGCACGGCCTCAGTCGCGGTGGTTCGGTTGCTCTAGTCGCGTGAAGCATGTCATTACTGGATTAGAAAAGGTCAACATGTCACCTGACACCTCGGAGTCCCGACATTATCTTGGATGAATAACACCATCCAGTGATGGGTTAGTGTAGCGGAAGTCGGTAAAAGCTTTGCAAGTATAAGGTAATATTGAGCAGACAGGGGCGTCGCCACCGGAGAGGGGGATGGGGGCAGAGGGGGCAGTCGCCCCTCCTGCCGTGAGACTGGAGGCCCCCCCCAGTCTCTACAATATAAAATAAGGACATATGATAGGAGAGATTTATTCGGATGCAAGAGAGAGCCCCAAGATGGGTAAGAAAGTCTCCGCAGGAATAAGAGAAGGCCACTGCGACCAGCCAGATGAGGCCCATATTTTCGAGGAGGAGGACCATAGGCAGGGCATATTTTAAGGATTTTTCACTGCGTCCCAAAATTTCCCGAGGGCACTAGCAAGGTACCCCCAAAAAAAAAAATAAAAGTCATCGGTTTTGGCCCACTATTTTTTTGAAGGGGCACAATTTTAAAAAAAAAAAAAAATAGCAAAAAAAGTGTTTTTGTTTCTTCCTGGGGCAGGGCAAGAGCGGTTCTGCATAATTGCCCTCATAACTGCAATGCTTCCTTCATGATACATTCACACACACAATATCATCTCTGTTCCTTATGTATTACGCATTTGTATCAGATGAATGTGCATATGTTCATGCATTGTCTTCGATCACAAGTAACATCAAGATGTGTCCCCTGACATTTGCATTTACTCGCATGTAGGTATCACTATCAGGGGATAGAGGAAGAGCTCACCTCAGATGCCGCTGAACCCATCTCTAAAAAACTTGCTGAGGTAGGGTCGGTTTCTGGACGACTCTGGATCCGGAGCCCCACGTCGCCGTTCACGCATGCCCAGGAACTCTTGAACGGCAGGCCGTGGGTCATAGTGCGCTGTTCCAGCCCCGTTGAGACCTATCAGGAGCCGAGCGTTTCGAGTCTCTTCGTTCATGGAAGTTCTGTGATCATCCACAATGATGTGGTGGTGACTCACGATCCTCTCCGTCTGCATTGAATGGGGAGCCATCGCAGATAATCCGCACAGGACTTTCTGTACAATACCAGACGTGGCTCCTATTAGCTTTCGAAGACGTGTAGACATTTTGGCACCTTTGTCTGCATCCTCAGGGAGATCATGTATGTCTTCAATTTTATGCCACTCCTCACAGGCGGTGTCTGCAAACTCTCCTGCGCTGCCCGGGAAGAGCTGCTCAGACAGCGATTTTCCGTGCTCGATGAAGGATTCAAGTGTGGTAGCTTCTAGCAGGCTTTCCATTTTCTTCAGAAGTTCATCCTGTTCTGCATCCAGGCGGGCATCGAGGAACGATGTGGCGGATCCGATGACTTCCACTCGGATGGCGGCGCAGTCCCGTTTCATCGTTGGCACGAGACTGTGGCCAACTTTCCGGCGTGGCGTCTCTGCAGGCTGTTCATGCTTTTCTTCTCGCTTCCCTGGGTAGGGTGCGGTCTCCATCAGTCGGAGCTTGCGTGCTGCTGCGTCCCTGATGGTCAGGATGTCGCTCAGCAGCAGATCACTCCTCTGCAGCTTTTTCTGAACGTATCTGTACACATCCAGAACATCGCCTACAAGAGCAGTCATCCAGATCTGCCTTGCATTCCACGTGTGAAGGTATCCGGTGGCTTTTCTCCTTTCAGTAGCATCCCCATGCTCTGTGGTTTCCTCCCACACCTTTTTGCAGCCGCTGATATTTGTCAAGACAGCATCTACGACCTGTAGTTGATGTTCAGCGAAGCGCACGTCGTGATGGCGCGGGAACTGCTTCGCGTCTGGCATGACCGAATCGAGGAGCTTCTTCTTTGCTTGGTGGGTCCTGAAGTACGAGCTGACTGCCAACAGATTGTCTTTCCACACATGCAGTTCTGGCACCGCGTCCATCATGCTCTCCACTGCGAGATCTGATCGGTGAGCGCAGCACCAAAAGGTGAGGATGTCGCGCTTGAGCTGATCTCTGAGCAGACGCCACAGCCCTTTATGGCGACCAGTGTTTGCCGACTCTCCGTCGGTCGTTATGCCGGACAGCTTCTCGGTGTTTCCACAGATGGCGAGTGCATCATTGACAGCCTGCAGCAGACCTTCGGCGCCAGGCTTCTCCGGATTTGACGATGTGATGAACACGGTTTTTACAGAAGCATCAGACAGCGCCAGACGCGCACTGACAAACTTGTGGTTGATCATTTGTTTATCCACACTTCCGTCGATTTGGATACTGTATGTCACACAGTCATCAAAGATGTTTCGAAGCTTTTGTTTTTCAACCTTTTCAATGGCTAATAACATTTGACGGTAGAAGACTGGAGTTCGATAGTGAAGATCGCTCGGTGTTGGCTCGAATGGCTCGAAAGCCACGTCTGGCCCGTTATCACGCATGGCAGCTATGAGTCTGTCTGCACACATTGTCGCCATTGACCTGGCAGGCCACGAGTTTGCTGATGCCGTCTCAATCAGGCAGTCATTGTAGACGTCCAGTGCCATCCTGACCAGCGACTCCAACTGTTCAGCACTGTGTCCGCGGAGTGACCGCAGCCAGGGATGCTTTGTACTCTGCTCCTCCCAGCTCTTGGCAAGCTTATCACACTCCTTGGCTGTACGATGCACCTGTGACATCAAATGGTCCACCACCCTCTCTAACTTCTGTGAACTATCCGCACGGACACCAGAAGCGATGGGAACCTGCCCATTTCTGGACATTTTTTTCGCCTGATCTAGATGTGTTTCACACAGGGTACACTTAACGTGTGTTCGCATGATGCCGGACGCCGGCTTGACAATACTCTGAAGCTCAGGGAACCTAGTTATCATGGCTTTCAGGTCCAGTCGCACACCATGATACATCACACTACTGGAAGTTCCTGCAGTTACACTGACTGACTCCTTCGGAGTGTAATTCTTGCCGTCCCCAGGACGGGACGGATCCCCATTGCTGGACGGATCCGTCGGGTCGCTCCTGTCGTCCCCAGGGCGGGACGGATCTGCTGGGTCGCTCCTGTCGCCCCCAGGGCGGGACAGACCCGCCGGGTCGCTCCTGTCATCTCCAGGGAGGAAGGATCCGTTGGGTCGCTCCTGTCATCCCCAGGGCGGGACGGATCCGCTGGGTCGCTCCTGTCTTCTCCAGGGGAGGAAGGATCCGTTGGGTCGCTCCTGGCGTCCCCAGGGCTGGACGGATCCGCTGGGTCTCTCCTGTCCTCTCTGGGGAGGAAGGATCCGTTGGGTCGCTCCTGTCATCCCCAGGGCTGGACGGATCCGCCGGGTCGCTCCTGTCGTCCCCAGGGCTGGACGGATCCGTTGGGTCGCTCCTGTCTTCGGGTGAGGAAGGATCCGTTGGGTCGCTCCTGTCGTCCCCAGGGCTGGACGGATCCGCTGGATCGCTCCTGTCGTCCCCAGGGCGGGACGGGTCCGTCGGGTCGCTCCTGTCTTCTCCAGGGGAGGAAGGATCTGCTGGGTCGCTCCTGTCGTTCCCAGGGCTAAACGGATCCGCTGGGTCGCTCCTGTCGTCCCCAGGGCTGGTCGGATCCGCTGGGTCGATCCTGCCGTCCCCAGAGCTGGACGGATCCGCTGGGTCGCTCCTGTCGTCCCCAGGGCGGGACGAATCCGCTGGGTCGCTCCTGTCGGCCCCAGAGCGCGACGGATCGCTCCTGTCATCCCCGGGGCGGGACGGATCCGCTGGGTCGCTCCTGTCGTCCCCAGGGCTGGTCGGATCCGCTGGGTCGCTCCTGTCGTCGCCAGAGCGGGACGGATCCGCCGAGTCGCTCATGTCATCTCCAGGGCGGGACGGATCCGCCGGGTCATCTATTTCGATCACAGTAGATGAAGCGCTGAGGGAAAAGGTGAAAATTTTGCTTTAGAAGAACGAAAAAGTCGGCCATCACCGTAACGGGGAGCGAAATATGTAGTACATCTGAATTCTATTTTTAACCCGCGCGGCGCCGGGGGAGATTGCCCCTTCCCCCTCCCGAATATTTGCCAATAACTTCACAACGACGGCAGCTGTCGACGTCAAACTGTTAGAACCATATCTGAAACTTTCACGTCCACTTCGGCCAGAAAAAATCGGCCAGAGATTCTGTAAGAAAATGTCATTTCAGTGGCATTATGTCACGCGATTTTCAGTCAGATACGGTGGAAACAGAATCAGATAGAAAACAGAATTAACTATCAGAACCAGATTCAGATCAGATCAGATAGTATAGGTATTTCACGAATCAGTGAATATCGAAGCGAAATGCAAATACACGTTATGAAAATACTAAGTAGTAATTGTTAACGTAAAATCGTATCGTAAAATCTGAAATCGCATTCTCTACTAGACGACTATCTTCTTTTTAAAGTGACGGACAGGGCGTAGAAGCGTTCTCAAAGATGGGGAGGTGGAGGGGGATTACGTTTTGAACAGACTGATTCGTAAGTATAACGGGTAGGTAGGTAGGTACTAGATTGTTTGTTGACTTCATCTGTCATTGGGGTGACGCCCGTTGGTGATAAAGGAATAAATGAAAATGAAAATGAAATTATTGCTCCATTGACTTATAATAGGGAGGTCGCGAAAATGATATGACCAGGTCACCGATACGAAAAATCCGAAATATACAACTTCTGCATACTAACAAGTATATAAACTCCAGAGAGTTTCAAAACTCTCACAACCAATAACGTCGTGGCACGACTACAAGACATTTTTGGACAAATATGGGCACGCGATCCAAAATAGGTAGTTAAGTAGTCCGCGATCGTTATTCCGCGATCATATAGTTCTCGTTCCGGGATCGCTATTACGCGACAGCGGAATATTTATTTAAATAAGGATAATATTCCGCGGTCGTTTATTCCGCGATCGGGATAATTAGGGATACCGTTTTTTTATTTTTCTTTCAATAGGTAAATGAAGTTATTTAACATCGAATTATGAATTGAAGAGCAGTTATTAACATGCATAGGTATAAGAATGAAGCTTTTCCTCTTGCACATCCTTTCAAAATGTGCTTATTTAGTCAAAATCTGATCGCGGAATAAAATTCCCCGAAATAAGGGTCCAAAAATGTTCCGCGATCGCGATCGCGGAATTAATTAAAAAAGGAAATTCCGCGATCAATTTTCGGTACTACGCGAACGCGTAATAGCGAAATCGCGGACTTACATAAGTTCCGCGATGCCCAGCACTGTTTTTGGAGGTGCGTTCAGGTGATCTGACCTATGATCTGATCTTGAAAGTCTACAACATTTTCGGGAATTTTTTTAAAAGTGATAGAGGATGCCAGATTTGATCATGCCAAAAATGGCTAATTTTCTACTCTTTTCGCTAATTTTCACACATAATTTTCCCCTCTGAACCCTGGCATGAAACCAATTCTAGGACACTGTGCCAGGCAGGGGCGTCACCGACGGGGGGGGTCGCGAGTGCGACCCCACTTCTGAAAACCGGTGTAGGTATCTCTCAGCGTTACGACCCCCCTTGGACCCTCACTCGAAAATCCGTGCATGGCTCCGACCCCCCCCGCTCGAAAATCCGTGCATGGCTCCGACCCCCCCCGCTCGAAAATCCGTGGCGACGCCGCTGGTGCCAGGGGCGCAGTACCTAACTTTATTCCGCCTTCAGGTTGAGGGGGCATGGGGGAGAGTCGTGAGCGATTTTCACGTCTTTCTTCCCATGCAATGCCATAACCAATGTTAAATTTCGCCAAAGTTGGGGGGCGGCTGCCCCTCTGCCCCCCCCGGCAGGGGGTTGTCATCCGTATTCAAATAGCGTGTAGCCAAATGGAAAGATGACGTCAGGGCTAAGCTCCATTTCGACCAATGAGAAGCCGCCTTCGCGCTCACGTGACTACCACGTGACCGTGACTGCAGCGGCCATGGCCATTGGTCGGCAGCGGCTGAAACTATTTACATTGCGTTGATATGGCGCGCTTGCAGGGCTCTCCTTGATGCCGAAAAACTTCAATTTTTGTATACACAATAGTATAATATCGATTGTGATTTCGATACAAGACACTTTGGTTTATCCAGCAATACTAAATCCATTCTGCTGTCATTTGTAGTTTGTCGCGCACCGTGCCAGATTTTGCGGCCCGCCCTGGACGGTGGTGTTCTATGGCCCAGGGGCGTCGCCACCGGGGGGGCAGGGGGGCAGTCGCCCCCCTGGCGTTAGCCAGGGGGGCAAACATATCCTTTTGCCCCCCTGAAATTTCGGGAGGCCCTGTCGCCAAACAGGAGGCCCCCAGGTTACCGACAACAAAAAGCTACATACAACCGCTGGGAGGCCCGTCCGCACATGCCTGAGGCCCCCTCTCAACGACGTGAGGCCCCCTGAAGTTTCTAAGAGGCCCCTGCAGCTGAGTGTAGGCCCCCTATCAGCTAACCTGAGACGCCCTACTACTACTGAGAGGCCCCTCTCAACGACGTGAGGCCCCCTGAAGTTTCTAAGAGGCCCCTGCAGCTGAGTGTAGGCCCCCTATCAGCTAACCTGAGACGCCCTACTACTACTGAGAGGCCCCTCTCAACGACGTGAGGCCCCCTGAAGCTTCTAAGAGGCCCTGCAGCTGAGTGTAGGCCCCCTATCAGCTAACCTGAGACGCCCTACTACTACTGAGAGGCCCCTCTCAACGACGTGAGGCCCCCTGAAGCTTCTAAGAGGCCCCTGCAGCTGAGTGTAGGCCCCCTATCAGCTAACCTGAGACGCCCTACTTCTACTGAGAGACCCTCTCAACAATGTGAGGCCCCCTGAAGCTTCTAAGAGGCCCCTGCAGCTGAGTGTAGGCCCCCTATCAGCTAACCTGAGAGGCCCTCTCAACGACGTGAGGCCCCCTGAAGCTTCTAAGAGGCCCCTGCAGCTGAGTGTAGGCCCCCTATCAGCTAACCTGAGACGCTCTACTACTACTGAGAGGCCCCTCTCGACGACGTGAGGCCCCTGAAGCTTCTAAGAGGCCCCTGCAGCTGAGTGTAGGCCCCCTATCAGCTAACTTGAGGCGCCATACTACTACTGAGAGGCCCTCTCAACACGGGTACCAACCTCACCCCTGAAGCTTCTAAGAGGCCCTGGCTGAGTGTGGCCCCCTATCAGCTAACCTGAGAGCCCTACTACTACTGAGAGGCCCCTCTCAACGACGTGAGGCCCCCCTGAAGCTTCTAAGAGGCCCCTGCAGCTGAGTGTAGGCCCCCTATCAGCTAACCTGAGACGCCCTACTACTACTGAGAGGCCCCTCTCAACGACGTGACGCCCCCTGAAGCTGCTAAGAGGCCCGTGCAGCTGAGTGTAAGCCCCATATCAGTTAACCTGAGGCCCCTTACTACCATTGAGAGGCCCCTCTCAACGACATGAGGTCCTCTCTCAAAGACATGAGGCCCCATGAAGCTTCTAAGAGACCGAAATTTATCCATTCCCGAATGGATACCAAAAAATAAACCACACACTTCCCCCTGGAGATCAGCTCCTGGCAAAACTCGGTGGTGACGCCCCTACGGCCCTGCATAGGATGCACTTCGACTGGTAAGGCTGCTCCCTGAGCGACATAGGAGCCCCCTTGCAGCGATTTATATAAATTTACATTTCAAATATTATTTTAATATTTTTTTTGGAGGCCCCCTGCAAAAAAATAATGCACGAAATCCGAGGAGAAAAGTTTTGGTGGGGGGTAGGTTAGGAGGCCCCCTCCACAGCTGAGGAGGCCCCTCTGGAGCTCTGCCCCCCTGGCAAAATATGGTGGCGACGCCCCTGCTATGGCCTTGCCCCCACCCCCCCCTCCTCCCCCGGTTCCTGCGTCCCTGCCCTGTGCGTCAACAATCAACATACCTTGCTCCGTGACATGCAACATCTGCGGCGTTCCCAGATGCAGACGCTTGCAGCGATGTCTTTGTAATATTACTAGAATGAAAATACTTGGTTACTTTTGAACAATTTGCACTACTTTTTTCCAACTCAGCACGTTTTCGTTTCGCAATTCGTTCGGCGCGAGGCATTTTCTTAATAATCTGGTATAGTGCAACTACCGGGCTATCGATCTGCAACGTGTTTGAAGTTGTTTACGATTTAATTAATCTTCTGCTATGCTGTTCTGAACAAGAACTTTATGGCCTTTGTTTAAAAAGAAAATAATGAAAATATATGCCATTACAAAACTTACCGTAAATTATTCACAATTCATTAAAAATAAAACTATCGAAAAAGTTGGTACGGACAGCATCAGCAATCTACCTATCCGCTTGTCATTTCGTCTCTGCCCGCCGCGCCATCTGGGAAAAATTCGCGGGCGATTCCGTCCGGGACAGTCTAACATCCAGGCGCTCCCGCCCGCGCCGGCTTCATGGCGGGCCCGACACTGCGACTCGAGTGAAGTCCGCTGGGGCGTGCCGGCAGAAGTTCGGTCGGGGCTCTGGCGAGTATGAGGAACGGGGCAATAAGGGCAGGAACAGGGTCGCAGGAAGCGGGGGGGGCAGGAGGGTAGCCCCCAAGTTTGGCGAAATTAAACAGTAGCCCAATGACGTTTCATTTAATGGAAAGAAATAATTTGAAAAGCGGTTTGCCTCCTCCATGCCCCCTCAATAGCGGCGTCGCCATGGATTTTCGAGGGGGGGGTCCGAGCCATCCAAGTGGGGGGTCGTGGGGGTCGTAATGATGAGAGATACGCCGATTTTCAAAAGTGGGGGGTCCGGAGCCCCCAACCCCACCCCCAGCCCCGTCGGCAACGCCCCTGCCCCTCAACCTGAATATAGTCCCTGCGCCCCTGTGCAGAAACGGGCACAATGCTGGGCAGGGTAGGGCCTGGGGGCAGAACAGAGCTCGACCTGAGAGCACTGCCTGAGGGCAGGCAGAGCAGGGCATGACACGGTCTGAAAGCAGGGCAGGGCACGGCTTGTCTGAGGGTAGGGCACGGCACGGTCTGAGGGCCGGGCAGGGCACGGTCTGAGGGCAGGGCAGGGCACGACTGAGGGCAGAGCATGGCACGGTCTGTTTGAGGGTAGGGCACGGCACGGTCTGAGGGCAGGACGGGGCAAAGTCTGAGGGCAGGGCAGGGCACGGTCTGAGGGCATGGCAGGGCACGGTCTGAGGCCAAGGCAGGGCACGACTGAGGGCAGGGCGGGGCACGACCTGAGGACAGGGCAGGACATGACTGAGGACAGGGCAGGACATGACTGAGAGCAGGGCAGGGCAGGGCACGGTCTGAGGGCAGGGCAGCGCACGACCTGAGAGCAGGGCAGGGCACGGCCTGAGAGCAGGGCAGGGCACGACTGAGGGCAGAGAAGAGAACGGCCTGAGGGCAGGGCAGGGCACGGTCTGAGGGCAGGGCAGAGCACGGTCTGAGGGCAGGGCAGGGCACGACTGAGGAAAGGGCAGGGCACGGCCTGAGGACAGGGCAGGGCACGGCCTGAGGGCAGGGCAGGGCACGGCCTGAGGGCAGGGCAGGGCACGGCCTGAGGGCAGGGCAGGGCACGGCCTGAGGGCAGGGCTCAGTCTGAGGGCAGGGCAAGGCACGAATGGGCATTGGGCAGGGCACGGTCTGAGGGCAGGGCAGGGCACGACTGAGGGCAGGGCAGGGCACGGTCTGAGGGCAGGTCAGGGCACAGAACCTGAGCATAGGGCACGCCAGCACGGTACAGGGCAGGGCAGGGCAGGGCACGACAGGACACAGAGCAAACAGACAAAGTGATACTCACTGTGCAGGAAATGAACGGGCATGTCATTTGTGCTTCTTCTTCCTACTGAGAGCATATTTCCATTTGGGACGCAGTGGTCCAAAATTTGGAAGGGCTACGTCCCAACGGGAGGGGGCTGCGTCCCAAAATGGGACGCAGTCGATATGCTAAAATATGCCCTGGGCCCCCTCCATCGATATAGAAACCTTGCACGTTAGCCCAGTCAAAGGTCATTCACATCTTCCAAGGGCACCTTCCTTGTTGAGCACCGTTGACTCGGGGCTCTCTTCATCGGCCCGGGACCCTTTCGGTCAGCCCGGGGCTCTTTCTGTCAGCCTTGAGGGCCTCCTCCGACCCTCCAGTTTGCGGCTGCCTCCTTCGTCCCCTTGGCTATGTCACTGGGTCACGATAGTGTACGCCATGTGGCTAAGCCTGTTAAGATCGTCTGTTTGTAAGGTTTATTTCTAGTTTCCATGGCCTAAATGTGTGTCAAAGTTGCATATCATCACCAAAATTACCCCAATATGCAGACATAAGATGCTTTTGGGAAATCGATTTATTCTCAAAACCGTCATTTTATGTTTCAAAAGTATATCAAAATAAAAAGTAACACTAGACGGACCATAAAGATCATCTGAGCCGCTGTTTCGTCAGTACAAATTTAACATTTTATAGTATCGTTCTGTGCGATACTTCTGCGACATATGTGAAACGTCTACGACAAAACAGGAAGTCGTATTTCGCAATCAATATCACTTTCGAGAAGGTACGTGCTTCGGGGAAGGAAAATTGGTTAATAAGGTTGCGTGAGTATGAAGGGCACAATTGTTAATATTTGCAATTCACCCAAAAAGAGGAACTAACGGTCATATCGAGATATTTTGCTGCAGCACTAAAATCCAAATCATATTAGGACGAGTGAATCAGCTTGAGGCCTAACCTAGCGGCTAGTCTAGTCCATTTTGTCGTTCTGTCCATGCGCGTATGCATCTACCAGGGCACATAATGAAAGGATTTGTATGATATGTATTGTAAGCACAAATATATGTATGAATAGGCATTCAGTCCATGGTGCAAAGTATGGCAGGGGCAAGGCTGGATATCTCTCATGAAGCCAAGTGGTCCAAGTCCTTATTTTCAAGACATTTTCAAATTGAATAGGGGAAATGACAAATTAACATTAGCAAAGTACCAGACCAGAGAGATTCCAGGTACCCCACCAACTCCCAACCCACTTGGGATCTCCAGCCATGGGCAGAGGCCTCAACCAACTGCTGTGTGTCCAAATTTGCTCAGGTATCAGAATGGGTAATCTTCAAGTATTACCCCTCACACTTACTTTATATCAACAATGCATCCGAGTCACCGTCAGTTGACTGCCAGTCAGCTGTTGGTGACGTCACTCGAACATACAGAGGGGAGGGTGTGCAGATGCTATTTCACGATGGTGAAAACCAAACCTAACCTAACCTAACCTGACCTGACCCTTATAAATATTCCTGGTGATGCCCTTGGATCATTCAGTGTGGTAATCTTTACCTTTCGGCCAACACATACTGTCAAGGTTAGTGATTTGTAAAGAGGTGTACAGTGGGGAAGTGATGTCACAGGAGTCAGGGAAGTGACGTCACAGGAGTCTCGTGTCGGTAAAGATTACCACCTAACCAAGACTAAGATAATGTAGCATAATGTACAAAATGTATCATAGCATAATATAATCTAACATAACCTAACCTAACCTAACCAGAAAATCAGAATCCTCCGAAGCACTTGTGACATTGTGACGTCACTTCCCTGACTTCTGTGACGTCACTGTTCCCCACTGTACACCTCTTTACAAATCACTAACCTTGGCAGTATGTGTTGGCCGAAAGGTAAAGATTACCATTCAGTGCACCCAGCTGTGGGGGTGTCGGTATAGTTGAGTGACTCACCAACAGCTGACTGGCAGTCAGCTGATGATGGCTTGGATACATTGTTGAGATAAAAGAAGTGTGAGGGGTGATACTTGAAGAATACCTCAGAATGTAGGTAAATGAAACATTCTTCTGAGATGATTTGTGAACACCAATATAAAGGATGCCACATTCAGTTGATTCTGTGGTATTTATATAGAAGAAGCTCCTGAGCAAAATATTGGGAAAATGCATGCACTAGACTTCAGCTTAAATTGTGTATATCTTGAACAATTGTAATTTTCCAAATAAATGAAGATCAAATTAATTCAAATCATGTCAGAAAGCTTTCATGTTGTTCAACATTGAAATTGTATTTACCTCCTTGCTTCAACACCTAGGATCACTAATTTGGACAGACCAGCTGAGTCTGCACAGGACGACTGCATTCAGGCAGACCTATCCTGCACACAGTTGTAAGTTGCAACACAGCCATAATGAATAGTCATATCCAGTCCCATGTTGTTTGCACTGCCCATTACCAATTTGGCAGTTTGGATTTTGCAGAAAAATCAGTTTTTGCTTCTATTTTCCTAGGTCTCTCTCTCATTTCACACTTTGTGAGTGAGGTAAATTAACAAATTTTGGATAGCCTTAAGCTTGCTATATTATTTATTCCATCCACATGGTCCATATGGCATGTGCTAGCAAATGTGGATCCAGCTGACCAGTTTGAAGAGTAAACTTTTCATGAGATTAGCCCATTCAGTTCAGCACACTGCCCCTGCCCTGCCCCAGAAGAAAACTAATTAGTCCTTGATTTTAAACTACTCAATTTTGACATTCTGAAATACCCAAAACAGTCAATATAAATTTGCCAGGGGGGGGGGGGTGAGTTGGGAAGAATCATCCAGGGGCAATGATCAATTTCTATGAATATAGATGGAACTTCCTGCTTATCAAATCCTCATTGGGTATCTTTTCTCATGCAGTTTCATCCTCATGCTTCCAGATGTACATGGGTGCTATATGACCTAGGCAGTTGATGTGTCCCTAAACTACAATAACTAACTAGCTTCCAGATGTATGCTTAGACAGTCTTGCATTCTCTGTGCACAACAATATTGTGTTAATTACTTCAGAATTAAAATGTATAAGCTCACTGAAACAAAGAAAAGGAAGGCCTGCAAGTACAATGCTGTTGTCGGATGAAGTGTACAGGCACCAGTCCTGGTAGTCGATGTTCCCCTAAACTCCAATTGATCATCACACAGGCACCAGACACTGTCAATAGCATTATGTTCATGTTGAATGTTGGTCTTGTTTGACATAGTACACCTAATTACAAACCATTATGTTAACATTATCCAGGAGACATTGCTATAGCACCTGTCTTCAGAGTTTTGCATGCCTGTAGTGAAAGAAGAAATAATGTGCTGAGTGTGTTCTGCATGTGCAAGAAAATCACTTACTTCATTTTAAGTTAAGCATGCATTACATCAAGGTGCTTATGTTCAATCTGGGCAAATTAAAGTACTGCCAAAGATTATGTTATATATGTGAACCATGACCTTATTTGAAAAAGTAAGCAATAACTTGTCATGTTTTTACTTGTGTGATGTGCATCATTCTAACATATCAAGTAATACTAAGCTAGCAACTGATTTCAATGCAATTAGAGCATAGCATGAATGGAAAATCAATGGAAGTTGGCAATAATACCAATGTTGATGCATACTGGCACGTCATTTCTTCATGGAATTTGTATTGTGAGCTTGCAGTTGCAGCAGAAAATAAAAAATATCTGTAGTGCCAATGGACATGTTGGCGAGGCTGGAAAGGCAGCCTTGTCCTTCATTTTGTTGTCCAAAACATTATCTTCTTCAGGAAATTTTTCTCCCCTTTTGCTCACAGAAAATTGGATGGTACTGTTTGAAAATGGTTGCAGATTTATTGCTGTTTGATAGTATGCTAAATTCAGAAAGAAGTGCAAAAGCAGTTTGTAATGTCAGGGGGAGAAAGCAAATTATCCTCTAAATTTGATTGCTCCCCAAGATAGTCTCCAACCCTGCATGTTGGAACCCACCTTTCAGTGTTCATTGTCAGTCGCCTTTAACTGGTTCATCCAGAATCGACTAAAAGTAAATCCCTCCAAAACTGAGATGGTTGTTCTCCAATATTCTAGACAGCATGCACCTGTGGAATTCTCTGTTCGTCTAGGCCATAGGCCATGACCATATTGCTCCCCCTCTGCCCCTTGATCTGCCCTTGTGTCGTGGATTATGTGTACTAATACTCCAGACCGCACACCATGGCAGACTTCGACGAGATCACGTTGACGTGCACGTATCAGCTGGTGCCCCCAATGGTGTATCAGCTGGTGCCCCCAATGGTGTATCAGCTGGTACCCTCAATGGTGTATCAGCTGGTGCCCCCAATGGTATATCAGCTGGTACCCTCAATGGTGTATCAGCTGGTGCCCCCAATGGTGTATGAGCTGGTACCTGTCTGGTCATGCTGGTGTATCAGCTGGTGCCCTCAATGGTGTATCAGCTGGTACCCTCAATGGTGTATCAGCTGGTACCCTCAATGGTGTATCAGCTGGTGCCCCCAATGGTGTATCAGCTGGTGCTCCCAATGGTGTATCAGCTGGTGCCCCCAATGGTGTATCAGCTGGTGCCCCCAATGGTGTATCAGCTGGTGCCCCCAATGGTGTATCAGCTGGTGCCCCCAATGGTGTATCAGCTGGTGCCCCCAATGGTGTATCAGCTGGTACCTGTCTGGTCATGCTGGTGTATCAGCTGGTGCCCTCAATGATGTATCAGCTGGTGCCCCCAATGGTGTATCAGCTGGTACCCCCAATGGTGTATCAGCTGGTACCCCCAATGGTGTATCAGCTGGTACCCCCAATGGTGTATCAGCACCTGTCCGGCACCCAGACCCGTTCGGCTTTGCTCAAACATGAACTCAGATACTCAGGTATGCACCAAGATGTGCACCAGGTATGCACCTGAGCAATAACGGCCGGAAAATAGTGACACACGACGGGCTACGTAAAAAGCAAAACCTGATATTTACCGGAACCAGCGCGTGAGGTAACGCGAAGCATGCCACAGTTGTCTCAAAATATATTGGCATCATATCCCTGCCTTACTTTCAGATCCTTCTTGAAGGGAGAATGGGTGTTTCCTATTTAGCTTGTGGCAGTGTGCGGAATACGCGAAGTGGAATGGGATGCGTGTTAACTGTGGCGCTGCGAGCCACACTGGCTGTCGGCGTGGGACCCGGAATTGGCTGTGCGCCGGGCGTTTGGTTTACCGGGCTGGGTGTTCACCAGGTGTTCAGTCACAGAAACCTGAGTGTGTGCAAGATGCGCAGTCACGAAATTCTGAGTGTGCACCAGTTGTGCTGTCATGGAAATATGAGTGTGCTCCAGACGTGCAGTCACGGAAATATGAGTGTGCACCAGGCATGCAGTCACGAAATATGAGTGTGCACCAGGCGTGCAGTCACGGAGATCTGAATGTGCATTGGGTGGGCACCTGGCACACTACAGCATGGCTAAGCTTAATGTCAACAATGAACAACAACCAAAAATGAAGCATAGGCCAAATGATATCTCCATGATTAGATTGAAATAGTGCATCCTCTTTGAAGTATGCCACCATCATGCATCTGTGTGTGCGGATACAGAGAAAACGGAGAGCATGCCCCCCCCCCCCCATGGAAAGGTGCCACCTTCTGGCCTGCAAAGATGCTCCTTCTGGGAGGCATGAGCACTGCCCCCCCCTCCTCAGCTCCCATGCTGAACAGATTTTGATCTACAAGCGCTTTTGTGAAAGGAAGAAGCACCTCTTGGAGATGAAAAGACTGCACCTTCAGAATGCCCGAGGTCACATCCCACCACTGAACGAATTTGTCTGCCAGAGGCGCCCCTCCGCAGAAATGTGCCCCTCCCCACCCCCAATGATATTTACTGAATCCATTCATGAACACTGGATATCCCAAGACTACTCAAGATATTCCAACCCTGAAAGGCTATCATGCCAGTCAGAGCAGCATAACATTTGCTGGTTTTACAATGCAGATTATTCTGAAGAAGTCCCAATAGAAGATATATGTAGGAAATGCACCTTGGAACATATTTTGTTACAAATATAGTACTCCATGTTCGGATTAGAAGACAAAAACCTTTAATTGTTTGTAATGAATAGTTTGTTAGCATTAAAGCAATGCTACTGGATAAAAGCTATCCAAGTATAAAGGTTGTGGGACAAAATTGGCGCATTTAGCCACCATTTTACTCATGTTAGTGTCGTCCTATGGGTTCATTTTGCTCGTGCACCTCCGACTCGTGCACCTCCGACTCTGTCGCGGTACGTTGTGCTGTGACAGTTGTTTGTTGCAATTATTTTAGGTTTTCTGGCGTCAGGTTTGTGTCTTAGTACACATGAATGCATTGCCTGTCATTGGACCCAAAATATGAAACCGTTAATTGTCATAAATATCGACGTCGCACAATAATAATAACACAAAAATAGTTATTCCACTGACATGCCTTCCAGGTTCATTGCTCTGATATAGTTTTGGACTTATGTTTTGAAATCCTGGAATGGAAGATGAAGCTTGCGGCGCATTCAAGGTCGGAGAGGATAATTTTATTTCTGTTCGACGTTCAGAACTCATTGTTTGCGCTTGTTTGCTAGCCTTGGGGATGCTCATGAAACAGCAATGAGGCAGCAGTCATTTCCAAACAACTCAGTTCATCTTTTGACAACAAATGAGTGGATTGTTTCCTGCAGAGGAAGCTGTTGTGGGTGACAAGCATCCAGGACAAGGTACAGCGCTGGTCATAGGTGTCGTCTGCGGGCAGTCCGCTCGCAGACCGGGCCGGCGCCACTGATGCGCTATAGCACAGCATGGGCGCTACATAACCAGTAGCAGTTGATGCGCCCCTAAGCCCAAATAATCAATCAATCAATTACTGATAACAGCGACACTGCGTGAGGCTGTGACGAGCCGTCTGTCGCAGACCGGGCCGGCGACACTGCGTGAGGCTGTGACGGGCCGTCTGTCGCAGACGGGGCCGGCGACACTGGTGGCAGCGGCACTACGCGAGGCTGCGGAGGCGACGCTGGTGACTGGCCTGCTGTCAGACTGTCAACATGTTCCGCAACCGGCTGCTGTGGAAGCCGAAGAACCCCCACTCGCTGGACCACCTCAAGTAGGTGACGGTGAGGCGTTTGTTCGTCGCACGACGGGATTGTGCAGCCGAGCGACGCATTCAGCGCTCTTCACTGCTAAGCTAGGCATTCGTTGCTATATTCATTGCAAGGTGTTTATTTTTGGCATAAGGGCTGCATTGTATTTGTGCTAGCTTTCGACCATGAGCCGCGATGTTTTTGTGCTGCTTCTCCGACATGTGCTGAAATGCCACCTGTAGGTTTTTGTTTATCATGTGTGACATATTGTAACGACGTGATATAAGTGTCACATCTTTATAATGTTCTTGTGGGCTTGTATGTTGTACTAGACTTCTTTGTGTTGTGCCTGGTTTCTTTTTAATATTACAATTGCTTATGGAGTTCTCCAGGGCTTCCTTCTCCAAATTCAAATATGTTGTATGTTGATGTACATGAATGGCTAAAATGCTACCAACTTGTATGCACATCAGTCTTGATATTAACCGTCAGCTCATGCAACACTGGCACCCATATATCGTCAGCTTACGCGATAGCGGTACAGATATCGCTATATCTGTACCGCCAGTCCCTCTAACACTGCCACCTATGCGATATCGCCACCTCTGCTTATGCGATATCGCCACCTCTGTACCGTCAGCTCACGTAGTATCGTCAAATCCGTACCGTTATCTCATGCAGCGTTTCCATCCTGCTGCTGGTTCCACATGATGGGTTTACAAGTGTGTGGAGTTGTACCAGCACCTGTATCTGACCTTGTGGGAGTGCTGGATCATGCCTACTTGGACGTGCATTTTGCTAAAAACATGGGTGCATTCATTATTTTATGAAGTTGGATAGGTGCATGACAAATATAAAAGGGACCTAAATTTGATAAAGAAGGCGCTCTTTCAATTCAGATAAATGAATAGCACTCGTTTCGCACGCACTATTGACTTGGGAGACACATCCGCCTGCTGAAGACGTCGGGTGGGGCGTACCTGTTAGAAAATACCCACCTGCACGAGGACTGAGTGTTCTCTATCTGTAGCTGTGTGGCAATATCCGGATTCCGGCCAGCCGTCGTGGCCGGCTGGCCGGACGTCTGTCCCAGCGGCTGACGACCTGTACCCGGCAGGTACCTGCACAATGTGCTGCAACGGAACCAGACGGTGACGGAGAGCAACAGCAGCCTGCTGGTGGAGACGCTGCGCTCTATAGCCGAGATCCTGATCTGGGGCGACCAGAACGACAGCACAGTGTTCGAGTCAGTACCTGGTCAGATCCTGATCTGGGCCGACCAGAACGACTACCGTGTTCGAGTCAGTACCTGGTCAGATCCTGATCTGGGGCGATCTGACCTGATCTGACCTGACCTGATCGTGTCAGTGGCGCGGTGGCGCTGAATCAGTGCTGGGAAAATACCCCGGGGCTAGCCAGTACCGAGTCCATGGCGAGTCAGAGCCGTGCCCCTGTTGGCGAGTTGCCAGGGGAGACTAGATAATTGCAGGAGGTGTCCTCAACCCGACTTGTGCTATGTTTGAAGACTCGACAGCTCGGCTAGTATCTGGCGTCTGAGCCGTGTTTTGTTTAGCTTAGTCAGGTACTCGGCAGCTCAAATCGCACCATCGAGCGACTCGGATAATTAGACAGGTCAGTGCAATAGTGGGTGGGTCGTTGTTCAGTGCGCTCGTTAGTGAATGGTTTTTTCAGTTCTGTGGTATCCGACTTTCATCAGCCAGTGATATCGGGTTTTCGTGTCTGTGAGGCCTAGAAAGGCCTAGAAACTAGAAAATAGGCCTAGAAACTATCCGTTAGCTTATTTCGTGTGGGATAATGGATTACGGAACAAAATGACTTCACGGGGACTTCACTTTGTTGCTGAAATGCGTGCTGACTGGGCTGTTTTCGTCTGGAGCGCTCCAGACGATTAATCACTCGATTAATGCTCCTCTTGCGTTTTATTGACAGCTTCTTCCTGGAGAAGAACATGTTGTTGTTTTTCCTGCGCATCATGCGTCAGAGGTGCGGCAGCTACGTCTGTGTTCAGCTGCTGCAGACCCTCAACATCCTCTTCGAGAACATAAGGAACGAAACGTCGCTGTGTGAGTGGCCGCTTCGGTTCAGCTTACTCCGCGCATGCGTTAAGTTTAATTGCATCGCGAGAGAAAGGTCTCCACAAACGAGCGAAACAAAGGAGCAAAATCACCACGTTTTGTGATTCCATGTTATAAATCTGAACTGCGTCATGTATTCCTATCAGACCCCGGCAGATGATAGTTTGTCCTGCCCTTTCTGCTGCTCGGGTGCCCGTTAGCGTCAGTTCAGATGGGTGTTTGTCATGCCCTTTCTCTTGTCCGGGTGCCCGTTAGCGTCAGTACAGATGGGTGTTTGTCCTGCCCTTTCTGCTGCTCGGGTGCCCGTTAGCGTCAGTTCAGATGGGTGTTTGTCATGCCCTTTCTCCTGCTCGGGTGCCCGTTAGCGTCAGTTCAGATGGGTGTTTGTCATGCCCTTTCTCCTGCCCGGGTGCCCGTTAGCGTCAGTTCAGATGGGTGTTTGTCCTGCCCTTTCTCCTGCCGGCAATAATAAACTGATCCAACAAAGTTATCAGATGAGATAAAGTCACCACACAAAGGCAGTTTGCCACAAATTGGACTTGTTATGACATCAACATGGCGTTTTTCTGGCCTACTGTTTTGGCGCGTACCGGCGCCACGAGGCCAGTTTTGGCGCCGCGCCGACGCCGAGTGCCGCAGTCATCGGTGTCGGCGCTGCGTCCGCGACGTCGCAGTGCCAGCAGCCAGCAGTACTCTGCCATCGTGCACCGTACCGTGTGCCCTCCCCTCCCCCACCCTCCCCCACACTACTGGACCGTCGGCTCCGTGCCGCCCGCCCACACGACGTCGCAGTGCCAGCAGCCAGCAGTACTCTGCCATCGTGCACCGTACCGTGTGCCCTCCCCCCCACCCTCCCCACACTACTGGACCGTCGGCTCCGTGCCGCCCGCCCACACGACGTCGCAGTGCCAGCAGCCAGCAGTACTCTGCCACCATGCACCGTACCGTGGCCCTCCCTCCCCCACCCTCCCCCACACTACTGGACCGTCGGCTCCGTGCCGCCCGCCCACACGACGTCGCAGTGCCAGCAGCCAGCAGTACTCTGCCATCATGCACCGTACCGTGTGCTCTCCCCTCCCCACCCTCCCCCACACTACTGGACCGTCGGCTCCGTGCCGCCCGCCCACACGACGTCGCAGTGCCAGCAGCCAGCAGTACTCTGCCACCATGCACCGTACCGTGTGCCCTCCCCTCCCCCACACAACTGGACCGTCGGCTCCGTGCCGCCCGCCCACACGACGTCGCAGTGCCAACAGCCAGCAGTACTCTGCCACCATGCACCGTACCGTGTGCCCTCCCCTCCCCCACCCTCCCCCACACTACTGGACCGTCGGCTCCGTGCCGCCCGCCCACACGACGTCACAGTGCCAGCAGCCAGCAGTACTCTGCCATCGTGCACCGTACCGTGTGCCCTCCCTCCCCCACCCTCCCCCACACTACTGGACCGTCGGCTCCGTGCCGCCCGCCCACACGACGTCGCAGTGCCAGCAGCCAGCAGTACTCTGCCACCATGCACCGTACCGTGTGCTCTCCTCCCCACCCGTCCCCCACACTACTGGACCGTCGGCTCCGTGCCGCCCGCCCACACGACGTCGCAGTGCCAACAGCCAGCAGTACTCTGCCACCATGCACCGTGCCGTGTGCCGTCCCCTCCCCACCCTCCCCACACTACAGGACCGTCGGCTCCGTGCCGCCCGCCCACACGACGTCGCAGTGCCAACAGCCAGCAGTACTCTGCCACCATGCACCGTACCGTGTGCCCTCCTCCCCACACAACTGGACCGTCGGCTCCGTGCCGCCCGCCCACACGACGTCGCAGTGCCAACAGCCAGCAGTACTCTGCCACCATGCACCGTACCGTGTGCCCTCCCTCCCCACACAACTGGACCGTCGGCTCCGTGCCGCCCGCCCACACGACGTCGCAGTGCCAGCAGCCAGCAGTACTCTGCCACCATGCACCGTACCGTGTGCCCTCCCTCCCCACACAACTGGACCGTCGGCTCCGTGCCGCCCGCCCACACGACGTCGCAGTGCCAGCAGCCAGCAGTACTCTGCCACCATGCACCGTACCGTGTGCCCTCCCTCCCCCACCCTCCCCACACTACAGGACCGTCGGCTCCGTGCCGCCCGCCCACACGACGTCGCAGTGCCAACAGCCAGCAGTACTCTGCCACCATGCACCGTACCGTGTGCCCTCCCCTCCCCCACACAACTGGACCGTCGGCTCCGTGCCGCCCGCCCACACGACGTCGCAGTGCCAGCAGCCAGCAGTACTCTGCCATCGTGCACCGTACCGTGTGCCCTCCCCTCCCCCACCCTCCCCACACAACTGGACCGTCGGCTCCGTGCCGCCCGCCCACACGACGTCGCAGTGCCAGCAGCCAGCAGTACTCTGCCATCGTGCACCGTACCGTGTGCCCCCCTCCCCACCCTCCCCACACAACTGGACCGTCGGCTCCGTGCCGCCCGCCCACACGACGTCGCAGTGCCAACAGCCAGCAGTACTCTGCCACCATGCACCGTACCGTGTGCCCTCCCCTCCCCCACACAACTGGACCGTCGGCTCCGTGCCGCCCGCCCACACGACGTCGCAGTGCCAGCAGCCAGCAGTACTCTGCCACCATGCACCGTACCGTGTGCCCTCCCTCCCCACACAACTGGACCGTCGGCTCCGTGCCGCCCGCCCACACGACGTCGCAGTGCCAGCAGCCAGCAGTACTCTGCCACCATGCACCGTACCGTGTGCTCTCCCCCCCTCCCTCCCCTTCCTCCCCCACACAACTGGACCGTCGGCTCCGTGCCGCCCGCCCACACGACGTCGCAGTGCCAGCAGCCAGCAGTACTCTGCCATCGTGCACCGTACCGTGTGCCCTCCCCTCCCCCACCCTCCCCCACACTACTGGACCGTCGGCTCCGTGCCGCCCGCCCACACGACGTCGCAGTGCCAACAGCCAGCAGTACTCTGCCACCATGCACCGTACCGTGTGCCCTCCTCCCCCACCCTCCCCCACACTACTGGACCGTCGGCTCCGTGCCGCCCGCCCACACGACGTCGCAGTGCCAGCAGCCAGCAGTACTCTGCCATCATGCACCGTACCGTGTGCCCTCCCTCCCCACCCTCCCCACACTACTGGACCGTCGGCTCCGTGCCGCCCGCCCACACGACGTCACAGTGCCAGCAGCCAGCAGTACTCTGCCACCATGCACCGTACCGTGTCCCCTCCCCCCACCCTCCCCACACAACTGGACCGTCGGCTCCGTGCCGCCCGCCCACACGACGTCGCAGTGCCAGCAGCCAGCAGTACTCTGCCATCGTGCACCGTACCGTGTGCCCTCCTCCCCACCCTCCCCACACTACTGGACCGTCGGCTCCGTGCCGCCCGCCCACACGACGTCGCAGTACCAGCAGCCAGCAGTACTCTGCCATCGTGCACCGTACCGTGTGCCCTCCCTCCCCCACCCTCCCCCACACTACTGGACCGTCGGCTCCGTGCCGCCCGCCCACACGACGTCGCAGTGCCAACAGCCAGCAGTACTCTGCCACCATGCACCGTACCGTGTGCCCTCCCTCCCCCCACCCTCCCCCACACTACTGGACCGTCGGCTCCGTGCCGCCCGCCCACACGACGTCACAGTGCCAGCAGCCAGCAGTACTCTGCCATCGTGCACCGTACCGTGTGCCCTCCCTCCCCCACCCGTCCCCACACTACTGGACCGTCGGCTCCGTGCCGCCCGCCCACACGACGTCGCAGTGCCAACAGCCAGCAGTACTCTGCCATCGTGCACCGTACCGTGTGCCCTCCCTCCCCCACCCTCCCCCACACTACAGGACCGTCGGCTCCGTGCCGCCCGCCCACACGACGTCGCAGTGCCAACAGCCAGCAGTACTCTGCCACCATGCACCGTACCGTGTGCCCTCCCCTCCCCCTCCCCTCCCCTTCCCTCCCCCACACAACTGGACCGTCGGCTCCGTGCCGCCCGCCCACACGACGTCGCAGTGCCAGCAGCCAGCAGTACTCTGCCACCATGCACCGTACCGTGTGCTCTCCCTCCCCCCACCCTCCCCCATGGGCGCAATATGACCATAGTTGTCGACGCGCCCTAAAGCCCAAATAACTAACTAACTAACTCCCCCACCCTCCCCCACACAACTGGACCGTCGGCTCCGTGCCGCCCGCCCACACGCAGTGAGGGGTTGCGGCAGCCTAGTCGGCAGGGCGTTGATTCTTGATCGTAGGAAATCGAAAGGTTGTGGGTTCGAGTCTCACCTGTCGCTACTCTTCGCCCGCAACCAATCGGCGTGAGAGATTGGCGACGCTACATGACTCAACGGTCGACGTGTCGTAAAACCAATAACCACCTTGATCGTAGGATCGCGGGTTCGACTTCCACAACGGAGTGGCGGTTGGACGCGTGTCCACCCGCGGCCGTTCGGCGCGGAAGACGACCCAATGTGACCCTGCAGCTGAATGCGCTGTAAAAAAACAACTTGGTGGCTCAGTACTTCTGTCGCATTTATGTCTGGGCAACTGTTGACAGACACTTCGATCCGATCATGGTCATGAGAGCTGATTGGTTTCAACGATCGGCAAATGTCTCAGCGTGTTGTGGAGGAGCGGTATTAGCTGGCGATTGGGAATTTCATCGGGTGGTCACTGTACCAGCCAGGGTTGGGAAAACGGCCGATTCTGGATTTGTGTCATCTAAAACAGTACCTTCTCCAGAGTTAAGTTATCCGCTCGTTTTTTCTGGAAAAGAGTGGAAGGAGCTGCGTGACAGTGACTGCGAGCTTATTGTTCGTCAATAATTTACCTGAATGTCCCTGCGGTACAAAATACGTTTTCACGTCCGATACAGTTATACAATTATACTCTCTGGATTTCAATACCTGAGAAATTTCGCCTCCAGACGTGGTTTTATTTGTACTGTATAATCACGGATGTGCGAGAGGAACATTTTTGCGTAATCGAATATAGAGAGGATATTTTTTCTTGAAACCTGTGGCATCAAAATCTCAGCTTGCACTTTAGTGAATCTTGAACACTATCACATAGCAGTTTCTTGTCAAACAACACCATCCAACCTCCAAATGGGAGAAAAGAGTAGATAATTTTCTCGAGACGATAATGTTCTGGATGCCAGAAATCCAGGAACAGGCTATTTCTCCAACCATGTCTCAAGATCCAGGATTGCAAAGCATTTGTTGATCCGTGGCGCCGGTGCCGTAGGCGATCTCTGTGCATCTACAGGTCATATAGCTTCAAAACCGGACACGCCAGTTGTATCCTGCTGGTGGCGATGGTGCACTATGGTAAATGTAGCACGCCAGTGCGTACCGATCCCAACATGTGGGCATCTTACATTGCAGACTACCTTCTCTCAAATAACCATGTGAACTCAATAATCGTGCACAAGTTTGACTTCTCTGACGAAGAAGTGATGGCGTACTACATCTCCTTTCTGAAGACGCTCTCCCTGAAGCTCAACACACACACAGTGCACTTCTTCTACAATGAGGTGAGTCTGACTTTCGGTTCAGGCTTAGGTGTGCTAAGCGTTGTCATTTCTTTGTCGCTGTGGAAATCAGGGAATTTGATAACAGTTCAGTTATTTTCCATCTATTGCTGCGTTATGGCTGTATCCAGTTTCGAGAAACAGTTTGTGCAGACGCGTGCATGCATCGTTCTCTCCAGAGATTTAGGCGTTCACGTAATTAGACGATCAATACGACATCGTCTTACAGACCATATCCGTGCACCGTTTGTAAACAGTAAATCTAGGGTACCCCCCCTAGGGGTTGCCGTATTTACTGTGCCCGTAAATGTGATGTGATGTAATTTTTGAATTAGACGGTTTCATAGTTGTCTTAGATTAGATTAGTCCACGCAATTATGAAATGTGACCAGGTTGTACTTATTACCGTACGCGTGGTGATGCAAATTTTGAGGCATGCAAACAGTTAGCCAGCACCGACAACGCACCGACAAGTCAACGGTGGCTGCCGTTCGGCTGGACACCGAATTCACGCCCTGTGACCCCAGCACACCAATGACTTCCCGCTCTACACGGAGGCGATCAAGTTCTTCAACCACTCAGAGACGATGGTGCGGATCGCCGTGCGGACGCTAACGCTGAACGTCTACCGAGTAGAGGAGAGGTGAGCGCATGCTCGACTGCTGCCGCATCGGCACTGCCAGGTGAAATATCTACCGAGTAGATGAGATGTGAGCGCATTCTCGACTGCTGCCGCATCGGCACTGCCAGGTGAGATGTCTTCTAGATCATGTATGACTCATGTAGAGTATGGATGTCCCGTTGATTATTGGCGTAGAGTCGAGTTCAGATTGCACCACTGCTAGGCTACGATCCACACGACTCGGGTGTGCATCTGGTGGAGAGGACATGCAGGCCCGTTTTAGCACTCGGGTGCATCATCAACATCCATCCATAGTCTCAGTAATCTCACTCCTCCAGCTTACCATCCCCACTCGCTCCCCCCCCACGTGTGACGTGGCTCCCGAGCCTCACCGACACTGCCAGGTCCCCCCCTACCAACTAAAAAAAATACCAAATAAATAAAAAAATGAGCGCATTCTCGACTGCTGCCGCATCGGCACTGCCACGTGTGATGTTTAGTATGGATGTCCCGTTGATTATTGGCGTGAGTCGAGTTCAGATTGCACCACTGCTCGGCTACGATCCACACGACTCGGGTGTGCATCTGGTGGAGAGGACATGCAGGCCCGTTTTAGCACTCGGGCGCATCATCAACATCCATCCATAGTCTCAGTAATCTCACTCCTCCAGCTTACCTCCCACTCGCCCCCCCACGTGTGACGTGGCTCCCGAGCCTCACCGACACTGCCAGGTCCCCCCCCCCCCGTGTGACGTGGCTCCCCGAGCGGACCCCGCTCGGCCCCCCTCCGTGTGACGTGGCTCCCGAGCCGCACTGACCCCGCCAGTTCCCCCCCCGTGTGACGTGGCTCCCGAGCCGCACTGACCCCGCTCGGTCCCCCCCCCCGTGTGACGTGGCTCCCGAGCCGCACTGACCCCGCTCGCCCCCCCCCGTGTGACCTGGCTCCCGAGCCGCACTGACCCCGCTCGCCCCCCCGTGTGACCTGGCTCCCGAGCCGCACTGACCCCGCTCGTCGCCGGTGTGTGTGACGCCACAGGTCGATGCTGCGCTTCATCCGTGACGTGACGGCGGTGCCCTACTTCACCAACCTGGTCTGGTTCATCGGCAACCACGTGCTGGACCTGGACCAGTGTGTGCGGAGTGACTCCAGGTACGGACCACGTGCTGGACCTGGACCAGTGTTGTGTGCAGAGTGACTCCAGGTACGGACCACGTGCTGGACCTGGACCAGTGTGTGTGTGTGTGCGGAGTGACTCCAGGTACGGACCACGTGCTGGACCTGGACCAGTGTGTGCAGAGTGACTCCAGGTACGGACCACGTGCTGGACCTGGACCAGTGTTGTGTGCAGAGTGACTCCAGGTACGGACCACGTGCTGGACCTGGACCAGTGTGTGTGTGTGCGGAGTGACTCCAGGTACGGACCACGTGCTGGACCTGGACCAGTGTGTGCAGAGTGACTCCAGGTACGGACCGCGTGCTGGACCTGGACCAGTGTGTGCGGAGTGACTCCAGGTACGGACCACGTGCTGGACCTGGACCAGTGTGTGTGTGTGTGCGGAGTGACTCCAGGTACGGACCACGTGCTGGACCTGGACCAGTGTGTGCGGAGTGACTCCAGGTACAGACCACGTGCTGGACCTGGACCAGTGTGTGCGGAGTGACTCCAGGTATGGACCACGTGCTGGACCTGGACCAGTGTGTGCGGAGTGACTCCAGGTACGGAACACGTGCTGGACCTGGACCAGTGTTGTGTGCAGAGCGACTCCAGGTACGGACCACGTGCTGGACCTGGACCAGTGTGTGTGTGTGCGGAGTGACTCCAGGTACGGACCACGTGCTGGACCTGGACCAGTGTGTGCGGAGTGACTCCAGGTACGGACCACGTGCTGGACCTGGACCAGTGTGTGCGGAGTGACTCCAGGTACGGACCACGTGCTGGACCTGGACCAGTGTGTGCGGAGTGACTCCAGGTACGGACCACGTGCTGGACCTGGACCAGTGTGTGTGCGGAGTGACTCCAGGTACGGACCACGTGCTGGACCTGGATCAGTGTGTGCGGAGTGACTCCAGGTACGGACCACGTGCTGGACCTGGACCAGTGTTGTGTGCAGAGCGACTCCAGGTACGGACCACGTGCTGGACCTGGACCAGTGTGTGCGGAGTGACTCCAGGTACGGACCACGTGCTGGACCTGGACCAGTGTTGTGTGCAGAGCGACTCCAGGTACGGACCACGTGCTGGACCTGGACCAGTGTGTGCGCAGTGACTCCAGGTACGGACCACGTGCTGGACCTGGACCAGTGTGTGCGGAGTGACTCCAGGTACGCACCACGTGCTGGACCTGGACCAGTGTGTGCAGAGTGACTCCAGGTACGGACCACGTGCTGGACCTGGACCAGTGTGTGCGGAGTGACTCCAGGTACGGACCACGTGCTGGACCTGGACCAGTGTGTGCGGAGTGACTCCAGGTACGGACCACGTGCTGGACCTGGACCAGTGTGTGTGCGGAGTGACTCCAGGTACGGACCACGTGCTGGACCTGGACCAGTGTGTGCGGAGTGACTCCAGGTACGGACCACGTGCTGGACCTGGACCAGTGTTGTGTGCAGAGCGACTCCAGGTACGGACCACGTGCTGGACCTGGACCAGTGTGTGCGCAGTGACTCCAGGTACGGACCACGTGCTGGACCTGGACCAGTGTTGTGTGCAGAGCGACTCCAGGTACGGACCACGTGCTGGACCTGGACCAGTGTGTGCGGAGTGACTCCAGGTACGGACCACGTGCTGGACCTGGACCAGTGTGTGCGGAGTGACTCCAGGTACGGACCACGTGCTGGACCTGGACCAGTGTGTGCGAGAGTGACTCTCAGGTACGGACCACGTGCTGGACCTGGACCAGTGTGTGCGGAGTGACTCCAGGTACGGACCACGTGCTGGACCTGGACCAGTGTGTGCGCAGTGACTCCAGGTACGGACCACGTGCTGGACCTGGACCAGTGTGTGTGTGCGGAGTGACTCCAGGTACGGACCACGTGCTGGACCTGGACCAGTGTGTGCGCAGTGACTCCAGGTACGGACCACGTGCTGGACCTGGACCAGTGTGTGCGGAGTGACTCCAGGTACGGACCACGTGCTGGACCTGGACCAGTGTTGTGTGCAGAGTGACTCCAGGTACGGACCACGTGCTGGACCTGGACCAGTGTTGTGTGTGCGGAGTGACTCCAGGTACGGACCACGTGCTGGACCTGGACCAGTGTGTGCGGAGTGACTCCAGGTATGGACCACGTGCTGGACCTGGACCAGTGTGTGCGCAGTGACTCCAGGTACGGACCACGTGCTGGACCTGGACCAGTGTTGTGTGCAGAGTGACTCCAGGTACGGACCACGTGCTGGACCTGGACCAGTGTTGTGTGTGTGCGGAGTGACTCCAGGTACGGACCACGTGCTGGACCTGGACCAGTGTGTGCGGAGTGACTCCAGGTACGGACCACGTGCTGGACCTGGACCAGTGTGTGCGCAGTGACTCCAGGTACGGACCACGTGCTGGACCTGGATCAGTGTGTGCAGAGCGACTCCAGGTACGGACCACGTGCTGGACCTGGACCAGTGTGTGCGCAGTGACTCCAGGTACGGACCACGTGCTGGACCTGGACCAGTGTGTGTGTGTGCGGAGTGACTCCAGGTACGGACCACGTGCTGGACCTGGACCAGTGTGTGCGCAGTGACTCCAGGTACGGACCACGTGCTGGACCTGGACCAGTGTGTGCGCAGTGACTCCAGGTACGGACCACGTGCTGGACCTGGACCAGTGTTGTGTGCAGAGTGACTCCAGGTACGGACCACGTGCTGGACCTGGACCAGTGTGTGTGTGTGCGGAGTGACTCCAGGTACGGACCACGTGCTGGACCTGGACCAGTATGTGTGTGTGAGAGTGACTCCAGGTACGGATCATGGACCTGGACCAGGTGTGTGTGTGCGGAGTGACTCCAGGTACGGACCGTGTAGCGAAGTTCGTGTACGTATGTTACCAAGCTGGCCGCTCGTAGTCTTTTTCGGGTCATTTATTTTCGCTCGAAGGCATGCACCACACCCTATCGTCATCCCCACCTCGTTAATGGTAGTGAGACAAAAATAATTCAACATAATACCTTTAATTTAGTCTACCTATGTTTCGGCTAACGCCTTCACCAGGGTACCCAATATATTCAAATTATTAAATATTCATAATTAAATATTCAGACAACAGATATGCCAGAAATATTTATATATATATATATATATATATATATATATATATATATTATATTATATCCTAATATTCCTCTGTGGAAGGGTGAGTGAGGGGAAGGATTCCTTTCCATGCTCGGTTATCAAATCCAGTCTGGACGCCATAAAATTCATTCGGAATTCCGCTCAATTGAGGACCCCGGTCGTAAGATAGCGGCCTGTTATGGTATCGCATCGGGGTACGACATGGTCAGAAGCGAGGGTGCCTATTCAGAGTCGGCGCCACCTGATTCGACATTGATGTGTGATGCTCGACGTGCAGAGAGTCTGGGATTGAGCAGGTGACTGGGTGGTGGCTGATAGTCCGGCCTCCTGTGTGTTCAGTGACCGATGGGGCGGACTGTGGGTGATGGCTGATAGTCCGGCCCATGTGTGTTCAGTGACCGATGGGGCGGACTGTGGGTGATGGCTGATAGTCCGGCTCCCTGTTTGTTCAGTGACCGATGGGGCGGACAGAAGAGCGTGGGTGAGGACTCTTGGGGTCTCAGGCAATGCACCCCTTGCTCGAATCAAATTCAGCACCAGGCCTATGGTGTAGACTGCATATGCTAAACCCAACACTCGTTTGTGGAACGACTGCCGTCGCCGCGCTCCTCTCGGCCCGAGGAAGCGTCTCCACCGGTGCTGACGAGCATCCTCAGTGTCTCGTGCACGGCCGGGTTGTCTGGAGAGCAGATGTGAGTGTGTCACGTGATTGACTGCGTGACGGTGTGTCGTCAGCCACCAGTGCAGGGGTCGTCTGGGGGACCTGGTGGCCGAACACCTCGACCACATCCACTACCTCAACGACATACTCTGCCTGGACATCGAGGAGCTTAACCAGGTGAGAGGGCGCCGCCGCGTATAGGGGCCGACCTCCGTCTGGTGGGGCAGTCACGTGACCAGCACGATACCGAGGCGGCCGTGTGTCGGGACCGACCTTTGGCTGGTGGGGCAGTCATGACACTATGCTGAGCAGTGTGTCCAAAATCGCTCGGTTAGGCGTCAGGATGTATATTTTTTAATGATCTTCCTGAATATTTTGTGACATACAATGGGAATGGAACCACATTCAGCTGATTCCTTACCTCGAGACAGGCTGAAATTTCTATTGCAATGACTATATTCATCTAGATTTGGAAACTAGCTCAACTTGACACTGTATGTACGTAATTGCCTCGACACCTAAAAGCGCGACTTCGGACCAGTTTTTACTCCGTTTTGTAGTTGGTGTTTGAGAGCTCCCGGCCCCGTTGGATGGACAGGTAGCTGTCTGCGTCATAGCCGGTGTCGTGTGGCTGCCGTGGAAGGTCTGCGCGTACTCGGACCTCTCCTCGCATCTTGAATTAATCGCCAGTGGGCGTGGAGACGGTGAATGCGTGTTGTGGCTACGGCCGCTGCAGTTCCGCACGGCGCACACGTTCGCTGATCGGCCCGTGTCCGTCTGTTGGTGGGGCCTGTCTCTGTGTTGGTGTGACCCATCTCCGTATGGTGCGACTCGTCTCTGTCTGTTGGTGGGGCCATCTCTGTCTGTTGGTGGGACCCGTCTCCGTCTGTTGGTGGGGCCCGTCTCCGTCTGTTGGTGGGGTCCGTCTCCGTCAGTTGGTGGGTCCTGTCTCCGTCTCTCAGTAGGACCAGTCTCCGTCAGTTGGTGGGGCCCGTCTCCGTCTATTGGTGGGGTCCGTCTCCGTCAGTTGGTGGGGCCTGTCTCCGTCTCTCGGTGGGGTCCGTCTCCGTCTCTCGGTGGGGTCCGTCTCCGTCTCCCGGTGGGGTCCGTCTCCGTCTGTTGGTGGGGTCCGTCTCCGTCAGTTGGTGGGTCCTGTCTCCGTCTCTCAGTAGGACCAGTCTCCGTCAGTTGGTGGGGCCCGTCTCCGTCTATTGGTGGGGTCCGCCTCCGTCTGTTGGTGGGACCCGTCTCCGTCTCTCAGTAGGACCAGTCTCCGTCTGTTGGTGGGGTCCGTCTCCGTCTGTTGGTGGGACCTGTCTCCGTCTGTTGGTGGGGCCCGCCTCCATCTCTCAGTGGGTCCGTCTCCGTCTGTTCGTGGGGTCCGTCTTCGTCTGTTAGTGGGATCCGTCTCCGTCTGGTGTTACAGGTGTTTGTTTAGTGACCAGACGTAAACTCCATGCGATTTAAAGTGTCGCCGCCGTTTGTTTATTACTGTTGGTGGTGGTGCCCTGCGGACCATTGCATTTTCGCTTCCGGACGTTCCGAGAGGCGGCGGCGGTATACACAGCTGTTGGCTGAGCACGTCGGCTGACTGACGGTGTATCCTGACGCTGCAGTGACTTCCACAGCCCCTGATCCTGTGGCGACTTTGACGTCTGATCTTGTAGTCGTTTTGACAGCATCTGATCCGGTAGCAAGTGTGACGGCTGAACTTGTCATTTTTACAGCACCTGATCTTATAGTGATTTCGAAAGTGCATGATGCTGTAGTAATTTCCAAAATACCGGATACTGGAGCGATATTGACGATGCGTGCTCTTGTAGTCCAGTTTGTAACCCAGTAGCAAATTTGGCAATATCTCATTATGTGCAGATTTTGACGGTACCTGATGTAGTGGTATTCTTTTGCAGGCCATACTGCTGCGGCGGTATTGGCCGACAGTGGCAGTGTTCGGTACTGCCACTGTGCAGTGCGATGTCCTGGAATTCCGAAATTTACGTGGAAGACGACACCTATCAGGAGCTCTTTTTGACCTGTGGGCGTTGTTTTGACTTCCTGCATTAATTTCCGAGAAGCTTCACGACGCACAACTGTGGTAGCTGTTGCTTCTTTATAATAGACGATTCTTGGCATCAGTACCATCATAATCTTGGTAGGATATATGGTGTTCCTCTGTCAATGTCAACTTGTGCCCAAAGTTTGTATATGGTATTACCAAATTGTTTCGACGTCAATGGTTTTGATGCCTTCGCCTGCTACCATCCACTCTCCGAAATACAATGAGTTCTGGTACACTGGCGCAGTGAGAGTTAGTGCCAGTAACGGACACGGTGGTCGGCAGGTGTTGACGGAGCACCTGTTGAGTCGACTGCTCCTGCCGCTCTTCGTGTTCCCCCTGGCGCGCCAGGACCGGATCACCGACCAGCAGGTGGGCACTGTCTCCTGCAACACCAGCACCAGCGCCACCAACACAGTGTGCAGTCTCCTTGACAGCGAGCCGAGTAGCGTTATGGTGAATTAATGGTAAATATCCGGAACAGGAGTCGTGTTGGAAGAGTGGGAGTCGCTGACGATTCGCCAGGCAGGGAGCTGATATGTTGAATGGGATGTTAGTGGCGTGTGTGTGTCTGTATGCCATCGGACCTCTGTGGTCGCCGCCGTCAACACAATGACCCGTGGTTCAGCGACGGTGTGATCTCCGATGACCGATGGCTAAGACACAATATGGCTTCTGATGACCCGTCGCTTTATAACAAAATGGAGCAAAAGAACATTTATCAACAAATTGTAACAAAAACATTTTGTTTGTCACCGTGTACATTTTGTTCGCCACAGCGCTTGGTGCGTATTTGCCCGTGTCCAGTCGTGCTGTGACCACTGGTGCTGACCTGTGCTGACCTGTGCTGACCTGTGTTGTGCTCACGGTGTGACCTGTAGTGACCCATGTTTCAGCCGTGATGTGACCTGTGATGACTTGTGCTTCGCGGACGGGGTGACTTGTGCTGACCTGTGTTGTGATCACGGTGTGACCTGTAGTGACCCATGTTTCAGCCGTGATGTGACCTGTAGTGACCCATGTTTCGGCTGTGATGTGACCTGTGCTGACCTGTGCTGTGATCACAGCGTGGCCTGTAGTGACCCATGTTTCGGCTGTGATGTGACCTGTGCTGACCTGTGTTGTGATCACAGCGTGACCTGTAGTGACCCATGTTTCGGCTGTGATGTGACCTGTGCTGACCTGTGTTTCAGCCGCGCGTCAGCACGGTGGTGTCGCTGTTCCTGCTGTCCCAGGTGTTCCTCATCTTCACCCACGAGCCGCTGGTGCGACTGTTGGCCAGCATCATCATCACGGCCGATCAGCACCTCATCTGGCGCTCCGGCACCGTCAGTACACGGGCGCGGCGGTGGGCGCCGCGGTAGTTCAGTCGGTAGGGCGCTGGATCCCCGATCGTGAGACCGCCGGTTCGAATCCCACTGCCGGCGGATTGCGGAGTCCACCCGCCACCAATCGGCGGGGAAATTGGCGACGCCGTGTAGCCGGGCATTTGAGCGCGTCGTAAGATGCCAGTGTTCTGGTGCTGCGACGCTGTGATGCCGACACGTGGATGCACCTGAGCCGCGCGCTGTGGCTGTGGCGGATCCAACGCGGCCTGGTGCCTTCGCCTGTCTCCTGGTTCCTCCGTCTGTCTCCTGGTGCCTCCGTCTGTCTCCTGGTGCCTTCGTCTGTCTCCTGGTGCCTCCGTCTGTCTCCTGGTGCCTTCGTCTGTCTCCTGGTGCCTCCGTCTGTCTCCTGGTGCCTCCGTCTGTCTCCTGGTGCCTCCGTCTGTCTGTCTGGTGCCTCCGTCTGTCTCCTGGTGCCTTCGTCTGTCTCCTGGTGCCTCCGTCTGTCTCCTGGTGCCTTCGTCTGTCTCCTGGTGCCTCCGTCTGTCTCCTGGTTCCTCCGCCTGTCTCCTGGTTCCTCCGTCTGTCTCCTGGTGCCTCCGTCTGTCTCCTGGTGCCTTCGTCTGTCTCCTGGTGCCTCCGTCTGTCTCCTGGTGCCTCCGTCTGTCTCCTGGTGCCTCCGTCTGTCTCCTGGTGCCTCCGTCTGTCTCCTGGTGCCTCCGTCTGTCTCCTGGTGCCTCCGCCTGTCTCCTGGTTCCTCCGCCTGTCTCCTGGTTCCTCCATCTGTCTCCTGGTGCCTCCGTCTGTCTCCTGGTGCCTCCGCCTGTCTCCTGGTGCCTTCGCCTGTCTCCGTTGTGATTGACCTGCGGTGTCCTGGGATTCCTAAATTCACGTGGAAAACAACACCCCTCGGGAACATGTTTCGACCTCCTGTGGACGAAGTTTTCACTTACTGAGGTGGTTTCCATGAGTCTTCACAACATGCCACGGTAGTGAATGTTGCCTTTTGCACCGAAGTCGATTCCTGACATCTGTTGCGTCACAATCTTGATAGGAGATATGGTATTCCTATGTGAATGTCAACTGTACCCGCACTTTTTCCTATCGTGTTGCCAAATTGTTTCGACGTAATCAAAGGTTTTGACGTTGCCTGCTACCCTCCACTCTGCGGAGAGTGAGTTCCAGGACCTGGTGACCTGACCTGACCGTGTGGCCACCAGACGGGCGCCACTCGGCCCGGCTTCGTGCCGCCGTCTGGTGACCTGACCTGACCTGACCTGACCGTGCGGCCACCAGACGGGCGCCACTCTGCCCGGCTTCGTGCCGCCGTCTGGTGACCTGACCTGACCTGACCGTGCGGTCATCAGACGGGTGCCACTCAGCCCGGCTTCGTGCCGCCGTCTGGTGACCTGACCTGACCTGACCTGACCGTGCGGCCACCAGACGGGCGCCTCTCGGCCCGGCTTCCTGCCGCCGTCTGTTGACCTGACCTGACCTGACCTTACCTGACCGTGCGGCCACCAGACGGGCGCCTCTCGGCCCGGCTTCCTGCCGCCGTCTGGTGACCTGACCTGACCGTGCGGTCATCAGACGGGTGCCACTCAGCCCGGCTTCGTGCCGCCGTCTGGTGACCTGACCTGACCTGACCTGACCGTGCGGCCACCAGACGGGCGCCTCTCGGCCCGGCTTCCTGCCGCCGTCCATCAGTCTGGATCGGAGTTTGTCAGCGTCGGCCGGCCGTCAGTCGGCCGTCAGTCCGGCTCAGTCGCTCGGCGAGGCCGCTCAGTCGGGCACTGTGCCGCTGTCGTTGTCTCAGTCGGCTCAGCCGGCGGTACCGGCCGGCGCGGTTGAGGAGAGCACGCAGCCGCCGCCGCCGCCTCCACCGTCACTGCCGCTGGCGTCGCTACACCCGCCAGGTGCGTACATGACCCTGACCTGACGCAGACCAAGTACAGACCATGACCGGACCTGACAGACCAGGTGCAGACCCTGACCTGACAGACCAGGTGCAGACCCTGACCTGACAGACCAGGTGCAGACCCTGACCTGACCTGACCAGACAAAGTACAGACCCTGATCTGACCTGACACAAAGCAGGTGCAGACACTGATCTGATCTGACAGACCAAGTACAAACCCTGACCTGACACAGACAAAGTACTGACCTGACCTGACGCAGACCAAGTACAGACCCTGACCTGACCTGACAGACCAGGCTCAGACCGTAACCTGACCTGATAGACTAGGTACAGATCGTGACCTGATCTGACATGCCCAGATGCACGCCCGTCCTGACCTGACACAGACAAAGTACAGACCCTGGCCGGACCCTAGCAGATGAGGTTCAGACGGTAGCCTGACTTGACAGACTAGGTACAGATGGTGACCTGGCCTGACCTGGCCGCGGTTCCGACAGCCGTGTACGGTCTGCCCGTGTCGGCCGGCTCGTGTAACTACACTGACGAGGAGAAGCACCTGCTGAGCCGCTCTGCCGTGCCCGAGGAGCCGGCCGGGCCGCGCCCCTTCATCGCCACCATCCTGGAGTCGCTCGACTGCACCGAGAACGACTACACGCCCCTGTTCGCGCTCTGTCTGCTCTACGCCATCGGACACAATAAGGGTGAGGTGACGGGCGGACGTGTGACGCTCTGGTGGCGGCGTGACGTTACCATCGGACACAACAAGGGTGAGGTGACGGGCGGACGTGACGTTACCATCGGACACAACAAGGGTGAGGTGACGGGCGGGCGTGACGTTACCATCGGACACAACAAGGGTGAGGTGACGGGCGGGCGTGACGTTACCATCGGACACAACAAGGGTGAGGTGACGGGCGGGCGTGACGTTACCATCGGACACAACAAGGGTGAGGTGACGGGCGGACGTGACGTTACCATCGGACACAACAAGGGTGAGGTGACGGGCGGGCGGGCGTGGCGCTCTGGTGCCGGCCTGACGTTACCATTGGGTGGCGGGATGGTGGGATCATGCGCCCACACTTGCCAATGCAGGCGATGCGCCCGGGACTTACCAACAATTAGTCAGTCGTGGGATGGGCGTGGGTGCTAACACATTCAGCAGGATGTGAGGGTCAACATATTCATCAGTGTGTTGTTGTGTGGTAGCATACTCAGCAGAGTGTGGGTGCTAACATACTCGGCAGTGGTGTGGGTAGCGTGCTCAGCAAGGTGTGGGTGCTAACATGCTCGTAATGGTGAGGGTGCCAACATATCGGATATGGTGATTCTGATATACTCGGCAGTCGGTAGGCGCTCTAGCTGCGGAATGTTGTCAGGTATTTGTGGCGGACGGCCGATGTGTACCGCCTGCCGGTCAGGGAGTTGACTGACATAGTTCTCGTTCTATGTCGGCCCACAGTGGAAGGTAAACCCGGCACGTGTTTGTGTTGCCTCTGAACGGCTTCAGTGTACGTCCCCCACTTCAATATTCAACTGTCCCCAGCCCGTTGTCCCATTATCCCATCGTCTCCAGCCCGTCATCCCATTATCCCGTCGTCCCCAGCCCGTCACCCCATTATTCCATCATCCCCTGCCCGTCATCCCATTATCCCATGATCCCCTGCCCGTCATCCCATTATCCCATCGTCCCCAGCCCGTCATCTCATTGTCCCGTCGTCCCAGCCCGTCACCCCATTATCCCATCGTCCTCAGCCGTCATCCAATTATTTTATCGTCCCCAGTCATTGTCCCATCGCCACCAGCCACCTGCCTGTACCTCTCCACTCTGCTACACATGGGACCGTGCCTCGTCATCAATGTGTGTTTCAATGTCAATATCCTGGTACCCGCTGGTCCGGCCCAGCGTCGTGTTTCTCAGCTTGCACGCACGTGGCAGACCGCTCACCCTGATGCCACCTATGTCTTCCTTGCTTATCGTGATTGCTCTCGCGGTCCTATGTCACTTGCGTCTGCAAATTAATTCAGTCACTCTGCGTCAGCACAACTGTCAGCCTGGTGTCGTGCGTTTGCTCTGTTCTCCGCTAGTCCATTTGCCCGCCTCCACTGTCAGGCAGCTAATTTCCGGCCGTTGGTACGGTGGTATTTGCTACTCGCATGGCGTCCTGCTGCTCTGTATTGCTCTGCACTTGCATGCGCTGTGGTGGGCGAGCGGCCCGACACTGTGCTGCTGAGACCAGACTGTGTCCGCTGTGCTGGGCGAGCGGCCCGACGTTGTGCTGCTGAGGCCAGACCTTGTCCGCTGTGGTGGGCGAGCGGCCCGACACTGTGCTGCCGAGGCCAGACCGTGTCTGCTGTGGTGGACGAGCGGCCTGACTGTGCTGCCGAGGCCAGACCGTGTCCGCTGTGGTTGACGAGCGGCCCGACACTGTGCTGCGGAGGCCAGACCGTGTCTGCTGTGGTGGACGAGCGGCCTGACTGTGCTGCCGAGGCCAGACCGTGTCCGCTGTGGTGGGCGAGCGGCCCGACACTGTGCTGCTGAGGCCAGACCGTGTCTGCTGTGGTGGGCGAGCGGCCTGACACTGTGCTGCTGAGGCCAGACCGTGTCTGCTGTGGTGGGCGAGCGGCCCGACACTGTGCTGCTGAGGCCAGACCGTGTCCGCTGTGGTGGACGAGCGGCCCGACGTTGTGCTGCTGAGGCCAGACCGTGTCCGCTGTGGTGGACGAGCGGCCCGACGTTGTGCTGCTGAGGCCAGACCGTGTCCGCTGTGGTGGACGAGCGGCCCGACACTGTGCTGCTGAGGCCAGACCGTGTCTGCTGTGGTGGACGAGCGGCCCGACACTGTGCTGCTGAGGCCATGAGACCAGACCGTGTCTGCTGTGGTGGGCGAGCGGCCCGACACTGCTGCCGAGGCCAGACCGTGTCTGCTGTGGTGGGCGAGCGGCCCGACACTGTGCTGCCGAGGCCAGACCGTGTCTGCTGTGGTGGACGAGCGGCCCGACGTTGTGCTGCTGAGACCAGACCGTGTCCGCTGTGGTGGACGAGCGGCCCGACGTTGTGCTGCTGAGGCCAGACCGAGTCCGCTGTGGTGGGCGAGCGGCCCGACACTGTGCTGCTGAGACCAGACTGTGTCCGCTGTGGTGGACGAGCGGCCCGACGTTGTGCTGCTGAGGCCAGACTGTGTCCGCTGTGGTGGACGAGCGGCCCGACACTGTGCTGCTGAGACCAGACCGTGTCCGCTGTGGTGGACGAGCGGCCCGACGTTGTGCTGCTGAGACCAGACTGTGTCCTCTGTGGTGGACGAGCGGCCCGACGTTGTGCTGCTGAGACCAGACCGTGTCCGCTGTGGTGGACGAGCGGCCCGACGTTGTGCTGCCGAGGCCAGACCGTGTCCGCTGTGGTGGACGAGCGGCCCGACGTTGTGCTGCCGAGGCCAGACCGTGTCCGCTGTGGTGGACGAGCGGCCCGACGTTGTGCTGCCGAGGCCAGACCGTGTCCGCTGTGGTGGGCGAGCGGCCCGACGTTGTGCTGCTGAGGCCATGAGGCCAGACCGTGTCCGCTGTGGTGGACGAGCGGCCCGACGTTGTGCTGCCGAGGCCAGACCGTGTCCGCTGTGCTGGGCGAGCGGCCCGACACTGTGCTGCCGAGGCCAGACCGTGTCCGCTGTGGTGGGCGAGCGGCCCGACGTTGTGCTGCTGAGGCCAGACTGTGTCCGCTGTGGTGGGCGAACGTCCCGACACTGTGCTGCTGAGGCCATGAGACCAGACCGTGTCCGCTGTGGTGGACGAGCGGCCCGACACTGTGCTGCTGAGGCCATGAGACCAGACCGTGTCTGCTGTGGTGGGCGAGCGGCCCGACACTGTGCTGCTGAGACCAGACTGTGTCCGCTGTGGTGGACGAGCGGCCCGACGTTGTGCTGCCGAGGCCAGACCGTGTCCGCTGTGGTGGTCGAGCGGCCCGACACTGTGCTGCTGAGGCCAGACCGTGTCCGCTGTGGTGGGCGAGCGGCCCGACACTGTGCTGCTGAGACCAGACTTTGTCCGCTGTGGTGGACGAGCGGCCCGACGTTGTGCTGCCGAGGCCAGACCGTGTCCGCTGTGGTGGGCGAGCGGCCCGATGTTGTGCTGCTGAGGCCAGACTGTGTCCGCTGTGGTGGGCGAGCGGCCCGACACTGTGCTGCTGAGGCCATGAGACCAGACCGTGTCCGCTGTGGTGGACGAGCGGCCCGACACTGTGCTGCTGAGGCCATGAGACCAGACCGTGTCCGCTGTGGTGGACGAGCGGCCCGACACTGTGCTGCTGAGGCCATGAGACCAGACCGTGTCCGCTGTGGTGGACGAGCGGCCCGACAATGTGCTGCTGAGGCCATGAGGCCAGACCGTGTCTGCTGTGGTGGACGAGCGGCCCGACGTTGTGCTGCTGAGACCAGACTGTGTCCGCTGTGGTGGGCGAGCGGCCCGACGTTGTGCTGCTGAGGCCAGACCGTGTCCGCTGTGGTGGGCGAGCGGCCAGACACTGTGCTGCCGAGGCCAGACCGTGTCTGCTGTGGTGGACGAGCGGCCCGACACTGTGCTGCTGAGACCAGACCGTGTCCGCTGTGGTGGGCGAGCGGCCCGACGTTGTGCTGCTGAGGCCAGACCGTGTCCGCTGTGGTGGGCGAGCGGCCCGACGTTGTGCTGCTGAGGCCAGACTGTGTCCGCTGTGGTGGACGAGCGGCCAGACGTTGTGCTGCTGAGGCCAGACTGTGTCCGCTGTGGTGGACGAGCGGCCCGACGTTGTGCTGCTGAGGCCAGACTGTGTCCGCTGTGGTGGACGAGCGGCCCGACACTGTGCTGCTGAGGCCAGACTGTGTCCGCTGTGGTGGGCGAGCGGCCCGACACTGTGCTGCCGAGGCCAGACCGTGTCTGCTGTGGTGGACGAGCGGCCCGACGTTGTGCTGCTGAGGCCAGACCGTGTCCGCTGTGGTGGACGAGCGGCCCGACACTGTGCTGCTGAGACCAGACCGTGTCCGCTGTGGTGGACGAGCGGCCCGACGTCGTGCTGCTGAGACCAGACTGTGTCCGCTGTGGTGGACGAGCGGCCCGACGTTGTGCTGCTGAGGCCAGACCGTGTCCGCTGTGGTGGGCGAGCGGCCCGACACTGTGCTGCTGAGACCAGACTGTGTCCGCTGTGGTGGACGAGCGGCCCGACGTTGTGCTGCTGAGGCCATGAGACCAGACCGTGTCCGCTGTGGTGGACGAGCGGCCCGGTACGTTGTGCTGCCGAGGCCAGACCGTGTCTGCTGTGGTGGGCGAGCGGCCCGACACTGTGCTGCTGAGGCCATGAGACCAGACTGTGTCCGCTGTGGTGGGCGAGCGGCCCGACACTGTGCTGCTGAGACCAGACCGTGTCCGCTGTGGTGGACGAGCGGCCCGACGTTGTGCTGCTGAGGCCAGACCGCGTCCGCTGTGGTGGGCGAGCGGCCCGACACTGTGCTGCTGAGACCAGACTGTGTCCGCTGTGGTGGACGAGCGGCCCGACGTTGTGCTGCTGAGGCCAGACCGTGTCCGCTGTGGTGGACGAGCGGCCCGACACTGTGCTGCTGAGGCCATGAGACCAGACCGTGTCCGCTGTGGTGGACGAGCGGCCCGACACTGTGCTGCTGAGGCCATGAGGCCAGACCGTGTCTGCTGTGGTGGACGAGCGGCCCGACGTTGTGCTGCCGAGGCCAGACCGTGTCTGCTGTGGTGGGCGAGCGGCCTGACTGTGCTGCTGAGGCCAGACTGTGTCTGCTGTGGTGGGCGAGTGGCCCGACACTGTGCTGCCGAGGCCGGACCGTGTCTGCTGTGGTGGGCGAGCGGCCCGACACTGTGCTGCTGAGGCCATGAGACCAGACTGTGTCCGCTGTGGTGGGCGAGCGGCCCGACACTGTGCTGCTGAGACCAGACCGTGTCCGCTGTGGTGGGCGAGCGGCCCGACACTGTGCTGCTGAGGCCATGAGACCAGACTGTGTCCGCTGTGGTGGGCGAGCGGCCCGACACTGTGCTGCTGAGACCAGACCGTGTCCGCTGTGGTGGGCGAGCGGCCCGACACTGTGCTGCTGAGGCCATGAGACCAGACCGTGTCTGCTGTGGTGGGCGAGCGGCCCGACACTGTGCTGCCGAGGCCAGACCGTGTCTGCTGTGGTGGGCGAGCGGCCCGACACTGTGCTGCTGAGGCCATGAGACCAGACTGTGTCCGCTGTGGTGGGCGAGCGGCCCGACACTGTGCTGCTGAGACCAGACCGTGTCCGCTGTGGTGGACGAGCGGCCCAACGTTGTGCTGCTGAGACCAGACTGTGTCCGCTGTGGTGGACGAGCGGCCCGACGTTGTGCTGCCGAGGCCAGACCGTGTCCGCTGTGGTGGGCGAGCGGCCCGACGTTGTGCTGCCGAGGCCAGACCGTGTCCGCTGTGGTGGGCGAGCGGCCCGACGTTGTGCTGCTGAGGCCAGACTGTGTCCGCTGTGGTGGGCGAGCGGCCCTACACTGTGCTGCTGAGGCCAGACCGTGTCCGCTGTGGTGGGCGAGCGGCCTGACTGTGCTGCCGAGGCCAGACCGTGTCCGCTGTGGTGGGCGAGCGGCCCGACGTTGTGCTGCTGAGGCCAGACTGTGTCCGCTGTGGTGGGCGAGCGGCCCGACACTGTGCTGCTGAGGCCATGAGACCAGACCGTGTCCGCTGTGGTGGACGAGCGGCCCGACACTGTGCTGCTGAGGCCATGAGACCAGACCGTGTCCGCTGTGGTGGACGAGCGGCCCGACACTGTGCTGCTGAGGCCATGAGACCAGACCGTGTCCGCTGTGGTGGACGAGCGGCCCGACACTGTGCTGCTGAGGCCATGAGGCCAGACCGTGTCTGCTGTGGTGGACGAGCGGCCCGACGTTGTGCTGCTGAGACCAGACTGTGTCCGCTGTGGTGGGCGAGCGGCCCGACGTTGTGCTGCTGAGGCCAGACCGTGTCCGCTGTGGTGGGCGAGCGGCCCGACACTGTGCTGCTGAGGCCAGACTGTGTCTGCTGTGGTGGGCGAGCGGCCCGACACTGTGCTGCCGAGGCCAGACCGTGTCTGCTGTGGTGGGCGAGCGGCCCGACACTGTGCTGCTGAGGCCATGAGACCAGACTGTGTCTGCTGTGGTGGACGAGCGGCCCGACGTTGTGCTGCTGAGGCCAGACCGTGTCCGCTGTGGTGGACGAGCGGCCCGACACTATGCTGCTGAGACCAGACCGTGTCCGCTGTGGTGGACGAGCGGCCCGACGTTGTGCTGCTGAGACCAGACTGTGTCCGCTGTGGTGGACGAGCGGCCCGACGTTGTGCTGCTGAGGCCAGACCGTGTCCGCTGTGGTGGGCGAGCGGCCCGACACTGTGCTGCTGAGACCAGACTGTGTCCGCTGTGGTGGACGAGCGGCCCGACGTTGTGCTGCTGAGGCCATGAGACCAGACCGTGTCCGCTGTGGTGGACGAGCGGCCCGACGTTGTGCTGCCGAGGCCAGACCGTGTCTGCTGTGGTGGACGAGCGGCCCGACACTGTGCTGCTGAGGCCATGAGACCAGACTGTGGCCGCTGTGGTTGGCGAGCGGCCCGACACTGTGCTGCTGAGGCCATGAGACCAGACTGTGGCCGCTGTGGTTGGCGAGCGGCCCGACACTGTGCTGCTGAGGCCATGAGACCAGACTGTGTCCGCTGTGGTGGACGAGCGGCCCGACACTGTGCTGCTGAGGCCAGACCGTGTCCGCTGTGGTGGGCGAGCGGCCCGACACTGTGCTGCCGAGGCCAGACCGTGTCCGCTGTGGTGGGCGAGCGGCCGGACGTTGTGCTGCTGAGGCCAGACTGTGTCCGCTGTGGTGGGCGAGCGGCCCGACACTGTGCTGCTGAGGCCATGAGACCAGACCGTGTCCGCTGTGGTGGACGAGCGGCCCGACACTGTGCTGCTGAGGCCATGAGACCAGACCGTGTCCGCTGTGGTGGACGAGCGGCCCGACACTGTGCTGCTGAGGCCATGAGGCCAGACCGTGTCTGCTGTGGTGGACGAGCGGCCCGACGTTGTGCTGCCGAGGCCAGACCGTGTCTGCTGTGGTGGGCGAGCGGCCTGACTGTGCTGCTGAGGCCAGACTGTGTCTGCTGTGGTGGGCGAGCGGCCCGACACTGTGCTGCCGAGGCCAGACCGTGTCTGCTGTGGTGGGCGAGCGGCCCGACACTGTGCTGCTGAGGCCAGACTGTGTCCGCTGTGGTGGGCGAGCGGCCCGACACTGTGCTGCCGAGGCCAGACCGTGTCTGCTGTGGTGGACGAGCGGCCCGACACTGTGCTGCTGAGACCAGACTGTGTCCGCTGTGCTGGGCGAGCGGCCCGACACTGTGCTGCCGAGGCCAGACCGTGTCTGCTGTGGTGGACGAGCGGCCCGACACTGTGCTGCTGAGGCCATGAGACCAGACTGTGTCCGCTGTGGTGGGCGAGCGGCCCGACACTGTGCTGCTGAGACCAGACTGTGTCTGCTGTGGTGGGCGAGCGGCCCGACACTGTGCTGCTGAGGCCATGAGACCAGACTGTGTCTGCTGTGGTGGACGAGCGGCCTGACTCTGTGCTGCTGAGGCCAGACCGTGTCTGCTGTGGTGGACGAGCGGCCCGACGTTGTGCTGCTGAGACCATGAGACCAGACTGTGTCCGCTGTGGTGGACGAGCGGCCCGACACTGTGCTGCTGAGGCCATGAGACCAGACCGTGTCTGCTGTGGTGGGCGAGCGGCCCGACACTGCTGCCGAGGCCAGACCGTGTCTGCTGTGGTGGACGAGCGGCCCGACACTGTGCTGCTGAGGCCAGACTGTATCTGCTGTGGTGGACGAGCGGCCTGACTGTGCTGCTGAGGCCAGACCGTGTCTGCTGTGGTGGACGAGCGGCCCGACACTGTGCTGCTGAGACCAGACCGTGTCTGCTGTGGTGGGCGAGCGGCCCGACACTGTGCTGCCAAGGCCAGACCGTGTCTGCTGTGGTGGGCGAGCGGCCCGACACTGTGCTGCTGAGGCCAGACTGTATCTGCTGTGGTGGACGAGCGGCCCGACACTGCTGCCGAGGCCAGACCGTGTCTGCTGTGGTGGGCGGTCCTCGGCATGCGCGCGGCGGTCGCCTCGCGGCCTGGCGTCACTGCCGCTGACGTGTGAAGATGCTGTCACCACGGTGTAATGCTCGGCGCGTGTGGCTTGTGACCGTTGTGACCGTTGTAACCGGCTTGTGACCGTTGTGACCGGTTTGTGACAGTTGTGACCGCTGTGACTGGCTTGTGACCGTTTTGTGACCGTTGTGACCGCTGTGACGGACTTGTGACCGGCTGCAGCCGTACGTCGTCGACACACCGGTGCCACGGAGACGCTGATATATTCGGCCTGTCCATTATTGCAGCCGAGTGCTGCGGACGATCGGATAGGATATTGCGATAGGAGATCAGAACGTCAGATCAGAACAGGAGTGTGGTCACTTCCCTGGCCGGGTATTGATGGCTGGGGGTTGCCCGGCCGGGTATTGCTGGCTGGGGTTGCCTGGCCGGGTATTGCTGGCTGGGGGTTGCCTGGCCGGGTATTGCTGTCTGGGGTTGCCTGGCCGGGTATTGCTGGCTGGGGGTTGCCTGGCCGGGTATTGCTGGCTGAGGTTGCCTGGCCGGGTATTGCTGGCTGGGAGGTGCCTCGATATGCCGGTGACGGGTGCCTCGGCCGCTGCTGGCATGTCACGACTACTGGTGAAGGGGGTCCGTTGATGACGTCACGTCTGTGTATCGTCTGCAGCGACAAGTCGGCGGGGCGGAGGAGTCGGGATCTTGTGTACCTTCCTTTAATTAGCTCATTTTAAGGAATACTTTGCGCATTTAAGGAGATTAATTCAATTTTTAATATATGTTATCACCAACTTTGGAACGACTCTTGCATTCAAAACTATCTAAATTCGACATGTTCTTTATTTGTATTTTTTCTAATTGCATCCTAATTTAATTGGACATTACTTTTGAATCCTCCACTATCTGTAACATGCATCCACAATGAGACTGATTGTGGTAAGTATCAACAGTGAGACACTGACTGTAGCACGTATTAACACTGAGTTGACTGTGGCAGGTATCAACAGTGAGACACTGACTGTAGCACGTATCAACAGTGAGACACTGACTGTGGCAGGTATCAACAGTGAGACTCTGACTGTAGCACGTATTAACACTGAGTGACTGTGGCAAGTATCAACAGTGAGACACTGACTGTAGCACGTATTAACACTGAGTGACTGTGGCAAGTATCAACAGTGAGACACTGACTGTAGCGCGTATTAACACTGAGTGACTGTGGCAAGTATCAACAGTGAGACACTGACTGTAGCACGTATTAACACTGAGACACTGACTGTAGCACGTATTAACACTGAGTGACTGTGGTAAGTATCAACAGTGAGACACTGACTGCGGCAGGTATCAACAGTGAGACTCTGACTGCGGCAGGTATCAACAGTGCGACTCTGACTGTGGCAGGTATCAACAGTGAGACATTGACTGCGGCAGGCATCAACAGTGAGACTCTGACTGCGGCAGGCATCAACAGTGAGACTCTGGCTGCGGCAGGCATCAACAGTGAGCTGGTGGACAGCGTTCTGCTGCCCTGCGGCGACCGGGCCAGGGCGACCTACAACCATGAACTGGCCGAGCGCGTGATCGACATCATCACAGCCAGCTGTCTGCCCGGTGAGTATCCCTCTGCCCGGTGAGTTTCTCTCCGAACAGTGAGTGCCCCTCTGCCCGGTGAGTGCCCCCCTGCCCGGTGAGTTTCTCTCCGAACAGTGAGTGCCCCCCTGCCCGGTGAGTTTCTCTCCGAGCAGTGAGTGCCCCCCTGCCCGGTGAGTGTCCCCCTGCCCAGTGAGTGCCCCCTGCCCGGTGAGTGCCCCTCTGCCTGGTGAATATCCCTCTGCCCGGTGAGTGCCCCCTGCCCGGTGAGTGTCCCCCTGCCCAGTGAGTGTCCCCCTGCCCAGTGAGTGCCCCTCTGCCCAGTGAGTGCCCCCTGCCCGGTGAGTTTCTCTCCGAACAGTGAGTTCCTCTCCGAGCGGCGAGTGCCAATCTGGTCGATGAGTGTCCCTCCAGACATTCGGTGCCAATCCGGACAGTGAGTGCCCGCCTGGACGGCGATGGTCTCTGCAAAGGTGTGTCTGCCAGCGTGTGTTTATACATCTAGCTGATGGTATTTCTATCCTCGTGTCTCAATCCTCCCATTACAAGTGGTGGATGTCGCCGGCCGGTGCTCTGGCCGGCGACGTCCACGTGCATGATGGCCCACGTGCACGTGGACGGGCCCACGTGCACGTGGACTGGCCCACGTGCATGATGAAGCGGAAGCAATACGTCAACATATATATATATAAATATATATATACCAAAATGAGATATGGTCCGGTGATAGATCAAAACTTTTTCGGAAACGACTCGGTGCAATACCTGCAAGGCAGCCGATGACCGATTGCAGTAGTTTTGGCCCATGGGCCTATCCTGGAATGTAGCTGGTCATTCAGCCCAGATAACCAACCTACAGTTTTTAATGTCTAGTTTTTAATTTGTAGGAACGTGACACAAGCTAGACATTGTACTGTAGTTTGTACAAGTTTATAAAATTGGATTCTTGTAGTGTCAAGAAATTCACTTGTTTTGTTGCGCGGTTCGGATTACTGAGGGCTGGTTGGTTATTGGTTTTACGACACGTCGACCGTTCAGTCATATAGCGTCGCCAATCTCTCACGCCGATTGGTCGCGGGCGAAGAGTAGCGACAAGTGAGATTCGAACCCACAATCTTTCGATTGTGAGACGAGCATCTTACCCCTAGACCACTCGTCCCCTGGATTACTGAGGGCGAAGCTCGCAGGTGATGGAGGTAATCTGGCGAAATGCTTTCTGCGGCGCGACGTAAACGGCACAGCGCTGGTAAATCGGCTGACAAACAACTGAGCATATATGGCCTGCTCTTTGGCCAGGCGACTTGTTTTTGTATCACATCTCTGGATGAAAAGGTGTTGACTGGTTGGCGCTGGCGACAGCTGGTGTTGACTGTGCAGTTGGTGTTGACTATGAAGCTGGTGTTGACTGTACAGCTGGTGTTGACTGTACAGCTGGTGTTGAATGTACAGCTGGTGTTGACGGTACAGCTGGTGTTGACTGTACAGCTGGTGTTGACGGTACAGCTGGTGTTGACTGTGCGGCTGGTGTTGACTGTACAGCTGGTGTTGACTGTACAGCTGGTGTTGACTGTACCGCTGGTGTTGACGGTACAGCTGGTGTTGACGGTACAGCTGGTGTTGACTGTACAGCTGGTGTTGACTGTACAGCTGGTGTTGACTGTAAAGCTGGTGTTGACTGTACAGCTGGTGTTGACGGTACAGCTGGTGTTGACTGTACAGCTGGTGTTGACTGTACAGCTGGTGTTGACGGTACAGCTGGTGTTGACTGTACAGCTGGTGTTGACGGTACAGCTGGTGTTGACTGTACAGCTGGTGTTGACTGTACAGCTGGTGTTGACTGGTGCGGCTGGTGTTGACTGTACAGCTGGTGTTGATTGTACAGCTAGTGTTGACTGTACAGCTGGTGTTGACTGTACAGCTGGTGTTGACTGTACAGCTGGTGTTGACTGTACAGCTGGTGTTGACTGTACAGCTGGTGTTGACTGTACAGCTGGTGTTGACTGTACAGCTGGTGTTGACTGTACAGCTGGTGTTGACTGTACAGCTGGTGTTGACTGTGCAGCTGGTGTTGACTGGTGCGGCAGACTCCCGTGTGCGTCTGGTCACGCTGCAGCTGGCGCTGGTGTTGCTGCATCAGCTGGTGCTGACATCTGGCGGCAGTGTGCTCAACGACGGCGACCTGGCGCGCATAGAGGGCGCCCGCGAGCAGGCGACACTTACACTGAGGAACTTCTACAAGGTACACTCCCACCTCAGCACAGGTTCAGCTCCTAGAGTGAGACTCTTAGCCAGGCTGGGACATTGTCCAGTGGATGTATAGTGTGTGTGTGGGGAGGGGGGTTGAGCTATATTTTAACACGCGTCCTGGAGGGCCTCTGAAAATTACGTGCACTAGACGGGGGTGGCAGATTCTGCCCCCTAAGATCTCGGCTCTTATTAAAGCTAGAGTAATGAAATTCTCAGGGTGGATGGGTACAGTAGCATGCTTTATTGTGTGTAAATTGCATGACCTTAGGTCAATATCTTCAATGTCAAATAAGGTCACATATGTCACAATTTGCTTGTTTTGGCTGGCTTGGCTTGCCATTGTTATGGATCGCTGTTATTGTGTTTAAATGCTTCAAAATGGGCATCAATGATGTTTTGGGCGTGACTAATGATGCAATACAGAAGCTATACCCGGAATTTGACCTCAGGTCACCTATATAGCAGCACTTTATCAGGTCAGTTACCTGTTCCAGTTACCGGAACCGGGCCGCCCGCCGGACTGCTCCGTCGGGCGGCTCGGCGCAATCGGCTTCGCGAAGAAAGGAGTGCAGTACATGAATGAAGTATGGAAACGCTTAGGTACACAATGACACAAACAGTAGTTTTCAGGATGTGTAGGGAGTAACATGCAAAATGACATAAATCGCATGACAGTCATTTGTATTTATGACAACATTCCAGTTGACCAAGTTTGGTTCCATTGATGTGTCATGAACTTGACCTGACTTGACCTCGGTGACCTAATATGACCTTGAAGCAATATAGCATAATATACAGCAAACAAGTCGCTAGTGTTGCCAAGAACACTTGCCTATTGCCGATATACGGGAAGCGCATCTGCGCCGATTTTTGTGGTCTGGCGCTACGAAATGTTTTGACCTTAACGTCCTCTAACTCGAAAAAGTTTCGGCCGATTTCCGTTATTCTTGCTTTTAGCGACGCCGGACATTTCTAAGCAGGTACGCACAAAATGGCGTATATCGACCAATAAAATCGGGTTATTTATGAAAAACCGGAGTGGTGGGCGGATTTCGCCCCCCCTCCAGTGCGCGTGTTAAGGTACTAAGGTCATGGGAAGGCAGTGACATGGACAATGAAGTAATTAGAAAATGAAAGAATCGCAGGGTTCCATGCTTGTGTTGCATGTTGTGCAATGTAGGTGGAGCAAAGACGCGTTTAACTAGCAAAGAGGAAACGAGCTGAGAATGATTAAAAACAGCTGCTCGTGATAGGGATGAGTGAGTAAGAAAGAGATGGTCAAACAGTGCATGTCTGAGGAAGATTTTGTTTATCATCATCCCCAATACTTAAGTATCTCTGATTGTGTCCATGGTGTCACTTGGCTGTAGCCTTTACCGCTAGGACATGGTACTTCCACAAGCCAGGGTTAATGAAGGAATTTTCATAGGGGAGCACATTTCCCCGGGAAGGCGTCTTTGGTGGAAAAAGAGTCGTTCAGTGGGTAGGGGTTCACTCGAGGATACTGGACGAGGCCGTCTTTTCTTCTCAAATAAGTGCCTTTTCCTCTGGAAGAGGTGTCTGTGGCTAAACAAAACCTGAGCAGTGGGGAGGAGGAGGTGCACTCGAGCCTTCCCGAAGCCTTTCCCGGCCGGAAGGGCACCTCTCCATGCAGAAGGGGCGCATGCCCCAGTGGACCGCACTGTATCTACTCCTGTTCACAGCCCCCACCGCCCTGCAACGCTGATAAAATCGTATTCCCAGAGTGAGGAGATCTTCCTGGACATCTTCGAGGACGAGTTTTGTGAGATGCAGAAAAAGCCGATCAACGTGGAGTACCTGATGATGGACGAGCGGCTGCTGCTGCCGCCCACCGGCACGCCCATGTCGGGGGTGGAGTTCTCCCGCCGTCTGCCGTGTGGAGAGGTGAGCCAGAGAGCGGCTGCTGCTGCCGCCCACCGGCACGCCCATGTCGGGTGTGGAGTTCTTCCGCCGTCTGCCGTGTGGAGAGGTGAGCCAGTGCCGGCGCGGCTAGTGTCTCGTGTCTCGTGTCTCGTGCTAGCCCTCGGGTGCCGGGTCGCTGCGTGCTCTGTGTGATGTGCTGGTGGTGTGTGTAATGTGCTGGTGTTGTGTGTGCCGTGTCTCCGCTGCAGGACGTATGTGGTTCTGACGAGGCAGCGGCGGCGGTCTCCCCTGATGATGACGTCATTCAGACGTGGTGTGGACGGGCTCGGGCTAAGCCGCTCTCTGATTGGGCAGGGAGACTGAAGACTGACCCAGACTTGGGGCGGGGGGGGGGAGAGGAGATGATCCAGACTTCGAATTGGTCTGCCCTCAGCTAGGATAACCCAGGCCTGTGTTATTGTTTTTTTGTTTTTTTTTACTATTCGAGACATCGCTTCTCCCGGAATGGAATGCTGTCTTTCCGGTGGAAGTTTCGTGATGTATTGCTTCATAGCGAATTGATCCCATCTTATGTATTTATTTTTGTCATCAACAAGTTCTTTTCAGGTTATTATGCCCTTCCTTTTGTGTCAGGAATAGCAAGTTGTTATCCGTGCAATTTCAATTCCACTAAGTGTGCTACAAAGCAGCTTATCATGACGACTTTCCCGCTCACTTCTATATTTTATCTCCCATGCATCACTTGCAAATTAACAACGCAAATCAAATAACCCAGAGAACCTAAGCCCCACCAAATCCAGAGAGTAGGACGAATGTGTACCCGATGGAAAAAAACGTGCATAGAAGTTTGCCGCATGCATTCCACATTTCGATCCTCTCCAAAGGAGGCAGTTCGAAGTGTGCACGTGTCGGCGTAGCTCAGTGCGTGAGCCGTGAGCCGGTCGGTGTGTGGCGCCTGTCACTACTCTTCGCCCGCGACCAATCGGCGTGAGAGATTGGCGACGCTACATGACTCAACGGTCGACGTGTCGTAAAACCAATAACCAAGCCGGGCGGTGTGTCGGCGCCGCCAGGTGGAGCGGGCGCGGCGAGCCATACGCGTGTTCCTGCTGCTGCGCCACACCAGCCTGACGCTGCGCGACGAGCCCGAGACGCAGCTGCCGCTGTCGCGACCCGAGCAGTACGTCAGCGTCGACGAGACGCTCGACCTCAACAACTCGGACCTGATCGCCTGCACGGTGACCAGCAGGGACGCGGCGCGCCGACGCCGCTTCCTGGTCATCGACGTGCTGCAGCTGCTGCTGGTCGACCCCGACCCGCGCCGGCTCGGCTGGGGCCTGGCCAAGTTCGCCGGCCCGCTGCAGGTGAGACGCGCGCCGACCGGCGCGGGTCCTGTCAGTCGGTACTGGCGCTGGTCCTGTCAGTCGGCACTGGTGCTGGTCCTGTCAGCCAGTGCTGGTCCTGTCAGTCGGCACTGGTGCTGGTCCTGTCAGTCAGTGCTGGTCCTGTCAGTCAGCGCTGGTCCTGTCAGCCGGAACTGGCGCTGGCCCTAAAGTTATCGTGTTTTGTGCATTTGTGTGGGTATCACCCCAACTTCTGCTTCGTCGAGTGTACCGCAACGTTGACCCTTCTGCTGCGCGGCAGCCCTGCGGGTGTGGACGTCTGGTGTGCGGTGTGACGTCACGGCACGTGACGCCCGTGACGGGTGTGTGGTGTGACGTCACACGGTGCGATCTGACGCGCCGTGTCGACAGGACGTGGAGGTGACCGGCGACAAGGAGGACTCGAGGGTGCTGCACATCACGGTACACCGGCCGTCCGCCAGTGGTAGCGCCGCGCCGCTGCTCAGCGCCCGGTGGGTGCCGCTGCCAGCTGCCGAGCCGTTACTGGGATACCGAGCCGCTCCTGGGCTGCCGAGCCGCTCCTGAGATATCGAGCCACTCCTGAGATACCGAGCCACTCCTGAGATACCGAGCCGCTCCTGGGCTGCCGAGCCGCTCCTGAGATATCGAGCCACTCCTGAGATACCGAGCCACTCCTTAGATACCGAGTCGCTCCTGAGATACCGAGCCGCTCCTGAGATACCGAGCCACTCCTGAGATACCGAGCCACTCCTGAGATACCGATCCGCTCCTGAGATATCGAGCCACGCCTGAGATACCGAGCCACTCCCGAGATACCGGGCCGCTCCTGAGATACCGAGCCACTCCTGAGATACCGAGCCGCTCCCGAGATACCCAGCCGTTACGGAGATACCGAGCCACTCCTGAGATACCGAGCCACTCCTGAGATACCGAGCCGCTCCTGGGCTGCCGAGCCGCTCCTGAGATATCGAGCCACTCCTGAGATACCGAGCCACTCCTTAGATACCGAGCCGCTCCTGAGATACCGAGCCGCTCCTGAGATACCGAGCCACTCCTGAGATACCGATCCGCTCCTGAGATATCGAGCCACGCCTGAGATACCGAGCCACTCCCGAGATACCGGGCCGCTCCTGAGATACCGAGCCACTCCTGAGATACCGAGCCGCTCCCGAGATACCCAGCCGCTCCTGAGATACCGAGCCGCCCCGGATACCCAGCCGTTACTGAGATACCGAGCCGCTCCTGAGATACCGAACCGCTCCCACTGACGACCAATTCCCAGCCGAGTGGCCCGTGGTCTCCCTGCTGATATGGAGTCCCTGCTGAGATTTCCATCAGTTCCCAGCTGAGTGGCCCATGGGCTCCCTGCTAAGATGGAGTCCCAGCTGAGTGACCCGTGGGCTCCCTGCTGAGATGGAGTCCCAGCTGAGTGACCCGTGGGCTCCCTGTTGAGATGGAGTCCCAGCTGAGGCGCCCGTGGTCTCCCTGCTGAGATGGAGTCCATGCTGAGAGTTCCACCAGTTCCCAGCTGAGTGGCCTGTGGGCTCCCTGTTGACATGGAGTCCCAGCTGAGTGGCCCGTGGGCTCCCTGCTGAGATGGAGTCCCAGCTGAGTGGCCCGTGGGCTCCCTGCTGAGATGGAGTCCCAGCTGAGTGGCCCGTGAGCTTCCTGCTGAGATGGAGTCCCAGCTGAGTGGCCCGTGGGCTCCCTGTTGAGATAGAGTCCCAGCCGAGTGGCCCGTGAGCTTCCTGCTGGGATGGTGTCCCAACTGAGAGTTCCGGCAATTCCTTGCTAAGATGAGTTTCCAACTCAGTGTCCTGCGAGTTCCCTGCTGTGTTGATGTACATCCTGTTCGATGTTATTCTCCCCATGCTTCGTGTTCAGGTGATAGTTGGAAATTTGTGTTTCCTGCGATGAACGGTAACATATATAGTTGATATGACGCTAGTTATTTTTGTTCAGACAACTGGTGCATTGTTTGTCAACGTCAGAGCTCGTGAACGATTCTGAGCACTATTTTCCGATGAACTTTCCCTTTCCGCACGCAGTATTGAAACGGTTGACCTTGCATGTGACGATGGCATTCCCAATCCATGGCGTCGCCCGCCAGTCGGACCGAGCCACTTCAGCCGGGCCGGCAGTGAGAGTGACGCGCGCACTGTGCGTCAGGTTTGTCTTCGACGACCACATCCGGTGCATGGCTGCCAAGCAGAAGCTGGTGCGCGGCCGGCACAAGGCGCGCCAGCGCAAGATGTACAGCATCGGCCGGCTGCTGGAGCTGCCCGGCCACATGCACCCGTGCCCGTCGCCGCCGACGGCCGCGCTGGGCCGGCTGCGCGCGTCGGAGGCGACGCGCCGGCTGACGGAGCGCAGCCGGCCGGGCGGCGCGGCGCCGGCGCGGCCCCTGCTGGCGCCGCGCCGCGACAACTCGCCGGCGGCGGCGGCGGCCGTCGGCGCCGGCGAGGACATCGCGCTGGAGAGCATCGCCAAGCCGGCGATGCCGATGCCGGCCTGGCGCCGGCCGGCCACGCCCGAGCCGCCGCCGCCGCCGGCGGTGGCGGCGGCGGCACCGGCGCCGAGCTCTCAGTCGGCGCCGCAGCCGCGGCAGCACGCCGACCAGACGGAGACGTCGTTCACGGCGCGCGTGCCGGCGTCGGTCAGCGGCGACCTGTTCTCGGACGCGCGGCACCTGCCCACACCGGCGGCCGGTCACCAGGTCAATGTGTCGGCGTCCCGGGCCCCGGCTGGTGCGGCCGACCGGCCGGCTGCCGAGCACGCGGCCGGCTGCTCGTCTGACGTGGCCGCACCTGCCGCCGCGCCTGACCAATGAGCCGCTCCACCGGCCGGTGACGTCGACAAAGGGCGGAGCCTCGACCGTGTGGACGAGTTAGCCGGTGATCAGACACACCACCAGCTAGTCGGTTTGCCCAAATACTGACGTTGAACCGATCGCGTATGTGACAAAGACTGGCTGCACTATCGGTGAAAGACAATCGAGGAAGAATATCACTTTGAAGAGCCTAAACATATTTGACATATTTTGACATCAACGGCGAGGTGCAATGTTAAGCCACCTTCAACTCAATGGATGACAAAGTCAGCATAACTATATTTATGTAATTTTGTACTTGTGCCGCGATGTGTGGTGGTCCCCGCCGCGGCCGTCGCGGGGAACAGCTGATACGTCACCCATGACGTTACGGATCTGACTTAATGAGCTTCATTACGGACTGGGTCTTGGCAGTGTACTGTGTGGTGGCTCCTGAGCCAGGGCTGGGCAGCTCGGAGCTGGATGAGGCATAAGGAATACAACGCGGTAGTTAGTAACGATAGTGGGCGGAGTGTCGTGTCGAGTGGGATGTCGGCAGGGCTGCTCTTGAACCAGGTCATTTAGCAGTGGGTGGCATCTAATGGGGAGCTTCGGAACTAGACCATCTAACAGTGTGTGGCATCTTGTGGGGAGGTTCTGAACCAGGCTGTCTTGCAGTGGGGAGCTTCATAATTGACCTCTCACGCAGTGTATGACATCTGGTGGGACGCTCAGAACTGAGCTGTTAACATTAGGTGATAGTTTGTGGAGAGTTCTTGAATTGAGCTGACTCATAGAGGGTGACATCTAGTGGTGACCTGCTTAACTGAAATGTGAAGCGTGTGATATCTGGGAGACTGTTACTGAGTCGATTCGTCATAGGGTTGGAATGTCATCATGATGGCAAAGCCTCAAAATGGCAAAGCATTGGAGTGTCAAAAATATCTATGCTTTTCCACATGTGCCAACCGATAATTTTGAGCCGAATCGACAAGACGTTCGACTGCCTCATTTGTTTTTGTTTGTTTGCTTTTGTTTGTTTGTTTGACTCCATTTGTTTCGAACAGACGGATGCAAGCCTGCGTTAACAGAATGGAGTTTGGTGGGGAACCACTGCAGCAGTGGCGCAGTCAGGATTTTCTTGTGGAGGGGGGGGAAGGCAAAACTAAAACGTGGCGAGTTATAATTTTGCGTGATGAAAATCTCAAAATGTATCGTTCCACCTGGTGTATTTTGGGATGCTAAGGGGCACTTGGCTGCGCCTCTGCACTTCAGTGTCTTTAGAGGGGCACACCGGCAACTGTAGGGACACCCCTTCAGCTTGCACAGAGGGACACCACGGCTGTCGTAAAACTTTTCCTCCGAAAATATGCTTTGTGGGAGTGTCATAAGCACACTGGCGTTTTCAGCTGACTTTCAAGGTGAGGTCAAGGAAGAGCTGACGGCTGGTTGTTTTTGTTTACGCAAACTTCGACAAGTTGACAAGTCCTGGTGGATGAATTGCAAAATGTCCGGTGGAAGAGGGGTGGGGGTGCTCCGCAGTCGTAGTGCAGCAAATGTTTATTTTCCTTTGGAAGAACAAGACATGTTGGCTGCATTATTGGCGTCTTTAGCGCAGTCGGTGGGGTGTTGAACTCCTGATCGTAAAATCGTGGGTTCGAATCGCACAACTGGCGGGATTGTCGAGTCCACCTGCAACCAATCGGCGTGAGAGTTCAGCGACGCTGTGTGGTCTGGCAGTCGAATGCGTCGTGAAAGAACAAGGTTCTCCGGAAATAGCATATGATCCTATGAAGGTTTTGGACATTCTGCGCCTTTGGTGTTCTGTCGTGCAACAGGCTGCTGGAACTTCTGAAGCTTGAACGTTATGACGCGTAGACATCATGTCTCTGTGTACTGCCGCGCCACAAAATTCAACAGCCAAGAACACTGGTGTGCGACAGAACGTTCAGGTGCAGAGCAGCTCCAGAAATACATGGAACCATACTGAAGTTTTGAACATTCTGTCGCATTTGACCTGCGCCTGGACATTGTGCCCCGGTGTTCTCGACTGTTGGGACATTCTGACCCAGTGCCGCTGAGTCCTGGCAGAGGGTGACGTCTGGCGGGGTACTGATGAACTGAACTTTCGGCTGAGAAGCTTCCCTTGATACGCTGCACCATTTGTAATGGGTAGCTACCAAGCTGTCCTACCTCGGTCCCCGGGAGACTGCTTTGTCGTGGTGTCGCTTCCAGATGTGTGGGGGCCGCGCCAGTGTTGGAGCGGCTGGTATATATCCGTCTGTCGACGTGAAGTGCAGATGCCAAGGCGAAGTCTCGCGCACCGCACCAACTGCCGCTTCACGTGGTGGGCGTCAGCAGTATTTCGTGTACCACGTGATACATTATGACACATTTTATGTCGCAGGCGAATACACGGTGTCGCAGGTGGGTCGAGGTTCTCCAGCAACCGCTACACCAGGAAACGCAACTGCGGAAACGCAGCGGATGTTTGCGGAGCAGTTGGTGCGTGCAGTAGCGCCCACCACCACCACCACTGCCGCCGTGGTAATGAATGGGCTCCATTCACGTGTACATTAGCGCCCACCACCACCACCACCACTGCCGCCGTGGTAATGGATGGGCTCCATTCACGTGTACATTAGCGCCCACCACCAGCACCACCACCACTGCCCGCCTCGCCCCACGCACACCCCCAGTGTGCGTGGGGTGAAGGGACGCCCCTCTGATCGGGCGGGCGGACCGGACCAGTGTTGTGCAGCGGCACCGTGTCGGCTGTCCGGCCGTCAGCTGACCGACAAGTGACGTCACCAGAGTCCAGCCGCCGAGCGAGTGCTGGCGGCAGCAGAGCCGCAGTCGGCGTTGGGCTACGTGTCTCCAGTCACACGGTCGTGTTCGCCAGCGGCTCGACCTGCTGGCAGGTGGCGGTGGCATCATGGGGCGGTGCACATCATGGCGCGGCACGCCGGCTGGTCGGCGTCGGAGAAGCGCAGCTGACAGGCGGGCGACCGGCCAGGCCTCGTGAAGCAGCGCGCCTGCCTGAAGCGCCGCAGTGACGTCAGAGACGCCACTACAGCTGTCTCAGTTGGTCGGCAGGCGGCCAGGCGAAGGTCGGCGGCGGCGTCGCTCGTCGTGGCAGAAGGTGCAGCAGACGCACGGCGTGGGCGCCGACATGTTGCCGGTCCAGGTAGGCGTCATCATGCATGTACAGCCAGTCGACACTCGCCCTGATGACGTCACCATGGCGCTGACAGTGTCAGGGGGCTCAGATCCGATGGGCTGGTGGTTTCGGGTCTGGGTGATGGTCTGACTAGGATGTGGGGAATGCAACGATATCAAATTTATAAGATTTCGTTAGGTATTCACCAGAAAACCAGTTTCATAAGGTGTTGCCGCATGATGGCTGCACCGTCGCCTGTGCTCTTCAGTGTTTGCCGTTACACTATCAGTGGTGTAGCCAAGGGGGACGAAGGGAGCAACCGCCACCTAGAGTGTCCGAGAGGCCCACAAGCGGCCGCATGGGCCACAATTGCCCCTTGCGCCTACGCCTTGAGTGTACTGGTTAAGCTACAGCCTGATTGGGGGGCTAAATCGATGATTGCGGGAACCAAAATAATGATTGTCGGAGCCAAATCAATGATTGAGGGTGCCAGCGACCCCTTAACGCATACAAAATGATACCCCGCCCCTCAGTGTGGCTTGGCACGAATCGACCGAAGATGCGATTGATTTCACATTCATTGGACGCGCCCTTGGTGTTCAAATCCTTACCACATCGAAGCCACACGCAGATCTGAGCTTGGTGTGACTGGTCAACACCACATCAGGTCCCTTCCCACCGTCCGAGTTGATTGGACTACAGCGAGTCGGCACCGCTTTCACATCACAAACACAATCCTCGACTTTCCAGCTCGCTCACCACTTCCCATCGACCAGCATCCGCATCAGCTCAAGATGCGGCATCTCGAACAGCAGCGACCAGAAGAAGGCGACGATGAAGCTGACGACGCTGCCGGCAATTAGCACGGCCACCATCAGGCTGGCGCTGGGGAAGCTCTGCGTTTCCAGGTTGGACCAGAACATGGCCAGCAGCAGCGGGTGCAGCAGGTACATACAGTAGGTGAGTCGACCCAGCGGGTGGAAGAAGCCCCACGAGAGGAAGCCGTCGATTGTGCCGCCGAAGCCGCGCGCGCCGGCCAGCACGATCCAGGCGATGCCGGCGCACCACAGCACGCGCGACACACCGATGTGTACGTACACCAGCTGGCGCGAGAGCGCGCCGCTGGTGGGCAGCAGGCCCATGCCGGCCAGCAGCAGCAGCAGCGCCAGCAGCTGCGTCAGCAGCGCTGCGCCGCGCCGCGCCGCCAGCCAGTCGGAGATGCGCAGCAGGCGGCTGCTGGGCGCCGCCTCCAGCTCCAGGTAGCACAGCAGCCGGCCCAGCAGCAGGCCCAGCAGGTAGCCCACCGACCGGATGTACGGCTTGTCGTAGGTGACGTCGCGGAACGCCATGTCGTTGGCCGGCGTGCCCGACCGCAGCACGTCCAGCATCTCGCCCACGAAGTCGTACCGCACGGCCAGCGCCAGGTTGAGGCCGGCGGCGGCGGCGATCAGCGCGGCGGCGAGCAGCGCGCCGGCGGTCGGCCGCCGCTGCAGCAGCACCAGCAGCGGCGGCGTCGCCACGAACAGCTGCCACTCGACGGCCAGGTACCACGTCTGGTCGATGCACATCTCGGCGTGCGGGAACAGGTTGTGCACCAGCAGCAGGTTGCGCCACCAGTGGTGCTGACAGCCGGGCTCCAGGCCGGCGCGCCGGTCGGCCGGCCAGAACGGCGAGCTGCCGTAGTGCCAGCTGAGGCCGACGGCCAGCACCCAGACGACGGCCATGTGCGGCGGCGTCAGCCGCCAGTAGCGCTTCAGCAGGCGGCGCGCCCAGAAACCGACGCCGCGCCGCTGCTCGCCGCCGGCGCGCGCCACAGCCCGGAAGTGGCTGAGCGAGACGAGCGTGGCGGACAACAGCAGGAACGTGTCGGGCACCAGCGTCGGGCCGAGCACGGTCACCGGCCACCAGGGCAGCTCGCGCCGCGTCATCATGAACGGGTGCTCGACGGTGGCCATGTTGTCGCTGTGCAGCAGCACGATCCAGGCGACGCTCAGCGCGCGCATGCCGTACATGCAGCCGATGTCGCCGGCCGCGCGCCGCGTGCTCAGCACGCGCGCCGCGTTGCGTGGCGCCGAGAAGGCGCGCAGCAGTCGCTGCGCGCGGTAGCGCAGCGTCGGCTGCGGCTGAGGCGCCATGGCGGGATCCTCGACGGCCGACAGTTCGTAGTAGCGCACCATAGAGCCGGCGGCGACTGGCTGCCACCCGCCGGTCACAGTCGGCCGGCCATCTGGCAGCCGCCGTCACACCTGCGAGTCGCGACAATTGGCGGCGCGTCGATCGCAGCTGTCGTTTGTCGTTCGCTCAACTAATGGGTCCACTGTCATGATGAAGGGGACAGGCTCACTTTGTTAATTATGGCATCAGGCAGTGGAGAGTTGCATGAAGGGAGCGGACGTGACAATTTCAGTGCCTTCTACTTCGGCACCACACCCGATCCACGACATCTTCTTCTCCACGCCATCTTCTGCGTCACCTTGTTCGGTATTCCCTAGGTATCATCGGTATCATCAGAGCTAGCCGAAAACAAGTTAATCCAATGTATAACTATCTTACTTTGGTACTCGGACGGGTCGAAGACATGGCTCATGGTAGCCGTTCCCGTGCTGCTCAGACGGCTACTCAGTTGGTGTTGGTGCTCCTCAGACGGCTACTCAGTTGGTGTTGGTGCTCATCAGACGGCTACTCAGTTGGTGTTGGTGCTCATCAGACGGCTACTCAGTTGGTGTGGGTGCTCCTCAGACGGTACTCAGTTGGTGTTGGTGCTCATCAGACGGCTACTCAGTTGGTGTTGGTGCTCCTCAGACGGCTACTCAGTTGGTGTTGGTGCTCCTCAGACGGCTACTCAGTTGGTGTTGGTGCTCATCAGACGGCCACTCAGTTGGTGTTGGTGCTCCTCAGACGGCTACTCAGTTGGTGTTGGTGCTCCTCAGACGGCTACTCAGTTGGTGTTGGTGCTCCTCAGACGGCTACTCAGTTGGTGTGGTCGGACTGATGGCTGTGGCGACCTCACGGAGGTGTCAGGTGCTGGCCGGAGCTTGTGTTACCTTTCCATCCGAGTGCGTGGGCTGCCTCAGCACTCGGCCGGATGGAGCCGCAGGACGAAGACCAGCGGCTGGGTTGTTTGGTCGGGACGTGTCTGATCAGACCAGTTCGTGCACACGTTTCCGATCAGGCAGCTATCCTCCGCGGCAAGCAAAAAGTCAATTTGGGAAATTTGACCTCTTCCCTTAACGTGACTTTACTTGACCCGAGACCAGAAATGGTTTGCATCGGCAATTGTAGGTACACACTGAATATAGTCAACCACAGTTGAGATTGTATGTTACCCGAATGCCCTGGTTTGCGTTCACAAAATGATCGCTCGAAAACATTCAAATCGTTTCACTGGACACGCCCTGTGACCTCACCAGTGACCCCTGGTAAACAAAAAACAATTTCTCTCGATTAAAGTTCCGGGGCTATCCAATACAGTTTGAACTGTCGTCGTAGGTCCATTGGTTGCAAAGCTACCGGGAGGTGGGGCAAAAAGAGCCCCCAGCAGTGACTCGTGTGAGTGGAAATGCCGCAGTGACTGCCGGGTTAGGTTGGTGAGCGACCTTCTAAAGTTGGAGATAGACCGTCTGAAGTTGGGGAGGAGCCGGCTAAAGTCAGAGATGGACCGTCTAAAGCCGTGGATGGGCAGGATAAAGTCGGGGAGGGGCCGGCTAAAGTCAGAGATGGACCGTCGAAAGTCGGGGAGGGGCCGGCTAAAGTCAGAGATGGACCGTCTGAAGTCGGGGAGGGGCCGGCTGAAGTCAGAGGTGGACCGTCTGAAGTCGGGGAGGGGCAGATATGACCGTCTGGTCGGGAAGGGCCGGCTAATAAGATATGGACCGTCTAAAGTGGGGGGGCTAAAGTCAGAGATGGACCGTCGAAAGTCGGGGGAGGGGGGGGGCAGGCTAAAGTCGGAGATGGACCGTCTAAAGCCGTGGATGGGCAGGCTGAAGTCTGGGATGGGCCGCCAAAGCGGGGAGTGGCAGGCTAAAGCGTGGACCGTCTAAAGTCGGGGAGGGGCAGGCTAAAGTCAGAGATGGACCGTATATATATATATATATATATATATATATATATATATATATATATATACACATATACATATACTATATACATATATACATATATACATATGTATATACATATATATATATTATATCTATATATATATATATATATATATATATATATATATATATCTATATATCTATATATATATATATATATATATATATATATATATATATATATATATATATATATGTATATATATATATATATATATATATATATATATATATATATATATATATATATATATATATATAGCAGAGGCTCAACAATCCGCACACACGCACCGCTGGTATAGCGGGTGTTGGTGCCACTGCGACCATGCGACACTTGCTGAGACCTGTCCCCGTCTGAGACCTGTCCCCGTCTGCGACACCAGTCGTCAAGGAGGCGCACTCAGTCGGTGGGGCTGTGGCGGTGCTGCGGGCAGGACTGCCACCAATCTCCTTGGGTCATTCTGGGCGGTTCTGATGGAGCCGTCATCGCGCGCACGCCTTCCTTCGGACCACGTCAGACGGCACAGCATGGAGCTCGCCGTCCTGCCTGAGCTGTCGGGTCACGAACGTGACGTCCTGGTTACTCTCAGTTAAGCCTTCCGATACACTTCTTAAGCTGCCTGGGGTGATCATGTAACGAAGTTAGTTTTGGACCCCCTCATTTCAATGCATTTGACTACCATGTATCTGGGATCCGAGCTCTGAGCGGATCACGGGCATCTGGCCGGCACCTGGTTGCGGGCCCTGACCTCAGCTGTTTAGACTCGACGGGCCGCCCGATAGGGCCGCCGCCTGACCATGGGATGCTGTGACTTGTCATCACATTCCACCACGGTCGGTCGACCGAGACCGCCATTGACACCTGCATCGCCCCGATGCCAGGTGATGCAAGGTGGGGCAGGGGTGCCGGTCGGAAGTGACGATGCCCGGCGCCTCCCTTCGCGGTGTGGTGCAATAGCGTTTCATCAGCCGGGCAGACCAGGGGCGTTGCCTCTCCCCCCCCCTCCCTATGAGCAATCTTTACCCCGTTCTCGCGCGCACGACGGCCCCCGAGCTGTAACAGTCGCTTTGAAACAGTTGGTGCGGGCGGACGTACGTAGGAGACAGATGTGGGCGACGGAGTTGGATTGTCGAGGCTAGTGAGATGTAGCCTGTTACAAGATGTGCGCGCTTGAACAGTTGGTGGCTCGATTGGACGGTTGTCCGTTACTGTCAGCCGTGATCGCCTGTTGATTTTGAGGCTGGAACTTTTTTAATTTTGGTATCACTGTTGGGCTATTGAAACTGTTGAATAAGTTGTCACCATTTGGTTCTCTAATCAGCCTGGTCAAATACGAGGGTACCAACAGCGGTGACTTTAAAGAACGGCTCGTGGACTTGAGAACTGAAGAGAGAGAGAGAGAGAGAGAGAGAGAGAGAGAGAGAGAGAGAGAGAGAGAGAGAGAGAGAGAGAGAGAGAGAGAGAGAGAGAAAAAAAAAAAATAAAAAAAAATAAAAAATATATATAAAAAAATAAAAAAAAAAAAATATAGATATAGAGAGAGAGAGATAGAGAGAGAGATAGAGAGAGAGAGAGAGAGAGAGAGAGAGAGAGAGAGAGAGAGAGAGAGAGAGAGAGAGAGAGAGAGAGAGAGAGAGAGAGAGAGAGAGTAGAGAGAGAGAGAGAGAGCGTAGAGAGAGAGAGAGGAGAGAGAGAGAGAGAGAGAGAGAGGAGAGAGAGGAGAGAGAGAGAGAGAGAGAGAGAGAGAGAGAGAGAGAGAGAGAGAGAGAGAGAGAGAGAGAGAGAGAGAGAGAGAGAGAGAGAGAGAGAGAGAGAGAGAGAGAGAGAGAGAGAGAGAGAGAGAGAGAGAGAGAGAGAGAGAGAGAGAGAGAGAAGCCATTGAACTTGCGAACCAATTATCGCACAACCGAGGAAAATCTAGACTATCACTGCCATGCATCAGGACTTGCCTACAATCATCACTGATCTCACCTTCGTGGTGCGCAAGTTTTTGGAAGCGAGTAAACCGGCTTCGATGGTGCAGTTCTTCTGGTGGGCCTGAGCCGGGAGCCCATTTGGTGAGCCGTGTCGATCCCCGTCGGCTGCAGGGTAACGCCCCGACCAACCTGGCCGCCTCGGTGGCAGTCGCTGCCACGGACTCGCCTGCCGCCTCAGGAACACCGCTGATGTTGAGGAAGTTTTTTCCGTGTGTGCTACTTCAGGTCTTTACACAGCGCTCGCCTGCTCGGCCAGCGCGAAATTCAGTCTCCGGATCTCTTCGTCCTTAGCCTGCACCACGGCATTGATCGCCTCAGGTATCGCACGGTTCACTATCGGCACGAATACCCACCCGCGTATCTCCTGCAGCACCACTGCCTGTCCGAAGAGACACGCCGCCACGATGGCCTGAACGCCAGCTTCCCGCAGCGTCTCAGACCCGACGCTCACCGCCCGCACTTCACCACTGAATCACTCCGGCTACTGGGGGTGAATATCGCGTGCAAATACTCGACCTTGACCGGTCGGGACGGGTGTAAGCTGGCGCGACCTCTCCCGTCGGAGACCGGAGCTGCACTGATGGTGATACGGATAATAAACTGATTGATACATGATATCAAACCTTCATAAATCGATTCACGGCATGTGATTGCATCAGCGCTTTTGGACATATAAGCCTGAAGCGACGTCTAACAACCTCCTCACCCAGCTAAAATTATATTACGGAGGAGTAAAGTAAATTAAAAACACTAAGCATCCGGGAGACGTCTCCTGCCCAACCCCACTTTCAGCACATTAACATCACATACAGCATATCGTAGGACTCCTTTAACGCAAATGTACACTTGCCGAAGACTTCCTTGCGAAGCCCACTCTCATTAGAGGTCGCGCAAATGACTTATGTGGTCCGGCATGCCTCCAACTCACTCTCCCATCCAACAATTTTAAATCGATTGATTCTAAAGTTTCTCAATTGCATCGAAAGGTTATAAAGTCATAAAGTGTTCAGACTTAATAAGAGCTGCAAGGGACCATCCAGGGTCTGTAAAGGGAAGATACCATAGCCCGGGCAAAAAGACACTTATCACCCAAACTAACATCACATTCCTAATTCCCAAAAAATCCATCCACCAACATCACACACACCCGTCAATGTCTATCCAGCCCTATTCACACGATCACGCGTAACACATGTGGCTTGAATGCCATACCAATACATTTCAGACTCCATCCATGCCTGTTTAATGGAGTCCGTACAGTGCACATCTACTTAGTATAAATATCACCCCATCGACAATTACTTAGAACTAAAAAACAAAATTTTGCAACCTAAAAAAATTGTTTACTCTATTTTTAAATACATAAAAATGTTCCAAAGTTTAATGTAACTCGGTTCAGCCATATCGGCATATGAATTTTACAGTGGGGCGTATGGTATCTAAAGATAAACTTATCCTTAATGGTATCTTGCAATATCAAAGAGAAGGTAACTTTGGTTTTGGATGCAAGAGGAAAATTTTAGATTTGGATAATTTAACATTTTTGGACAACGTTCCATGCTTATATATTAAAAAGCATTGATAGTTTCGTATACTGTGAATTAATTGGCGAAAGTTTTATGTAAATCCGTGCAGCTAGCTCGAAGATTACTTTGCTTCAAGTTTTGGCTGCAAAATAAACCCTCGTTCCACTATCATATTAACTTGAATTCGTCGCATGTGCGTACCGGTTGTAGCTCTCACCTTCTTTGAAAAAGGAGCAGAGCGCTACTACGAAACCCATTAGATTAAGACCCTATATAGACGAAGGCACTTCAAAAACTCAACGTAGGTACCTGATTCTATGCCGTCTATCATGTTTATCATCCTGGTTCCTGGTTTATATAGCCGTGCACAGTCAGAGGAGGCTATAGGTGGATCGCGTGTTGCATCGTATTCGCACAGGGTACAGTAGACAGAGGTGCATATTGCATATTAGGTAGGACTACCTATGCTAGTGGCACAATGCTAGGTTTGAAGGACTGAAACGCCTTATTTGAAACATGTTTTCATGTGGAACTCTGACATCCTACTGCATCTATTTTGGCATCGTAGGTACATAACGAAAATAAATTATTTTGAAATTGTGGAAGTGTGCCAGTTATTTTGGTTTAAACTTCTGGATATTCACCCCATCTGTTTGAATTTATGACATTAATTGTGAGTCTTCTTCTTGTCTCTTATGGTATCTCATCATCCATTCATAAGTTCAACCCAAATGGCTCCTGTGGCTCTGATATAAAGGCATCATTCAGATTGGCCTGATCTAACCTGAACATGCAGGAACAATTACAATCCCACTGTAACTATGAACTCACAAGAGTATGATCAGAAAGATCACAAAAGTCCCTGTGTTAGTGTGTGTGAGTGTGGGGATGCTTCTCCCTGCATTATTGTTGAAACTTGGACCCTTATGTTTTTGATCATGCTAATAAAAATAGTATTATACGAGCTGTATAGCGTATATTATGCTACTATTATTATATTATACTATATAGGGCATACCTAACAGTAGATTCAGCACCTTCTTCAGGATGTGATACTGATTGAGATTGGCTATGGTAGCACAATGGGCATGATTGGAGGAGTTTGGAATTGTTTAGGAGTGTGTCATGCAATATCAGGTGAATGGTGCTAGATAGGCTGGGATATATAGTTCTCTTGGAACTTGAGATAATAGATTGACTGGTATGTGATCACTGCTCTGCCCTCGTCGCGAGCGGACGTGTTTTTTGCGCTCCCGTGACGAGGGAAACCCGTGAGTAAAAGATTGGGCACAGGTGGTTAGTGGAGGGAGGATTTGTTCTATTGTAGGCCTAGGTTAAGAAAGAGCGGCTATATTGTTTAACTTGAGTATATTAGACTTAGCCTAGGTATTCTAAGCTTCTATAATTATCGATCGGCCACGTGTATGTTTGTAGAAGGGTGGAGTGGCCATGTGGCTTAGGTTTCTGTTAGCATAGAGGAATAAGTTTGTGTCTGCTTGGTGTTTTAGTGGAAGATTAAAATAGTGAGCTTAACTTACACTAGGTAGCTTCTAGAATTATCCATCGGCTACGTGGACGCTTTGTAGATGGGTGGCATGGCCTCGTGGCTTAGGTTTCTGTAGTGCAGAGGAATAAGTTTGTTTTGTTTTTTTGTTTTGTTTTTTTGGTGGTTAAGTTTAAAATAGAGTTGACTAAAATAGTGTGTTTAAATTACACTAGGTATATCTTCTTGTCCTGGTGTTATTGTATAGGTATCTAGGTTTTTGATTATATTAGTGTTTAGTCTGGTTTAGTTGGAGTTTGCAGCTGGTGGTAGGTATTTAGCAATTACTTCTGTGCATATATTTCCATAGTTTTACCTCATAACTTACTTTTTAACGAGCAGATTTTTAGCTTCTAGAATTATCGATCGGCCATATGGACGCTTTGTAGACGGGTGGAGCGGCCACGTGGCTTAGGTTTCTGTTAGCATAGAGGAATAAGTCTGCGTCCGCTTGGTGTTTAAGTTTAAGATAGACTTTAAGATTAATAGTGAGCTTAAATTACACTAGGTAGCTTCTAGAATTATCGATCAGCCACGTGAACGCTTTGTAGACGGTTGGCGCGGTCTCGTGGCTTAGGTTTCTGTAGTGTAGAGGAATAAGTCGGTGTCATTTTGGTGTTTAAGTTTAAGATAGAGCTTAGGACTAAAATAGTGAGCTTAAATTACCACTAGGTATATTTTCTATATACTGGTGTAATTGCAAAGGTATCTAGGCTTTTTTTTTAAAATCTAAGTTTGGTTTAGTTGGAGTTTGTAGCTGGTGAGTCGGGATAACTTTATTTAAATTTAAAAAAAAAAAAAAAAAAATGCAAGGTGACTGTGGGAAGTGTAAGTGTATTGTAGTCATTGGGGACTTGAGTAAGAAAGTAGATATGTTAGCAAGGGAGGTGGAGCGTCTGAAGTGTTTGGTGGCAGGGCCCACCATAGGAAATGTCAGCCAGGCAAGCCAGGTGCAGGAGTCTAGGAGTGATAGGGGTGGAGATAGTACAGACCAATGTACATATATATGAAGGTTTCGGTCGAGATAAGATCATATGCGGCCTATATAGTTTTTTTTTAATAACTACGTCATTGCGTTCAGAAATTAATATCGAATGGGATGCATTGCAGAGAGGCACCCTTTCATAAGCATTGGAATTAAATCGGTTGGATCTGCCCGTGTGGAACTAGACAAGAGGATACGATCGGTAAGCTGATATGCACGATCATATAGCAAATAATGTCATACAAGATTATACTGCCAGAAAAGGAATATTTTAACAGGAATAGATAATGTCCGATCTATACTTCATGCATGGTGTACTTGAAAGGATGCTTTGAAAATTCCATTAACTAAAAGATGCCTTCTCGAACTTCAACATTGAAGCCGATGTGCGGCGAAGCATCGAAGCATATCTGGGATGCAATTCCTGAAACCGAGAGGCATTCAAACAAGCCGAAGATCAATAAGAAGCTATTGCGTCTGTGCGGCGGTCCAGTGATGTTGGCGGAGCGTGATGACGGCAATATTAACCTATCATCCGCTCATCTGACCGATAAGCAGAACTACTCCACTTAGGACTTGGCTGTCAGAATTTCTGCCGCAACAACGTTGCGCAGAAGAGAGCGGCCACGAAAGTACAGGAAAAGTGACAGTAAGCGTCAGCATGCGTGATAGACTGGTCGGCGGTGAATGTCCGAGCGAGGAAGAGACAACAATTGTTAGGTGCTGAGAAAAAAAACTGCGGAATCGGATAAACAGTTCAGAGAAGACGATTGAATAATAATTCAACGGGCAGGAAAACTCATCCTGGTTCGTTGCAATAGAGAAACCTTACCACATCGATCAGACGAACGCCATATCGTAAGTCAGCTCCAAGTTCGGAATAATTCAATAATTCCAAGTTCGCACAAATCCTACAGAAAAGGCAAGACGAAAATATTATCGAATTAAAACTTCAGCAACGTGTCATGGATGTTCAGTTCTCTAGAATTATATGAACAGAAATGATCGCCTTGCTAATCAAATTAAAATGTGAAAACACAAATCAAATCAACCAATGAGACCTATAATATTTCACGTCACAACTGCTACATAGAAGTTCGCTAAAAGATTGAGCGATCTGCTCCTTCCTTTCATTCTTGCTAAGCACAACATGAAATCAGGTGAAATTTGTTCATATCATCAGTGGTCATAAGATTACGGGGATTTTTGGCATCTTAAGATGTGGAATCATTCCATACTCGTTTCAGCCAAAGACACTATTGAGATCATCTGCAATGAAGTGTGATGGCCAACAGACTGCCCCCTCCACTAGGGCTTGGAAAGACTATTCTTGAGCAGCTGCTGGCCAACAGTACTGGTGCGCACTTCAGGGGCCAGGCGGTCGCCTGTGCCGCCTTCAGAGGCTCTGGCGGTCGCCTGTGCCTCCTTCAGAGGCCCTGACGGTCGACTGTGCCGCCAAGCTAGGGCAGGATGCAGAAAACCGTCAGAACGTTCTCGTCGTGGCGAGCTCGAAGCACACCTCACAGTTGCATTTTGACCGATAATTATCGGTCAAAATGCAGAAATCAAATGATGGTCCAGAAAACTCTCGTCGGAGTCCCGACAACTAGCATCGGGGCCATGTAAACTCGCCCGAAAGAGCGCCATCATTTCAGGGATTTCTGTCAAGATCAGTATATTAATCTACCATGACCTATGCGACCTCATTATAATGAGGTCGCATAGGTCGTGGTAGATTGACAGAAATCCCTGAAATGATGGCGCTCTTTCGGGCCAGTTTACATGGCCCCGATGCTACTTGTCGGGACTCCGACGAGAGTTTTCTGAACCTGACACAATGCCTTGGAGCTTCTTCTGAGTTGTTTTGGAGCCCGTAGTGCGCTGGCTGTCTATGGACACCAGTCTATGGAGTACAGGGACGCCAACCGAGCTGTACGATCGGCGATTAGGCGTGATAGCCGCGACGATGTTGAGCGGCGCATCCGTGAGGACGGCCGGAGGTCAATGTGGCGCCATATCAGGTCATACGTCGGCGGCAAGCAGGCCATTCGTAAGCTACCCGACGCGACAGCTGATGACCTTAGCCGACATTTTGTCCGCGTGGTCCCGCGGGTGGCTGACGAGGTCAGGGGTGTGGCAGCGACGCCGAGTATTTAGTTAGGGGTGTGGCAGCGACGCCGAGTATTTAGTTAGGGGTGTGGCAGCGACGCCGAGTATTTAGTTAGGGGTGTGGCAGCGACGCCGAGTATTTAGTTAGGGGTGTGGCAGCGACGCCGAGTATTTAGTTAGGGGTGTGGCAGCGACGCCGAGTATTTAGTTAGGGGTGTGGCAGCGACGCCGAGTATTTAGTTAGGGGTGTGGCAGCGACGCCGAGTATTTAGTTAGGGGTGTGGCAGCGACGCGAGTATTTAGTGGTGTGGCAGCGACGCCGAGTATTTAGTTAGGGGTGTGGCAGCGACGACGAGTATTTAGTTAGGGGTGTGGCAGCGACGCCGAGTATTTAGTTAGGGGTGTGGCAGCGACGCCGAGTATTTAGTTAGGGGTGTGGCAGCGACGCCGAGTATTTAGTTAGGGGTGTGGCAGCGACGCCGAGTATTTAGTTAGGGGTGTGGCAGCGACGCCGAGTATTTAGTTAGGGGTGTGGCAGCGACGCCGAGTATTTCCTGCCGCTTGCCGCGTGTGCGTGTGCCGCCTGTGCGTTCACTCTGATGCCGTTGTCACTATCTGAGCTGCGAGCCGTCGTCTTCGGGATGAACGGTTCGCCGGCCTGTGGCGAGGACGGCATCAGCATCCACATGTTCAGGGTGTGCTTTGACTCGATAGCAGGGCCTCCTTTAAGGAATTTTCACTAAGTTGGATTTCTTGCTTATACCTAATCAGTATAATATGGCGTCACTGGCGGATCTAGCCAACCTGTGTGGGGAGGCCAACTTTCGGAGCGGACCCCCACCCCCAGTGGCGTAACTGGGGTTTGCGTCATGGAAGACGGCAAACGGATTTGGAGGGTGCTGAACCTACGACTATTTTTGGTTTGAAGGCTCAAAATGGCCTTTTTCTATTTGTAAAATCAAATCATTAGTGACCAACTTAATTATCATGTGCAGGGGGCACAATCTATCATCATCTTTTCTGAGTCACTGGATTTCAACCATAAATCCCCCACCCTGTTCGATGGTTTTTCTTTTGGTATCCCTTGATAAGTCACTTCAGTCTGCGGAAATTACAACTTGTGCAAATCACTTAAAAGTGCCAAAAAAATCAAATTTCAGGCATTCCAGTTCATAACGCCCGGTCGCCACCACACCAACGTTCGTGAACGTGTACGCCCGCCTTGCGCATTCGGCGTATTCACCACACTTCGTGCGAGTCTACGTTTTCTGCTAGGCCTCCTACGAATTGCTAATTGCTACCACATGATAGTCTTGCGCCATATTTTACGCGATGGAATGCTTCGCATGGGGTTCGCTGGGAAAATTACATAAATTCAATTCAATGATTAGTTTTCTTCTACCAACGTTTTCGGGAAGTTAAGAAATCCGGATACCCGCTGAGCTTTGATGCACTTCATCTCTTTCATTAAATATGCTCTCAGATTAGCTACCGAACCGAGGCCCTGGCTAGGTGTTCCCTTTTGGGATCCGTTACGTTTTTCTTCCGCTACGGATGTGTGTTTAGGGCCCGAGCCAATTTTTGTTAGGGGCCGGTACATTTTTAAGACCTCACCTCTGCTTAGGGTTTGTTTGTTTTTTTTGTGCACCGATTAATTTTGTTAGGTACCGGCGCGTTTTTGAACACCCCGATGTGTATATTTAGTGTGTATGCCTTTTTGTGTGTGTGTATGCCTTTTTGTTCTTCTAGGTCCATGTCGCTTTTTTGCGAGCCCAGCCTGTTCTTGAAGCCCTCATACGGTCTGATGGCTCCGGTGTGCTTTGAGGGCCTCCGGTGTGTTTTAGAGCCCATGGTGTGTTTGTTTAGGGATGCAACGCATGTTTGAAGGCCCTGCGAGAGTCCTGCTATTTATGAGACTCGGTGCGCTTTGAGGGTCCGGTGCCTGTTCCGCCTCCCGTTATGCTCTTTGGGTCCTGCTGTGTTTATTTGGGGCTCCTGACGCACATTTGTGGAACCCCGGCACGACTTTGGGGTTTCCGTAGCATATTTTCGGGCTCAGGCGCGTGGTTCTGGGGACCTGACGCTTTTCTATTCTGCGCTATTCTAATCTGCGCTCAACGCGATTTTGGGGGACTTCTTCTGATTTTTTCATGTCCGAATCTCGGCCTATTTTTTTTTACCTCCGGCGCCATATTTTTGTGTTCCGCCGCCATTTTTCAAGCTCCAGTGCGTTTTTTTCTTCGGGGCCGTAGGCGACTTCTGAACGCATCTGGTGCTATGTTTGGGGATCCAGGGCGATTTTCCTGGCTCAGACATTAATTTTTGATTACTCCTTATTTTGTAGGGCTCCGGCTTGATCTTCGTCGGGTCCCGATTCGACTTCTGGAGCCGCGATGTGCTTGTTTGGGCCCTCGACGCCAATTTGTTTAGCCCCGACGGGGGTTTTTGATGCCGTGACACAAATGTTTGGGACTACCGACGGGAATTCTGGGTCCTGAACGCGATATTTTGGGGACCGCCGGGAGTTTGCGTGACGCGTTGTACTTAGCTGGGGCTCCATGGCGCGATTTAGGCGGTGCCCGGTGCAAATTGTCCGGCCCCGGCTATAGTTTTATGGGGCCCGCTTTATTAATTCGGAGCACCTATACAAATTTGGATGGCCCAAAGAACATTTGTGGAGCCCCAACGCCATTTTTGGGGATTCCGGCACGATTCTTGGGAGACCATCCCCCTCAGGATGGGGGGAGGGCACTTTCCCCTTTGGTACGCCACTGCGGCTGCTCATCGAGTTCTTTGTTCAGCCGATGGCACCCTTCAGAGTAGAAAGACCCTTTGGATAATTTTATTTCGGGACCTGGTCTTATTTTACTGATGCTCGTCAGGGGAAAATCGCCTAAGTGCGATTTTTGGCCCACGGCGACATTTACAGGGCCCCTGTGCGACTTTTGGTGTCCTCAATGTGCTTTTCAGGTGCCCCGGTGTGAATTTTGGGGGCACCAGCGGGATTTCTACGCGGTCAGGCGCAATTTTTTGTTCCCAAACCACGGTGCGTTACTTGGGGGCCCCACAACCTCTCAGGGGGGAGCACCTGCCCCTTTTTCCCGAGGGAAAGGGACTAGTGTCACCTGAGGGAGGAAAACCGATCAACATTCCTCACCACCTACACTTTATTTTTTTACAAAGGCATCTAGCTTCGTCTGTCTTCATTTTAGCAACATTGAAGAAAATACCACAAATGAATATTTAGCTCTCGTCACCCATGTGATGCGGCCTGGCTCGCGTCGCCCCGCTCTTCTGTGGGGTGCGTAAATGTCTAGGTCATGTTTTTGTAATACCACCGTAATTGGTTAATAGACCGTAAAATTGTATTCGGTTAATAGACCGTAAAATTGTAATCGGTTAATAGACCGTAAATTTGTAATCGGTTAATAGACCGTAAAATTATAATAGGTTAATAGACGCAATTGCTGGCTTTATAGCATGCATTTAAAAAATAAATAAAAATATTCACATTGCAGTCTTCCTCGTTGCTTTGATATCGGTATAAGTACTGCCAACTTTCTTCTTGATGAAAATGCACCTTTCCAGGGAAAACAATTACTTCCGCTACCGGAACTATACGAAGACTTCTTTTTGGTTGTTTTCTCCATTGAATCTGCCTTTGACCAGGTGGGATTTTTCACTCCACTAGGTGGGATTTCACGGCACTAGGTGGGACGCATCCCACCTAGTTAACATGTTAGAGGAGGCCCTGCTCGATAGGTGCGGTGCTCCTGCATTTGGTCAATTCCAGCATTACTCAATCCGATGTTCCTGATTCTTGGAAGCACTCACTCGTTCATCCCATCCTCAAATCCGGTGATCCCTTTAGCCCTTCCAATTTCCGTCCTATCTTTAACGTCCCAGTCATTGCGAAGATTGTACAACGTGCCGTTCACCAGCAGCTTTACAATTATTTGTCCGAAAGCCACCTCCTCTCTAACTCGGCACGGCTTCCTTTCTCGTCACTCAATGGAAACTGCCCTGACCTTCATATCTGACCAGATCCTATTCGCATGTTACCATGAAGAGGTGTCCCTTCTCTGCTTGCTGGATTAGAGCAAATGTTTTGATGTGATGGACCACTCAAACCTCCTGTGAAAATTAAGTTTCAACAGCATAGACACACCCTGGTTTTCGGCTTATCTTCCGAACCACACCCAGGGTGTCAGCCTCACTGACAGTCTGGGTGTAGTCCAAATCTGCCCCGTTGCCAAACGGCATCGGCGTTTTTTTTTCAAGGATCACCTACTGCGTCTTCGCCAACGATCTCAGCCTGTTCGCCGAAGGCGCTGTGGTTACCCAATGCGCCGACGACACCCAAATTTTGGTTAGTAGTAAGAAATCTGAAATTCAAAACGTCGTCGCTCACATGGAAACAGTTCTGGCCTCCCTCGACATCTGGTTTCGAGCAAATGGACTGAAAATTAAAGCTGCTAAGACTCACCTGATGCTATTCGGCGGCCCACAAAATCCGCATGCCTTATCGGATATCACGGTGAAATTTCGCGATCACGATCTACACACCATTTTGGAATGGAAAAATATCGAACTTAATTTCGATCGTTCGCTCAGCTGAGACTCACACCTGTCAGAAGTGACTCGGCGTTGTTTTGGAGTTCTGAGTGGTCTATCACATCTGAGGGGACACCTTCCACCTGCTGTCAACTTCGCGCTGGTCAATGCCTGAGTGGTCTATCACATCTGAGAGGGCACCTTCCACCTGCTGTCAACTTCGCGCTGGTCAATGCCTTAGTGGTCTATCACATCTGAGGGGGCACTTTCCACCTGCTGTCAACTTCGCGCTGGTCAATGCCTTAGTGGTCTATCACATCTGAGGGGGCACTTTCCACCTGCTGTCAACTTCGCGCTGGTCAATGCCTTAGTGGTCTATCACATCTGAGGGGGCACTTTCCACCTGCTGTCAACTTCGCGCTGGTCAATGCCTTAGTGGTCTATCACATCTGAGGGGGCACTTTCCACCTGCTGTCAACTTCGCGCTGGTCAATGCCTTAGTGGTCTATCGCATCTGAGGGGGCACTTTCCACCTGCTGTCAACTCCGCGCTGGTCAATGCCTTAGTGGTCTATCACATCTGAGGGGGCACTTTCCACCTGCTGTCAACTTCGCGCTGGTCAATGCCTTAGTGGTCTATCGCATCTGAGGGGGCACTTTCCACCTGCTGTCAACTCCGCGCTGGTCAATGCCTTAGTGGTCTATCACATCTGAGGGGGCGGCACCTTCCACCTGCTGTCATCTTCGCGCTGGTCAATGCCTCGGTCTTATCGCAGATCCGCTACTGTATTTCTGTGTACGGTAACGGAACCAAAAAGAACCTATATCGCATTCGAAAAATTATTAACTACTTAGCAAAGGTAATTTTCGGCCGCAAAATATTCCCAATATTTCTGATCTGCTGAGGAGACTGATCAGTACGGAGAACCTTGCCCGGCACCACACCCTGTGTCTCACGCACAAGGTGCGCCGTCATGGAGAGCCGGGATCACTGGCTCATGATCTCACCACCGTGTCGGAGATTCGTGACCGAACCACCGGTCATGACCATTACTTCTCTGTCCACCAGTCTCGCACTGAGATGGGGATGAGGCGATTTAATTCCAGAGCACCACTGCTGTGCAACTCATTGCCACCCGAGCTGATGCGGCTTCCCGTACCGATCTTTGGTAGCCGCCAAAGGCAGCACCTGTCTAACGTGCCACCCGAGCCAGACTGATTTGCTGCTCGCACTGATATATATATTATGACATGCATGACCACCTGTTTAACTGTTCTGTGATTTTGACCTTTTCTGCCCTGCTATTTTATCACATTAACACGAGCTTGTAATAGTCACAAATCCATGGTGGATTACCTTAATACAAGTCTGTATCTATATCTGTATTTGCCAATCTACCAATCCAAGATCGAAGAATTATAAGAGTTGCATATTTGCAGCCAAACCCATGCCTCGAGATAACTGGGTTGAATTGCATGAAAACTTTGCCGGTGAAATCCCGTAAAATGAACTGATTAATAAAGTTTTCATGCAGCTCGGCCCAGTCGTCTCTGAACATGGTTTTGGCTGCAGCAGGGAAATCTAATAATTGGCAGATTTCATATTGTAAGGCATCGGTACGGGCTTAGATACGCAGAATCGCCGATGAAATCGCATGAGTTGAGTCGATTGGCGATGGTTGTATGCAAAGCGGTACAGCCATCTCAGAGCATGATTTTGGCTGCAAGTTTTGGCTGCATGTTTTGGCTGCATGTTTTGGCTGCATGTTTTGGCTGCAGGTTTTGCTGCAATTGAGTCTGTGTTCACAGCCCTACATAAGATTGCTAAGCACTGTCTCAAGCTTAGATATTCAAAAGCGCCATGAAATCGTGTCATCTGAATCAATTGGTGGATGTTTCATGTAAATCGGTTCACCCATCTCGGAGTATGCTCTTAGCTGCAAGCTTTAGCTGCAAGCTTTAGCTGCAAGCTTTAGCTGCAAGCTTTAGCTGCAAGCTTTAGCTGCAAGCTTTAGCTGCAAGCTTTAGCTGCAAGCTTTAGCTGCAAGCTTTAGCTGCAAGCTTTAGCTGCAAGCTTTAGCTGCAAAGTATACCTTGCCCATGAAGTCACCGTTGACGAAAACAGGAAGTACTCGAAGCTCTTGTTTATTGTCCACAATCTCCGACAGCATAGTGTGCCCTTTACAGGAGGTCATTAGCTAAAAAAAACGTAAACAGAACAGGTGAACAGTTTTCAGTTCAAGCAGGTAAACGGCTGTCAGAACTGCATCGATGCCCGATGGCTCCGCGGCTCAGATGTGAGCGTGTGACGCAGCACAGTATCTAACCACCTGCGTCTTGAATGCATTCAGCGGGTTCGTGAATTTGTCCGCACTTGGTGTCATCGCTAAAAATGTGTTCGTTACTCTTAATAATCTGTTAAATAAGCCACATCTAATGGTTTCTACACGTGCATACGGTACATGAAATAAAACAGGTTGCCTACTTCTCCTGACTGGGACACATAATCCAAAGTTCTGCAATAACACTGATGAGTCCGTCCTGCCACATAAAACGTTAACATGATGTCGGATTGTACGCGACGAGTGGACACAGACGTCATGTTATAAAAGCGAAGAAGGTCCTGATATTGTAGATATTCCGGTCGAGGTGTGGCACTACAGTGTTGAGCAAGCCGCATTAAAAATGTATGTTCTACCCTATAAATCCTGGTCAGATGTGTTGTGGCTGCGCCTGCCCAGATGACGGAGCAATACTCAAGGCGAGACCTAATGTTCGCGTTATATTCCGCCAACAGAGCAATTTTCGAGAATTTGCTACCAGGAACCCCTGCTTGCATTGATCTAATAAACAGTCCGAGAGCTCGGTTCGCAGATGACACAGTTTTTGCCACATGTTGTGCGAATGTCAATTTGCTGTCCAGGTACACACCCAGGTCTCGCATCACAGTCTCACGCTGCAGTGTTGTATTGTGTACCTTATATTCGAAGCGCACAGGAGTACGACGGAGAGTCATTGTGAATGACCTACATTTCAGAGGGTTCAAGGATAGCATCCAGTCTGCGGACCACTTGCAGAGGGAATCAATATCCCTCTGCAGGCGGGTCGCGTCGTCCACAGACGATACCCTCCTAAAAATGTTGACGTCATCAGCAAACATCAGACATTCCGAGTCAATCCTGGATGGCAGGTCGTTCACAAACAGGGCAAATAACAGAGGGGCCAGCAAGCTCCCTTCCGGTACACCGGAAGTGACATCAGCCCAGTCCGAGACCGCCCCGTTGACTATCACCCGCTGCCGGCAACCAGTCAGGTATGAGCGAATCAGAGAGATAAATTTGTCTGAAACATGATATGCATTTTCGAGCTTGTATAGTAACAGCTTATGGTTGACACTTTGGAAATCCGAAGAGTAGTCCGTATAGATTGCATCTGTCTGGCAACCAGCAGCGATCGAATCCCAGGCGTGTTTGGTATGCTTCTCCATTTTGGTACCATTTTACATGAAAAAATATATATATTTTATCTAGCTATAGACATAGGTGAAGAATTCATATAATAATTGGTGTTGCCAACATGACATTGAACCAGCCTTCATGTAGGGGCGTCCACTGAATGCTAAATCAATCCACTCAATCCACTCAATCATATATTAATACTCGTAGCAAATTTTAGGGCATTGTTTGTCACGGCCACAGGTCAAACGGCCACAAGTATCGCTTTGTTTTTCTCCCATCGATTGGCAACAGACGGCACCAGGGACGTTCAGGGGTCTCGGTTCCCAACCATCGATGTGGAACGCTGTGAACGGGCCAGACGTGGGCCGACACCCCAATATATTTAACATGGGGATTTGAACAATGAAACGAAACAATTCCGTGAGCACATTGAAGCGCAGCGGGCGACCAGATGGAGGCATGCCGGCCACATTGAAGCGTGGCGCGCAGCGGGCGACCAGATGGAGGCATGCCGGCCACATTGAAGCGTGGCGCGCAGCGGGCGACCAGATGGAGGCATGCCGGCCACATTGAAGCGTGCGCGCAGCGGCGACCAGATGGAGGCATGCCGGGCACATTGAAGCGTGGCGCGCAGGGCGACCAGATGGAGGCATGCCGGGCACATTGAAGCGTGGGCGCAGCGGGCGACCAGATGGAGGCATGCCGGGCACATTGAAGCGTGGCGCGCAGCGGGCGACCAGATGGAGGCATGCCGGGCACATTGAGCGTGGGCGCAGGGCGACCAGATGGAGGCATGCCGGGCACATTGAAGCGTGGCGCGCAGCGGGCGACCAGATGGAGGCATGCCGGGCACATTGAAGCGTGGCGCGCAGCGGGCGACCAGATGGAGGCATGCCGGGCACATTGAAGCGTGGCGCGCAGCGGGCGACCAGATGGAGGCATGCCGGGCACATTGAAGCGTGGCGCGCAGCGGGCGACCAGATGGAGGCATGCCGGGCACATTGAAGCGTGGCGCGCAGCGGGCGACCAGATGGAGGCATGCCGGCCACCACACGAAAGCCCACAATGTTGGCTATCCATTGGGCACAATTTCGGCACCATCAGGTCAGTGTGGCGCACGTGAGCGGTGCACGGGTGACGGCAAGTCGGACGTCGTGGAAGTTCACCGTCGCCTGTTCGTTTAACACAGGAAATCGACATAATTTTTGTGCTAGGAATATCACGAACCTCGACGCGCAGAACTGCTCCACTGTCGGCGCCCCTGCTGCCCGACCAGTGGACTGATCGACATGAAACCATCGCCACGGTGTAGCCCAGCCGGTGCCCCACCTTGGCCCCACCAGTGCAAGTCAACTCGAAATAAAGTGGCCGAAATCCGGGAAACTTAAAATGTGTGGGGGTTGTCGTGCCCCCTTATAAAATCTTCCTCACCACACCCCTTCGGACAATTCCTGACTACGTCCCTGTTAACAGCCCCTTACGCGTCCCTTCCAAAATGATCCAAAATGGATTCTTCTTTCGAAATAAATTGTTTTCTACCATCTCATCAGCTGCCAAGAGGAGGAACTCCAGGAACTTAGGGAAACTCCTTGAAGAAACCAAGGGATTTCGAGAGGTTTTATCATCCCATTTTAGAGGATTTGGGCGGGCCAGATCTGGCAACAGCCAGGCAAGCTAGTCGCCATCTGACTCCCTCCCTCCCAGCCGTGGGTGAAGCGACTCGAGCCTTACCTCGGAAGGGCAGGATAAACCAATTGCAAAGTTCTAACGAAATGAGATGAGCTATCGGGAGCTCTCGCCACACTGCGCCCATATGTTGCTTTTGTGGTTAATCGTGTTCAATCAACCTCCAATGGTGTTTCTTCTTCTAGCCAATCAACAACTGGATACATTAAAGTCGAATGAAGGTTAATGAAATGGCTGTGTCGAAAAATCACCATGCATCCACTTCGGTTTGTGTGTGACGTCACTTGTAGGCAATGTTAGTGGCACAGGTGAAGACTGATCGGACCAGCCCTTCAACTCGTATACTACATAATCCGCAGGCAAATCAAACCTGGATCTTACCGTGCACATTCCAGGCCATATATTTTCTATCATCGCTACTTCTTTTTCGCACGCTTTTCAACCGTATATCTGCACCTAGTTACGGTAATGTTATCAGACGCTGCGAAAAGAGCTGAACAATCCGGACAGTCAGTGGCGGATCCAGAGTGCTTGACCATGGAGTCATAGCTCCCTTGGGCTCAGAGGGGGTTGAACCAACCAGCCATTGAACACGTTGTGCTTCAACACTGGCAGCGCACAAGACGAAGCATATGTGAAATTTGGCGTTCCAGAGGACTTCCGGTGGACCGGTGGCGGCTTCGGGTTAATGTGAAAGATTCCCGGATCGACGTCAAGGGACCCTTTACCGACAGAACGTTCCCGTGCTGGTGTAAAGTCCCAGATCGATGAAGAGGGCCTCCAAGTGGACGGAACGTTCAAGGGTAAATGTTGAGGTCCCGTGTGGACCGACATGAAGGATCCCTGGACCGACGAAAGGGGCCCTGAGCTGATAGTCTTCCGAGCATATGAAGAGGCTTCGAGTCCTGAAGAACCATGATGTCCAGCTCTGAGGCTTACTAGTGACGATGGCAACGGATGTTTTTGGCAGTTGGTAATAGTTGGCAATGACAGTGCAATATAAATATGATCAGCTCATTCTTGGCCAGCAAGATCTCTGACAACCATGGCGGCGGACAGACTTGTAGGGTTGATTCCCTACCGACGGCAGGGAACCCCTGCACATGCCGTTTTATGCGGGACTACGAAGTGCAAATTACGCGATGTAGAGGGCCGGCGAGCATCAACGGGAGCCATGATCGAGGTGCCTGCTTCTGACGTCATAAATACGAATTATTGCCATCTGCCAGCAAAAACTTACTTTAGACTGCTTTTGGCCTTCTGTACCTTCTGTCACCCAATTGCCTTGACACTCGCTGCCTCCGACCTCCTGTCGGAGGTCGGGCCCCCACGAAGTTGGTTTGGTAGCGGGCTTGAAGGCTTCCCTTCACCATTGGTTTACATACAATTTTACCATTTTTCTCTACGCTCTCTTGCATGTTTTATGGCAATATAGATCACTTTGACGTATACCAATTGAAAGACCTATTCTTCAGCTTCAGCAAAATGTATCCTAAATGACCCGGTAACAATCTTCCTGCCTAACAATGTGCCGTTTCCGGCAGGCTGACCATCAAGTGCCTCCAAAATAAAGGGATTTTTCCCGATATTGGTAGGCTCCCTCTACCGTCCGTTTTAGCTGGTCAAGTTGTCACCCCCGTTCAAGAGCGAAAGAAAGGACAGACAGAGGGGGGGGGAGCTAAGTGCGCCTTAGCTTCTTCCCCTCAGTGGCAGGAGAGTTTCCGAAACGTAACCACAGAAGACCGCCTGAAATGATCTGACCGCCCCTAGACCGCACTAGGAGGCTCTCTGTCGTCATAAGAGGTCCCATTGCCGCTACAGGAAACCAATAGCTGCCACAAGAGGCAGGGACGGATCCAGGAATTGTCATCTTGGGGAGGGGACACGTGTTTGGAGTGGCGCCACCGCGAAAGTAGCTTGAGGGGTGCCTTTCCTGCCGAGAGGCGCCTGTGACTGAAAAATTCGAGGGTGTTGGGGTGCACTGGAGCCTTCGCGGAGGGACGCATTTTCCTAGTCGAAGGGACGCCACCTTTTATGGGGGGGATGGGGCACATGCCTCAACTTCCCTCCCTGGATCCGCCACCGACAGGAGGCCCCATATAGCCCACGTAATATATATATATTTGTGTATTTGTATATATATATATATATATATATATATATATATATATATATATATATATATATATATATATATATATATATATATATATATATATATTATGTACTGAACTGGGGCGGCAAGGGAACACACACGCCAGCAGGTAAGGCTACCACTGAGGTGGCCTCAGCTGAGATACCCCTCGGGCAAATGACGTCGCAGGAGCCGACGGGACGGCTTCGGGAACGGATACAGCAACGGCATCACTCGCGACCTGATCTGGTCATTATGTGAATGACCTATCGGCGGTCCGCGAACTTGACCGTGCACGCCTGACCCGTTGTCTGCACGATGGTCGCTGGCAGCCGGCGGCTGTGGAAGGCTGACGTCTTCCTATTTATATATTTATTTATTTATTTCACGATATATGCCCTCCACGTGCATTGGCTATTATGGACAGTCCTCTGCAATTTGTTTTGAAAATCACATTTTAAAATCATATTTAGGCAATCCAACATCCGTAGGTTTTAAGTAATCCAATATTAGTGCGTTAAAGTGATTCAACATCGGTAGGTGTTAGGCCGTCGAACATCAGTAGGCTAGGTTAGGTTGCATTAATATTTATTGATAGTTGTATGTTATTTTTCATTATATACCACCACACCCAAAACCTTTTCCCACACTTCCCATATGTTGTTGAGGTGGGATAGCAGGTATATGTAGTCAATTTTCTTCTTGCTTTTTAAAAGTTATTTCAATGTTTTTGATATTCCTTTCTTGGACTGATTTCTTAGATAGAAGTACTTGAACTTAAAGTGCTTATATCCTTGGAAGTTTTCATTTTCCGAAGGAACAATCAGAAATCAGAAATCAGAAATCACCAGAAAAACAACATTGTGATAAAAAAAAATGGCCCAGAGGCTTCTTATGCATGTTTGCCATTTTAATTATGAATATTGGGGTTTTAGGGTGCGTCAACCCCATTGGGTTATATTTCACCCATAACAAGGTTGCCTAAGCACGCGTCATACTCACAAACGAATATAAAACATCGGTAGCTATTAAGGCGCTTGATATAAGATCTGGGGAAACAAATAATCAGTTAGGCAGGTGCATGTATTACGTCAAATCCCATCTCCGCAAGGAAGCACAAAACTGCTCCATTGTGTATCAATCGGGAATAATCTCCCAATAAGTCCTTCAACCTCAGAGCATTCGCATCATATCCGAAGTGGCGCCTACGTTCTTCTGTGTATGCTTGGCACGCCACCAGCACATGGTGCACAGTCAGTGCGGCATTACACCTAACACATTTCGGCCGGTCGTCCCCGCACAATAAATACCTATGTGTTGCTAGAGTGTGACCAATTCTGAGACGACAGATGGCTACCTCGTCCCTTCTAGTTTGGCTGAAGGACGTTGGCCACGGAGCTAACTATGGTTTGATTTGCTTTAATTGGTTGAACTCCACTTGGTCCCATTTGCCCTGCCACTGTCTGAGAATAAATGATGAGATAATTGGGTAGTAGTTACTGGCAAGAAGTGGGAGAACGCGACTCCTTGGCGCTTGTGCTGCACGCCTTGCAGCCCTGTCGGCCAGCTCGTTACCACGGATTTCGACATGTGCTGGAATCCAGCAAAGTATGACCTGTTTTCCCATGCGATGCAGAGAAGTAAGGTGCGATAAAATGTCTCGTACGATGACATGTTGCTGGTTAAAACTGCGCAACGCCACAAGACTGCTCAGAGAATCAGTCAAAATAACATGTAAAATATCGTCGTCAACCTCGATGTATGCAAGAGTTTTGCTGATGGCCATCAACTCCGCAGTGAAGACCGTGGCGTGTGGCGGCATTTTACACAAATCCTATAATTGTTGATGGAAAGAATCAACCTAAATATAGGCATCACTCACTTGTTATCTCATGATAACCTCTCCTTTATGCTAAGTTTGAGACATATACTTAAAATACACAGGTCAGGACATCAAGCAATCGTGCTCCAATCACTTAAACAAAACCTATATAATGCCATTCCAAAAGGCTTGATACTTTTTGTCAATAAAGTTGAATATGTGTTCCTATGACAAGAACTATGCTATTTTTTTTAACAAAAATGATTATGCTTGTATTCCAGACTAAGTTTTGATGATAGAACAGATATAGTGGGCTGGATCCAGCCCACTATATAGCAGAAAAAAAAACTTGTTCAACTGTAAATGTATCTAATGGATACATTTGTCACCTGATATCATTCTTTGTCCATTCTGTAAAGAAATGTAGCTCATGAATGCACCATTTCAGTCAGCAGATCTGACCCAAATCATCTATTTCTCATACCTTTGACCCAAACTTAGTGTAGCTACAACTTAGTGGTAAATGCTTGACATGAGGGTCTTATCGTGATTGTTATTTTGGTGTACAAAGAACATATTTTTTACCAACAAGCACACAAATTCGTTGAAAAGCAAAATAATACCAAAAATGAGGGCTTTAAATTGGTTCATATACAATAACTAATTATTTAAAGCTTTAGAAATGGCAAGGTAACCTAGCATAAAATTAGCTAGCCTAATCTATTTTCTCAGAGAAAAGTATCAAAATCTTGAAATACAAGGATATAGCCTAACCAGGCCTATCCATCATTTTCTTTGGTGGAGGAAAAACATTGTCAACATGCAAATTCATACTACAGAAAATCAGACTGCAACTCATGGAAAGTTTCAGGAAGGCATTCATAGCATGATTGCATTGTACATAAATATTCAATTATGCATGTATCGTCAATAACACAGGGGAACAAATTTTTTCTCACTTTCTGGTGCATTAGATTTTCCACCTGATTCTGTGTATTTTTATAACGCTGATTTCAAATCTGAAGTCGGTTTTCCTCTACAATCTCTAGTTTTCTTGCAATTTGAAACTTTTGATTTTTGCAAAACAGGACACCCATTGTGCTTTAGATTAGGGATAGCTTGAGAACTAAGGGTCACAGGAGCTTCATATTAGACTCAAATAACCACCTAAGTGAGTATTATAACTTTATATGAGTCACAGCTGTAGAAGACGACCAGAACAAATTCCGATATAATTATATATTTAATTAATATCACATTCATATAATATATATTGTAATCATATTATAATATATTATTATATATCATACATATTATAAATCATTCAGTATTTGCATACCTTTATACGAAAATAACCCCTGTTTTTCTTTGTTTCAGATCTGATTATGGCTTCTACAAGTAGACATACATGTGTAAACAAGCCAGATGTATTCTGTTATATATGTGGCTGCTACACACTTTCGCATCAGAGGCGCAATATAACATCGTTTGTGAGGCGTGCCTATAAAGCCTACTTCGAAGTTCCCCTTGGCGACCAAGTCAAGGCATGGGCTCCTCATATTGTGTGTCATGGATGTGAGGAACATCTCCGTGACTGGACGAAAGGAAAACGAAAGGGGCTGCCTTTTGGAGTGTCCATGGTTTGGCGCGAACCCGAGGACCATGTAACGGACTGCTATTTGGCATGGTCAACACAAAGGGTGTCGGCAAGAAAAACCGGCATAAACTCTCATATCCCATTATTCCCTCGGCAATTCGACCTATTCCACACTGTGAGGAAATCCCAGTTCCTGTCTTTAAAGGCCTTTCCTCATCTGAAGATGAAGACAGTGAACATGATCAGGAAGAGCACGAGGGATATGATAGCGAGATGGAAGAAATGGTTGCAGAATCATCATCCCCTCAGCAATTTAGCCAACCGGAGTTGAATGACTTAGTGCGTGATTTGGGTCTCTCCAAGAAAGCAGCTGAGGTATTAGCCTCCAGGCTGCATGAAAAAAAATATGCTTGACCGCTCTGCAAAAGTTTCATATTTCCGAAAGCGGGACCAGCTCTTCGTGTCCTTTTTTCAGAAGACAAACAGTTTGTTTACTGCCACGACATTCCAGGTCTTCTCAGGGAATTAGGTGTTACTTCGTATGATCCAACAGAATGGCGTTTGTTTCTGGATAGCTGTAAGCGCAGCCTCAAGTGTGTTCTCCTGCATAATGGCAATGTTTATGGGGCGGTTCCAGTTGGCCATTCAGTGCATTTGCGAGAAGAATATCATGACATAAAAATGGTCATTGACTTCCTCAAATACCACGAACACAACTGGATCATTTGTGTGGACCTAAAGATGGTCAACTTTCTGCTTGGCCAACAGAAAGGCTTCACGAAGTTTCCATGTTTCCTCTGCATGTGGGACAGCCGGGCTCGAGAGAAGCACTGGACCCAGGAGTGGCCCATCCGTGAAACTCTGCAAGCAGGTATGCCAAACATTGTGAACGACCCAATCGTCAGCCGGGAGAAGATCATTTTTCCGCCACTCCATATGAAGCTTGGCTTCATGAAGCAGTTCGTAAAGGCGTTGAGCACTGATGGAGAATGTTTTCAGCATATAGTTTCTGCTTTTCCTCGTTTGTCTTTCGAGAAGATCAAAGCAGGTGTGTTCGACGGACCTCAAATTCGTGCCCTTGCACGTGATGAGGAATTTGTCAGGAAGATGAATGACAAGGAGAAGGCAGCATGGCTGTCTTTCATGGCAGTTGTACAAAACTTCCTCGGTAACAAAAAGGCAGACAACTATGAGGTACTGGTTACCAGGATGTTGTTGACTTACCGCGATCTTGGGTGCAACATGAGTATCAAGCTCCATTTCCTGAACAGTCACCTTGATCAATTCCCTGAGAACCTTGGGGCTGTAAGTGATGAAAAAGGGGAGCGCTTCCACCAAGACCTCAAGACGATGGAAGAGCGCTACCAAGGGCTATGGGACAAGCATATGATGGCTGACTACTGCTGGAGCATCCAACGAGATCGCCCTGAGGAAGCCCACAAACGCAAGAGCTACAAGCGCAAATTCTTGCCTGAATAGGACCTATTCGAACGTCGCATTTCAGATTTATCAACTGTTCTTAAGCACCTATCACCTTCATATGTGTTAATTCAAAGTCAAGAGCGTTAGTGCATACTCGTATTAAATTTGAATCTGGTGGATTGGGGTTTTATATTTGACAGGTGGTTCGGCGGTACTATCCTCTGCGCTAAATGCCCATGCCATGATGTTTGTTTTTTGTACATTCAGGTCCTGAATGCAGAATATAAATTAGAGGAGCAACCAATTGATGTCTAATGTTTACCTCTTCCAGCCATACACATGTATTCAGTACGATAAGACACAACAAGAGCAAGTACAACACAAAGTACCATAATAGTGAGACAGTTCAGCTCACAGCCTCGAACGTGGACACACACACCACAGTTCCGAGGGACGGACGAGAGGGGAGGGAGGGAGGGAATGAGGGGGAGCAACGAAAACTCCATAGGTCATCGGTGCCGGTGTGGTCTAGCATTAAGCCGAAGCCTCTCAGCCCACCGCTAAAGGGGATTGAAAGCGAGGACACCGCAACAGCTGCTCAATTATTCAGAGATACATGTATGTGACTTTATATCGTGTAGGCAAGCGCATGACTGACGGCGCCATCTATCTAGTAGCGCCACCTATCCTCAGCCAACATGCGCGAGAATGGTGACAGACCGCAGCCGGGCATATAAATATAAAATACAAAAATAATACAAATTTTGTATTCTTTTTGTGAAGAATATACTTGCCAAGCCGGTTGTTTTGAGCCTAATTTTAAGGCTGTATGACCATACATTCTTTAGATATCCCATTTATATCATACCAGAGGCGCCGGATTTCGCAAAAAATAAATAGTTGAATTGCAAAGAAACTATAGCTTGCAGAGAAAAACCGGTATTATTCCAGATCTAGGTAAAATACGATTTTTTGGATTTTTTTTTTTGAATACAGGGTATTTTAATGTAAAAATCATGATGCGACCACTCATTTTCTCCGCAAATAATTATTGTTTTCAGTTGGCAAACAAATACACGACCATAATCTTCACTCTGCAAACATAGCACATCGCGTATAATTATCCGTACCTGGTGTGTCACAGACGTGATAAAGAAGACATTCAACACTTCATGCACTCGATTTAATACTCTTTGTCATCGAAAACCTTATGTTTCTGCCTTAATTCGACATTATCTCCGAGAATGAATACTCGCAACACGTCGCGCCAGCAACCGTCGATAAGGGCCGGAAATTTCTTGCGATGCTGTATTATTTTATTTTTAATATATTTGATGACGTCATGGCGGACAAATTTGTTTCGGACGATTTTGGTTTTCCGGTTAGGTTAGGTTAGGTTAGGTTAGGTTAGGTTAGGTTAGGTTAGATTAGATTATATTATGATATAATATATTTTATATATTATGCTACGTTATCTTAGTCTAGGTTAGGTTTTTTTTTCTTCCCCCGACTTAATGCATATGACGTCATCAAATCATTATGACGTCATCAACCGTCGCTGACTTACAAGTAATCATTTGCGGAGAAAATGAGTGGTCGCATCATGATTGTTACGTTAAAATACCCTGTATTAAGAAAACAAATTCCAAAAAATCGCATTTTACCTGTTTCGGGAAATTTACCGAAAAACCGACCTCAGATTTGAATTCAGCACACTCAGATTAGCTAGGAACAAGCGTTGGTATCAATGCACCAAAAATGTTGTTCCCCAGTGTAATCCATGCAAAATTAATCAAGGAATAATGCACCGTGTCCTTAGTCTAGCTGGCCTAGAAAAAGCTATGTTTTCAATGACTGTTGTATGTCAATGTAGGTAGATATGTACATGTTTGGAAAAATACGCTGGTCGTGGATTTTTGGAATCCAGAACACTACCCTCTTCAGAAAATTGTTTCTTGTTTTCTCATCTGGAGGTTGAATCTCCTAAGTTACCTCCTAAGTTTGACAATGAGCTGCTGTGATCAAGTAAAAGTGCTCAAAATTCACCGAGAGGGGGTGCAGATTGAGTTACGATGCATAAGGTTTTAAAAAAGATTATCCATACTAGATGACTACAAAATATTCCTCTCAACATGCAAGATTACAATGCACAAATCCAACCTTGCCAATGCATGAGAAAAATATGTGTCGTAACAAATGTTCAATGGAAAGAACAGGACAATATTAATAACTCAGTCAGCGGAAGATAAATATACTTGCTTGTAGAGGAAGCAAAATAAAAATAACCATTGCGTATGATTTGAAAAAAGTATTCTGCAACCATATTGATACCATATGAACCTTCGGATGACGTCATGCTGACTTGAAGGAAGACTTCGATCTACCTTCTAGTAAAGGTATCTTGGTCTGAGGCGTGGTCTGCCGGCGTTCGGTGCTCGCGCTGCTAGGAACTATCTCGGTATGTTACTTTGCTTTTTAGTTTGCTTCCAGAGTAATTATCACATATTCCTGTTTCAATCATTTGCATGCCACATACTGAACTCTACAGCATAGGTACTTATGGACTGTTGTACTATTTTCAGAAAACTTGGTGACGCAATACGTCGTCCTATACGTATCAAATTGCTGTTTTAGTAAATTAACCTAGCAGGAATAAATAGTTATGCTGCTGCGGTACGAAGCACTTACTTTTGCGCTTCCTTTCTTGCTGATTATATGGACATATACCTACCTACCTGTGGCATTTGGGATTCATTCACAAAAATAATGGTGTTTGTTTCATATGCGCCATGATTGTGTAAATTACGATCATGCTCAGATCATATAAAATAAATGAAGAATGGAATACCAATGTTGTATCAATGAATGTACATAGACCCTAGCAATCATGCAAATTTACCAAAGAGACGAGCAACTTAAACAGAACAACATTCACTTCAAGCAAGTTTAGATGTGCAGTGGCCAATGGGTCTAGACCCATTGGCCACTGCACATCTAAACTGGCCAATGACTAGAGTGGGAAACTTACTTTTAGTGTTAAAGGTCTGAGCACTTCCTTCCTCAGAGCCAGAGTACATTTTTGCAATTCTGCCATGCTCTACATCTGGCCATACCTGTCAATATTGGTATTATTGCTGTTTAACACAAGCACTGGAGGCCCTCTGAAAATTACACACTGGAATGGGGTGGATTCTGCCCCCCAGATCTTGTCTCATATTTAAGCTAGAGTAATGCAAGTTTCAGGGTAGATGTGTATGGTGATGAACTCTATTTTGTGGAAATTTCATGACCTTAGGTCAATATCATCAAGGTCAAATAATGTCAGATGTTATATTTTGCTTATTTTACATGGCTTGGCTAGACGTTGTGGTGGATTGCTGTGATTGTGTTTAAGTACCCCAAAATGGTCTTTGATGATGTTTTGGACATGACTAATGATGCAATGCAGATGATTAATGCAGTATTTGACCTCAGGTCACCTATATATCAGCACCCTATGAGGTCATTTAATGAAACCAGGCCACCCAGTACAATCAGCTTTATGAAGAAGGGGCTAAAGTACATTAATAAATTATGGAAATGCTTAGGTTCACAATGACAATAACAGTAGTTCTCAGGGTGTGTAAGGAGTGTCATGTAACATCAGTGTTAAAATAGTGGTTTTTCGTTAGGTGTGAGATGTCGAAAAGAGCACAGTAGGATGTGGAAATTTGCCTTGGAAACTATGTTTCCTAACATAACTTATACGTTCTTCAAACAATTTTGATTCAACATCGTACTCGTGCGTGCACCTTTTCCTTTCTTTCGAGCTACCTAAGTTAGAGACAACTATTTTAGCAGTAGCTATACAAAATACCTAACATTGTCAAATGTTATTGTATCATAGACCACAATATCCTGTGCAATCCTGTTACTTGGAATTGTGCTAAGAGATGTTTGTGCATCACAATCTACAATGGTATCAGCATGATCCTGACCAACAAGATACTGTTAGAAATTAGATATCAAGACTACATGTACTCAACCACGAATGGGCACAAATGATCAATTCTGGTCGAAGCTCCCTAAAGCCCAAATAACTAACTAACGAAGCACGATGTCGATGCTTTGTTCGAAGGGATGTCAATTCAGTGTTCAGAAAGTGGTATATTCCACCCTATTTCACAAATAGTTTATCACTGTAACATGGTATGAATCACATGACAGTCATTTGTGTTTATGGTTGGTTGGTTATTGGTTTTTACAACATGTCGACCATTGAGTCATATGGCGTCACTAATCTCTCACGCCGATTGGTTGCGGGCAAAGAGCAGAGACAGGTGAGACTCGAACCCACAATCTTTTGATTGTGAGACGAGCATCTTACCCCTAGACTACTCGTCCCCCATTTGTGTTTATGGCAACCTTCCAGTTGACCAAGTTTGGTTCCGTTGATCTGTCATGAACTTGACCTGACTTGACCTTGGTCACCTAGAATAACCTTGAAACTATATAGCATAATGTACATCGAACAAGTCACTACTAACTAGTATTGCCAAGAACACGTCCTTTTGCCTATGTACAGGAGGCACATCAGTGCAGATTTTTGTGGTCTGGAGCTGCAAAATGTTTTGACTTTGATGGCCTTTAACTTGAAAAAAAATGTTTGCCAGATTTGTGTTTTTCTTTTTTGGAAGACATGCTGGACACTTCTAGGCAGGTACACAAAAATGGTATATATCAACCAGTAAAATTAGGAGTTATTTATGAACCTGAGGGATAGGCAAATTTCCCCCCCCTGCAACCAACCAGTGTGTATGTTAAGGTATCCACAAGACAAGTTTTACACACATTTTATCTCCTTGAAGCAAACAAATGGATTAGGTTTGGTTAGATTAGGTTAGATGAGACAAGAAAAAATGAAACAATTTTGTTTGGAAATGCTTTTTAAAAATCCTCAAAACCAGGTTGGCTGATGTTGGTTAGGTTATTTAATTAGACAATTTTTCATTTTAAAAAGTCCCAAAATTTTATATTAAGAGAATGGTTTTCTTGGATGAAAGGTTTGGCTAGGTTATGTTAGTTTATGTAATATTTTTCATTTCTTTTGAATATTCCTTTTTATTTCTATGTTACCCAACTCCAAACCCCATTGTGGGTGTTATTTTGCCTCTGAACAGAAAAGTATGTATTTGCAGAGGAAATGAGTGGCCACATCACGTTAAGTCTGGTGGAAGTGACCTAAAGTCTAGCCTGTCATTTTGTGGGTGTTGTTTTGCTTTGTTTTTAGTGATATTGTGTTCCTTCTACAGCTTCATGTTTGAGTACATATGAAGCTGACCCTATCCATTAAAAACCTGGAGTGCCAAAAAAAAGATGAGAAGATCTCTGAACATGCTTTATTTCCCATTTGGTCATGATGGTGATATCTTGCAGCAATGTATCAATATATGGTATTTATACAGGAAAATACCCTGGGTGCAAGTAAGAAAATTGTATGCACTGGACTTGTGGAAGCTTTTCTGACAACTTCTGCCTCATGGTGTCCATGTTCAGAATTTTGGGTGAAAGACAACACTTAGCAGGATAATTAATTACCCCTTAATGAATATAGTTAGCTTTTTGTTAACATCTTCAAAAGGTCTGCATCAGTGTACCCAAGAAATGGGTACCTACTAATAAAACACAGCGGGCTTGACTTGTTTAATTGTTTCATATAGGATTCTAAGTGATGTTGGGCTGTGTGCAAGCTTATAATAATGTTATACAGTTGCATACAAAATGATATGTGTACCATGACATTTCAGTAACATCAAATAGCAAAATTATAAAATGTATAGTTGCATCTGATGCTCAAGTGAACATGAATTTGGCCACACTGACCTGATTACAGTGCAAGTTTGGCATGATCATCTGGGTATGTTATTATTGCTTGGTTGATATTCCCTCACTGGGTCATAGCAGCATGTGTGTGCTTCTGTGTTTTTATGTGATCTAGGTGGTGCAGACATATTTGGGATCATCTTCAGCGTTTTCACTTGTACTTGATTTATCTTGAGTAAATCCTGGTGAGAATTACCTGTGTATTGACTACTATATTGCAAGCCTCAACAACTAATTAGACATCTACCTTCAGTGGCTCCACACAGCATTTTTATATTTGAATTTGTGGATGTCAAGGACACTTAACATTCATTGTCAAACAGTTGTGAGCTAATTTAATTAAATCAGTCTTTAACTAAGGTGTGTAACTTAGCTTTTTTGCCAGCTGTCTTTTACATGTTCAGGTTAGCTTCAGAGTTATGGTCTTTAAGAATTGTGAATACTAGCTTCTCTGGCACCCGATGCTGACGTGCTTGTCAGCGAGTGGTGCTATGACGTTTTCGCGACCCTCCGCTGTCGGACTTTCTGCACCGGCAGCCGTTGGCAGCCGACTGCACCTCGTGCACCGCCAGGAGACGGCGTGACGCGTGCCTGCTCGTTTGCGCAGACATGTCGACAGCGGCCGGGATGCTGCGCCGGTGTTGTGTGCGCGCGCCGGCGGTGGCGCGGTTCAGCACCAGCGTGCCGCGCCGCAGCGACCACGGCCTGCCCACCGTCGTGGAGCGGCACGGCGCGCGCCAGGTGATCGGCTACGGCTACAACGGCGAGCCCAACTACATGGACCGCGTCGACTACCCCGTCCCGGCCGTCCGCTTCAGGGAGGACACCCGGCAGATCCTGGTGAGGCTGCTGTTCGGCGCCCACCGTCCGGCGGTCTGCCTGCAGTTGGTCCCCCCACCCCCGGATTACAGCTACAGCAAGAAAGACTGGGATTCTTCAGCTTTAGCACACATGGAACATATGTATATATATAGATGCCTTATTGTTGTACTCCATTGTTCTGCTGTTCAAATCAATGTATGTATTTACAAGTGGTGGGACCTGAAAAGCAACTCCAGCTCACATAATTCATTGATGATAAAAACCTAATTGCTTGAAGGTAAGCATGTTTAAGATATATTCTGTTTTGTGCTTTCACTAAAATTGTAACCTCTTAATCCGAATCAGAAAGCCAAACCTTGACCATAATTCTTTCATAAATTTGTGGGAGGTTAGCCGAGCTTGGATGCAGGCGGATAAGCCGACTAAATGTGTTCTATGGGAATGCATCTAGTGTTCTGGTGAACGGTAGGCGGTTTGCTCGTAATTGTTATCACATGTAGCGGTTCGTTGAATTTTTAAGTTGATTTGCACTGCTATGATTTCTTATGGAGGTTGGTCTACTTCACTTTTGGTCACATTTTCCACTTTTGTCTCAAATCGTTTGAAATTCTGGGTCTAGACTCGCTGAGGTTTCAGCAGAGCTCGGGTGAGCTTCAATGGGATCTGTCAACTGGGACAAACAGATGAGCTCGGTGAGTTTGGATGGAGCAGGATGGGTGTTGTGAACATCCATACAGCCACGCGTTAATCAACACACGTGGCGCCGTATCAACAACATGAAACGCCGGCTGTTGTGTGGTGGGTTGAGCGGGCGTCCGTTCGGCCAGGCACTGCGTGAGAAGGAGAGGGGCGACTGGAAGAAGCTGACCACGGAGGAGGTGCAGCAGCTGTACCGCGCCACCTTCTGCCAGTCGTTCGCCGAGATGCAGGCGCCAACCGGCGAGTGGAAGGCGGTGTTGGGCGGCTCGCTGATCGTCTGCGCCATCACCATCTGGGTCTACCTCTGGATGAAGGTGTACGGTGAGAGGCCCCGGCCGGCGTGTCGCTGACCTTCGCCTGTGTCGAGCCCGCAGCTGGTTTCGGTGTTGCCGAAGCGGCAACATGATGCATGGCACATATGTACAGCATATACAAATTAGTAGGTTTTATGCAACATAAAAGTATAAATAAAACGTATGCCTAATTGCCTATGGATATTTAATGTAAATCATATGGTATTTCACTATAAACCTAATCTAATCTCCAGTAATTTTGCATGGCATAAAGCCTACACCTGCACATGTTGGATGGCCCCACACCTATGAATGTTGAGCAGCATAAAGGCATGCAAAACATGCACCTGCAGATGTTCCATCATACTAAGCCAAGGCATGCGTACTCGCGCTGAATCACAGAAATGCACATCATCCACTGGCAATGCCAGCATTCACACACAGTTCGAAGTCGTCCGTGGTTCAGCACCAGACATAACCAAACTGTGCAGTCGCGCATCAAGGCATGCATTTAATCACGATTGGTTTTTAATGATGCTTCAAATATAGTTCAGCTTCAGGTAGTTAGGTGTTACCGACCAATTTACGATGAACAAGAATCCTGCCTTTCATCTCAGGAACCCTGAAGCATCAATGCCCCCTATTATGGTAATGGCTATGTTGAAGATCTGATGACTGAGTTGATTTTTTCTGTGAGTTTTTCGTAGACGTTTGGCGGAGTCAGAAATCCAGCTGTGTCTAGAGGTGTTCTGGTCGCGCTCTTCGGTTTGTCGACGGAGAGCCGCTCGTTTCAGTCGATGTAGAATACGTCATGGATATCCGTTCTGTTCGAAAGGTCTATCGATCCTTTTCGTTGACCTTGTTGTGGCAGCCTCGTCTGACGACAAGCAAGTCGCTCGTTTATATTTGGATCGAATAACATTTCTTAGTGGCCATCGGATGCGCGGACGAGTGATGAAGTATGATGCCTGAATGGTTTAGTTTTATGCAAAGTTCGGTCGTATATTTGCTGTCGCTTTCCACAGTAATCAGGGTGTCCAGAAAATGTTTCTTAAGGTTTCAGAAAAGGTCCAGAAAAGGTTTCTTTTGTGTATGTCGTCCCGGGTGTGCGTTCTGTTGAGGTGAGTGATGAAGTATAAAAGCAATGCGTGTGTGTGTTCCCAATGCCTAGTGAGTCATCGATGTAGTGGCAGAAGAAATCCGGCTTGATTGTGGCACTACTTATCACCATAACTTCCATGCACAGTTTTAAGCAAATATGTGTGACGTTCAAACGTCCGTACTGGTGTTTCACCTGGAAACAACTGCACATGGACACAGGCACAGACATGGGCACATACACATCATGGGCACATACACAGACATGGGCACAGACATGGGCACATACACAAACATGGGCATACACACAGATACAGACATGGGCATATGCACAGATACAGACATGGGCATATACACAAATGCAGACATGGACACAGACACAGACATGGGCATATACACAGATGCAGACATGGGCATATACACAGATGTAGACATGGGCACAGACGTGGGCATATTATACACAGATGCAGACATGGACACAGACACAAACATGGGCACCGACATATACACAGACACAGACATATACACAGACAGAGACATATACACAGACAGAGACATATACACAGACACAGACATATACACGGACACAGACATATACACAGACACAAACATTGGCACAGACACAGACACTTGCTCGCGCTGTGACACCAGCTGCGCAACTGGAACACACCAGACAGCCGGCACGGCACGTGACGCAGTGCCCATGGGCCCACATCGGAGGAGCCATCCTCTTGACACCAGCTGCGCAACTGGAACACACCAGACAGCCGGCACGGCACGTGACGCAGTGCCCATGGGCCCACATCGGAGGGAGCCATCCTCTTGCAGTTTGGCATGGTAAACAAAGCAAAAATTCACACGACTATGCTCGTGTCACAAATATTGATCGCTGGTGCTGTGGGCCGTCTGGTGCCTTCGTGATGAAAAGAACGAAGCCCTACAATGACAGCTAAGTATGTGTGGTGTGACAGACTAAAACGCATGCAACCAGCAATTAATCTGCTTGGGCTTTAGTTTGGATTGCAGGTGCATCCTCTCACATTATGCATTGTAAATTGTTGGTCATTGAGACTTGATTTACCGGCATTTTGCCGATGTCTCAAGTAACAACCATGACTTCGGTAGCTAAACATAACGATAGCTCCAGTCGCGTTGCAGGAACGCTCACAGATCCTTTCTACCAGTCATGTGCCCCAGCCTCCACGTATCTCCTGTATCACCTATGCCAGCCGTATGCTCCATCTATCACCTTACACTTGTGGAAGTGTATGGTGCACACTCTTAGAATTGTCTTGCTGTTGTGTGCCCATCTTCTTACCGGCTATCGCGCATGACAACGTTAACCGGACGTTCTAGATCGAGTATGTAGAGCTGCATCCGATAAGTGTGCGTGTGCCGTAAAGCGTGGATGAGCGGTTGGTGTGCTGGTAGTAGACGACCATTAGTTGAGTTGCCGGTCACTAGATGGCATGACCGTGTTCTGCAGTATACGGCGCCATGCCCGAGACCATCACCGACCCGGAGAGGGTGGAGGCACAGGTGCAGCGCATGATCGACCTGCGCGTCAACCCCGTGGAGGGGCTCGCCTCCCAGTGGGACTACGACACTGGCAAGTGGAAGAAGTAGCCGGAGCGTCTGCCACCGGCTGTGACAGCGGCAGGGCCGAGCCGCCGGGCCGCTGGGCCGCTGACCGGTCTGGCTGGTACGGCTGTCCGCCCACGGCACAGGTCTGCCGCCGGCTGTGACAGCGGCAGGGCCGAGCCGCCGGGCCGCTGGGCCGCTGACCGGTCTGGCTGGTACGGCTGTCCGCCCACGGCACAGGTCTGCCGCCGGCTGTGACAGCGGCAGGGCCGAGCCGCCGGGCCGCTGGGCCGCTGACCGGTCTGGCTGGTACGGCTGTCCGCCCGCGGCACAGGTCTCACAGTAGTGCGTTGCCCGGGTGTGGAGTCGCCGCCGCCGCTGGGGCACCGCGGCGACTCGCCTGCAGCGCCTGGTCGGATGTCATAGATACGGCTGATGTTGAGGATGTGCATTCTGGCCCTTCAGAGATGGATGGAGCTAGACTGCCGCCGGTGTGTGTTGCTGGTGAAAATGCGAACATGCGCATCTTATGCGAATAAACGTGGTGCTAGGTAGCCGTGTTTGTGATTTCGTCGTGGCGAGCTTAGTTGTGTGGCAGTCGAGTCGACATTGGGCTGGACTTGGAGTGTCGAGATCAGCTGGTTCTTCAATCTGCAGGTGCGTATCGAATTTGGCCTTGTTGGACATTTTTAGGTTGGATTGTGGGGTTTGGAACCCCTGACGTAGGGACAGAATGAATGCAACAAGGGTATTTGCTATATTTCTGATTAGAAATTGTTAATAGCCGGCATGTACCGTTAAAGTTCCCCCCCCCCAAAAAAAAAGGTATAGAAGCATGAATTGTGATTCGACAACGGTTCTTCATCAATCTAACACGTGGGCATTCTATGTGCAAGGCTGCCCGACACGACTTGGCCACAATTTGTGACATGACCTCTGCATGACATACTCGTGTTTGGTGTGATACCACCTGTTCACAGTTCTGTTCAGCTGGCACCCGGCAGTGGTTCTATTTCACCTGATGCCCGACAGTGATGCACCTTTACTTGACACCCGGCAAAGGTCCTGCTTCCCCGACACCCCGGGAAGATGCTTCACCTAGCCCCTAAAAGTGGGCCTGCTTCCTCGACACCCCGGGAAGATGCTTCACCTAGCCCCTGAAAGTGGGCCTGCTTCCTCGACACCCTGGGAAGATGCTTCACCTAGCCCCTGAAAGTGGGCCTGCTTCCTCGACACCCCGGGAAGATGCTTCACCTAGCCCCTAAAAGTGGGCCTGCTTCCTCGACACCCTGGGAAGATGCTTCACCTAGCCCCTGAAAGTGGGCCTGCTTCCCCGACACCCCGGGAAGATGCTTCACCTGGCCCCTGGCGGTGGTCCTGCTCCACCTGACACCCGGCAGAAGTCCAGCTAAATCCGACTCGACAGGTAACCGGTGTCATAATTGAGGCCGTCTGGGCAGCGTCTTCAGAAGACAAAGTACTCCTTGCTCGCACGGTGAAGATTACTGGGTTCTCTTCGACAAGAGTAGGCGAATGCCGGCCTCTGGCAGAATCAACTTTCTTGCCAACCCTCCTCCGTCCCAAAGTGCAAATTAATCTTGTGGTGTAGCTAAAGTAACCGAACCGTCTCAACCATGTCGGAGAGGGTTTCTTGCTTATTCTTATTTTCGTGCACATCTTGTCGCAGTCGTCTCACCTAGAGATAAATACCGCTTGTATGTCTATCAAACTGGTATTTTGAGGTAGTTTTACAGTCTCGTTTAGGGGGGGGGATAACTTGGCCTCCTTCAGGCAGTACCTGGGGGCATGGCATACCCATGTCCCCTAGATCCGCCAGTGGCGTGAACCTACGCAGTTGTCTGTTCTGACCTCGGTGCCACCATCGATTTCAATGCTTGTGTTTCATTCATGTGCATACCTCGAATGGTCTCGTTACATAGTAAACACGCCTGTGCTTGCTAACAGGCGGATTCAGAGGGTAACTAGGGACATGTGCCCCAATAGGGACGTGGCGCTCCGCCGAGACTAGAGTGCCCTCACCCCCACCCCGCTCAGCCAGTGTTTTTCAGCCGCTGGCTCCCCTCCGGAGAACTGATGCCCCTCCGGAGCGTAGTGCCTCCGATCAAAATTTATTGATCCGCCCCTGTCTATTGCGCTCATTAGGCAAAACACAAGACACAATTTGCACCAGCAGGCTGTGTAGCAGAGTCACCACCTTTCCCACCGATCACAGCAGAGGAACCACCGGATACCGGTCACATTATTGTATGTTTGCCAACGTTAGCTTTCTCTCGACTTAAGCCACAGGCTTTGCTGGCGATCTCCCATACTGGGCACGTCATAGTGGTGAATAAGCCGAACTGCACTGTGGACGGATTTCGATCGCGAACAAATGCCCCGGGTCATGAGCGTCGTGAGTCGCGAATGCCGGGTCATGAGCGTCGTGAGTCGCGAATGCCGAACAAGCAGGCCCTCACTTATCTATGGTGAGCGTAGAAGGTTGCACCTGCCTCCGATGCTGATCGCGGACATGAAATTACGGGGGGGGCGACGAAGATTCGCACCCGCCAAACCAAATCCTTCCATGGTGTTGATACACCCCATTCCACACATTTTCCACACAATTGCCACATTACATGCCACACAATTGCCACACTCCATTCCACACATCCCATGCCACACAACATGTGACCATTTGCCACACCGCATGCCACACATTCACATGATGGCAGTCTGAGAGCGCACCTCTGACGTGTTTCACCGGTCCGTGGCCGCCGACCGGCACGCGCCGACGAAGTTCACGAGCTGATCGGCCATCAGCGCGAGGCTGGCACCATTGACATGGTACACCTCGCCATTGCACACGGTGTCGTCTTCGGGCGTGTCGTGGCTGCCGGCCAGGCAGGAGCGCGACAGGAACTCGGAGACGGTGCGCAGGTGAGACGCCCACACCCACACGCCGGCCGCATGCTGCTCGAGCAGCACCTCCTGCGCGAGCGCGTTCACCACGCTGATGTCGTCGTTCATGCCGTCGGCGCCGTGCGTATTCCACGCGTTGGACGCGTGCTCGAGCATCCAGACGACGTGCGTGCCGCGCGCCGCCATCTGTCGCAGGTGGTCGGCCGCGCGGCGCACCACCTCGCGGTACAGAGCCGCCGTCGAGCCGAGCCCGCCCTCCACGAGGAAGTGCAGGCCCTGGCCGAGCACCAGCAGGTCGGCGCAGTGGCCGGCGTCGCGCTGGCACGCTTGGCTCAGCTGCGCGACGAGCGGCAGGAAGCCGTCGAGGCCGGCCCGCCAGCGGAACTGCAGCTGCACGCGCGGCCCGACCGCCAGCTGCGAGCACCAGGCGGACGGCGGCAGCGTCTCCGGCTTGGGCCACACTTCCAGGCAGGTGGAGTTGGCGGCGGCGAACGGCAGCCAGCCGGCCAGCAGCGGCTTGTCGCTGTACGGCACCGGCCGGCGGCGGTCCACCTGCGCGCGCGTCGCGTAGCGCAGCGACAGCCGCCGCGTCAGCGCCTCGAACACCTGGCGCAGCCGCGAGTGGCCGACGAACACGGCGCGGAAGGGGCGCCGCGTCGGCCGCACGCAGAAGGTGCACGCTGTCGACGCGGGCGTCGCCGGCGGCCGCTCGCTGGCGCGTCGTGAGATGGAGAGGATGTGGTCTCGCTCGCGGCACCTGGCGCACGGCCGACAGATGTTACCGCCGACGTAGGACAACCGTGATGCTAACTGGTCGCACTCACACACTCAGACTAAGGACTCAAGTGCGCATTAATCGGACGTTAAGTGATATTATGCCGTCCGGCAAAAACCATACTGAAGTTTTCTAGCTTATACACGAACCGGGCGTAGAGTTTCCTACAGGGACGCAGCCAGGATTTTCTTAAAGGGGTGGTCAAAAAAATGCGATGAAACAGAGACAGCCTTTGGCGCGCCGAAAATGTTTCGCTTTGCGTGGTAAAAATTCAATTTATTTTTCAATCTAGTGTATTTTGGTTGCTAGGGGAGCGGACCCCGGACCCCAGTTGGCTGCGCCTCTGGTTTCCTATGCCTTTGGTGGGGCCTGGTCCCAACATCTTTGTCTGTGAGAGGCGTCCTTCGGGTCATAAGGGGTGCCACTTTCGCTTCATCCCCTTCGGATCAGTCCTTGCAACATACCCTAGATGGCAACGCCACTACCTCTCGCCGATTCGCTACCACCTGCCAGTCGTTCGACTCAGGGGTGTTGTTTTATATACCTTTGAGGGGGAACTGCCACCTCAATGTTTTCTTAACCCACCCCCGCAATTATTTCAACTTCTAACATGGTAGCCAATGGAATGTGTCCCCCAATTCATTTTGGTCTGCCCATTGCCTTCATGTACTTTGCCCCGTCCAATCATTTCAAGATCAAGGTAAAGATAGAGAGATAAGAGATAAAGATTCAAGATAAGGATCATCAAGATATCAACATCCGTGGGTCAACCCTTGGGGCGAGGTGGGCTCCCTCTCACAAATGTCTTCACTTCACACCATGACAACTTCTGAACGGAGCGTAATAAATCAGTACGGAAAGAACGGTAAGGTTCTTTGATCAATTCTGTATCATGAAAGGCTAATGCAACCCTGGGATTGCTGAATCAATCGAAAAAAATGCTAATACGAAATGTGTACCCTGAACTCCCATAGGCGCACGGCCTAAAGCCGGCCGCGTCTCCGTGCTTTTATTTACCCTTTGCTAGGTGGGCTAATACGCAAACAGCTGCTGGTTTCCAATTCAGGCATACATGATCCATGTGTCTATAACACAGCGTTCAAATAAAGCATACAAGGTAAACTAATTTCATGGAATAATTAATCGGATTTGAGAAGACTTGCGAGTATATTTAAGGGGACACATCAAATCGGAAATGATTGTTCACATTAAATCATTTTCACTACTGTCTCATTAAGATATATGACAAAATCGCGCCCGAAATGAAGTGAGAATCATGAAAATTGGGTAAGCTATGTTTACCCAGCTACCCTTGAAAACCACCCCTGCATGCATCCCGTGTCTAGCCCACCAGTTTGGGGGACTTTCGGCGCCTGCCCAATCGTACCCCGAGTGGTGTACCTCAGGGTTTGCATCAGGGGAGGGGAAAATGGATTTGGAGGGTGCTCGGCCCTGCCTATTCTTTATGTCACCGGATTTTCACCACTACTTTTCCAAAGGGGCTGATTTTTTTAATTAAAATAATTAATGACATCATTTTCTGTCCAGGGCGCCCAACCTACCACCCTCGTTTCTAAGTGACCATAATTCAACTCCCTCTCAATTTGCCGCAAATTACCGTTGTAAAATCGCACAAGGTCATTACCGATATATAAGTGAAGTGAAGTAGTACAAGTGAAGTACCGTAAAATTGAGTCGCTATTCAATAATTTAATTCGAATTCTTGGAGAGTTTCATTGGTCGGTTGTTTATTCAACCGCGTATTTAATATTAATCCATCCCGAAATAGACTGGATGGATACCTTTCTTTACCTCACTGGAATAAAACATATGGAAAAAATAAACTGCAAGCAATAGCACATGCTGAAACAATCCCCGGACACGTTTAGTGACTGTCAAGATGCATGTGAAAGGGTGCAGAACACCTCAACAGAAAGCACCCCGGAAACGTAAAGCACCGGTTTCAGCACATAGCACCCTAGCCGATCCAGCCAATCAATTTTTGCTGACGAAGAGGGAGGGGAGAGGATGGGAGGGGAATGTGCCCAGCACGTAATGCCTCCGTGCTGGGCACCTCTATGCACACCAAGTGTGTATAGGGGTGTTCACTCTTCAGTATGTGATGGCAGGGATCGCAAAATGCAAATATGCATTCGCACAGTGGTGTATTGAGAAGCTATTTTGTTTAATACATCAGAGAGTGGGGGGACAACATGTAGAAGAACAAATAATTCCAAAAAATATAACCGGAAATTGATAACGACGAATATAATGCCATTTTCCATTAAATAATAGACCAAAAAAACATATCAAGATTTCGAGAAAATCTTGTTCTTGTTCTTGTTTCAAGCCAGGCAATTTGGGGGCAGGCCTGCGATGCACGCCCCCCCCCCCCTCAACTGGAACTTCCGGTGAATTTGCCAACAGCTCAAGCCCTAGCCATACTCAAGCGCTTTCACTTACCAACCATTCATGGAATGGCAAATGAAACCATGCAAGGAAATACTGCGCGGAGAAGGTTAGCGCTTCAAGGACAAATTTGGCCAATCAGCTTAGACTGCGGAGAGGACAAAATGCATGCGCACTCTTTATGAATCATTTACTGAGGACAAGCTGCTGATTTTGTAAACATCCGAGGATATATGTCCGCTGTCCTCTCCCGCCAAGAGAATGGCGGGAGTAGCAAAGCCGAAGCGTTCCACCAAAGCACTTGTATACAATGTCTACAGTCCGGAATTGTGAGCTCGCGCCTCTGGACCACATCATTTGGAGTGAGTCCTACTCTGCTGCAAAACTGGCCGCACTTTCAAGTGATTACAGCTTTTAACTACAGACACCGTGGAGTCCTGCCTGGCGACTGGAGTGGATGCAATAAAGTCTATCTTTAATCTATTAATTTTATCAAATTCCACCCATGGACTGGAATGGTCAGAAAAGCAGGGACTGTTACCGTGAGTCATGCGACGAAGTGTGGACTGTCGAATGCAGCAGTAGCAGCCGCAGCAGCAGCAGCAGCAGCAGCAGCAGGAGCAGTAGCAGTAGCAGCGTTGTGTTGCTGCACCGGCGGCCGGCGAGCCGCCGCTGGCTCAGCCAGCGCTGGCGCGACATCTCGCGACAGTGCCGACCGTGCACTGCATACATCCGCGCCGTCCAGCGTGGCAGGTCATCGACCCCAGCCGCGGGCCGCGCTGCACTGCTCATCTGACCAGCCCCGGCCGGCACTACAGCCGTGGCCATCTGACCAGCCCCGGCCGGCACTACAGCCGTGGCCATCTGACCAGCCCCGGCCGGCACTACAGCCGTGGGATCTCCGGACTCATCTGGAACCATCTGGAGCGCCAATCCGCTGGAGCCACCATCTTGGCAGCTCGGTTTAACATCATCCCGTCTTACCTAACGCGAGCACGAACACCGGCTAAGATAGGGTGTGACTTTGTTGAGAAAATGTGCATGCAACATGGCGAAATTAACACAGAAATATGCCACGTTGCACGCCCTAAATAGGTCCAGTTCAACAGTGTTCGTCTGCTGTTGGCAACAATTCAAAAAGGAAGCCTTCGGCTCAACGTAAGCGAACAGCATTGTCCAATTTCAACCTCAACACGCCGCACATAAACGGCACTAACTGTCGGCCAGAAATGTCACAACCATGAGTGGATCCAGAGTCCGATATGGAGGTCACCACACCCGAAAGGTGGCTTTCGGAGAAATCTTACGGTTATCTGCGCTGCAAGAAACGTATAATTATCGCACATTAGGGTAGCGCGCGACCTGTGTCCTTTCCTGTAACTGCGTGTGCCGTCTATTTCTGGGCTTTGCCTTCAATAACCTTCGAGTTCATTCACTGAATAAGACATCAATATCATTTAGTTCCAGTTACACTGCCTTTGAAATCAGTTTTGTGGTGAGTGGTGAGTGGTGCTGCAGACTCTGTTTCTAAAAGTGTATTGGTGATTAAGTTAATGGTTGAGCTTGATGTGGTATCGCCAGCGGTTGAAAAAGTGGGTATCAATTTCATGGGATAGTTATCATTGTCGTTACGCGCCAAGCGCGAACATTTCACTCGTCAGCGACACTAGCGCCACGCATCGGATGAAGCGCAAACTAGGATGCTAACATACATGCATTTAGAAAACTACGCAATCCAAGGCGTTAGTGAAGAAAACCATGTAGTAGAACAGTTGTGTATACCACTACCGTATACTTCAGGAATATGTTTCACTTTCATTCACTCGATTTCTGGACCGTAATGTTACTGCTGAAGATGGACACAGTCATTGTCCCATGTTACGGCGGTGAACAGCTGACTAGTTTTCTGGCATTCCGTTGCCCTGTGAAAAGCCATGGCATAGCGTGACAATGCTGTTAATTACTTGTCGACTGATGTACACTTCACCACTCTGTCCCATTTGTTGGCCGTCACTTCACAGACTGATATTTAACCATCTTCATTTGTTGGCCACTTCACCAAGTTGAAATTACCTGTCGACTGATGTACACTTCACCACTCTGTCCCATTTGTTGGTCGTCACTTCACCGCCGAAGATGAAATTACCTGTCGACTGATGTACACTTCACCACTCTGTCCCATTTGTTGGCCGTCATCAATGAAATTACCTTTGTACACTTCACCATTTTGTCCCATTTTTTGGCCGTCACTTCACCGCCGAAGATGACAACAGGTATTATCCAAAGTTCTGCGGTGAACATCTGACCAGTTTTCTCCTGTTGCATTGCCTTGTAAAAAGGCATATATGCCTTTTTACAAGGCAATGCAACAGGATAACTAACTGCACTATCGCCCAATGCTATAGCATTGGGCGATAGTGCAGTTAGTTATCCGTTGATCACATAAATTTCACCATCCTGCCTCAAATTATTAACTAATTACCTATAATTATAACGTCTTGATATTTCCCAGGCCATGCGCGTTTGTTCTTTTCCACCCCAATGTTCGCAGTTGCATTGTGCTGGCAGTGTAACGTCGTGAATGTCGGTGTCGATAGTTCAATCAAAAACGTTTGCCGAAACTGGAGAGCAGACTGATCAATTGCAGTTTCTGTGTTATGTTCGATGTGAAAATATGTGGGCTCTCCATTGTCAAGTATTGCTAAATGGTATCGGTCTAAAATATGTGCAATAATGCGTCCAATAGTGTTTGCGTGTGTTGTGTTCTGTCCGAAGTTGGACTATGAGCATTGCAGTCTCGAATTAAAAATGAAAGGGTTTTTGGAATGTGGTGTAGGGTTTTCCACTGATGTCAAATGGCTTGTGTCGTCTGTTTCTGACGAATATAAATCGAACATACATCTATATTCTCACCACTTAGTCGTAAATTGCATGCTACTGCCTGTAAAAGTGAATTTAGTGTAATTTCTGTGTTTGGGGCCTGTCCATTGCCTTCATGTATTTTGCCCCCCCCCCCCCAATAATGTTCAGAAATAAATACCCGTGTAGTGAAACCCTCCTCAAAGTTTGAGGGGAGGTTTCCACTTTCTTCCACTGCCACCTATACGCATAAGTATTTATCCGAGGCTCATACCTGTTATGATTTTGCAATTAGAGAATGAGCCAAGAAGATTCTTTCTTCCTCTCATATTTTTTGTTTTGCTGCTCCGCCTACTTGCGCATATCCGGTGGCCAGGATCATCGTCTCTCCTAATTGATAGTGCGCCAAATATCACAGCATGTTCTGAGTCTGTACAGCCAAAAAAGAACAGCTGATTCTTGGCAAGGCCGGGCAGGACTGCTGGCTTCAGTGTGAGCCTGAGTGTGAGCCAAAGTGTTGGCCGATTGCAGCAGTGCCGCCGCGGGTCTCGTGCCGGCGGACGTCGCGTCCAGACCGAGTTTTAGCGGTCTCGTTGATACCGCTCAAGGCAACCGTTTCTGAGGTGTCGATGGCCGTGAGAACAACCCATTCTCCGGTGAGGAAACGATGCGTTTGTAGTTGGCGGCTCTTGGAACATATGATATGCATTATACCTCCTTTAAGCCATCGTATGCAACATCGTTTGTCTTTGCGGAGTTATTCCACTTGCTGTCCACTGCTTAGGAAAAAATTGGTTCTGGGTGCCGTGCGACAATATTGGGCAGTACTGGACATGGACATGGACAACCAGCAAATACTCTTCAGCCCCGTAGTGTGCACCGAGCTTTCGTAATGTGTTTAACCATGGGTAAGTCAACATCGGAAATGATAGCGCCGGAAAGCTAATCCTTCATCTGCAGAGGTAAAAAAGTCGTTTTAAAATGGGGAATTTACCATTGGAGCACCAAAGTCGCATTAGAGCTGGGAGAGAGGCAGTACAGCAGGAATGGGATTTTCTGGTCACATCTGTCACCTATTGATTTGAGACTGATATTACACTGGAAACTTTTATATTAGTCTCTCATGTCGCAACATGTTTTTCTCTCGTGTCATACGCAAGCATTGCGGTATGCTGAACTAACCAAATTTGTCTCTTGGGGCATAGCGGGTTGTGAAGGAAAGGGCAAGAGAGGCTACCCCGTTTTGCCCGTACTTCACACCGCACAGATGAAGTAACTGTTACTTTTCCACCACATTCGATTTCTGGTACCTGCGTTGTGGCAAACTAGCCGGGCGGTTCAGATTGCAGCCGGTTTATTGGTCAATATCGTCTTGCCTACACTTTTGCCTATCCATACCACGTCTTTTTAAGCTGCTATATATCTGGAACGGAAAGATATTTCTCATCGCCGACAACTGTTACGGGGTGGCAAAATAGGATGCCTCAGCATAAATGTTTCATCAAATTTCTGAATGAAGATGAAACATTTCCCAAAAATGTTTCATCAAATTAATATTTGTGGATAACACTCCCCCACCACACTTCTAGATTTCCCTCGCACATCGATATCGAACTCTACCCTCCTTTTTACCCCAGCATCATCGGTAAATTGAGTGGGATCTCAACTCGAGCAGTGTGCACAAATCCGTAAACATGGGTGCGGGCGGCGCGGCTGTATTCGGGCGTCCGGCCGCCGAGGTCACCCCAGAGAGAATAACACCATTGTAATAATACATTGTATTTTATTGACGTTCTACATCCAAAGTTGCGGGGACCGGGGTGGCAGAGCGGCAGAACGTCTCCCAGTCCAACTAATTTATCTCCGTCTGCTTTTCGACTTCTCTACGTGTCTTCAATCGATTGTAAAGGTTCAACAAAATGCAGGAATTAAATCAGTTACGAAGGTATTGATAAGTGCTCGAATTAAGCTAATACTCATTTTACACAACCTAAATCTTTTCGATGTCGTACCTTGCACGTTGTTTTTTTTTCAGGTGCTACCAAAGTTCGTATTGCAAGTTTGTCCCACTCGTCCTCACCGTCCCCTAATAAGTCGACTTGGGTGCAAATTGAATCCTTGTTGTGTCTCCTCTCCCAGATTCCGGCGGCGCCACGCCCCTGAAGCGCGCACCCACCACGATCATCCTTCTCGGACTACCCCTACCGACACATCGGTTCCCAGTCCCCGGCTGCGCTGGTGGCAGACGTACGGGCGTCACGTGACCCGCCGTCCGCGGCCGGCCTAAGAGTCATGTGACCGACTGCCGACTCGACGGCGGCGTGCGCGCGCAGGCCGGGCCTGCGATCAGCTGACTGTCCAAGGTCACAGGGTCACAGTCGGACCCAGTCCGGCTGCGCGTGCGGTGGTGCGACTGCTGGTGCTCTCGCCGTCGGCGCGTCATGGCTCCGTGCGACCGCTGAGGTAGGTCAGCGGCTCACGTGGTCAGCGTGGCCGGAGGTCGCTGTCTGCGCGCCAGAGGCGACCGTGTCGGCCTCGATGGGATCGGATATGCTGGCCCGAGCTTGTTGGCAGTTGTTGGCGACCGTGTCGGCCTCGATGGGGTCGGATATGCTGGCCCGAGCTTGTTGGCAGTTGTTGGCGACCGTGTCGGCCTCGATGGGATCGGATATGCTGGCCCGAGCTTGTTGGCAGTTGTTGGCGACCGTGTCGGCCTCGATGGGATCGGATATGCTGGCCCGAGCTTGTTGGCAGTTGTTCTCTGATGGCTCATGCTTGGTATCACTTGGATTTAGAGGCGCAGCCAAAGGGGTCCGGGGGCCTGCCGTCCCCCCCCCCCCTTAGCACCCAGAATTGCACTAGGTAAAACCAGAATTAATCGTAGAAATGATCGCAAGATGTGCAAGCCCGTGCTGATTATGAAGATACCCTATATAATTTATCAAATATGCATTGGATACTGCAATATTTTTGCAATAAGAAACCAATTATGCTAAAAAGCATAACATTTTGAAACTTGGGTTAGCACACAAGATGTTGGTCGGATCGAGGTGAAAATCTGAGATAAGAAATTGAAGTCATACCAAAACGACCAACTTCCACAAAATTCGAACTTATTATGAGTTGTTTTGTAGTTGTCTGTTCTGGAGATGATCCAGGTGCATGCGCATGGGACACATGATAAGCAAAATAAGGATTATCAAGCGTTACTAATACTCGCAGTGCGTATTGGTGCCTTATACTTATTTTCTTCTTCAGAACCATTGCACACTGATAACTCGTGCAAAAGCTGGCCAGAAATTATTTCCGACATTGTATTCTAGTTACATGGACGATTTTGGCCTAAATCGGAAGAGGTTCAAATTTCGAACGGATTGAAAGATTGTATTTCTTAAAGATCGTTTAACCCAGGAATGTCATCGTACCTATCAGAGAGGTAGGAGCATTCTCCTCCCTCATTTTATTTCGCAAAGTTTCTTCAGGAACCAACTGAGGTAGACGGCTCAAATTTGGGACACACCTACATGGTTACCAAGAGTACCTTTGTGAAAAAAAATAACGTTTTGTGATGCATTGTAACGTTTGTTTGTTTATTTATTTTTGTTTTGTTTATTTAACACACCATAGCACATATATAGCGTGGAAAATTTTGCGGTTGGCACAAAACACCTAGTTGGTCTTGAATCGGGGTGCCTCTTGCAACAACTCCTTCAACCAATACAACTTGACCACCGACACGGTGCGACAATCGCTACCCAGCAGCACCACGCCAGCACGTCCCATCGCCACACAAAACATGCACTCATGTGTGCAGTACCCAGCACTATGCCTGCACCCGGTGTCACCTGGTTAATTCCCAAGGTTAGTTTTTTTTAATAAAATCTTTTTGTGTTTACAAGCAACGTCTGGAATGTTAATGCAGCACATTGCTCAAGGTTCATTCTCAGACTAAAAAAATATGTGTTTGTGAGATCTCCTTTTCAGTTAAGTTAGTGAGCATATTTGTTGTGTTTCGGAGTTTGGTGAATAGCATGTTTCTATGGTACGCATAAAGAGGACAGTGAAATATGAAGTGAACTGTATCTTGTTTGAAGCGGCCACATGGGCATGGTGGGGCGTATAGAGGATTGATGACAACTGCATCTGCGTTTAGTTGAGTCAAACCCGGGGACGAGTAATCTGGGGATAAGTTGCCCGTCGCACAATCGAAAGATTGTGGGTTTGATTATCACTTGTCGCTACTCCACAACTGCGGCCAAACGGCGTGAGAGACTGGCGACGCTACATGACTCAACGGTCGACGTGTCGTAAAGCCAACAGCCACCCTGGCTGAACCAAGCCCATTCTAAACTTTGCATGCAGCTTGTTGCCTACATTTTTGCCTAGTGTATAATATTGTGGTGCTGTCGTGGCACCTGTGCGGCCCAGAATTGAAAGCATGAATTTAGTGATGCTTCGTTCATGTCTGAAATGTTCGGGAAGATCATACCAAAGTTAAATGGATTCAAAGTTCAAAAGTTGCAGATCAAAGTTAAATGTGGTAACTATTCCCTTGGCGTGCAACTGGTTCAGGAAAATATTGCTAGAATTAAAGTCACTCATATCAAGGATTATTAATGGGTTCGACATCAGGGCTAAGGGCATGCTATCATTAAATTTGCCAAGAAATGACTTATAAGTCGTCTGATGACAGGTTCGGTGGAAGATATGTGCAGCGTATTATGATCGATGCATCTTTAACTTTCGCCAGAACCATATCCATTCTGCATCATAAAGTTATATGTGGGTAAGTCTTTTGACTGCGAATGCTGTGCTTGCATAGATTGCAACCCCACCTCCTTTGCGAGTCCTGTGCCTCATGAGTGGATCATGGAATTTGTCAAATCTCTAAAGGCTTCGGTGAGCTTAGTTGCTATGTTTTATCTCGGTTAACAATAATATATCTACACTATTTTGAGTTGTAACTTGTGCGACCTCATCAAGTCTTGAAAGGGATGTGATGCTGTTTATGTTTACGTGGCTTATTTGTATTCGTGCACGATCGACGAAAGGAGGACTGGGGTTAGTCTGAATACCTGATATGATGAGAAGTATCCGGAGGTCAGGTGTTTGATTCCAGAGATCCATGACAGCATATTTTTATTAGCACCGGTGCCATGAGTCCCCACGTTTGATTCGGGGTGTCCGTTTGTGTGATTTGGTGCCACACGCCGTGGACGATGTGAACTTAGAATGGGTTGGTTCAAGAGCTTTTTCATGTCGCTACGTGAAAACGAGATGCAGCAAAGTGAGTTGGTGGAGACAGGTGCAGTCATAGTAATGAGACAATGGTGCATAATCTAGGAACAGCGGTGGTGGGCAGCGCACTCTCGACGTTTTTCTTCCTTAATGCACGACGGTTAGGCGTGCCTCATGAACATCACCGCTAAAAGTCAATGCACTTGATGGAGCAAAACATGGGAGTATTTCACAGAAAAAAAAATATATTTACGATGACTCGCACCATGCATGTCGCTAACAGCGCACATATAGCTTTACGGTCACACTATGCAATTGGTTATGCCTAGATGCGAGAACATGTCTCCGAGAGGGCCCCGACAATTGCTCACCGTGGGATTACGAACGTAAGGATGTGGTGCTCGGCTCCGGGCGTGCCAGTCACACCGCTCCAAACGTGCCAGTCACACCGCTCCAAACGTGCCAGTCACACCGCTCCAAACGTGCCAGTCACACCGCTCCAAACGTGCCAGTTGCACCGCTCCAAACGTGCCAGTCACACCGCTCCAAACGTGCCAGTCACACCGCTCCAAACGTGCCAGTCACACCGCTCCAAACGTGCCAGTCACACCGCTCCAAACGTGCCAGTCACACCGCTCCAAACGTGCCAGTCGCACCGCTCCAAACGTGCCAGTCACACCGCTCCAAACGTGCCAGTTGCACCGCTCCAAACGTGCCAGTCACACCGCTCCAAACGTGCCAGTCACACCGCTCCAAACGTGCCAGTCACACCGCTCCAAACGTGCCAGTCACACCGCTCCAAACGTGCCAGTCACACCGCTCCAAACGTGCCAGTCACACCGCTCCAAACGTGCCAGTCACACCGCTCCAAACGTGCCAGTTGCACCGCTCCAAACGTGCCAGTCACACCGCTCCAAACGTGCCAGTCACACCGCTCCAAACGTGCCAGTCACACCGCTCCAAACGTGCCAGTCACACCGCTCCAAACGTGCCAGTCACACCGCTCCAAACGTGCCAGTCACACCGCTCCAAACGTGCCAGTTGCACCGCTCCAAACGTGCCAGTCACACCGCTCCAAACGTGCCAGTTGCACCGCTCCAAACCGCGCGGCATCCCGGCGCGCCGATGCTGCGCCGCAGCGCATCCAGTGCTCGCAGTGTCTGCGCGGATCGCCGACCGCCGCATGCGCACGGTGATCGGCGACAACGTCATAATGATGCAAGGAAATTCCATGGGTGCTTATATCAGAATCCACGATTCCTCAAACATCAAAATCAGACGACAACCAAGCAAGATCCGACTGAAGAATCTCTCTCTCCCTCATCCGAGAACTGAGAAAATAGAAATTGAGATCGCACCGACTCCAGTTCGGACACCAAACGCCACCTTTGGGAAGCCTCCAGCACTACCGAAGAGGCAGCGACGCCACAGGGGCTGCAACTACACGTAGCCAGCCTGCCAAAGTGCCCTCCAACAGCACCACGGCAGCACAAACACGAGCTGCACAAACACGCCAAAGACGTGCTCCCGAGCCGCGCCAACGCCATCTGGCCAGTACGAAAGACGCCATCACCTCCCCGAAGAGACCCAACGACGTCATTTTGGAAGACGCCATCTTGAAGCCGCGCCCGACAGCGGACCGCCGGCCTACCACCAGTGCACAGTGCTCATCAGTGATAACCAGTGCTACAGCTCCATCTACCCTCTAGACATTCAGCTCATCTATCTGCAACTACATGTTGGTCCGGCGGTGCCGCTGCCTACGGGAACTACGGCTCCCGGGACGGGGCCTGCCCTCGGTGAAGGAAAGAGAAGGAAATTATCCGCCTTATCCACTTAGAGGGCTGTGCCCCGTCGCGGGTAAGGGCGTGGGTCACCGACCAGTACCCGACCCCCCCCCCCCTCCCCGTGGGTCACCGACCAGTACCCGACCCCCCGTGGGTCACCGACCAGTACCCCCCCCCCGTGGGTCACCGACCAGTACCCGACCCCCCCTCCCCGTGGGTCACCGACCAGTACCCGACGCCCCCCCCCGCCAAGAGCCGTCCACACAAACACACACATCTTACACGGCTACTCCACTAGAACCCACCGAATATTCCAGAGAAACTCAGACAGACCCGACAATCATCATTAGGCCACAGCCCACAACTCAGAACACCGCACAAGCACAGGATCCACCTCCAATACCACACCGGGAAGGGCACAAGCCATCACTCCTCTCACGCCCACAAGCACCACACGCACGGCGCAAAAACCAACACAGCCAACTCGGACCAATCACAGATTCAGATACATACTCAGACGACGAATACAACAACCCAGACAACACCTCATCCACTACCCAGACACCTACAAAACGATCAACCAACAAAACAAAGACCACCTCCAGGAACAACAAACCAAACACCCGTGCCAAACCGCCCGACACTAAACATCCGAACAACTCCTTCACCTACTCTTTCCCAACTCTGCCCATGACGTGTAATATATTTTTTTTTTAAACGATCAAACAAAAAAAAAACAATTAAACAATTAAACAAAACAAAAGGCCAAAATCAAAATAAAACAAAACAAAAGGCCATGTATGATTGTGTATGATATATATGTATGTTCGTGCATTGTTAAAACGAACGGCGATGACACGACTCTACCCCCAACTACGCCCTGGCACCGTCCGGACCACCACTACTCCACTAATCTATAAGGACGTAAACAGCCGATATCACCGAGAAGGTGGCAGGCTGGTACAACTCAATACAACAACAAAAACAAAAAGTGTTTATATCAGACAAAAACGCAATTCACTATCAACAACAACAATTCGATCGTAACATCGAAACTCTCAACAACCGAGAAAAAAGCGCAGAAACCATCCCTGCAGACTCAAATCTGAGCCTACGCTGGACGCCTTGGAAGATCCGACGCCACCCTCGGAGGCCTCCGACTTCACCTGGGGAGGCACCGTCAGGCTGCTCACCTATAGCCAGCCAGCCGCTGCACTGCAGCAAAAGGCCATACGTGTGGATGCAGCCTTGATCACCCGTCGGACACGACAGCCCCTACACGCACGCCAAATTCGACCAGGGGCACTTCTCATTCAATCATATAACTCCTACGACGAAGGCGTACTGACACGCATCACAGACATCACTGACATACTAATCACCATAACGCCAGCCGCACACCTCAGCACATCGCAAGGCACGACATACACTCGGGAGGTGGCCTGGATGACGAAGGAGGAACTGGCTCTCAGGTTTAATAGCCAGGGGATCTCCTCCATCTACAGGCCACCCACCCCAGCACACAAACAAGACTCACACACTCTCATACTGACTTTCAACACAAGACAGCCACCCACACATGTTGAAGCCGGCTACATTAGGTACAAGGTTACGCCACGAGCACCCCTCCCTCGACGCTGTCTGTTCTGTCAACGCTACGGACACTCGAAGAGGGAGGGGGATGCCACGACACAACACCCACATGCGCAAACTGTGCCGCATCACACGACACAAACACATGCACGAGCAGCACACTATGCTGCGTCGGTTGCGGCGGAGGCCACACCTCCCGGAACAGGGTCTGCCCTCGGTGGACAGGGAGAAAGAGATTCCCCTGTCTTGTCTACCTAGGTTGCTGAGCCCTGCCGCGGGCAAGGTCGTGGGTCAACGACCAGCAACCAACGCAGCCCACACAACAGCACAAGGCGTCCACGAAATCTACACAAACACAAACATCTCATACGACTACACCACCTACCAAAGCAACACAGACAGACCCAGAAATCATAATCAGGCCGCTACCCAAAGCACAAAACACCACACAAGCACCAAAACAAAACAAACCTCGACACAACTCACCCACCCACTCAACACAGGCACCACCCCCAGTACCACATCGCGGATAACGCAACCAGTACCAGGCCTATCAGAGCCATCGCTAACACCCCACACAGTACGCAAAAACCTACGCTTCCAATTCGAGACACTCACAGAATCAGACGACGACAACAGTTCAGACAACACCACTTCCACTACCCACGCACCTACAACACGAGCAAAAATGAGCAAAAAAACAAAAATAGTGGGAGAATGGGCACCGTCCAAATCCGTTCGACCCCCCCCCCCCCCGATGCAATTCCTAGGTACGCCACTGGGGGAGGGGGAGGGGAGGGGCTGACGCCGAAAACCGAAAGTTGCCCCCCCCCCCCAAACCAGTGGGCTAGATCCGCCAGTGTCGCTCCCTACTCTACCCATGTGTAAAGGCTATTAAAAAAGGAGAAAAAAACAAAAAACACAAACAAAACAAAACAAAAGAATAAAACAAGAAACAAAATTAAATGCCAAAACCAGAGGACAAAATAAACAAACAAGCATTTAGCAATCAAAAAAGCCCAAAGCAGTGTATATGTGTAAGCAGTGTTCTTGCAGTGTTCACAGACGGCGATGACCCGACTATACCCCCTCCCTCTACACCCCCTACGGCACCGTCCGGACCACTTCCAACAGCTCATCTCTAACCGCCTAAACAGCCGATATCACCTCACGGTGGCAGGCTGGTCAAACATAGCACACACACGCAAACCTGCTTATGTATTGGATAATTAGTATTTTGTGTTTGTTGTACAACCATTATGCATAACAAATATCACCTAATAATTATCGCACAGAATAGATTCAATATCTGCATGTCCTCAGTCGCCAATATTACGCCAATATGCACTACTAAAATATGGCCCACAAGCCGAATCGGTACCTATAATATGCCGAGACGGAATCGGCCCTATGTCGAGAAAGTGCACTAAGCTAATAGTAGATTCTAGCCGGTCGTCCACACGCTCCCTCCACGGCCTCGTCATCACGGCCAGTGTCGGCTTCATCATCACTCACGACGCGGACACCACGATTCAGAGGCACGGAGAACACCTCGTCCCCCGACAGAAAAGTCGCAAATTGACGTCTGAATTTGTTTTGGTTTCGCTAGCACTTAACACACTTTCCTTTGAAATTCTTAGCCATCAAGTGGAATTGAAGAATACGTCCCCGATTCAATTTGGTTGGTTTTGAGAGTCGAAGGGAAATTATTAATAGTAACTGACGGAGGCATTCATATTGCGCCGCGAGGGGTGAAATCGTGCAGCCGGTGCACGACAAACTACTGCAAAAAACATTTGCTGAGAATGTTTGAATTGGTCAAGAACGAAAGTTAGAGGTTCGAAGGCGATCAGATACCGCCCTAGTTCTAAACGTAAACGATGTCGACCAGCAATCCGCAACGGTCGCTACACGTCGTATTGGGATCAGTTTAGGATGCTCCGTGACAACTGTTGTATTACTGAACATTCTTAAGGTTGTTTCACGTACGTCATGCGGTGCTGACAGACGAACATTAATGCTCCTATGTAGATCCTTGGTCCGCTCTAAACTGCACTGTGCGTGCTTCGTGTATGACTGTGCTTGTACATCGGCAAAGCGAACGTTGGACACAATCCTTCACACCTCGCTGCGCATTGCTACAAGTTCCTTCCGCACATCACCAGCAGCGAGTCTTCTGGTAGAAGCCAGCGCACCGTGCCTGGCTATGCGTCGCGAACTGCTTGGTATGCGCTATGCGTGCAAGCTGCGCCAATTCCCTGACCACCCCACACATCGGTCGGTGTTTCCCGACATACCCTGGCTACGTTCAGAGGGAGGCGACAGGGGACCTCCGCACCCTTCTGTGTGAGAATCCACGCCCTCTTCGCGGGCAGTTGTATAAAACCCCGCGGGATGATGCGTGTGGCATCTTTAAAAACTCCTCCCTGGAGACTGGCCACTCCAAATATGGATGTGCCGCTGACATCTCTGAGGAAAGGTGATGCATTCCTCAATAGCATGAGCTAAGGGCACTGCAACTTATATCGTCATACCGAGACCGCACGCCGACATATACTGATGGACCAAACACGAACATTGGAGTTGGTAGCGCCTTTGCAACGAATATCGCAACTCGAACGTTTTCTCTTCCCGCGACTGCATCAGCGCGCACATCTGAACTGGTCGCTATAAACAAACCCTGAGTTGTATTGAGGTCGGACATGATGCACTACATGTTGTATATAACGACTCGCTTAGTAGCCTATTGGCGCTAAGGGAGTTTTACACATCGAGCCCAGTTGTGCAGAGCGTCTTATATAGACTCACGACGCTGAACATGATAAGTAAAAAGGTGGTATTCTGCTGGCTTCTGAGACACATGGGAATCAACGGGAATGAGGCTGCTGATACTGCAGCGAAGCATGCTGCTCGCGGTCCACGCACACGATGTCTTCCTATCCCTACGTGGGATTTCTTCCCAGGAATTGGGAGCACCGTTTTGAAGAAATAGCAGGACAGCTGGGAGTCCATGACCAATAACAAGTTAAGGAGAATCAAACACCGTCTTGGTGAGTGGTCATCGCCATCACATAGAATTAGAACACATAATTGCCGCCTGCGAATAGGTCACACATACAGCACTCGTAGTCACCTCCTGAGTGGCGACCAAAGGCCAAAGGTGCCACGCTCCACTATCAGTTAAATATATATTGGTTGCGCGTCCCGGACTTGGCCACGCGTCCCGGACTTGGCCACGTCCCGGACTTGGCCACGTCCCGGACTTGGCCACGCGTCCCGGACTTGGCCACGTCCCGGACTTGGCCACGTCCCGGACTTGGCCACGTCCCGGACTTGGCCACGTCCCGGACTTGGCCACGTCCCGGACTTGGCCACGTCCCGGACTTGGCCACGTCCCGGACTTGGCCACGTCCCGGACTTGGCCACGTCCCGGACTTGGCCACGTCCCGGACTTGGCCACGTCCCGGACTTGGCCACGTCCCGGACTTGGCCACGCGTCCCGGACTTGGCCACGTCCCGGACTTGGCCACGTCCCGGACTTGGCCACGTCCCGGACTTGGCCACGTCCCGGACTTGGCCACGTCCCGGACTTGGCCATGGACTTGGCCACGTCCCGGCCTTGGCCACGTCCCGGACTTGGCCACGTCCCGGACTTGGCCATGGACTTGGCCACGTCCCGGCCTTGGCCACGTCCCGGACTTGGCCACGTCCCGGACTTGGCCACGTCCCGGACTTGGCCACGTCCCGGACTTGGCCACGTCCCGGACTTGGCCACGTCCCGGACTTGGCCACGCGCGAAGGCGCCACTTCGGACGCACTTCAGTCTCGTTACGGGAATTACTGGAGGACGAATCACCCTTCGTTCAATCAGAACAGCTATTCCGCTTCTTCTCAGAAATCACATTTTCTGCAATATATGTGCCTCACTAATACCTTGTCTGGTATGTGGTGAAATCATTATGGTTCTACTGTACATCCTGACCGAAATGAATTCGATAATGTATGGTATATTAAGTCGTTTCGACTAGTTTTCGCTTGGATAATTCCGCATGACTGACTATGTTATGGGCGCTACGTGACCACTGCAGTCGATGCACCCCTAAACCCCAATAGGTCGCCTTTTTGACGTCTACAATCAACGACTCACTCGGGAGATAATCCTCGGGGATTTTCTCCTGAACCGACTGCAACCTATAATTAAACACATGATAATTATAACTGCCACATCCAAACGCTTTTGCACTGGTTAACGAGTCCCCTAATTCATATCTGCTGACACAGACCTCCATGTTCACTGTACGGATAATTCCACTACACTGACCTAACCCTCCTTGCAGGCAAGGACAGCTCCCCTGTCAGGGTAAGTGGGTTCAGTATGTTAACTATCTCGACTCAGTGGCCTTATGGGGATAGTGTTTTGCATAGCGACCGCTGAATCAGGTTCTCCGGTCAAAACATCTCGCCAGCCGGCTGGTCGCAGCGCCCGACCCGGCCCGGACCTCCCCGTGCCACCCTGGCCGGCCTGGCCGCCCGGCCCGGACCTCCCCGTGCCACCCTGGCCGGCCTGGCCGCCCGGCCCGGCCCAGCCCGGCCCGGACCTCCCCGTGCCACCCTGGCCGGCCCGGCCCGGCCCGACCCGGCCCGCACCTCCCCGTGCCACCCTGGCCGGCCTGGCCCGGCCCGACCCGGCCCGGACCTCCCCGTGCCACCCTGGCCGGCCTGGCCGCCCGGCCCGGCCCAGCCCGGCCCGGACCTCCCCGTGCCGCCCTGGCCGGCTGGTCGCAGCGCCCGGCCCGGGCCGCACCTCCCCGTGCCGCCCTGGCCGGCCGCCGCACCCGCCTACCGGCATACAACTGATCACTACAGATGCAGGCGCAGCTTGGCGCGGCTGAAATTTGCGGTACATTTAGCTAATGGATCGCTGTCTTATTTGGCATTGGTCTATGGTTGTTCGCATTTGCGCACTTTTTAAAACCTTTATTGGAACTTGGAGGTACTAAAAATTTCAACGAATATTCGAATGACTTATTGTATGGTCGAAGGGAGCATTTGTGAACCATTCGATTCACTTTTAAATCGCTTAATGCAATGATGAGAATGTTCGCAATTATCACTATGTCTCAGCCGAGTTTTTAGAATGCGTCTTACGTTATTGAGTCGTCAAAATTTGACATGTGTGCATGTGAAGATGTGCATCATTTTATGCACGCGTCATGCCCATCTTCGCGGTCCTGCTACTGTGTCAAACCATGGACAAATTATCATGAACTAAGAACTGTGACCTGGTCTACTCCAGACATCTGTTGATGCAATTGCATCACAAAAAAATAATGCAAAAAAATATTTTCCGTTTTTTTTTTGCATGATTTCTGCGTTTCTGTCCAGTTTTCCCTTCAGTTGCTACAGTGTCCATTGGGATGACTCAAATCCTTATGGAGGTGGCTCAAAAGAAATATGGTTTGGCTTGAGCCTTTCCAAAACTATGCACGACACCCGTGCCATAAAATATATAAATGATCATCCACAACACATATTCTTTATTGCGCTTGCATAAAAACAATGTTGTCATCTGAATTTTATGAGGGCCTGTGATTCAATAAACATTTTTCAGCTGGTGCGTGATTGGATGTCAGGGTTGTTCCTTACCAATTCGGTGAAGTTGTGAGTATGAGCAGAAAATACCTTGCCCTTTTGAAAGAGAATTCGCGTAAGATTTACATAGTAATGGTCATGCTGAAGGCTGACATTGATAAAATAAGGAGAAAACTTAGTTACTTAATAGTTAATACCAGCTTCCGGGGGAACTAACTAAATTTGCGCATAGAAAATTAACCAATGGCTGCATGCACATGTTTTATGCATATGTTTTAGATGTCATAAAAGTCCGTTTTTTTCCAGGTGTGGTCGCCCCCCCCCCCCCCCAAAAAAAAAAAAAAAAAAAAATAAAAATAAAAATAAAAATAATAATAATAATAATAATAATAATAATAATAATAATAATAATGGCAGGTGGGGTGCGGACCCAACGGACCCCACCCGTGGCGACTCCCATGCCAGTAGAGCTACTGGCATGAGCTCTCCAAAATACTACGCCCGAGTTGCACACTTCAGCGCACGTACATCAGAAAAAGCCTATGTCATGCTACGCAGACTGACATGCCAACGGGATGACGGCGTGGTGGCAGGGCTGGCGTTTATAGAGGCAGCACTTGCAGTAAACGCGGCGCGCCAGGCCCAAACAGTCCACCGTGACCCTGGCTCAGTCAGTTCAGCAGCAAAATCTGTACAGGACTCGTTATGTTTGTGTGCGGATGCACAAGTTGTGCGGTATGTCTTGCGATGTGGTGCGGCCATTGCTGTTGAGCTTTACTCACCATGTACGGATTGATTATTATAATTAAGATGTAGGTTGAATGTTCTAATTAGGGTCCAGGTTGATTATTATAATAAGGGTGAAGGTTAATAATTATAATTAGGGTGCAGGTTTATTATTATAATTAGGGTGGAGGTTCGTGAGACACTCGGGGACGGTTGTGCTCTTTTAATGCGGCCTGATCAGTTAGAATCGTGAGCATTACTATCGGACATGGCTTACCATGTTTTGGGCGTTTTCACAGTCGCCGTTCAGACTTGGTTTCGGAACGCAGCAGCAGAGCCGGGTTGCCGTCGCATCACCCAGGCTGCCTGCCTTGAATAATCCGTTTATTCGGCTGTACATTCCCGTCAAATTACCTGCCCATTGATCTCATGTTCCTGTTAATTGCTTCCATATTGAACCCACATGCTCCTGTCCATTACTTGCCTATTGATTCCACGCTACTGGTGATTACCTCTCATCCCATCCTTGTGTCCCACAATCATGGTCCAGCTCCACGTCTACCTTTGGGGCATTGAAGTCCATGCCAACTGGCTGGACACACTCGTGGCTTTGTCACAGTGAGCAGAAATCATACCCACGCATACACACGCATGTTGACTGTCCCTCAATAGCCACTGCAGCGGAGTTGTCACCGTGTAATGCACAGGTGACTCTCAGCGGAGATGGGCACAGGTGACTCTCAGCAGAGATGGGCACAGGTGACTCTCAGCGGAGATGGGCACAGGTGACTCTCAGCGGAGATGGGCACAGGTGACTCTCAGCGGAGATGGGCACAGGTGACTCTCAGCGGAGATGGGCACAGGTGACTCTCAGCGGAGATGGGCACAGGTGACTCTCAGCGGAGATGGGCACAGGTGACTCTCAGCGGAGATGGGCACAGGTGACTCTCAGCGGAGATGGGCACAGGTGACTCTCAGCGGAGATGGGCACAGGTGACTCTCAGCGGAGATGGGCGCAGGTGACTCTCAGCGGAGATGGGCACAGGTGACTCTCAGCGGAGATGGGCACAGGTGACTCTCAGCGGAGATGGGCACAGGTGACTCTCAGCGGAGATGGGCACAGGTGACTCTCAGCGGAGATGGGCACAGGTGACTCTCAGCGGAGATGGGCACAGGTGACTCTCAGCGGAGATGGGCACAGGTGACTCTCAGCGGAGATGGGCACAGGTGACTCTCAGCGGAGATGGGCACAGGTGACTCTCAGCGGAGATGGGCACAGGTGACTCTCAGCGGAGATGGGCACAGGTGACTCTCAGCGGAGATGGGCACAGGTGACTCTCAGCGGAGATGGGCACAGGTGACTCTCAGCGGAGATGGGCACAGGTGACTCTCAGCGGAGATGGGCACAGGTGACTCTCAGCGGAGATGGGCACAGGTGACTCTCAGCGGAGATGGACACAGGTGACTCTCAGCGGAGATGGGCTCGCGGAGCAGCGGAGTTGGGCTGACGGAGCAGCGGAGTTGAGCTAATGGAGCAGTGGAGTTGGGCTGACGGAGCAGCGGAGTTGGGCTGACGGAGCAGCGGAGCTGGGCTCGCGGAGCAGTGGAGCTGGGCTGACGGAGCAGCGGAGTTGGGCTGACGGAGCAGCGGAGTTGGGCTAATGGAGCAGCGGAGTTGGGCTAATGGAGCAGTGGAGTTGGGCTCACGGAGCAGTGGAGTTGGGCTCACGGAGCAGCGGAGTTGGGCTGACGGAGCAGCGGAGTTGGGCTAATGGAGCAGCGGAATTGGGCTCACGGAGCAACGGAGTTGGGCTCGCGGAGCAGCGGAGTTGGGCTAATGGAGCAACGGAGCTGGGCTCAAGGAGCAGCGGAGTTGGGCTGACGGAGCAGCGGAGTTGAGCTAATGGAGCAGTGGAGTTGGGCTGATGGAGCAGCGGAGTTGGGCTGACGGAGCAGCGGAGCTGGGCTCGCGGAGCAGTGGAGCTGGGCTGACGGAGCAGCGGAGTTGGGCTGACGGAGCAGCGGAGTTGGGCTAATGGAGCAGCGGAGTTGGGCTAATGGAGCAGTGGAGTTGGGCTCACGGAGCAGTGGAGTTGGGCTCACGGAGCAGCGGAGTTGGGCTGACGGAGCAGCGGAGTTGGGCTAATGGAGCAGCGGAATTGGGCTCACGGAGCAACGGAGTTGGGCTCGCGGAGCAGCGGAGTTGGGCTAATGGAGCAACGGAGCTGGGCTCAAGGAGCAGTGGAGCTGGGCTCACGGAGCAGTGGAACTGGGTTCACGGAGCAGTGGAGCTGGGTTCACGGAGCAGTGGAGCTGGGCTCACGGAGCAGCGGAGTTGGGCTAACGGAGCAGCGGAATTGGGCTCACGGAGCAGCGGAGTTGGGCTCGCGGAGCAGCGGAGTTGGACTCGCGGAGCAGTGGAGCTGGGCTGACGGAGCAGCGGGGCAGCTCCAGTCTTATCGCACGCACTGCAGCTGTTTTGCAGGAGCAGTGCGGATGTACTGCAAAGTCATGTGGCCGCACAGGGCCGTGGCCAGCAGACTGGGCGGCCGGGTCACTGGAATGGAGCATCGCCTGCTTGACGACGGGAAGGGAGGGGCAAATGACAAATGCATGTGGCTGCAAAACGTGTTAGTATTGGGTGCCAGGTTTTGTGTACTAATTTGCCTAATAATGGCCTTGCACGCCACATTGGTGAACAGGGGTCGTTAGTTTTGATTACGGGCATTTTTTTTTTAAAGTTGCCATTAGCTATGTCCGAACATTCGTCAAACTGTGCCTTTGCGTTGTAGCTGGTGTAGCTGGTGTGGCTGGCATAGATCATTGTTGGCTATTTGCTGGGGTTGAGCACAAATGCTTTCAGTTTCACTTCAAATTCGAAAAGATGACTTAATACGTGATTGCATGTCATCATCGCTCTAACATAACATGTTGAATATTGTCTCCTATGCACAAATACACAGTACCTACGTATTTGTACCTATGAGAGCAAAAGTTCAGAGAACACTTAAGGTGAGGCAGGGAGTCGCAAAGTGGGAGACGGCGGGTGCCGTCGCCCCCCCCGGGCTCGTGCTGAATCTTCTACGAGGTTTTGCGACCCTGTAGATACGCTGAGAATCTAAAACATGTTCATTTCACAACCAGTCGCTCAAAATCAACACCATTTGTCCCATTGCCTGCATTTTCATATTTTCCAAACCATCAGGAGGGAATTATATATTAATATAAAGTTATCCTTTAGTTGGTATTATTTATGAAGTATTTTATTGGCATGCATGTCGGATCTGATAGCCTCGCGACCCATGAGCGGCGTTGCAGTGTCGCGCCGGTACGCTACAAACCCCGATGTGCCTGGTGAAGGCGGCTGTGCGAAAGGTTTGAAATTATGCGACCCACATGTGGAATTCGCATTTGGAGCCTTTTGTAATAAAATGATCTTTGAAGTACTTTGAATTAATTGCGAATGATTATGTTACTTAATTTTGTTTTACTTTTGGACATCAGTTCTGAAATTAGTAAATTTCTGATCTTGTATAATGTATGGCGCATCAATAGACTATCGCGTCCGGTTCCCGGAGGTCAAGGTTGAGTCTGCTTTGTGCGTGTTTTATCCATTTTCGTCATGTCAGGTTCAAAAGGGTTTGCCGTGGGAAGCTATGACGGTCCTTGACTTTCGGCTGCGTCAAACACTAGAAAAGTGATGCAAAAACAACTGTGGCGGCGGCAGCCTGCCGGACGATTTCCTCCGCTTTTGGAAGGAAGCTGGATGTTCTCTAAATTGTAAGTTGATGTTAGCGTGAAAATCATGAGCCTAACCCCATGAACATGCCAATGTGGTATCAACAAATAGCAATATAAGATGTTGTCTGCTACTAGGTAGGCCCAGGGACGGGTCCAGGAATTGTCATGGGGGCACTCGTCTGGAGGGGCGCCATTTCTTCGGAGGGACACCAATGCGAAAGTACTTGAATGGGCGCCTTCGGCTGGAAATTAGTTAATCGGGGGAGGAGGGGGCGGGATGCATTCGAGTACACTAAAGACGCGCATTTTCCTCTCAGGAGGACGCTTTTTCCTTCCGGTGGGGCGCCATTTCTCTCCGAGGGGCGCCTCTGGCTAAAAAAAAGTCCGTTGGGCGGGGTGGAGGGAGGGTGTGTAGTAAAGCGCTCCCAGAGTGGGGGGGGGCTTCTCTTGGCCTGAGTGACGCCACCTGTCGTGTGAAGGGGCACATACCCCAGTGCTCTCTGCATCCGCCCCTGGGTAGACACCGTCCATAACGCTCACCAGCACGGGGGACATCCCCCCCCTTCGGTATTTTTTTTCGAGGCCAACTTCTGAAAGCCTGACCGAATCGCACTCACATTTTGCACAGCCCGAAGCATCCTGTCGTCACTTTTGGTGAGAAACTCGTGCCATCCTGTGGCGAAGGGCTTACTGCCGGACTGCTGTTGTCGGGTCCTTAAGGACGTCTACCACACCGTATGTAATTGTCCACGGAGTCACTGTGGACAAAGATAGACAGGCCAGCAGCACTTTTATGGTCAACGAGGCGGTTCTCGAGCCTTTAAGAACGTCTGCGAGCCCCTACGAACACGTATAGGCCCTTGTGGGCGTCTACGGGCCTTTACAAAGTTATACGTGCACTTACGAACGCCTACTGGGCCTTGCGAACTTCTATGGGCCTTTACGAACGTGTACGGGCGTTTACAGACGCCTACGGGCCCTTACGAATGTCTGCCGGCCCTTACAAACGTTTAAGGGCCCTTGCGGACGTCTACGGGACCTTACGAATGTCTGCCGGCCCTTACAAACGTTTAAGGGCCCTTGCGGACGTCTACGGGCCCTTACGAATGTCTGCCGGTCCGTACAAACGTTTAAGGGCCCTTGCGGACGTCTACGGTCCCTTACGAATGTCTGCCGGCCCTTACAAACGTTTAAGGGCCCTTGCGGACGTCTACGGGACCTTACGAATGTCTGCCGGCCCTTACAAACGTTTAAGGGCCCTTGCGGACGTCTACGGGCCCTTACGAATGTCTGCCGGCCCTTACAAACGTTTAAGGGCCCTTGCGGACGTCTACGGGCCCTTACGAATGTCTGCCGGCCCTTACAAACGTTTAAGGGCCCTTGCGGACGTCTACGGGACCTTACGAATGTCTGCCGGCCCTTACAAACGTTTAAGGGCCCTTGCGGACGTCTACGGGCCCTTACGAATGTCTGCCGGCCCGTACAAACGTTTAAGGGCCCTTGCGGACGTCTACGGTCCCTTACGAATGTCTGCCGGCCCTTACAAACGTTTAAGGGCCCTTGCGGACGTCTACGGGACCTTACGAATGTCTGCCGGCCCTTACAAACGTGTAAGGGCCCTTGCGGACGTCTACGGGCCCTTACGAATGTCTGCCGGCCCTTACAAACGTTTAAGGGCCCTTGCGGACGTCTACGGGCCCTTACGAATGTCTGCCGGCCCTTACAAACGTTTAAGGGCCCTTGCGGACGTCTACGGGACCTTGTGAAATGTCTGCCGGCTCTTACGAACGTCAAAGGGCTCTTCGAACGTGTATGGGCTCTTACGAACGCTTACAAGTTCCTACGACTGCCTACGGTCGCTATTACGAACGGCTGCCGGTCTGCGAAAGTCTAGGGGCCCTTGCAAGCGTTTACTTACCCCTTACCACATACTGAAAGAAGCTAAAAATGAAAATATAACTTTATTACTAAAAGCAAAAACGGGCCCTTTACAAAAAAAAACGTGGCCGAAATCAGGGGATTTTAATGTTTGCGGTAGTCCAGGCCCGCCTCGCAAAATTATCCCCTCCTTGGGCAATTCCTTGCTATGTCCCTCAGGTGAGGTGCACTAAAAATCATTTCAAAACACTTCATCTCTGAACATTTCAACTTCAAATTTGCGCGGGCGCAACTTATAGGACCCGGCTGGTAACCCGCCCTGGAATGTGTCTCACGGGACGAAAATGCTGCTGCACCCATATATCTCGACATTTATTGGATTTAACGAGCTACTAATTGAAGATGTGGCCAGCGAAACAGAGATGTCAAACCAATCGCTTCGTGTGACATCCCACAGTGGACGGAGGCGTCCACAAATCCAAACAGCCAACTGACAAACGGTAGACGGAAGTCGGGACCGACACGTCCTTGGTCGCCCGTGTCCTGCCATCACCGCCACACACACGTGACGCGCACATCCATGCAGCCGGCTCGATCTGCAGCACGGCGGGCGGTGGTCACACCGCGGCGGGTCAATTCGTACTCCTGCCGTGTCGGCCATCACACACCGGCTCGGCCGGCAACGGCAGCAGCTGGCCGGCTGGCTGGCTGGCTGGCTGGCTGGCTGGCTGGCTGGCTGGCTGGATGGCTGGCTGGCTGGCTGGCTGGCTGGCTGGCTGGCTGGCTGGCTGGTGGCTGGCTGGCTGGTTGGCTGGCTAACTAGCTGGCTGGCTAGCTGGCTGGCTAGCTGGCTGGCTGGCTGGCTGGCTGGCTGGCTGGCTGGTGGCTGGCTGGCTGGTTGGCTGGCTAACTGGCTGGCTGGCTAGCTGGCTGGCTGGCTGGCTGGCTGGCTGGCTAGCTGGCTGGTGGCTGGCTGGCTGGTGGCTGGCTGGCTGGTTGACTGGCTAACTGGCTGGCTGGTTGGCTGGCTGGCTGGCTGGCTGGCTGGCTGGCTGGCTGGCTGGCTGGCTGGCTGGCTGGCTGGCTGGCTGGCTGGCTGGCTGGCTGGCTGGCTGGCTGGCTGGCTGGCTGGCTGGCTGGCTGGCTGGCTGGCTGGCTGGCTGGCTGGCTGGCTGGCTGGCTGGCTGGCTGGCTGGCTGGCTGGCTGGCTGGCTGGCTGGCTGGCTGGCTGGCTGGCTGGCTGGCTGGCTGGCTGGCTGGCTGGCTGGCTGGCTGGCTGGCTGGCTGGCTGGCTGGCTGGCTGGCTGGCTGGCTGGCTGGCTGGCTGGCGGCATGGCAACGTGGGCGTCGCGGCGTGGCAGAGTAACAGCGTGGCGGCGTGGCCCAGGTCGCTCGTGCCCACCCCCGACCTCCCGACTCCCAGGCCAATACGATCCAATGCGTCGCGTGACTATTTTCGGCCGGCGCCGGCCCGGTTGGTGCTCCACACGTGCCCGTGATCACGTGGTGCAACTGAGCCGGCGAGCACGCCGAGCGGGGCTGCAGGCGGGCTGTGGCTTCCGGCAGACCACCCCACATGACGCCACACAAGCCAGCTGGGCTGCTTAGCTGATGTCTACCGTGTAGATAAGCGGGGCTGCAGGCGGGCTGTGGCTCTCAGACCACCCCACATGACGCCACACAAGCCAGCTGGGCTGCTTAGCTGGTGTCTACCGTGTATATAAACGGGTATCTACTGTGTAGATACCCGCTTATCCACCCGTGTAGGGAATCTACCATGTAGATAAGCGGTTACCTACCGTGTATATATGCGGGTATCTACCGTTTAGATGAGCGGGTATCTACCGTGTATATAAGAGGATATTCACCGTGTAAATCAGCGGGTATCCACCGCGTAGAACAGCGGATATCTACCATGTAGATAAGTGGTTTTACCATGTAGATAAGCGGTTGCCTGCCATGTAAATAAGCGAGTATCTATCGTGTAGATAGCGGGTATCTACCATATGGTTAAGCGGGTATCTACCGTGTAGATAAGCAGATATCTACCGTATAGATAAGCGGGTATTTGCCGTGTAGATCATAGGCGTAGGAACAGGGGGCTAGGGGGTCATGGCCCTCCCACTTTTCAAAGTGAGGGGGCAAACAATGGTAGCTGGCCCTCCCACTTTTGAGCCATTTAAATTTAATAAAAGGCAGCATGCACACATTTGAATATGTGAAAAAGTGCCTGCCATCCATAACTAAATAAAAGTTGCACTGCAAAATAGAGATTCCGAAAAATAAATGTCCGAGCCAGGAAAATCGCTCCTTAGCTCAAACATACCACCGGATGCCTTAACAAATCGCATACGGCACCGAAAAACGCACTGGAGCCCGAAAAATCGCCGCGGGACACCAAAAGAAATGTCGCCGGGGGCCCGTAAAAATCAGGCCGTGGCTCGGACTTTACATAATTCAGGAGAAGTCAGCAAAAATTGCGTCGAGCCCAGAAAACTGGCGTCGGATTCCCCGGGAACCACGCGCCTGGGCCCCAAAAGTCGCGACGGGACCCCGAGAAATTATACAGGAGCCCCCAATATCGTGCTGGGGTCCCACAAATGAGAGCGAGGAACCCCAAACAAACACAGGGGTATCCTAAGAGCACAACTGGAGGACGAAAATGCACCTGGCCCTCCAAAGTGTACCGACTCTGGCAAAAAGCGGCAGGGCCTTAAAGGGGACGAGTGGTCTAGGGGTAAGATGCTCGTCTCACAATCGAAAGATTGTGGGTTCGAGTCTCACCTGTCGCTACTCTTCGCCCGCGACCAATCGGCGTGAGATATTTGCGACGCTATATGACTCAACAGTCGACGTGTCGTAAAAATAAATAACCGGGCAGGGCCTTAAAAACCATACACATTTGTTTTGTTTTTTTAAACACACGAACACCATACAATTCTGTTAGCCTGCCAATCTTGGTCTGCCACACACCGGATCAAATAATTTTCAGCCAGCGATCTTCTGTTTCTTTTCTGTTTCTCATCCTTTTAAACATCAATCATGAGACTTCTTTTGCCATGGGCCAGAAAGTAAGCTACGTTCTTGCTTATTCTTTCTCCTCACCAACATCGGCGACATTTACAACGGGGAACATCTTAGGGACGTATAGTACTATATCATGGAAACTAGAGCACACCACATACTCATTATTGAGGCTGTAATAAGCTTGCACCCCCCCCACCCCAACCCCACCCTCTGGCCCACGCATCAACTCGTGAAGAAGCCCACGCGCGTACAGACTGTAAACCTCCGGGATGGCACACGGTGCACTTCAAAAACGCTTCTCGACATCGCGATCTCCAACGCCACCGATACAATTTTGGCTTGTGACGTCATGGAGGTGCACATCAGTGACCACCGGGCAGTCACAGTCACAGCTAAAATAAACCGTCCGTCGTTTCAACGCCAAAAGATCACTCTTCAGCGCACCCGTCACCTCCTCCCTGGTCAGCTGCCCCTAGCTTTTCTCATGGTGGACTGGTCTGGCCTGTATGAGGCCAACACAGTTGACGGCAAGTGGGACGCATGGTTGAACATCTGGAAATGCGTCATGGATGCTCACTGCCCTACCGTCACGAAGTTCGCGAATCGCCGCTCAGTGCCACCCTGGATCGCTGAGAATGCTGACCTCCGCGCCCTGACCCTTCGACGTGACTGGGCTCACAGCCAAGCGGACCGATCCGGGAGTGACGAGGATTGGCAACTCTACCATGAGCTAAATCAACGGACCTCCACTGAGCTCGTGGTCGCCAAAAGCCGTTTCTTCGATCGGACTTTGGAAGAAAATGGCAACGTCTGGCCGCACGTTAGACGTCATCTCTTTCAGAAGAAGACAACTCCACCATCAACTGAACCATCACGTTCCAACCAGGAGAAGGAGTTGTTCGCTGACGACCAAAACCGGCATTTTTCTTCAACTGGCAAGCGCGTGGCTGCTGCTTTGCATTCTTTAGGGGATTTAGGCCCAAATACAGCGCATCAACCTCGCCCTCCGCGCGTTGTTAGCTCAGCATTCAAGCTGAAGCCCGCCACTCTTCCCGAACTCTCTCATGCCCTGCGTGATTTAAATCCTACCAGTGCTCGTGGTAACGACAATGTGTCCCTGAAATTGCTCAATATGTCGTTTCCTTCGGTGTGTGTACATATTTTGCACATAATCAACTTTAGTTTATCGTCATGTACTTTTCCGGAACTGTGGAAGTTGGCTGAAATCGTACCAATCTTCAAGAAAGGCTGCCCTGACGATCCCAAGTGTTATAGGCCCATCTCGATCTTGAGTAACGTGTCAAAACTGTGCGAGAAGATAGTAGTCAACCAGCTCACTGCGTATCTCCACCGAAATTGTCTTCTTAACAACTCGCAACATGCCTATCGACCACTTCACTCTACTGAAACTGCCCTTGCTGATGTAGTAGCTTATGTCACAAATTGCATCGAAAGGCGCCGCGTTTGTCTGCTCGCATCAGTAGATTTGTCTAGTGCCTTCGATTGCGTGTCTCATAGCCGACTCTTGACCAAATTAGAGTGGTACGGCATCGACAGCTCTTGGTTTAGATCTTACCTTTCAAATCGCAGACAGGTAGTTCGGCCCGGAAGACTTGTATGCAACGTATCCTGTGGTGTTCCACAAGGAAGTTTGTGTGGTCCAATTCTGTTTTTGTTGTACACAAATGATCTTCTCTCACACATAGGTGATGTCTTTAAAGTCGTTGCTTACGCTGACGACACACAGGCGATGTTGTCATCGAAATTGGAGGACATAATGTATGCCAAACGCCGTCTCGAATCGTGCCTGGAAACTATGTGCTCGTGGTACCGTGTAAATCTTCTCAAGCTCAACCCATCTAAAACGCAATTTGTGATTTTTGGTTCTCGCCAGATGATCGCGCGGCTGCCTACCATCAGCCTCTCTGTTCTTGGATCGGATATTTCACGTGTCTCATCTATCAAAAACCTGGGTGTGACCATGGACGAATCGTTAACATGGAGTGAACAAATTGGCGATATTGCTAAGAAATGTAACCGCATCATCTTTCCTCTAGCCAAGCATGTACGTTCTCTTACTGAAGAAACGCTGTCGAAGTTAGTGCTTGCACTGGTTTTCCCCATGTAATGTACTGTTGCTCAATCTGGTCTGCTGCATGTGACACCGAGCGCGTGCGAATCCAAAAAGTCATAATGAGGGCGGCTAGGATCATAACTAGGACCTCTCGCTATGGTCATATATCGCATGTTATTGAGCGGTTAGGCTGGCCTAGCTTACAACGCTTTGTCGACATTAGGGATTGCTCACTGGTTCATCTTGCAGTGCATCACTCGGGAGCACCCGAAACCCTGCGTGATCTTGTGACATTGAGAAGTGACGTCAGCTCTCGATCTACGCGATCAACACCGTTTTCAGTAGAGCGCCCACGCCTGAAAACTTCTTTTGCGCAACGCTCTTTCATGTACCGTGCTGCAGTTCTTTGGAACAGTCTCCCCGAGGAAGTTAGGGCCGAGAATATGCGACTGGCTTTTAAGTTTAAGCTGAAGGAGGCGCTGAAAAGAGCTGTACGTGGGAATGTTTGAGTATTGTATGCATGTGTTTTTAATGTTTTAGTAGCCTCCTGTCCCACCCCTTTTTTTTAAAGCGTTTTTGACATTTGATACTGAGTATCTCTTGGTACCAATACAAGGATTGATTGATAACCCACCCCCTACACACATAGCGGAAGTTGAATAAATTTTGTGTGAACGGCAATAGGTACTAATGGTTTCACTTGCACCAGGACGATAAACCTATTATTACAAAAGAATCCATCGGTCGTGAATAGAAGTCGAAGTTCAGAGTGAAGTGTGAATTTGAAAGTACTTATACTGCGATGATAGTTCTTTTTCAGTACCACGTGTTGCTGTTAGCCATAGGCGCGTCCAGGGGGCCTGCCCCATCCCTCTTGGGGGTGAATGTTGTGTGTTCACTATTAAAATTATCGGGTTCTCTATCCAACAGTGGTCAGCCGTGGCACTTTGCGAAATCCTGGGTGCGCCCCGCTGTTGACCCTGCCCCCCACCACTTTTTCAGACGTTCCTACGCCTATGGTGTAGATCAGCGGGTATCTACCGTGTAGATCAGCGGGTATCTATCGTTGTCGGCAGAGAACGGAGCAGCCCATTGCAACTGGCTTCGGTGTTCGAGGCATGTGGCGAGTTGTTGACGGAGTACCATATGTGACATGGCGCGCCGGAAGTTTGGCGCGCCAGAAGTGTGGCGCACCGCGACAAGCTCGTTCTCTGAACCATGTTTAGGAATACTTCATGGGAGATGTGGTAATGGGAGCTGTGAAAAGTAAAGATTTCAATAATAGGTGTGATTGTGACGGAGGAGAGCAGGACTTTGAACGCTCACATTAAGATATTCATGTTTTAACGGTTGACAGTCAGGTCACTCAGTTCGACTTGAGAGCCAGCATGATGCGCCATCAGGCCCACCGGACAATCAACGGCAAGTGTTGAAGGCGCAGCTCGGTCCCACGTTGGCCATTGTGTATCACACTGGAGGGCGTTTCCTGTAGCGCTTCAACGGCCGCCTGTCTTCAAACTGTATGAAGAGCTAATGTGACCTCAGATACGACGCATATATCGCATATTTTCACGCACAGAAACAAAATGATCAAACGTATTCACCATATGTTTTGGCTACACGCCGTCCGGTTTACCATCCCGCTGCATTGCGTGGTACGCCAAAGACCACCTGGTGACTAGGCTAGATGCGATGTGTCTGGCAGGCTGCACACGAGCACGCCACCAAACACAGTCTGTGAGCAGGTCTGTGTGCTTCACAGGAAGCCTGCCAGGAAAGTCCGGGAAAATCCAAAGGAAGAACTGATGGTAGAGACTAAAGAGAGTGGATTAAAATGCTAGAAGAATGAGAGAGAGAGAGAGAAAGGGAGAAAGAGAGAGAGAGAGAGAGAGAGAGAGAGAGAGAGAGAGAGAGAGAGAGAGAGAGAGAGAGAGAGAGAGAGAGAGAGAGAGAGAGAGAGAGAGAGAGAGGAGAGGCAGAGGCAGAGGGAGAGAGCAGAGGCAGAGACAGAGGCAGAGAGCAGAGGCAGAGGCAGAGGCAGAGGGAGAGGGAGAGGCAGAGCAGAGGCAGAGGAGAGGCGGGGAGGAGAGGAGAGGCAGAGGCAGAGGCAGAGGCAGAGGCAGAGGCAGAGGCAGAGGCAGAGGCAGAGGCAGAGGCAGAGAGAGACACATGAAACGTAGCATGGAAGCCAGTGGTGTTTGAGACAAGCGCAGTTGTCTGGTCGGGTGGAGCCAGATCGGGTGGCTCGTGTAGTGAACTTTCTTTCGTACATATAAGTAAAGTCGCTGGAGCTTCGCATTCTTCGGTACGTAGCTTTTATGGCGTGGGTGCATGCACAACAATAGCCACGTTTGGGCCTCACCTTGGTTCGCGATCAGGGAAGTCGAATATTCAACGCTACATGCTTAACTCAGGGCCGTTGTTTTCTGAAATTATTGCGGGGAAATGCATGGAGAGGATCGGCGGGCCCGAATGGCTTGGGGACCCACCCCATAGGGTCTTACGTCAAAAGCTAAAGCTATTGTGAGATGGAGGAGGGGGAACAAGACCACCTCACATGCATACCTTCAAATTGACACTCCTGGCTGAAGGTTAGATTATGGGGTTTAAGTAGAGATATCTACTTAAACCCCAGCATCCCACCAGCCATTTAAAGAGAGGGCTAGCGCCCAAGCATCCCACCAGCGATTTAGGGAAGTGATGGCGCCCCAGCATCCCACCGGCGGTTTTAGGGAAGTGATGGCTCCCCAGCATCCCACCGATGGTTTTAAGGAAGGGATAGTGCCCCAGCATCCCACCGATGGTTTTAAGGAAGGGATAGTGCCCCAGCATCCCACCGGCGGTTTTAGGGAAGTGATGGCGCCCCGGCATCCCACAGGTAGTTTTATGGAAGCGATAACGCCCCAGCATCCCAACAGCGGTTTTACGGTAGAGATAGCGCCCCAGCATCCCACCGGTAGTTTTAGGGAAGGGATAGCGCCCCAACATCCTACCGGTGGTTTTAGGAAAGGGTCCCCAATATGGCAGGATCTCATCTGGCAAGGTTTGTCTGGAGGGACTTACAATTGACTTCAATGGGGCCAAATCCCAGCCTTCCAAGTTCGCTCCCTCCCCCAGTAATGCTCAAGCAATGGGCTGCAGCAGGTAACACCTTAGATTCCTTGCAGCATGGGTGTGTCCTCTGTCCCAGGATGGGGATAGAAGTGTATCGGTTTTTACCATTTCCGTGGAAAATCAACTTTACGGTCAGATTTAGGCCACACTTTAGGAATGCCTTAATCCAGTCAGTCGCGAAATGTCAGCGTGTCTAAATACTGATTCAGCTTCCCATCTTATTAGATTTGTCGGAGCATCACCTTTCAATCAACTGAATATACTTGGACAAGGGAGCGACATCAGTCCAGCGGTGCCCCAGCTGCAGGCGATGGTTTCCCAGATGCTATCGCGGTGACGACGATCAGGAAGTGTGTCCGTCCTCGTCTCTGAGGATACCGGTCTGATGGGATGTCAGTCCGGCTGTGGCCCAGCTACAGACGATGGTTCCCCGGATATTACTCAGGTGATGATGGTCAGGTGGCGTGTCTGTTCTCGTCTCTGAGGATGCTGGTCCGATGGGATGTCAGTCCGGCTGTGGCCCAGCTACAGACGATGGTTCCCCGGATATTATTCAGGTGATGACGGTCAGGTGGCGTGTCTGTTCTCGTCTCTGAGGATGCTGGTCCGATGGGATGTCAGTCCAGCTGTGGCCCAGCTACAGACGATGATTCCCCGGATATTATTCAGGTGATGATGGTCAGGTGGCGTGTCTGTTCTCGTCTCTGAGGATGCTGGTCCGATGGGATGTCAGTCCGGCTGTGGCCCAGCTACAGACGATGGTTCCCCGGATATTATTCAGGTGATGACGGTCAGGTGGCGTGTCTGTTCTCGTCTCTGAGGATGCTGGTCCGATGGGATGTCAGTCCAGCTGTGGCCCAGCTACAGACGATGGCTCCCCGGATGCTGTCGTGGTGACGACGGTCAGATGGCATGTCCGCCGTCGTCTCTGAGGAGACAGGTCCGATGCGATACCAGCTCGGCCGGATGGCGTGTGGAGCCGGCAGCAGCTCGTGTCTGTAATACCAGCTCGGCCGGATGGCGTGTTGAGCCGGGGGCAGCTCGTGTCTGTAATACCAGCTCGGCCGGATGGCGTGTGGAGCCGGCAGCAGCTCGTGTCTGTAATACCAGCTCGGCCGGATGGCGTGTGGAGCCGGCGGCAGCTCGTGTCTGTAATACCAGCTCGGCCGGATGGCGTGTGGAGCCGGCGGCAGCTCGTGTCTGTAATACCAGCTCGGCCGGATGGCGTGTGGAGCCGGCAGCAGCTCGTGTCTGTAATACCAGCTCGGCCGGATGGCGTGTGGAGCCGGCGGCAGCTCGTGTCTGTTATACCAGCTCGGCCGGATGGCGTGTGGAGCCGGCAGCAGCTCGTGTCTGTAATACCAGCTCGGCCGGATGGCGTGTGGAGCCGGCAGCAGCTCGTGTCTGTAATCGGCGCCGCGCGCGGCCTCGGGCGAGGTCGGCACCACCGGCGCCAGTACCGAACTGCGCCGCAAACTGTCTCCTATCGTCCACTGTCGGCCGTGCCTGCTGAAATCCCTGTGTAGAGGACCGTACAGTTCGTGTTGTCCGTGCAGTTCCGATTTGGAGTTCAGTGCAAGCCTCTGTCGAAGTCGGAATGAAGCGGTGTGGGTGTGTTATCTTCGTCAGTTGTATTGACGCCGCCACCTGTAGATAAGTGTGGGGAGATTCTGAAGACTTCATCTATCGAAGCATGTCTTGAGTAGAATGTTTAAGAAGTACCTAAGGACTGGCTTTTTCACGTTGGTTCTTTCCGTGTAACGGCCGTGGCCTGTGATACCAAGTCCCAGATTAGGAGTGGGGTAATGTACTACTTGACCCCGGCTGTTGCACCATTAGGTCAGCGGTTTGAAGGCTTACCTAACATCCAAACAGATACGCTATGTGATACAAAAACAATTTCTGATGTCGAAGTTTCTACTTCTCTTTGTTATAATCTTTGTGAAAAACATTGAGTGAGGTGGGGCTAAGGAATAGGGTGTTCAAATTTGTTAACGACATCAAGCTGGTAGGAGTGGCTAACAAAAGTGATCAATCTAGTAATAATTCAACTAGACCTGGCGGACCTAGAAGTGGGCTGATGAATGGCAGGTGTATTTAGCTATTAAAATTGTAAGGTTATGCATCTGGGGAAACGTAAGGGTCAATCAACTCAGTTTTCCGTAGCATATTTATCGGGATTAAAACAGTTTCGTATTCACGAAAATCCATCCTGGTTTATAAAAATGCTCATATCATTATTTCCCGATACAAAGGTTGCCAAATACTTATGTCTTGCCTTTCGGAGGGCTTTCCGCAAAGGTGGGCTTATCTCCTCGCTACAGGCAATGATTATCGGGCTAGTGGGCGATGGGAGGGATGGCAATTAATCAATGGTGTCCACCACAGTGTGCTTTATTTAAAACCCAACAGAGTGGCTGACCTGGGCGCTAAATGATCACAATTTTGGTCGAGGCGCCCTAAAACTCAAATAACTAACTAACTAACAGAGTGGCTAACCTGCGCCCCACTGGCGTCCGGAGTCGAACTAGTTCCACTAGAGGAGTGGTGGGGTGCGGATTTCCCTCTGTGCCGAAAACCCAGAAATGGCCCCCCAGAACACGTCCCAAAGCAAGACGAAGTCCCAGGAGGCGAGAAAAAACCACCGGTTCGAAATACAGAGAGTACTGAATTGGTACAGAAAGAGAAAATTGGCATGGCATGTGTCACTCAATATCCCAGATCTGTATCGAGGCACTCTTCCTACACAGAGCTGCGCTACGTTCGGTGCCAGATTCCGGTTCATGTGACCTGTACACACTGAATAGCTGATGGCTGGGGCAAGCAATTGCTGTACATTTTTATCACGATCGGTGCAGCCAAGGCTTTGGGAAAATGTCATCATGCATTATTTTTAGATCACACCTCGTGCACATGAAAAGCACTCGTAGTATTTGTCAGAGCTCTAAACTAATGCGGACTGGTCGATAATCATCAGTTCAATATCGCCGAACTGCTTGGCAAAATTACGCCTCAATCATTGGCATCAAATTTAAGCACATCCATATGAGTGGGTAATCCCATGGGCATGACTTGGGCCACATTGAAACTCGGCTTGGAAATTGATTTTGAAAAGCCAAGAATAATTTGAAGCACCAATAAAGATCACTTATTTGAGTCACTTAGTGCCGATCTGGCCCGAATGACACGAGTTCCATCATGCGGCACGCTTTTGAATGTGATCGGGGCGTAAGTAGGTAATTGCAGTGATAATCCTGCAAAGAGATGCGTGGCGTCAAATCCAGTGCTTCTGGTCGGCTAAATGGCAGAGATAATTTTAGCTTGCTCCTTATTTGAAGGCTATTGCCAGAGCCTTGGCAAGCAAATCCTCCCGACCCCACTGTACACACCGGTTATGGACTCGCGTGCCGCGGGCTACAGTGACCGCGCTGGTGCAGGTGACACTGCACTGGTCTGTGTGGTGCAGGTGACACTGTACTGGTCTGTGTGGTGCAGGCGACACTGCACTGGTCTGTGTGGTACAGGTGACACTGCACTGGTCTGTGTGGTGCAGGCGACACTGCACTGGTCTGTGTGGTGCAGGTGACACTGCACTGGTCTGTGTGGTACAGGTGACACTGCACTGGTCTGTGTGTTGCAGGCGACACTGCACTGGTCTGTGTGGTGCAGGTGATACTGCACTGGTCTGTGTGGTGCAGGCGACATTGCACTGGTCTGTGTGGTGCAGGTGACATTGCACTGGTCTGTGTGGTGCAGGTGACACTGCACTGGTCTGTGTGGTGCAGGTGACACTGTACTGGTATGTGTGGTGTAGGCGACACTGCACTGGTCTGTGTGGTGCAGGCGACACTGCACTGGCCTGTGTGGTGCAGGCGACACTGCACTGGTATGTGTGGTGCAGGTGACACTGTACTGGTCTGTGTGGTGCAGGTGACACTGCACTGGTCTGTGTGGTGCAGGTGACACTGCACTGGTCTGTGTGGTGCAGGTGACACTGCACTGGTCTGTGTGGTGCAGGTGACACTGCAATGGTCTGTGTGGTGCAGGCGACACTGCACTGGCCTGTGTGGTGCAGGCGACACTGCACTGGTCTGTGTGGTACAGGTGACACTGTACTGGTCTGTGTGGTGCAGGTGACACTGTACTGGTCTGTGTGGTGCAGGCGACACTGTACTGGTATGGGTGGTGCAGGCGACACTGTACTGGTCTGTGTGGTGCAGGCGACACTGCACTGGTCTGTGTGGTGCAGGCGACACTGCACTGGTCTGTGTGGTGCAGATGGCGCGGAATATCAAATATAAGAACACATTGATGTGGGACGCATGTCTTAGCACTGCCCGTGCAAATTTACCGTCATGCTCCCAGTCTGCATATGAGAAAGAACAATTGCTCGCCGTATTACTGCAATGTCCCTGCGCCCAAACCACAATAATGCACTACGACAGGAACATGATGTAGAAGAAAATTATCAGACATGTTCCTGGCGTCGAGGCCAAGGTTCGCGTTTTTGTAATAATTGTCCTTCGGTATTACATTATCGAAACCATGAACAGTTCCAGTGAAGACAGGGAAGGAACATTGGGTTACGTCTGGACAATTTCAGCTGCTGATCATACAGCGTGATCGACAGTGACCTCGCCGCCCGTGGGCCGCCGCGGACAATATTACTCCGCAGCTTGTCCAGCACGTAACACCTTGGTTCACGTACAAATAATGGCATGCCTTGTGGTCCGGCTCTACAAATGTTCCAGTGCTCCCTACCACGCCCAGGCAGGTGGGTAAGGATGCTGTCCTTTGCTGGATAATAAACCATGTTGCTATCATGTGAAAGTACATGGTTGATGCAGTGGTGAAGCGGGCAGCACGGCAAGCATGCGCTGGTAGTGCACTTTCCTTCCTGCCGCTCATTTCATCCGTGATATTTATTGCCACTTCCTTTCAGGGAAGATACCAGCTGGCATGGAATTTCATTCATCACAAGCCTCAGAACTTGAAGCGGCAACCGGTATTCTAGGAATCACGGGAGTCTGAAAATAACTGGAGCGTGCCGTACAGCCTAGTGCGGATGGGCACGAGTACGCCGCCCATGGATGCCTGTTGACGAGCGTGGTCACACAGAGTGTGGCTGGGCACGAGTACGCCGCCCATGGATGCCTGTTGACGAGCGGGGTCACACAGAGTGTGGATGGGCACGAGTACGCCGCCCATGGATGCCTGTTGACGAGCGGGGTCACACAGAGTGTGGCTGGGCACGAGTACGCCGCCCATGGATGCCTGTTAACGAGCGGGGTCACACAGAGTGTGGATGGGCACGAGTACGCCGCCCATGGATGCCTGTTGACGAGCGTGGTCACACAGAGTGTGGATGGGCACGAGTACGCCGCCCATGGATGCCTGTTGACGAGCGGGGTCACACAGAGTGTGGATGGGCACGCGTACGCCGCCCATGGATGCCTGTTAACGAGCGGGGTCACACAGAGTGTGGATGGGCACGAGTACGCCGCCCATGGATGCCTGTTGACGAGCGTGGTTAGGCAAGAGTGTGGATGGGTCCGTGTACACCACTGTCTATGGATACCCGCTGCCTATCGATCGACGTGGACCAGGTCAAGCTGCGACGGCTGCAACGTGGGACCCGTTGCGTCACGCTTTGGTGTCGTCATTGTGTGGCACAGCGGATACGACACGGCATCAACTGCGTTCTTGCTCAGCTTGCTGAGGTTCTAGGTATCAACTTATCGGCTATGCGGACTGACTACTTATGTATTTGGCTGCATGCCAGAGATTAGCCCTGCCATCACCTTCTCGCCGTCGCAACATGCTACAATGCAGCATCGTGTACGATGTGTCTTCGTGTTTGACCCTTGCATGCTGATGATTTAGATATTCTGAAGATTTCAAAGTAGTCAGATTAACATGACCAATGGGGATAGTAGAGTTGCGGTAGGTGTTTGCCAGAACCGTGATATTGTTTAGTTATGGACTCTAAATGACTAGGTTTGGTTTGTGAACTGAAAAGTTCTAGCGTGCTAGTTAGACATCAGGAGCGTCATAATGTATGCACAGGTCAGTCGCTAAGATGAAAAAGCGTGTAAAACGGAACAGCATTCACTGTTGGGCATACATATGTACACACGTCCATGGGTGAAGCGGCTGTTGGACCTGACAGGTAAAGGTGTCATTACGAATAATCCAGACTGTACCATGTCCTTCAGGTTTTTGTTCCTTGTGGTATCTATCCAGCGAACAGCAAATCGAAGCGGGTAAAGCCGATGTCTGTGTGGTGCCTCTGCTGTGTGGTGCCTCTGCTGTGTGGTGCCTCTGCGTCCGAGTGGCGACGGTATCGACCTGTGTCCGCTGGTTTTGGAGCGTCACACATTCGACGTCTGCATAGTGTCCCTGTTGGCCAGTGCAGTTCCCGCCCGGCGCAACTGCGTCACGACGGGCCGCCTGGTGACGTCACGGATTGTTGCCATGGCCACCGGTTGGCATGATACGCGCCCATCGTAGTCGCAGTCCCGAACCGTCTGGCAGTCTGCCGAGCGCGTGACGTCACCACAGGCCGTGGCCGGTATATGAGGCCGTACGGCTGCCGGCGGGCAGCGTGGTGTCGGCAGTGGCGTCGGCAGTAGCGTGGCGGGCTCCGACCGCGCCGGGGCGGCCCGCTGCACGGCCGACGGCCGACGGTGGGGCGCTGTCGCACGGGTCTAGCTGGACACTTTGAACGTGAGCCACGTGTTGTGTGCCGTGTTGTCGTGTTGGTTGTCGTGCGTGTGGTTGGCTGTGATGCGGCATGAGTGTGTGATTGGGTGGTTGACGGGTGTGCCGTGTTCTGGCCTGAAGTCACCTCGCGCGACCTCAGGTCAGCTGTGATGCGGCTGGAGTGTGATTGGCCGGTTGACGGATGTGCCGTATTATGACCTGAAGTCACCTCGCGAGACCTCAGGTCAGCTGTGCTGTCAAGTTCGACGTTTGTTTGTTTATTGGCTGGTTTACGACGCACTTTATGCACGATCACGGCTAATGACGCCGCCCACACTGTTTCGCTGGTGGGCCGCGGGATTGTGAAATGTTCAAAGTGGTGCGAGTGTTGAACCCGGGACCTTGGTATCCAGAGCTCAACACCTTAACCACTCGGCCATACCCGCCACATCGGTCGTTGGAGTATCTTTTGCTGGCGTTTTGCACCTTGAGGCCCGATGCTCCAATTGCGCCATGTACGGTGCAAATGGATAGGGTGAGTTCCGGATGGATAGCGGAGGCATTCCGGAGTGGATAGCGGAGGCATTCCGGAGTCGTTCCGCGGACGGACGCGGAGCGCGGCTGTGTTGATGTTCAATGGGAACAGTTCACAGCGTGATGTGGCTCGCCGCCACCGTCGGCGTTTCATGAAAAATAAAATGAGTCGAAGAATCTGAATATTCCCTCAGTCATTCTGCCCTGGCGGGGCTCATGAGTCTATGCAATAAATTAACGGGCCTCTCAGCCAGGATACGCCGAGCATAAGCTGCCACCTTTAATTTCAAGTATGAATGCGAAAATCGTCAAAATCGTATACAATGTACACTGAATTGGAGATCATGCTACATATTCTGGCTAAGTGTCATTAGCGTGCCACATAGCGCATGATGTTCATGGTCAATCCGTCCTTTGTCATAAATGGAGGGATACAAAATGGATTAGCGGGTGATTTTACTTGTATCGTATGGAAAGTCATAAAAATGTGGTGTAGTCACTCGCATGGTTCCATGTTAACCTTGGGGTATCTGGCAAACCCTAGGACAGGGGTTTGATTTTTTGTAAATAATATTTCGGGGCGCCATACATGGATGCAATGGGCGGCCCAAAATGGATTGGGGTCCACTCCATAGGATTCAATGTCATTTTGTCGGGGGAAGTCAACATTGAGGCGGAACTTTCCCCCTAAAAGTATATGAAACAACACCCATCCCATACATCCCCAAATATGTAATTATTCACTTGCGCGAGTACTTTAACGCGACGCAGGTCTGCCTTACAAGTGATGCCAGACTGACAACAATGTACAGGAGGAAAGCTGTATGAATGTTCTGTATGAAAGCATATCTGGCCACTGCCGGCACGTTTTGAACGGCTCGGTGAGAGGTCGCTCCCACTGCACTGCCAATCTGAGCGGCAGGCATTCATAAGTTCCCCATCTTACATGTACCCAGTTTCAAAAGTGCCAAAGTGTCAAAATATGCCAAATTTGGTTTTATGCGTCCTAAAAGACACCAGATAACTTCCAAAATGGGAATGGTCGGGTGAGCTCACGAGTATCTCAACTCATTACCCCGTTTCATAAGTTATAAAATAGTTATTAATTATACCGCTAGATGCCGAACGTAAACGCCGAACGGCAACAGAGCTTACCGGTGTGCCGACAGATGGCAGGAACATGCAGTGGCTGCATTGCTCCAAAAAGGTTAATGTTAGGTAAGGTGTTCAGCCTTTTTGGAGTAATACAGCCACCACATATTCCTGCCATCTGTCGGCACGCAGGTAAGCTCTAGGCCCTTGGGCGTGTACAGTGCCATCTTGTGGTATAATTCATAACTATTTTCAGCACTTAAGGGATACTTGTGAGCTCATCCTGCCCCCGGAATTGTTAGAAGTTATCTGACAGCTTTAGCACTTATGAGCCGGGGAATTTGTGAGCTGCGGTACTTGTGACACGGACCCATCTCAGCCGGGCAATGGGGCTCGGGCGGTCGGCTGTTCGGTGATTGGCTGCCGACCGTACCGTCGCCGCGGGCTGTTTGGGGTCGGACGGCGATGCGGCGGGCGCGTGACCGCCGCCAGTGTGGGAGGGTGCCGGCGGCGGTCTGTTGTCTCGCTGTCGGCCGGGTCGTGGGCGGTCGTGCTGTGTGCCGTGTGTCGTGTGCCGTGCTGTGCGCCGGTGCTGTTGTGGACATTGAGCCATACACCCGATTCCAACAGCGCAAGTGCCATTTTTGGGGTGCAGAGGGACCAGCACATCACGAGGTATGGAATTTACTTGGTTATTTATGATTGTCAGTTCCGGTTGATATGAAGCTATCCGAAGCTGCCGAGACGGTTTGCTCACCTGCCACACAGCCGCCACCGCAAACCGGAGCGCGGGCAACGTATTGTTTTTCGAGGGCATGGCGTGTGTGCCAGGGTGTTTTTTTTCGGAGTAGGTGCGGCCACGCGGTTGAATCAAGTCCAGGGAATGCTCACATTTGATGTCATGATTTGACCCACTGTAATTACTTAATGTCCCGGTCCGTGACCTTCCCGGTCCGTGACCTTCCCGGCGCATGACCCTCCCTGTCCGTGACCCTCCCTGTCCGTGACCCTCCCTGTCCGTGACCCTCCCTGTCCGTGACCCTCCCTGTCCGTGACCATCCCTGTCCGTGACCATCCCTGTCCGTGACCATCCCTGTCCATGACCCTCCCTGTCCGCGACCCTCCCTGTCTGTGACCATCCCTGTCCGTGACCATCCCTGTCCGTGACCATCCCTGTCCGTGACCATCCCTGTCCATGACCCTCCCTGTCCGTGACCCTCCCTGTCAGTGACCCTCCCTGTCAGTGACCCTCCCTGTCAGTGACCCTCCCTGTCAGTGACCCTCCCTGTCAGTGACCCTCCCTGTCCGTGACCCTCCCTGTCAGTGACCCTCCCTGTCAGTGACCCTCCCTGTCCGTGACCCTCCCTGTCCGTGACCCTCCCTGTCCGTGACCCTCCCTGTCCGTGACCCTCCCTGTCCGTGACCCTCCCTGTCCGTGACCCTCCCTGTCCGTGACCCTCCCTGTCCGTGACCCTCCCTGTCCGTGACCCTCCCGGGCCGTGACCCTCCCGGGCCGTGACCCTCCCGGGCCGTGACCCTCCCGGGCCGTGACCTTCCCGGTCCGTGACCCTCCCAATGCATGCTGCTCCCAGTTCAAAATTATCCCGGTGCGTGATGCTTCCGGTGTGTGTGATTCTTCCGGCAGCAATGAACGGCGACCCAGTCGGTACAGGCGCGGTACAGCCGATGACTGGCGGGAAGCCCTCGGCCACTCAGTTATCAGCCGGCCCTGATCACGCACGGCGCGCTCCAATGGTGCTCCTCCCAACAAAACGCGCCCAATGGTGCTCCTCCCAACAAAACGCGCCCAATGGTGCTCCTCCCAACAAAACGCGCCCAATGATGCTCCTCCCAACAAAACGCGCCCAATGATGCTCCTCCCAACAAAACGCGCTCCAATGATGCTCCTCCCAACAAAACGCGCCCAATCTAGTGTGCTATCACCACGACGGCCCTCGAGAGCCGGCTATGAAATTTTGACGCGCCGGTCGTCCTTAGGAGAATCGTCTGTTGCCCAGGTCTGCTGGGCCTGGGCCTGGGCCTTGTGCCTGGTCCCACAGCGCACGCTGTCCGGTTGAAGGGGCGGCGGCGCACATGTGGACAGAGCACGTACCGCACTCTCCCAGCCGTCGCTGTCGACGGGGGCCGGATGTTTGTGTCGGCTGAGCGTTGCCGTGTGGCTCTCGGTGCGTCCACCCGGGCGGCGGCTGGACATTGTCATGCAAATGGAGGAGCACTTCGGTCCATGGCCCCCCGTTCCATGGGTGATAATTTGTACTGCGCACCGCGTGGTATCCGAGCCACGCGAGCCGCAGCGATTGCATCAGCTTCCTTTACGCACCAGTCTGGAGTGGGCGCGGCGCCACGGGCCGCTCGAGGCCACGTGAGCTGTCTGGGGCGGTCAGCTGACGCTGATGACGACGCCCACAAGCGTGCCAACCGGACCGACCTTGTGACGTCGAGCTGGCGCCAGGTTGACGGCCGCCCTCCGGACCAGCTGACTAGATGTGCGTGTGTGCGTGTGTGTGCTGTAGTTAGAAGGGGCGAGCGAGCCAAGTGTGCGCCCAGGCTCCTCTCCCCTCGAGGGGAGAGGGGAGAATGTTGGCGCCGACTGAGCCTCCCCGCGTCGGGTTCGTTGGACGGAGAGCTGGTACTGGGACAGGCTGCCGGAGGAACTGCCGCCGCCGTTGTCTCTCCTACCGCGATTGGCGATTAGTGTTCGGCACTAAGTCTTGCTTTAAGTAAAGCACTTCACCTATTAGTGTTGCATGTATAAGTTTAATATAAAAAAATCAAACATTCGACACGGCGAGGGGCTTTTACCGAACAGTGTTTAGACATGGTATCCCCAGCGTTTGGCAAATCGAACAGTGGTAATTTAACTTGGTGGCTTGGAACACTTAACAAGTTGCGGTTGGTGGCTGAAAATGTTGGTACCTTTCTGTGTGTGTGTGGGGGGGGGGGGGGTGCGCCCTGACACTGACATGAAGTAAAATAATGGCTGTAGACAAAGTGAGCACTGGTTTAAGCTCCATATTTCTTGCCGTATTATACAGTAGCCTCGCCCTTGAAGGTCGAGGCTATTTCGTTCACGCCAACTGTAGCTAATCTGTATCTAGTGGGTTCACGCCAACTGTAACTGGCCTGTATCTAGCATATGTTGGGTTTACGCCAACTGACTGCCCTGTATCCGGTATATGCTGGGTCGGCCGCCTGCATCTGGTATATGCTGTTTCCACGCCAACTCCATCGGTTGAGCACACACCAGCCTCTCAGATTTGACGGAATTGTCTGAGGTTTTCTCATGTTCTGGTCGCGAAATTGAAACATTTTAGACTTTTGCGATCAGCCGTTTTTTTAGTTGGCAGTGACGTCAAAATTTGACATCGTACCGGGAACTTGTCCCAAAAATAACGGCAATATCTTTGCAAGGAACGCAAATTTCCTCAAATTGAAAACGTTATTGCACTAATACAGTGTCATTGGTAATGTAAAAACATAGGGTAATTGTGACCTTGATTTGTCGTCTGTTGCCGGAACTTGAGTAACGGATGACTGTTTTGCATCCATTTTGGGAAGCTGCGCATGCCATTTCAAATTGGCATCAATTAACCGTACAATGCAATTAATCAATTAACGATAAACTGGGTGCTAGTTAGCAGTGCTGAGACGATGTCAAACGGGAGGTTCCGAGCCGCCCCGGGACAGCCGTATCCACCCCTCGGCTTCCCCCAGTCTCGTGTCCTGTTGCCCGGACTAACACAATATTCAGCGTCCGTGTGCTGTGCGGGGTTAGTTGTGTCGGAGGAAGGTGGCCACCTTAGTAACTCTCGTTATCAATATTTTTCTTGTTGTTAGGAGTATTTTTTAATGGGAGCTGTTCTTTCTATGGAGACCTTTTTCCGGTGTTTGAATATAACGGATAGTGGTTTCGAATGCAATGCCATTGTATCATTATGTTTGGGTATTTTCAGCACGTTTTAGCCGAGAAGTGCACAAGTAGTAGCATCTGTGAATAGACTGCTTAAGTTATCCCGTTGTGATCCATCTGAAATAATGATAATTTGATGCATATATCGGCATCGAACAGCAATTGCCATCTTCCTTCTGACTGGGAGATGTGCACCGGGATGGCCCATGTTGCTCTGAAATTGGTGCCCATATTACCTCAGCAATCAAGAATACTCACGTTTTTGTTTAGCATTTACACATGAGTGTATCAACACCAGCGACGTAATTATGCGCTGCGCCTCAAATTAGGACACATGTGGTGCTTTCAATAGTTAACGCTCAAATGTGCCCCAGTTAAGTACGCATTATGCTCAAATAAAATATTGTTCTAGGAAATAGTGCACTATGTATGCTTATGTACTACAAAATGTACAATGGTTTAATTGTGCGCGTTCACGGCTATGGAAAGCGTGACCGGTGCCTCTTGACCCTTGACTCACGTCTCCCTGATTGTCCATCTCTCCCCAAAAACAAATCGCCTCCAATTTTTGCAACTCGGCAAGTAGAAGTACCGCTTGATTATGATTGAACACTAACCCATTTGCAAATTGAGCAGGCCGCAAAACTGATTATTTTAGCTCTCTATAATACGGTATGATGAAGCTTAGTTGACGTATCAGCGGCCCATGTATTCCCGCCTTACCTACTGTGCGGACGACTCCAGATGAGGTGGCGGGAGATCTATGAATTTGGCGGCTAGTTGGTTGTCGTATTGGTTGTCCGCTAGAGCTCACGTAGCTGATCAGTCGTTTTGGGTTAAACACATCGGCCTGCGTCACATCTATTGGGCACTCTGAATCTGAACAGAATATTTATAGTTGTAGCTCACAGGAGGGGCAGTGGTTTAAAGTCAGGGGGTGGAGGATTTGGAGGCGTGAGCCTAAGCAAGGGGGCAGTGAGTGTCAGGTGGTAGGTGGTAGGAGTGAGAAGCAACCTAGTGAAGCAGCTCAACAGGCAGGAGTAGTAACATCCAATAGGTTCCAGGCATTGGAGGACTGCCCCCAGGATAGTGATAGCAGCAAGGAGAAAGTGCTAGTCGTAGGAGACTCTCGTGTGCGGCATTTAGATAGGGTATTCTGTAAAGGTCGGAGAGGTAGGAGGTGCATCACCAGGCCTGGTGCCAAGGTTAGAGACCTGGTCCAAGTGGTCGCACAGGCCACCAGTGAAAACCAGTTTAGTACAGTTATAGTGCAGGTAGGAGTGAACAACATAGGTCCTGCTAGGAGTGAGGAGCTGATGCAGGACTACAGGGCCCTTCTGGCCACCCTGAAGCAAAGCAATAGCAGAGTTATTGTGACAGCTATTCTGCCTAGGGCTGGAGTCTCCCCTGAGTGGAGCTCTAGGGCACTGGCAGCCAATGCCAGGGTAGGTAGGCTTTGCAATGAGTTAGGTTTGACTTTTGTTGACAAGTGGTGCAGGTTTTATGGCTCATCTGACCTCTATCAGAGGGATGGCCTGCACTTCTCCGAGAAGGGGGTGCAAGTGTTAGGCAAAGTATATGAACATGTCCTTCAGGGAAACTAGATAATGGGGTGGGGAGGGAAGAATTAGCATTGCCATCTCAGGGATATGCCAATAGTGACAGCATAGGCAATAGAACCTCACAGTCAGCAAATAGGGGTAGCAGTAGATCAAGGGGGCAGAGTGGTAGCTCATCCAGAGATGATAGAGCTACTCAACATGAAAAAGCCAAAGAGGGTCATGGAACTTTTGTTAAGTGTATGATGCTTAATGCTCAGAGCATTCGATCCAAATTTGATGAGTTCAAGTGTTATGTTGCTGAGGAGAAACCAGATTTTGTTTGCATTACTGAGGCATGGGTCAGTGAGGGATATTTTGGGGATAACTTGCAGGACTATGAGATCCAGGGATACAATATATTTTCATGCAATAGGGGTCCAGCAGTGAAAGGGGGTGGTGTAATGCTCTATGTGAATAGCTTATACAGTTCTCAAAAAGTAGCAGATGGGGTAAAAAATGTGTCTGTGGAGTCCATTTGGCTTGATGTTGCTGTGGGAAAAGGCAACAGCAATAAACTGAGGATGGGAGCTTTGTATCGATAAGGAACCTTGCCACATTCTCAGCAACTGGAGCTCGATAAGGTGATTTGTGAGGAAATCAGTAGAAACTTTCAGAGAAAATGCCTTATTCTTGGTGACTTTAATCTAAAAGGATATGAAAATGTTGGTGTTGGCTCCCCATCATGTAAACTGTTTAGGAAATGCCTTGAAGAGGACTTGTTCTTACACCAGTTTGTAACGGAACCAACCAGGCAGGGCTCATTCTTGGACCTTGTCTTCTCAGATTTAAGTGATTTAGTTAAAGACTTGACTATAGGAGAAACTCTGGGAAGAAGTGACCATAACATAGTGAGATTCAAGGCACAGGTATCGGGGACAATCAAGGATAATTTGGCAAAGATTCCAAATTTTAACAGGGCGGACTTTGACTGCATGAGAGAGGCTTTAAGTGCCATAGTGCTTGGGGAAATGCTTGCTTTAAGTGCTTGGGGCAATACAGAGGAATGTGTCATACAAAAGTGAGGACGTCATCAGGAAGCTTTACTGTGCATATGTCAGGCCACATTTGGAATACTGTGTCCAAGCTTGGTCCCCTAGTTATGAGAAAGACTGTTGGCTTTTAGAGAGAGTACAAAAGAGGGCAACAAAAATGGTTAATGGTATAGGCAACCTGGCATATGAGGAAAGACTGAAGAAATTGAATATGTTTTCACTTAGATATAGAAGGCTGAGAGGAGATCTCATCGAGGTTTTTAAATTTGTTCATGGTCAGGAACAGGGATATCTCAGGGAAATGTTTGAATTTAACAGAAATGATGCAATTAGAGGTCATCAATTCAAAATTAAAGTTAATCACAGCAGGACAAGGTTAAGACAGTCTTTCTTCACCAACAGGGTAGTAGAACACTGGAACCAGCTGTCAGGAACCATTGTCAGTAGCAACACACTGAACATCTTTAAAAACGGCATAGACAATCATTATAAGAATAGGGGGATTGTTTTTCTGTATTCCAGGGAGGGTTTTTGTAATTGTTGAGTGTTATGCAATAGCAAGTGAGTCTCTTATTAAGTCTAAAAGCTTTATAACTTTATATAGGGTGTACCTAGCAGTGGATTCAGCACCTTCCTTCGGGATGTGATACTGATGAGATTGTCTATGGTAGCACAATGGGTATGATGGGAGGAGTTTGTAATTGTTGAGTGTATTATGCAAAAGCAAGTGAGTCTCTTATTAAGTCTGAACGCTTTATGAATTGGTGTGGGATGTGCCTAGCAGTGGATTCGGCACCTTCCTTCGGGATGTGATGCTGATGAGATTGTCTATGGTGGCACGATGGGTATGCTGGGAGGAGCTTGTGATTGTTGAGGGTGTTATGCGGTAGCAAGTGAGTGGTGCTGGATAGGCTGGGATATATAGCTTCCTAGGAACTTGGGATAAGGGATTGATTGGGGTGGGAGTATGTACATTTATAGTACCTTTTCTAGATAGGCTTAACCCAGATGGGCCCCTGTGGCTCTTATTAAGCCTTAATACTTTATGACTTTATGACTTTATTTATGGGTGTGCATGATGCATTGAAGCTAGAGCTCGACACCAAGGGTCGAGGATGGCCGAGTGGTTAATGTGTTGAGCTCTGGATACAAAGGTCCCGGGTTCAACACTCGCACCGCTCGGGACATTTCCCAATCCCGCGGCCCGCCGGCGAAATAGTGTGGGCGGCGCCATTAGCCGTGATTGTGCATAAAGTGCGTCGTGAACCACCCAATAAAACAAACAAAGAGCCCTACACCAGCACACTAATGGCTTGTGTGTTTAACAGGATCTATATATCTTGAATGACGTGGCCGTTGACGTTTCGAACTCGTTTACATGCGGTAGGCATGCTGGTCTGATGCAACGAAAACGTACGGATGCATGCAACGCCATAGGCGTCACACGTGTTATGTCGCCAGATTTGGGGAGTTCATCCACCTGTCGCCCGTGGTGGCATCGCCCTTACACACGTGTAATGTCGCCAGATTTGGGGAGTTCATCCTACCTGTCGGCCGTGGTGGCATCAACCCTTAGTGGGAGGTCCAATACATGTTGGCCCCGAGCATCTGGGTTACGCTTACAGCGCGGGCATAAATAATATTAAATGTGCGTCGATGGAGATCTGAAGCGGCCTCGCGCCAACGTCTCCTCCCATGGACACGTATGCTGTTTGGTCATGTGCTGAGACACGAGCTTGGTGCAAAGCTTGGCGACTCTTGGAGAACTTGTGGCACGTTTGTTGGATGCCTTGTAATGTTTGTCTTCGATTGGTGATAGGTGGCAAACGTCTGACAGACATGTGGGTCCAAATTTTGAGGTTTGCTCCGTAATTGACGTCCTCTCACATAATCCGCTATGTGCACGGTTCACTGCCCCAGGTCTGCCCCAGGTGGGACAGACGTGGGACAGACGCAGACCTGGGGCAGACGCCCCAGGTCTGTCCCACGTCTGTCTCACGTCTGTCCCACGTCTGTCTCACGTCTGTCTCACGTCTGTCTCACGTCTGTCCCACGTCTGTCCCACGTCTGTCCCACGTCTGTCCCACGTCTGTCTCACGTCTGTCTCACGTCTGTCTCACGTCTGTCTCACGTCTGTCCCACGTCTGTCCCACGTCTGTCCCACGTCTGTCTCACGTCTGTCCCACGTCTGTCCCACGTCTGTCCCACGTCTGTCTCACGTCTGTCTCACGTCTGCCCCGTATATTGCGCGTCCCGATCCACCTGTTTGATCTGGACGGCGTCGGTGGCGTCTGGATGTTCTGAGCGCGGGAGGGTGGATTCCTCGGTCCCGCTCCGACTATCTGGGCACCAATGAACCACGTGTCTAAGCTCGACGCTGTCGGCGGCCGGGCACGATGTGTGCCGGTCGTTGGCTTCCCTGCACCAGTTGTGCCGTGTCACTGTTTGCAGACTGGTGCCGTTCCGCCGCCGGAGGTCGAGCCCCGACTGTCTGCGCCCAGCATTCACAGCAGCACCGGTATATTTAATTAGGGTGATCCGAAATGAAACTTGGACTCACTGCACTTATGTCGACACAATGCAACAATACTTGCATCATCTGTTTCAATCTGTGCAATAAAAGCCGCGATCGTCGTGGCTTGTCAGTGCAGGTAGACAAATAATCGAAGACTTACAGAGAATGATCGAAGTAATTTTACGACAGAGGGGCACCGAAGGAAAATCACTCCAGCCTGCGAGGCACCCCGTGCAGGTGTCGCCTCGGGTGTCGCCTCGGTGTCGCCTCGGGTGTCTCCTTGGTTGTTTCCTCTGGTGTCGGCGCGTTTTGTCAGGTCTATGCGGGAATTCGAGACCCCGCTGTATTTATTGGGGGCATGTGTCCCCCTCAAAATCAGTTTGCTCACCCTGATGCGAATCCTAGCAACGCCACTAGGGAACATCAATTGGTGTGCTAAGATCTCTCTAGTCCACTGGAGCTCCTGTAGTAGGCGTATCGAGAGCTAAGGCTTGCTGGGAGCCCATAACGGAAACGTGTTTAGTCGCATAAAAACTGCCGAAACCCCTTAAAACGGGTTGCAAGACTTAGGCGTGATTTTTGGACCTCCATCCCGTTCTTGGTGCCCCAACATTTGCGCTTTTTTATTCTCACGTTTAAAAAAAAATCAAAGTTGTAAAAGGGCCCTACCAAAAACATAATGTTAAAATATGTGGGCATTTTAATTGTGGGTGTAGGTTGAAGTCTCTAAAAAATATATTAGCCCCCTCACATTGTCCTTGTTGCGCCCCTGCTGGTCCCCAGCTGGCAAAGAAAGCTGAAGTTTGGCACGCTTCGCGCGACGAATGTGGCTCTTCTGGCATTCCTCTGGTCAGTGGCGTCGCCACGCAAAAACTTCCAGGGGGCAATGTTGAAAGGGGGCCTCCGCTGTGCTGGGGCCTCCTATTGTTTTTAGGCTCTTAGTATGGTTCCAGAATGTGAAACATGTCATATTGATGTCTTGTTTGTTCTTGGCATGGTGCATAATTTACGCAAAACGCAATAGCCGTAATCTGTTTTTTTTCGCTGAGAACTGAGCCATACCAGGTATCAATAAGTAAATGTGGATAAATACCCAAGTGCCAAAACATACCAATGTCTTACAGGGACGGATCCAGGGGGGTCAACGTGGCCATGCCCCCCCTTTGGTCGCGAAAGGGGGGGCCAACATACCTTTTGGCCCCACCTTTTGTATTTGTCTGATTTGATAAATAGGCCAATTTCTAGGAATATTGGACCTCAGACCATCTCAGATGGGAAACAATTTGCACTTTTTGCTAAAAAGCTTGTGGAAGTAGTTGCATTTATTCGCTCGAACAACAATAGAGGGAGCAAGGGGTGATGTGATCCAAGGCTACTAAAAGAAAGAAGTTGGGTGATCATGATGCAGACAGTAGCGTGACTTTAACGATCTCGCTTTTTTCCTCTCGTAACTGTTTATTTCTCGTTTTGTCCCGTATGTTTATTTCTCGTAACTCGTGCATATGATGTCGTAGGGCGTAAGTTTCGTCAGAATTATGAGATTCATGTTCGATTGAATATAGAGTATTGATCGTAGTTTTGGTTGTCAGGCGATTTCGTAAGCACAATGTGTATGCCATATGCCATGGCTCGTAAATCGTGCCTTATGCATATGATCTCCTACGGCGTAAGTTTCTTCGTAACTACGAGCTCAATGTTTGATTGAAAATGGAGTATGGGTACCTATAGGTTTGCTTCCCAGGAGACTACGGTTCGGTGTACGTGCTATCGATCTGTAGTGAATTTTTCAGCCATTTCCTAGTTGTCGTCTCTTTAGCGCAGGGATCTCCAACCTTTTTGGGCGGAGGGCCACAAAACCGAAGTCGTGAGGGGCCGAGGGCCGCACCCACAAAAAATGACGCTAAATACCGCGCTGAATACCGCTAAAAGGCCGCGGGCCGCAGTGTAATGTAAACTCAATATGGCACCGGGGGCCGCACAAATCGGCTCGGGGGCCGCATGCGGCCCGCGGGCCGCAGGTTGGGGACCCCTGCTTTAGCGGATAAAGAGTGAAATATTTATTTTGAATTGAGTTCTGTGAAGCATGTCGGTATTTAAGCAGAGTAAATTATTTTGTGACGTTGCAGATCACTCCCGGTCTGATGCGGCCACTGTTGTCTGCCAGGCCATTACAGGTAATTAGGTCGTTTGTTTTTAGTGAAAAGTGCCTCCTTGTCGCCCATTCGCAACACGACCCCCTTTCCCGGTCCCCGGACTCGTCATCGATTTGGCCCCCTCTTCATTTGCTGGCTGGATCCGCCCCTGATGTCTTAATGCTTTCTCGACCAGAAGAATCTTCCCGCTGGCCTCAAGATTGCAGCGGGCCGGCAGGGCTGGTGCTGAGCATATCTTAAAGATATCCCCCATTGATCAACCCACTTCTATGTCCACCAAGTCTAACTGAATATAGCTAGATTCAATCACTACTGTTAGTCATTCCCACCAGCTTGATGTCATAAGCAAGCTTAAACGATCATTTCTCAGTGCTAGGACGACAATTTCGCGAAGGTGATAACGAGAAGTGGATTTAGTTGATTTTCTGATCGCCATCTTAGGGCTTTTTTATAACATTTGGTTGGTTGGTTATTGGTTTTACGACACATCAACCGTTGAGTCATGTAGCGTCGCCAATCGCTCACGCCGATTAGCCGCGGGCGAAGAGTAGCGACGGGTGAAACCCGAACCCACAACCTTTCGATTGCGAGACTGGCAACTTACCCCTAGACTACTCGTCCCCTTGTATAACATTTGGTGCTGGCTGCAAGGCACCTGGCACACAAGCTAAAATAATAAATCCTCAGGGAATAAATTCACGGCAAGAACAAGCATTGAACAACAATGCATACATGACAATGCAACAATGCCAATGCATAAATAGGGGAGACCGGGGCTATATGATACAGGATGGTTGAAACAACAGCATTTTCTCCAAAAGTATGAACCCGGTTTCCATGGCTACCACACATGCTGCTATTCGCACCCTCTTCTCGCGGCAAGAACAAGTTCAAGTCATTTCGACTCGCGGCTGCGGAATGGTGACGATGTGGCACATTTTTTTGGGGGCGAAAGTAAAATTTCAATGTCTGTGCTTCCCACTTAATTTCTAATTGCATGTCCACTTGCGAACTTTTTAGCTGCCTAGTTATAATTACCATGCTCTCTCAGCTTTACAACGGTGCAATGCTTTTATCGTTTGCCGCTACACTGCACTTCTAATGTTGCATAACATGCTGCAGCCTGCACCCGAAATCCGACGGGGTGAATTGATACACCCGGCATCAACTTAATGAACCTTTATCAACATCAGCCTATTACAAAGTTTTGTGGACTGGTAATTGAATACAATAATCACAAAATTGCCTAATTGCATCAAGGTGTTTGCTAAAACTGTTTCAAGATAATCCTATTCAATATTTCTACGTGAATTTATCACCTGGCGGAAAAGATTAAACGAAGGAAAAGGTGCAGCTACGGAATGAACGTTTGCACCAGAGTATATTAAAGAACTGGTACACCCAAGTTTAGTATATTCTCAGATCTAGTATATATTGTGCCTTGGTGACGTCACAGATAGAATATGCGATATTCTACTAGAATGTGGTGGACATCTGGCAGATTATAGAATCTCATAGTAGAATATTCCAAATCTAGCAGATTCCTGGCAATTTCATTTAACAGCAGGTTCCTTTTCTGTCGAGGATCGACGCACGACTGGCCTTGAGGGCCAGCCGGTCGTCATGGCAACGACTCTAGGCCCCGCCCTCCGGGAGTCGACTGGCCGGTTTTGTGTAGTGTCCTCGTTTCCCGGCAAGGAAACATACTTTTTCGAGGCGATGCAAGTAAAAACTATCCGGATTCGTATGTAGAATTCTTCAGGGATTCGCATGATGTCAAATTTGCCTACATACAATACAAATTGCGTGCGTAAAGCCGTGGCAAATATTGGCCGTTTTGGCTTGACATGCACGCAAGGTGCTGCCGAGTATCGCCTTGGGTACGTCACAGGCCCGGAACAACTTGACCGCCCCCCGGTTTGCATGTTCTATAAATGGCATAAACCATCAGATATGGTCAGCCAGGACTCAACACAGTATTTTTACTGTAAAGGTGAAACATGGGCCTTTCAGATGCCGTAACGTAATGTCACTTATTCATAATATATTGTATTTAACTTGCATTTTATCAACTTACCCCTTCTTCAGTAACAACTTACTCCTATAGAGGGGTAAGTTTATGAACCGGTAGTTGCGTTTTGTTTGGCTCTCTGGTGGAAAACCCAGAGGATGCCACGAACAAAAATAATTATTGGGATGCTACTAGGTTTGGGTTGACATAGGTGTGGCTATCTCCTCGCTATCCTTCCAATGTGATGAGTTATTTTGAGTTTCGCCAAAATTTTATCAACTAGACCCAGTCTCCCCTAATGCAAAACTTTCAAATTCCACGCCGTCACGCCAATGGTTTTCGCTGTGCTGTACCGTTTTGTAAATGACGTTGTTGAGAAGGTATTGAAGCTGGGAAGCTCTAATCATGCAGGCTGTAATCACAGAAGACAAGTTTGTAGGAAGAAAATCCATTTAAAAACATCATTCCTCCCATTTTATATGGGGCATCGGTGTTGTTTTGCATGCTTGTGAGGGGGAATTTGCCCCCTCAATGTTGGCTTTGCCCCATTAGCGTATGTTTCTGAAAATTATTGGGGCACCAGTGGCGTACCTATACTTGCGTCAAGGGGGAGGGGCAAACGTATTTGGAGGGGGTCCACCTACCCCATTAGAAAGTTCTCGGATTTCGACCACTATTTTGTCGAAGGGGACCTTTTTAAATCTAATAATTAGTGACCAACTGAATTATCCTGTGGACACTGGCGGATCCAGGGACGGGCCATTCCGGCCATGGCCCCCCGAAGCGCTTAAAAGGGTGGCCATAGTGTCTTTCCCCCCCCGAAACCAACAGAAGTCAACTAAATTAAAATGCAGTAACCTTTGCCGAGGTTAAAAAATAGCGTGTGGATGAAAGAATCTCCAATTTCAAAGGGATTAAAAAAAATTGTTTGGAAGCCAGTATGGTAGCATAGTAGATTCTGACACACATCGAGGGTTCCATGCTGCTCAAGTTCTGCTTACAGCAAGAGTTGACAAAATCTGATCCGCCAGTGTGTACACGTGCACGAACGTTGACGTGGTACAAGACGTTGAACGTGAACGTGAACGTTTTGGTAAACAAGAACAAAAATCTGGTAACATAGAAACGGTGGAGGTAGGCTGGGGCCCCCATAACAGGAAATTATGTTGTCAATTATCATTCTAATTTTAATTTTATTTAAACTTTAGTTATTATTTTTTTAAATGGGCACCTTTGCTTGCTTGCTTTGCAAATGGTGGTCGAAATCAGGTGCTTTTAACCAAAAATAGTGGGTGAATGGGCACCCTTCAAATCCGTTCGACCCCTCCCTTGATGCAATTCCTAGGTACGCCACTGGGGGAGGGGGATGGGGAGGGGGCTGACGCCGAAAACCGAAAGTTTCCCCCCCCCAAACCGGTGGGCTAGATCCGCCAGTGCCTGTGGAGGGGCCTAATCTACCGCTATCGTTTCTGATTCGTCTGATTTCAACCCTAACTCCCCCACCCTGTTTGAATGTTTTCTTTTGGTATCCCTTGATAAGTCGCCCAACAATGCTGAAATTACACCTATACCAATCACCTTAAAATGTAAAGTTTCCCAATTTCAAACATTCGGTTCATAGCGCCCGGTCGCCACGACGCCAACGTTCGTGCACATGCACACCCATCTTGCGCATTCGGCGCATTCGCCACACTTCGTGCGATGCTACGGTTTCTGCTAGGCCTCCTACGTTTTACTAATTGCTGCCACATAAATAAGACTTGCGCCATATTTGACGTGTCGACTGCTTCGTATGGGCGTTCGCTGCGAAAATTCGATTAATTAAATTTGATCATTAGTTCCCTACTTCCCACATTTTATGGTGGTTAAGAAATGCGGATACCCGCTGAGCTTTGATGCACCTCATGTCATTGATTAAATATGCTCCCAGATTAGCTACCGAACCGAGGCCCTGCCTCAGTGTTTATTTTAACCCGTTTCGTCTTTCTTCGTCTACGGATGTGGCTTAGGGCTCCAATCCATTTTTGTTAGGGGCCCAACACATTTTTGAAACCCCTGCTCGTTTTAGTGTTTTGTTGCTTTTTGTGCAGATGATTTTGTTAGGTATCGGGGCGTTTTCAAACATCTCGATGTGTTTATTTAGTGCCCGGTCTTTTTGTTCGTTTTGGGACCATGCTGCTTTTTCAGGCCCTTGCGCGGTCGCATGGCCCCTGTGTGCCTTGAGATCTTCCAGTGTATATTTTATTTAAAGCTCCCGGTATGTTTATTTAGGGCTGCGACGCATGTTTTAAGGCCCTGTCGCTTTTTTTTCGAGACTATGCGCTTTGGAGGGCCAGTTGCATTTTCGGCCACCGTTGTACTCTTAGGGTCCCGCCGAGTTTATTTGGGGCTTTTGACACACATTTGTGGGGCCCCAGTACGATTTTGGGGCTTCGGTGTAAGTTTTGTTGGGTACCAGCGCGACTTATTGCGCCCAGGCACGTGGTTCCGGGGACCCAACGCCAGTTTGCTGGGCTGAACGCAATTTTTGTGGATCTCTTCTGAATTTTTTTAAAGTCCGAATCCCGGCCTGATTTTTCGAGCCCCTGGCGCCATGTTTTTGTACCTCGCCTCGATTTTTTTCGAGCTCTGGAATGTCTTTCGGGGTCGTACGCGATTTGTGAAGGCATGTGATGATATGTTCGGTGCTCCAGAGCCATTTTCCTGACCCGGACATTAATTTTTTGGAATCCCTCATTTTGGAGGGCTCCGACTTGATTTTTTTTGTCGGATACCTATGCGATTTTTGGGGTCACACTGTGCTTATGTAGGGCCGTGGACGCCAATTTTTGGGAGCCCTCACGTGAATTTGATGCCCAGACCAAATGTTTTGGATTACCGATGGGAATTGTCGGTCCCGAGCGCGATATTTCGGGGGACCGGTTCGAGTTTGCGGGGCGCGTTGTACTTACCTGTGGCCCCAACGCGATCTTGGCTGTTCCTGTTGCAGATTTTCGGGCCTCGGAGCGAGTTTTCTGGGGCTCGTCGTATTTATTTGGAGCCCCCTGCGCGAATTCTGGTGAACCGACGCGAATTTTGGTGGCCCCAGCGCGATTCTTGGGAGCTTATCCCTCTTAGGAGGACGGGGGTTTTTGCCCCTTTGATATGCCACTGCGGCCACCGAAGTTTTTTTTGTTAAGCCGATGGCACCTTTCGGAGTATAAAAGCCCTCTGGGTACTTTTTTCCGGACCTGTTCTTAATTTTCCGGTGCTGGGGTCGATTCGATCGAGTCTCGGTGAGAACGTCTTGGACATAGTTTTTTTTTAATCCAGTGATATTTGTGGGTCCCGGTACGATGCCTCGCTCTCCCGGTGCGATTTTGTTTTCGGTGCCCTGCCGTTTTTGTTGACGTTTTTCCCCGAGTTTTTGGGGGACTTTGACCCGATTTTTTTTAGGCCGCAGTGACATTCCGGTTAGAATATTTTTTTGGGGAAACTAACTTTTGGGGTCCCGGTGCGACCTTTTGGGCCCCTAGTGTGATTTTTAAGGGCTGCGACGTGACTTTTTTTAGTCCAATATAATATTTTGTGTCCCGACGTCATTTGCTTGGATCCCTAGCCATATGACCTATGCAGTCGATGCGCCCATAAGCCACAATAATTAACTTGGATTCCTAGCGCGAGTTTTAGCGACATCGACACTTTGTCGAGGTCCAATACGTTTTCGAGGCTTTTGGAGTCATTGCTGTGGCCCCAGAGTGACTATCCATGTCCGGATTGTTTTTCGTTTCCCCGGCTTCATTTGTGTCCCAATGTGACTGTTGGGGAACGGTACGACCTGTCGTGCCACTAGCGTGATTTTCATGGTCCGGGCGTAACTTTTTGGTACCCCCAGGATCGGTGTGATTTGCAGGGGCCCCGGCCGGATCTGTTTGGGTCCATATCGTGATTTTGAAGTAACCCGGAACGACTCCTACAATTTCTTGGGGCTTCTTGCAAATCTGCAAATGCAAACGTCTTAGGGGTCTAGTCTCATTTCCTGGAGCCTCTGTACCGGTTTTGGGTGTCTCCTCGTGTGTCCTACCCCTCCATATTAAATGGCCCTCCTCTCCCGCCTTGGAGGGCCTCCTCCTATATCATGGGGCCCCTTTAATATGGCATGGGGCTTCCTATCATGTTCCAGGGGCATTCTCTGCCAAATTAGGGACCTCCTGCCACGCCTCGTGGGCCTCCTTTGTCCTGGCAAAGCCTTACCCGTCTTGAGGGGATCTTCAATTTTGGAAACCTCGACTCCTTACATACCTGCTACCACTCCCATCTTATGGGCCTCCTCTCATTTCCTGGGAACTCCTTCCGGCCTTCGGGGCCTCATTCGGCCCTGGAGACTTCCTACTCCGTCTTGAGGGACTCCTCTCGAGTCAGGCAGGGGTCTCCTTTTCTCTTCTAGAGGCCTTTTTCAAATTGGGGGCCTCCTCTCACGTATTGGGGGCCTGCTCTGCGTTTTGATTCGATCTTTGCCCATTTCAAGGGTGGCCTCTTATCTCCTGGTGGACTCATTCTCCCCCAGGTGCCTCCTCTTCCAAATTACAAGCAACCTTTCCTATCTCAGTTACCTTGTTATTTCCTGGGGATCTTCTTACCCGTCTTGGAGCCTTCTTTCTCGCCTGGGAGCCATCCCTCTTATCTAATGGCCTTTATCTCCTATTTTAGGGGCTTCCTCGTTCATCATTGAGTCTCATTCCCAATCTTGTGTCGTCCTCTTCCGAATTAGGTGCCTCTTGCCGCGTTTCTGGATCATCCTTTTCTATCTTGGTGGAACGTTGCCCGTTTTCGGGCCTGCTTTTGCATCTCAGAAACCTCATCTCGTATCCACTGGCTTTCTCTTCCGTCTTAGGGCCTCCCTTCCCGTATTGGGGCCCCCTTTGCAGTTCTGGTGGCCTCCGTGCCAATTGTTGGCATTCTCTTAATTTCTGGGGCCTCCTATCCTCTCCTAGGTCTCCTTTTTCAAATTAGGAGCCTCCTCTCACATCTTGGAGGCCTCCTCACCTGTGTTTGGAGCCTCATTATCCTCTTAGCATGATGCTTTTGCGTCATAGTCCCAAATATTCTCTCCTAAGGTCCTCCTCTTCCAAAATATGGGCCTCATCTGGCTGGTCTCGGTGGCCTTCTCTCATTCCAGCGGAGACCTTCTTACTCATCGTGGGGCTCCTCTTGCGTCCGGAGAAATATCTCCTATCATTCCTTATTTTCTATTATAGGAGCCTCCTCTTCCATCTTGGGGGGCCTCGTTTTCCAAATTAAGAATATCCTGCCACCTATCGGAGGCCTTCTCGTCTAACCTGGGTGGCTTCTTGCCCGTCTCGGTGGCATCCTTTTCGTTCTGGAGGCCTCCTCTCAATCTGTCCTACGTCCCTTATAGGGACCTGATTAGATTCCCCGGGGCCTCGCTACCAGTCTTGGCGCCTCCTTGACAGCATGTCTCGTCGGCTTCCTTGCTCACTTTTTTTCTTGTGCATTTCCGGATGGGGGCCTCCTCAAATTTCAGGGAGCGGCCCCCCCCAATCTCACGGCAGAGGGGCGTCTGCCACATCTGCCCCCCAGTGGCGACGCCCCTGCCTCTAGTACAAACGCTGGCAGTCTAATTTCGTCTTTAATCGTCGTTTCTATGTTCGATATTCCACAAGTGTCGCATGGAAAGGTGGCGCCACTGACGCTGGTGTCTGTTTCACAGATGGCGCCTCTTGCAGCGTCCAGCTATGGAGATCGGACTTGGAGTCGACGCCGAGCCTGAACAGCGCGCTGCTGTCTGGCCCGAGCTGCACTCTAGGTGGCACCCGTCTGCCCCGCGCTCTGTCTTTCACACGCCCTCTGCCAGGGGCAGCCGCGGTGCCATGGCCGGTACCTCACCGGCAGCCGAGCTGGCCGACGCCCACCAGATTCTCGAGTTCGACGACTGCAGCAGCGGGGGGCCGGCGAATGTCGCCGACGCCGGCTGTGCCCCGTTGCCGGCGAGCGGCGGCAGGCGGCAGCCGTCACCGGCCCTGGCCGTCGCGGCGCCCAGCGCGTGCCAGCGGTCCGCCAGCCTGCCGACGTCTGCGGCAAACGGCGGCGGCCGAAACGGCGCCCACCAGCGGCCGGCGAACGTGCTGGCATCCACCACCAACGGCGGCGGCCGAAACGGCGCCTGCCAGCGGCCGGGCGGCGCACCGGCGGCCGACTGCGCGTTCGCCTCGCCCGCCGCCGGCGGCCGCCAGCTGTCTCCGCCACAGACCGACCACGCGTCCAAAGGCAACGGCGCCGGTGGTAGTGGCGTGCATCAGCGGTCGGCCGGCGTGCCGGTGCCGGTGCCAGGCGGCGGCCGCCAGGGCGTGACCGGCACGCCTGAGCAGAGCCCCGGCGAGAAGGTGGGCGCCTGGCTGCGTGCCTGCCCGTCCGACAGCAGCGCCGACGACGCCGAACCGGCTGACTCGTCCGACGAGCTGCAGTTCGCCGCGCGCGACGATGGCCTGGCCAGCGAGCTGGAGGACAGCTCCGCCGAGGAGGAAATGGTGGACGCTATCTCCTGCCAGGACGTCGGCGTCATCCACCACCTTCTCGTGCAGGGCTGTCTCATGCTCGACATTGAACCGCCGGAGGACGAGAGCGCGGACGGGGTCGCCGGCTGTCCACCGCCACCACCACTGCCGGAGGAGGCCCGCGAGACGCCTGTCGACGGCCGCCAGTCTGCCGAGCCGGCTGCCAGTGGCGGCGGTGTCGGCTACGCCGCTCTGCAGGTGGAAATCGGTGATGTGATGGTGCGGGCGGCCGCCGGCGTCATGCCTGGCAGAGCCGAGCAGCCCGTTCCTCACGCAACCGGAGCAATAACCCGGCCGGATGTCTCTAGCACGACAGGGGACAATGGATACTCTCCGGAAGAGGGGAGCGGCTGTGAGGTGAAGAGTAGTGACAAGGGTCATCTAGGGGATGACGAGGTGCCAGACGAAAGGGACGTCACCGAGGCGTTGCGAGATGCCAAAGTGCGGGAGATTGCGGAGGTGCTGGGAGTGCGGGATGTGGGTGGAGACGGAGCGGAATCCGAGGTGGGCGTCGACAACCCAGAGCTGCTGGAGGTGCTGGAGGGGGTGCAGGACAACGTGCTGGAGGGGCCGGATCCGGCCGACGTCGACGCCGACGAAGAGGAGGCCTCGGTCAGCGCCAACTCGTCCGACTTCATGTCGCTCCACTTCCCGAAGCGCAGCACCTCGCTCAAGTCGGGCAAGACGCCGCCATGCACGCCCAACCACAAGAAGTACGTGCGCTTCGCCGACGCCATGGGCCTGGACCTGCAGCGGGTGCACCTGTTCCGCGACGAGGTGCCGACCGTGCCGAAGGCGGCGTTCCGCGGCCTGGAGCCGGGCACGCCGCCGCCGTCCCCGCCGCTCGACACGTTCCAGATGACGTTCGGCGCGGCGGCGGCGGCGGGTGGCGGCAGTGGCGCGGCAGGCGCCGGCGGCCACCACCTGGTGCCGCTGTTCCTGCAGCCGGGCGGCGGCGTCGGCTTCCTGGACCGGCTGCACCGGCAGCGCGTCAGTCTGGAGAGCGTCGTGTGCTGCGACGACCGGCTGACTGTGCGCGGCTTGGTGCGCGTGCTCAACATCGACTTTGACAAGGCGGTGCGCGTGCGCCACACGACGGACGGCTGGCGCTCGTGGCGTGAGGCGGCCGCCGAGTACGTGCACGGCTCGTGCGACGGCCTGTCCGACCGGTTCGCGTTCACGTTGGCGGCCGGCGCGCTGGCCGCCGGCCAAGAGCTCCAGTTCGTGGTGCGCTTCGACTGCCTGGGCGAGACGCACTGGGACAACAACGCCGGCGCCAACTACACGGTGCAGCTGATGGGTCCGCCGCCCAGTCCGCCCGAGTACAGCCCGCCCGGCGGCTGGACGGCGGGACGCTACTGAGCGCCGCCGCCGCCGCGCCTCCAGACTGTGTTGCACGCGATGACCGATGGGTGGCGCGCGCGGCGCCGCACCACGGTCGTCTCGCCAGTGTTTGCCCAGCGTTGACGCCAGTGTTTGCCTGCAAGCGTCTTCACCGCGGCCAACTGTGTTTGCCGTGTGGTAGCGGCGTTGCCTTGTAATTGGTGTTTTGCCACAAGGGGCTGGCTGCAGTGAGTCCGTTTTAACGGTAGCTGCTTCACTGGTCACCGGAGAGTTTTTAACGTTTACCATTGGCGACAAGTGCTGTCCGTCCCCGCAGTTTACATCGAGTGGGGCCGGGACAAAGTATCAACGAAGACGATGCCGGCCAAACGCTCTGCTGCCGATGCTCAAGGCGGCCTCGGATGTTGGGATAATGTGCTTCGCGAAATAAACGCTCACATGTTTCGGACCGTGCAACGTGCAAGCTGTCCACCGGTGCGGTCCAGCACACTGGTAGATACGCACAGCCGGGGGGGCATTTACGAACCGCGCACTGCACGTCAATTGTTGATTCGCAAGTCCTCGCCGCCGGGTGACTAGAGCTGGTCCCCGCCTGTCCTGCGGGGTTGTCCCGGGGACCGGAGGAAGACCGGTCCAGCCAGGTGGGTGAAGGGAGCGACTGTATGCTGTCGGACTGCCACGATGTCGTCGGCCGTCCACGAAATCTGCAGCTGCCGTGGTCAACGCCCCCGGGTGTATTACAACTTGAACGCTCGCTCACCCTGTTGCGATGAAATTTACAATGCCGTCTACCCTTGTGGGGGAGGTTGACGCTTTGTATGGCTGTGCCCGTAGAACGGGCTACGCCGCAAACACTCATCCGCACGCCCGCCGAAAATGGCCTCCGGCGACGTTCAGCTGTCTGTGACCAATGCGACACGAGCTCGGCAACATACGCTCCCGCGTCACTCCACCCAGTCCGTACCAGCGTCACTCCTTCCCATCCTTACCCGCAACACGACGTCCCATCCGTACCCACTCCCCGCAGCGCTGCCGAACTGGCATACGCTGCCCAACCCGCGCATTTGGGTTGGTATACCCAACCAAACGTACCGCAGAACCCATGCCAACTGATTCCTATCAACAAACACGCTGAACGACGTGTGAACGGCAACTGTTATCTGTCGGCCGGGCTCGCTCGTCCGTGACGCGTCACGTTGCGATGGCAACGCTGCGGGTCTGCCGAGACGGCACTCCGCCGCACCACGTCCGGTGGTCTTCTGTCGCGCCCAGCTGGCTCCGCGGTTTGGCGTGAAGCTGGACGGGTTCGTTAGCATCGATGATGGATCGCCCGCTGTGGAGTCCGGTAGACTTGAACGCCTGGGTCGCGAGTCCGATCGATATTGGCAGAATCTGAGGAGCCTGCCAGGCCGAGCTTGGCGTATAATGGACCGCCTGTTTGCCAATTTTGGCGAGTTCCGAACAGGCTGAACTTCGCGCAATACTGGGTTATTTCAGGTACCTGAAACAAATGCATCGCGTTATTGGAGACTTCGCTGGCTCAAACGCATCCCGATTGAGTCCAAACATCAAACAAATTAAATATAACGATGAACAAGAACGTAGTTTATCTCTCATGCCTACCAAATCCAGTCAATCGCATTAACCAGACAAAAAATGAAATAAATCACGACTGCCGGTGTATATGGACACAAGAAAACTCTGCGGATATAACGCAGTGCTTCCGGTCCGAAATGTCGAGCCACTGCAGTCCTGTGCCCTGGTCCACAGTGACGCCACCCGCCCAAACGGGAGCGTGCCGGGTGCCGTGCTCGGGCAGCGCCGTGCACAGATGGGGAAACTGTGGGTTCGCCAGGCGCAGCTCGTGTATCGCCATTCTGCTGCGTGGCCACAGCAACCGCCACACGCCTCACGTCACATGTCACGTGTCACGTGTCACGCCTCACGCCTCACGTTGCACCACACATGCCACGCTGTCACACGCCTCACGCCTCACGTTACACCACACATGCCACGCTGTCACACGCCTCACGCCTCACGTTACACCACACATGCCACACGTCACACCTACACGCCGTCACACAGCTCGGGTGCATGCGCTGACCACCGCCTGGCGACTGGCCGAGTGTAAGTTCACTGGCCAGTCGCGGTGTTGGCCGAGGGACACGCCGCGCTTTGTGTCACGTGTAGCCATTCGTGTCGCGCGGGGAGGTGACCGATAGCAGCAGCGACAGCTGACCTGGCCCCAGCTGTGACCCAACGGCCCCACAGCGGGGAAAGTCGGCAGCATGGCCGACAACTTTGCCACAGTGTGTGTGTGCCCTGGCGGCCGGGCGTACTCACTTGGCAGCCCAGTTGGTGCGGCCGTGCAGCGCCGCCTTCGAGTTGGAGACGCCCGTCTGACCCACCTGAGACCTGTACCTGTTATACCTTGGGCGGAGACAGAGAGCCAGGTCAGTGCGGTGCCGCGGGTCGTTACTTGTGGCGTGCCACACCCACACACGGCACACCCACACACACGGCACACGGACTTAGTGGTGGTGACATTGGCTGTGCTGATAGATATCGGCGACAGTGTATGGCACGCTGAAGATCACAGTGACGCCACTGAGGGATCAGTGATCCCCGCTGAATTGACCGAGTCAGTCACTTCTCCCTGAATGAAGGGAGATTTTCCGCTCAATAATTCTCGAATGAAGGAAGATGTAGTGGCGGATTCCTTCCCTTCATTCAGGAAGAAGTGAAACAATCGGGGTACTTCATATGTGCATTGTATCTTCCTCTTTCCGGTTAGCTTGATCTGCTCCGATCTGTTCTAGCTTGAGTAGAAACAATTGCAAATCATGCAATGCAGCAAGGCAATGCAATCCTGCAATGTCATGCACCTGGTTGAAATGTCCCCAGCCAGGGTCTTTCTATTGCTATGCTTCCCACCATGTGGCTATTGCCACCGCTTCCAACTATGCGTAGGCGACCCAAATGGCGACCCAAAAGGCGACCCAAAGGCGTGCAGCGTCAAATGACGTCCATCTCACACAGTCGCCTGCAGTAGCGCAAGTGGTCGGTGAGGTCGGAGCTTTAGCTCAGCACGAGTGGGGCACCTGGCTCCACCCCAGGCCAGACAGACGACACACCTGGCTCCACCCCAGGCCAGACAGACGACACACCTGGCTCCACCCCAGGCCAGACAGACGACACACCTGGCTCCACCCCAGGCCAGACAGACGACACACCTGGCTCCACCCCAGGGCAGACAGACGACACACCTGGCTCCCCACAGGGTAGACAGACGACACACCTGGCTCCACCCCAGGGTAGACAGACGACACACCTGGCTCCACCCAAGGCCAGACAGACGACACACCTGGCTCCACCCCAGGCCCGACAGACGACACACCTGGCTCCACCCCAGGCCAGACAGACGACACACCTGGCTCCACCCCAGGCCAGACAGACGACACACCTGGCTCCATCCCCGGCCAGATAGACGACACACCTGGCTCCACCACAGGCCAGACAGACGACACACCTGGCTCCACCCCAGGGCAGACAGACGACACACCTGGCTCCACCCCAGGCCAGACAGACGACACACCTGGCTCCACCCCAGGCCAGACAGACGACACACCTGGCTCCACCCCAGGGCAGACAGACGACACACCTGGCTCCACCCCAGGGCAGACAGACGACACACCTGGCTCCACCCCAGGCCAGACAGACGACACACCTGGCTCCACCCCAGGCCAGACAGACGACACACCTGGCTCCACCACAGGCCAGACAGACGACACACCTGGCTCCACCCCAGGGCAGACAGACGACACACCTGGCTCCACCCACAGGGCAGACAGACGACACACCTGGCTCCACCCCAGGCCAGACAGACGACACACCTGGCTCCACCCCAGGCCAGACAGACGACACACCTGGCTCCACCCCAGGCCAGACAGACGACACACCTGGCTCCACCCCAGGGCAGACAGACGACACACCTGGCTCCACCCCAGGCCAGACAGACGACACACCTGGCTCCACCCCAGGCCAGACAGACGACACACCTGGCTCCACCCCAGGCCAGACAGACGACACACCTGGCTCCACCCCAGGCCAGACAGACGACACACCTGGCTCCACCCCAGGCCAGACAGACGACACACCTGGCTCCACCCCAGGCCAGACAGACGACACACCTGGCTCCACAACAGGCTCCACCCCAGGGCAGACAGACGACACACCTGGCTCCACCCCAGGCCAGACAGACGACACACCTGGCTCCACCCCAGGCCAGACAGACGACACACCTGGCTCCACCCCAGGGCAGACAGACGACACACCTGGCTCCACCCCAGGGCAGACAGACGACACACCTGGCTCCACCCCAGGGCAGACAGACGACACACCTGGCTCCACCCACAGGCCAGACAGACGACACACCTGGCTCCACCCAAGGCCAGACAGACGACACACCTGGCTCCACCCCAGGGCCAGACAGACGACACACCTGGCTCCACCCCAGGGTCAGACAGACGACACACCTGGCTCCACCCCAGGCCAGACAGACGACACACCTGGCTCCACCCCAGGCCAGACAGACGACACACCTGGCTCCACCACAGGCCAGACAGACGACACACCTGGCTCCACCCCAGGGCAGACAGACGACACACCTGGCTCCACCCCAGGCCAGACAGACGACACACCTGGCTCCACCCCAGGCCAGACAGACGACACACCTGGCTCCACCCCAGGGCAGACAGACGACACACCTGGCTCCGCCCCAGGGTAGACAGACGACACACCTGGCTCCACCCCAGGCCAGACAGACGACACACCTGGCTCCACCCCAGGGCAGACAGACGACACACCTGGCTCCACCCCAGGGCAGACAGACGACACACCTGGCTCCACCACAGGCCAGACAGACGACACACCTGGCTCCACCCCAGGCCAGACAGACGACACACCTGGCTCCACCACAGGCCAGACAGACGACACACCTGGCTCCACCCCAGGGCAGACAGACGACACACCTGGCTCCACCCCAGGCCAGACAGACGACACACCTGGCTCCACCCCAGGGCAGACAGACGACACACCTGGCTCCACCCCAGGGCAGACAGACGACACACCTGGCTCCACCCCCGGGCAGACAGACGACACACCTGGCTCCACCCCAGGGCAGACAGACGACACACCTGGCTCCACCCCCGAGCAGACAGACGACACACCTCCGCGCCCGACTATACACAATGTGAGCAGCTACACTGATTATGAAGCAGGCCGCCCGGCTATGACCAATGTGAGCAGCAATACTGAGTGGGAAGCAGCACCTATAGCCGCCCGGTTATAGCCAATGTGAGCAGCTGCACTGACTAGGAAGCAGGCCGCCCGGCTATAGCCAATGTAAGTCGTTATACTGATTAGGAAGCAACACCCATGGCTTCGCCATTGTGTTTGTCAACGACAAACTTGGGAAATTGCCACCGGCCCAACACCCGTCAGGGTGAACCGAAGACAAGCCAAGCCAAGCCAATCCAAGCACACTGCTAAGCACACTGCCAGGCGCTGCAGCAGTCTTAGAGCGAGTAAACTGCTCCCTGAATTGGCCAGCTGCCGCCATGCTCGTCATCCACAAAGCCCGCCACCAATCGACTCAACGCCGCACCAGCCGCTCCAACCAGAGAACTTCTTCAGGAAAGGATCGCTGCAAAGGTTTTGCGATGCTTACTTTGAGGGCTCTGGGTGAATATATGCGAGAATACAACAGGCATAAAGCATAGGATAAAATAGGTAAGGATAAAATATATTCGGAAATCCCACTAGAAGACTAGCATCTAATCTACACCCATCAGGCTAATGTGAGCTGGTGCGTGGCTCTCCGTTGACGGCGGCACAGCTACGCCGCTCGTGGCCCCGCCCCGCCCCGCCCCCTGGGCCGGGGTCCTGCTGCAGAGGGGAGGCGCTCACTTGTTGGCCCAGTCGGTGCGACCGTGCAGACTGCCGCTGGAGGCGTTGGGGACGCGCACGCCAGACGCCTTCATCGAGACGGAGCTGTTGTAGTAGGAGCCGGACGGCGCCAGGCCGATGCCCGACTCCTGTCCGGCCATACTGCCGCCTGGCGGACACGGTGCACAACACCCGGTCAGGCAGGATCACGTGCAGGTGTGACTGCGGCGGCGACACGGGAGAGGCGGCCGGACACGGGAGAGGCGGCCGGACACGGGAGAGGCGGCCGGACACGGGAGAGGCGGCGGGACACGGGAGAGGCGGCGGGACACGGGAGAGGCGGCCGGACACGGGAGAGGCGGCCGGACACGGGAGAGGCGGCGGGACACGGGAGAGGCGGCCGGACACGGGAGAGGCGGCGGGACACGGGAGAGGCGGCGGGACACGGGAGAGGCGGCCGGACACGGGAGAGGCGGCCGGACACGGGAGAGGCGGCCGGACACGGGAGAGGCGGCCGGACACGGGAGAGGCGGCGGGACACGGGAGAGGCGGCCGGACACGGGAGAGGCGGCCGGACACGGGAGAGGCGGCCGGACACGGGAGAGGCGGCCGGACACGGGAGAGGCGGCGGGACACGGGAGAGGCGGCGGGACACGGGAGAGGCGGCCGGACACGGGAGAGGCGGCCGGACACGGGAGAGGCGGCCGGACACGGGAGAGGCGGCCGGACACGGGAGAGGCGGCCGGACACGGGAGAGGCGGCCGGACACGGGAGAGGCGGCCGGACACGGGAGAGGCGGCCGGACACGGGAGAGGCGGCCGGACACGGGAGAGGCGGCCGGACACGGGAGAGGCGGCGGGACGTGCTGCCGTCTCAGGGTCCGCACCGGCACACTGGCGCCACGATGGTGCACCTCTCCGCCACACCGGGGTCTGAGCTCTCGAGAACTCCCGCCAATCCCGTCACCGGGTCAGCTTTGTGTCTGTGCAGCAACACACGTCGGGGTGTCCTTCGGCCAGCAATGCAAGTTCAACAGAAGTGTCAGTGCTGGTCGCGTCACGCCCTACAATGCGCACGTTCACGAACGCACCAGCTTATGTTGGCATGCATGCATCGCGATAAGCTATTCACTCAAATCGAAGTTAAATATCGCCACTGTTCAATCACGTGCCATCAAAACGCAATGCTAATATCGTGAGAGAGACAGGGTAGTGAGTCATATTTGAAGCTGCTTCTAAACAATCAATACCACATGGCTGTTTTGTTGCAGGGGAGGAAGGGTGGAGCAACGTCCCACCGGTTGTACCGTTCATGCCCTTCACCAAAACTGGCACACATGATTGCGCGTGCTCGGCTGTGCTCCACCAGACTTCAATTTAAAAATCCCTGGCCCCCGACGACGCAACTACAGGCACAGAACAAGCACAACACCAGTGCCCATCTCCGATGAAAACAGCGTATGCGTGAGTATGATATAAGATGTCCGTAGTATAAGATGTTTCAGCTCCGTGAGTGTGCGCGTGTGTGTCTGCAAATCGGCCGTCGACGTGGTCCGCGACCGTGACGGCTGGCAGGGACCAGCGGAGAGCACGCTGCCGGAAGAACCTCGGGTTCTTTTACGACGCATATGGCCATATTGGTCATGTAGCGTCGCCACTTTCACGCCGAGTGATCGCGAGTGACCCGAAATTCCGGCAACCGGTGACGCCCGACAACACGGGCCCTTCTGACAACGGGATAAAAACGCCATCCGCACCCACCACTACGCTACTGACACGAGACAAACGCGCCGTCCATATCCACCACGTGCCGACACCGCGCGCCGACGCCCACTGACCATACTGACCGTACTGCGCGTTGCGCGTGCTCTGTCCGGCCACGTATCTGGCCTTGTTCATGTAGACCTGCTTGGCCGAGATGCCCACGTTCCTGGAGCTGGAGCGGGCCGCCGCCTCGACGCCGACCGCCGACGGCACGATCGCCATCGTCCTGGAGAGCATCTGGCTCAGACGCAGGTGGCTGGGGCTGCCGGGTCAGGACGGGCCGGGTCAGGACGGGCCAGGTCAGGACGGGCCGGGTCAGGACGGGCCAGGTCAGGACGGGCCAGGTCAGGACGGGCCGGGTCAGGACGGGCCAGGTCAGGACGGGCCAGGTCAGGACGGGCCAGGTCAGGACGGGCCGGGTCAGGACGGACCAGGCCAGGACTTCGGGGTAGGGTCAGGACGGGACTCGTCGGCGCACGCCGCGTGAGGAAGGTCACGTGACAACTGTTCAGCGGGGCGCACACCAGCACGGTGGCCCAGTGCCAGGGTGGCTGGATTCTCTATTTGGGCTTACGGGCGCACCGACTACAAGGCCATTTAGCGCCCATGGTAGAGGATATGCGGGAGGCAAAGACGCAGATTGTGGCAGCGTGTCGTAACCAGCCGGGGGAACCAGAAAACCAGCCCTAGAATAGTTCACACATGGACAATACAAAGGTTCACATCAACACAGCCCTCCATGCTCCGTCGATACCAAAAATACGAGACCATAGCACAGCTGCCTTAACACCGTATCACTGCACAGCGTCGATATTCAGTGCTGACAGAACAACGGACATTTTATATCATTCGGCTCTTCCGAATATTTAACCACGCACTATTTTTTGCTCAAACACAGTGTGCATTTGCGTAGTTGGCACCTTGTGGGCTTCCTCATTTGCATATAATCAAAAGGCCACAGCCAAAGTTAGAGTTGTGCTTTCAGCTCCTGGACACGGGGATGATAATGCTTGAAGCCACGAGTCCAGGAAGCATAATTTCGACAGTTTGCTTGGAAAGCGGAGCCATATACTTAAAATTTATAGAAATTGGAGAGTTGCATTATGGTATGTAGTACGGATGGACCAAATCGGACGAAACCCGTGGAATCTACACTAAGGTTTTTCCTTACTTAACTTTGAATGCATTAACTGAGCCAGTGGTTCTTAACCTTATTCCTTTTCGCACCCCATTCAAATCACCAGCCAGTTCACGCATCCCCTTCCAAAATTGATGAAAAACAATATTGATGCCAGTGGGCGGTGATAACAAATAACTCACAGATTTCCCCGGGGGAAAAACCCCGGGGTATTCCCCCTTCTTTTTCCCGGAAAAAAACAAAAAAAAAAAAAAAAAAAAAAAAACACCTTTTTTTTTTTTTTATCCCCACACCAAAAAAAAAAAAAAAACCCCCACCCTACCAACCAATAAAAAAAAAAAATAATAATCCCCCCCCCCACAAAACCACACCACCAACGCAAAAAAAAAAAAAAAAATAAAAAAAAAAAAAAAAAAAAAAAAAACACCCAAAACCACCACATAATTATTTAACCCCCCAAAAAAAAAAAAAAAAAAAAAAAAAAAAAAAAAAAAAAAAAAACCCACCCCCCCCCTATCACAAACAAAAAAAAAAAAAAAAAAAAAAAAAAAAAAAAAAATGTATTAACAACAAAACCATCGCGTTTCATTAACTCTTCATATTTGAATACCACATTTGAAAACCCAAGCACGTATATACAGAGCAAAACTTACTATACAACAGTCACCTATTTGGACTTTAACATATCCCCAACATCAAAAGCCCCCCCCGCAAAAAAAGAAAAGAAAATCAACACCCATATGAATTAAAAATGTAGCTAGGCGTAGGTATACCTACCAAGGCGTCCGTGTATTGTGCCTTAACGCAAATAATTTTCTGAAATAAATGTCCATGCTACACATCATTGGCGAAGAAGCTTGGGAAGTATTACTCCGTAATTTGGGTCATGTATACCTGGAATCTATCTATATTCTACACCCAAATAATACACATTACTTCTAGATTCATGCAAACGCTGAACAATATAAATACAACTTATTACATTCAAATTTAGGAACAGTGTTATATTCATATGATAAAAAAAATCAAGAAATATGTCGTGGCTTTTTTCGCCCCTTCTATAAAATGAGGCCACGTATGAGCAGAGCACCCTCGCACCCCTAGGGGATGCGAGGGTGCGAACACTCCTAGTTACGAACCACTCAACTAAACTGTAATAGCAATTATTGGACTGAAAACCAGAATTAGCAACCAAATGACACGTCAAAACTTGTTGATTGTACGAAAATATGCGAGAGCTTGGTGAACGTAGTGAAACCTTGAAAACAAAATGCATCGCATTCACGAATGTTTGTCAGTACATATGATGTGCATATGCACTTTAATGTGCATATATACCGGGGATATATGACATACCCCTGGATGTGCACATGCTTGTATGCGCGAATATATGCATGTGCAAATGGGATATTGTATAGCGATGCTAAATGCACAATAAACAGATAACCAAGCGATCTCACTGAGCCGTCCAGCGTGAAAAAAAGAGGATAACACACAGGAGAGCACAACGCTCTGAAATCCACATACGTGCAGGGGCTGCTGTTTAAACCTGTGGCTACAGCCAGCAGCTGAAGAGCGGGAGCCGTCACGTACCCGATGCCCTCCTTCTCCATGTCGTCCCATTTGGAGGCGCGACGTCCGGCCTGCTCGCCGCCGAACGAGGCCCGACTGGCTCTGGCGGCCGCCGCCCCCGCCCCGCCGGCACCGTGCTGCTGCTGCCGCCGCCCAGCTTCTGACCCACCTGGAAGTAGGGGAACCTGGCCGGCCGCCAGGTCACAGGTCACGTGCTGTCGCCGCAGGTCACAGCGGTGGCTGACTGTTGGGACTCAAGGCACAACTACTGCGGGTCACATGCCATTGCCAGTCGCGGTCGCAGCCCGCACGTCACTGCCAGTCACCAACACAGGTCACTGTCAGTCACCAACTCAGGTCACTGTCAGTCACGGTCACAAGCCACACGTCACTGCCGGTCACCAACTCAGGTCACTGTCAGTCACGGTCACAAGCCACACGTCACTGTCAGTCACCAACTCAGGTCACTGTCAGTCACGGTCACAAGCCACACGTCACTGCCGGTCACCAACACAGGTCACTGTCAGTCACGGTCACAAGCCACACGTCACTGTCAGTCACCAACTCAGGTCACTGTCAGTCACGGTCACAAGCCACACGTCACTGCCGGTCACCAACTCAGGTCACTGTCAGTCACGGTCACAAGCCACACGTCACTGCCGGTCACCAACACAGGTCACTGTCAGTCACGGTCACAAGCCACACGTCACTGCCAGTCACCAACACAGGTCACTGTCAGTCACGGTCACAAGCCACACGTCACTGCCGGTCACCAACACAGGTCACTGTCAGTCACGGTCACAAGCCACACGTCACTGCCGGTCACCAACACAGGTCACTGTCAGTCACGGTCACAAGCCACACGTCACTGCCGGTCACCAACACAGGTCACTGTCAGTCACGGTCACAAGCCACACGTCACTGCCGGTCACCAACACAGGTCACTGTCAGTCACGGTCACAAGCCACACGTCACTGCCAGTCACCAACACAGGTCACTGTCAGTCACGGTCACAAGCCACACGTCACTGCCAGTCACCAACACAGGTCACTGTCAGTCACGGTCACAAGCCACACGTCACTGCCGGTCACCAACACAGGTCACTGTCAGTCACGGTCACAAGCCACACGTCACTGCCAGTCACCAACACAGGTCACTGTCAGTCACGGTCACAAGCCACACGTCACTGCCAGTCACCAACACAGGTCACTGTCAGTCACGGTCACAAGCCACACGTCACTGCCAGTCACCAACACAGGTCACTGTCAGTCACGGTCACAAGCCACACGTCACTGCCGGTCACCAACTCAGGTCACTGTCAGTCACGGCCACAAGCCACACGTCACTGCCGGTCACCAACACAGGTCACTGTCAGTCACGGTCACAAGCCACACGTCACTGCCAGTCACCAACACAGGTCACTGTCAGTCACGGTCACAAGCCACACGTCACTGCCGGTCACCAACACAGGTCACTGTCAGTCACGGTCACAAGCCACACGTCACTGCCAGTCACCAACACAGGTCACTGTCAGTCACGGTCACAAGCCACACGTCACTGCCGGTCACCAACACAGGTCACTGTCAGTCACGGTCACAAGCCACACGTCACTGCCGGTCACCAACACAGGTCACTGTCAGTCACGGTCACAAGCCACACGTCACTGCCGGTCACCAACACAGGTCACTGTCAGTCACGGTCACAAGCCACACGTCACTGCCGGTCACCAACACAGGTCACTGTCAGTCACGGTCACAAGCCACACGTCACTGCCAGTCACCAACACAGGTCACTGTCAGTCACGGTCACAAGCCACACGTCACTGCCAGTCACCAACACAGGTCACTGTCAGTCACGGTCACAAGCCACACGTCACTGCCGGTCACCAACACAGGTCACTGTCAGTCACGGTCACAAGCCACACGTCACTGCCAGTCACCAACACAGGTCACTGTCAGTCACGGTCACAAGCCACACGTCACTGCCAGTCACCAACACAGGTCACTGTCAGTCACGGTCACAAGCCACACGTCACTGCCAGTCACCAACACAGGTCACTGTCAGTCACGGTCACAAGCCACACGTCACTGCCGGTCACCAACACAGGTCACTGTCAGTCACGGTCACAAACCACACGTCACTGCCGGTCACCAACTCAGGTCACTGTCAGTCACGGTCACAAGCCACACGTCACTGCCGGTCACCAACTCAGGTCACTGCCAGTCACCAACTCAGGTCACTGTCAGTCACGGCCACAAGCCACACGTCACTGCCGGTCACCAACACAGGTCACTGTCAGTCACGGTCACAAGCCACACGTCACTGCCGGTCACCAACACAGGTCACTGTCAGTCACGGCCACAAGCCACATGTCACTGCCGGTCACCAACACAGGTCACTGTCAGTCACGGTCACAAGCCACACGTCACTGCCGGTCACCAACACAGGTCACTGTCAGTCACGGCCACAAGCCACACGTCACTGCCGGTCACCAACACAGGTCACTGTCAGTCACGGTCACAAGCCACACGTCACTGCCAGTCACCAACACAGGTCACTGTCAGTCACGGTCACAAGCCACACGTCACTGCCGGTCACCAACACAGGTCACTGTCAGTCACGGTCACAAGCCACACGTCACTGCCGGTCACCAACACAGGTCACTGTCAGTCACGGTCACAAGCCACACGTCACTGCCGGTCACCAACACAGGTCACTGTCAGTCACGGTCAGCCACACGTCACTGCCGGTCACCAACACAGGTCACTGTCAGTCACGGTCACAAGCCACACGTCACTGCCGGTCACCAATACAGGTCACTGTCAGTCACGGTCACAAGCCACACGTCACTGCCGGTCACCAACACAGGTCACTGTCAGTCACGGTCACAAGCCACGTCACTGCCGGTCACCAACACAGGTCACTGTCATCACGGTCACAAGCCACACGTCACTGCCGGTCACCAACACAGGTCACTGTCAGTACGGCCACAAGCCACGTCACTGCCGGTCACCAATACAGGTCACTGTCAGTCACGTCCAAGCACACGTCACTGCCGGTCACCAACACAGGTCATGTCGCACGGTCAAAGCAGTCACTGCCAGTCACCAACACAGGTCACTGTCAGTCACGGTCACAAGCCACACGTCACTGCCGGTCACCAACACAGGTCACTGTCAGTCACGGTCACAAGCCACACGTCACTGCCGGTCACCAACACAGGTCACTGTCAGTCACGGTCACAAGCCACATGTCACTGCCGGTCACCAACACAGGTCACTGTCAGTCACGGTCACAAGCCACATGTCACTGCCGTCACCACACAGGTCATTGTCGTCACGGTCACAAGCCACACGTCACTGCCGGTCACCAATACAGGTCACTGTCAGTCACGGTCACAAGCCACACGTCACTGCCGGTCACCAACACAGGTCACTGTCAGTCACGGTCACAAGCCCACGTCACTGCCGGTCACCAACACGGGTCACTGTCAGTCACGGTCACAAGCCCACGTCACTGCCGGTCACCAACTCAGGTCACTGTCAGTCACGGTCACAAGCCACACGTCACTGCCGGTCACCAACACAGGTCACTGTCAGTCACGGTCACAAGCCACACGTCACTGCCGGTCACCAACTCAGGTCACTGTCAGTCACGGTCACAAGCCACACGTCACTGCCGGTCACCAACACAGGTCACTGTCAGTCACGGTCACAAGCCACACGTCACTGCCGGTCACCAACTCAGGTCACTGCCAGTCACCAACTCAGGTCACTGTCAGTCACGGCCACAAGCCACACGTCACTGCCGGTCACCAACACAGGTCACTGTCAGTCACGGTCACAAGCCACACGTCACTGCCGGTCACCAACACAGGTCACGTGCAGTCACGGTCGCAGATCAGATGTCACCATCAATCACGATCACAGGTCACTGCCAGTTACGGTCACAGGTCACACGTAATCAGCCATCGTAGATGCACGCGACTGCGTCCAGCGTGCTGAATTGTAGGAGCGCCAGGCGTCAGCGCACCCAGCACAATTATCTAAAAGACTTAAGGACTAGCCAACGTGAATACCACAGGGAATTATTTCAACACCGAAGCAGCTTTGAAGTGGCAATGAAGACACATGATGATGCAATGATAGACTGCCATCATTTCATCAGCCTGGGGCGTCCCGCCGCACCAGGCTGTGTGAGGCACGATGTGTTAGGGAACGAAGATATGCGTCACGAACAAAGAGACGACACGAAGAAGGTTGAGGACCGCTGCCTTTGGCAATCACTTCATAGCACGCAACAGACGACACGAAGACGGTTGAGGACCGCGGCCTTTGGCCATCCCTTGATATCACGCCTAGACATGTAAATTGGTTGACAATTATGTTTTGGGGGGTGCACCAGCTGTGTTAGCTATGCAGCACATAATACTAAACTGGCGGGGAATGCACCTAAGCATACTACGGCTGAATTTATACCGTCAGTTGGGCTCCTCAGTTCTCCACCGCATGCCACAGGGTGACGAATGGGGTGGGGTCACGTTAATTTTTCGTTTGTTTTAGGCCTGGGTATGGAGTTTATAACTTTACTATTTCATTGTCATAATGCAAAACGATCTGTCAGTATGAAATGGGTAAATGTGTAAATATCTACCACACAATCAATTTCCCTTACATTACAGCAAATTAGGCTCACATTATATATATATATATATATATATATATTATGTCTTGGTTCATAAGCCCTTCATGGATCCTAGACATGATGCCCCTGTCGGTGGCTAAACGCACGCGCGCTGACAATCCCCTCATCATGCTTCACGGCACCTCCAGGTCAATTTCGCGAAACGCTTACTGGATCATAACCTTCAGTTGGTTGCCGGACCATGCTCGCCAGCCTCCGTGACACAGTTTCTGCCTGATAACCACCCAGAACTGTTCGATGGGCCAGACTTTGGGTGCTCAGGACGCCTACACTGTGCAGCACAGTCGGCGCCGCTGCCTCCTCCAGCAGTTCCAACGTCTGGCGGGCGCAACGGGCGCTGGCCAGGTCCGACCAAAACCGGGCGTGGCGACTCGGATACGTGGCATCCAGAAACGGTGTCAGAACTTGGCGCAGGCACTCTTCCCTGTACTCTTTGCCGATCACATGGGCTTGCTCGGGATATTACCGGTTCTGAAATCTCAGCGGACTGATGGCTATCCACACCAGCAATTTCTTTTGGAACTTGTTTTCCGGCATGCGCTGGACTTTGGGGGTGACATCACCATCAGCAAACGCACAAAAGCTGGAGGGGCATCAACTTCCCCTAATGTGACGTCATCTATTCGTAATCCGCCACTACTTCCACACAGCTTTTGTCATCGGACAGCGCGATAGCCTACACAGTTGATCTGTTTGAACACTAGCCTTCTCATCTGCTACCGTTGGTGTTTTCGTGCTTCCCCTGTACCTAAGTCCTTGAAGCACCAAATGGCCAAACCATGTGCTTCTGAAATTCAAAATGTCGTGGCCAACGACTTTTTGGAGATGCCAAGCTTCCCTTGGGAGACCTGTGGGAGATGCTAAGCTTCCCTTGGGAGACCTGTGAGAGATGTCAAGCTTCCCCTGGGCGGCGGATCGCCACCTGTCGCAACAAGTGTCACCAGTGTCTCTGCCGAGCCCGCTCCATCTCCACACACAGGCGACGGTATCCGCACTCACAAAAAAAACACTACACAAACTCTAAACAAACTGCATTGTGGATTTGTGCGGTTTCGGAAGCACCCCTTTCCACGCATCACCACATGCCTGACGTTTGTGAAAATGCGCAGCCCTTCGAGCCTGGTTGACACGGCATTGTTCGTGTGTGGAGACCGGCGCTGACAATGCGCAGCCCTCCGAGCCTGGTTGACACCGCATTGTTCGTGTGTGGAGACCGGCGCTGACAATGCGCAGCCCTCCGAGCCTGGTTGACACCGCATTGTTCGTGTGTGGAGACCGGCGCTGACAATGCGCAGCCCTCCGAGCCTGGTTGACACCGCATTGTTCGTGTGTGGAGACCGGCGCTCACCTGAGCGCCTGCTGAGCAGTGGGCCTCTTGGCGGGGCACCAGCGCAGCAAGTCGCCGATCAGAGTGATCGCCTCGGGGCTCGCCGTCGGAATCAGCGTCTCCAGCGCGGTGGGGCTGAACTGCGGGAAGGTGAAGTTCATCGCGCTCGCCAGCTGGTAGCCCTCCTGCCAGTCGCGCTGCGGCCAACGCGTCGGGTCAAACGAGTCACAGGTCAGAGCGTCACGTCACAGGTGGCAGGCCACACCCGGGTCAGCGGTCAGGGGTGGACCAGTCGCGCTGCCAACACCACGCCGGATCGGATGGCATCACAATTCACGGCGTAAGATGCGAGGTCTGAATCGGAAGTGACAGGTCAAAACTGGGTCATACACGAGGGTTCAGAACACGGTCAGACATCAGAGATCAACATCAGGTGAGGAACACGATCAATGATCAAGTCGGAGGTTATGTAAACTCTAAAAATCACAGGTCATGAGCAGAGGTAATATTAGACGTGTAGAATGGTGACGTGTCGAATGGTGTACACAACAAGAGCCTACCATAGCGTGATGGCAAACATCGCTCACCATGGCGGGTAATGCATAGCCCCGTGCTGGACTCAGAACAATGCTTCCAAAGCTCGCGATCATGCTCACAATATATTATAATATATATATAGGTCAAGACCACGCTCATCATAGATTATAATAGGCCTATATCAGAATATTCCGTGAACACATATACATGTTACAAACATAAAATATACCCAATTTTCCGTCGGTGTTGTAGCATCTAACTTCCCGGGCAAAGTTGAGGGTAAGCGGCACAAATCATGGGACAGTGCCATGGGTACGAGCATGAAGATCTGGATCACAGAGACCGTAGTGACGTCAGGGACCAAAAGGAAAGGTGCGATCTGACACCAGCGGGTGCCTTGGGATGGTGTCATGGGTACGAAGACGGAAGTCTAGAAGAAGAAGAGGACGGAGGTCTAGATCACATCAGAGACCGTAGTGACGTCAGGAACCAAAAGGAAAGGTGCGATCTGACACCAGCGGGTGCCTTGGGATAGTGTCATGGGTACGAAGACGGAAGTCTAGAAGAAGAAGAGGACGGAGGTCTAGATCACATCAGAGACCGTAGTGACGTCAGGAACCAAAAGGAAAGGTGCGATCTGACACCAGCGGGTGCCTTGGGATGGTGCCGTGGGTACGAGGAAGGTCTGTATCACATCAGGAATCATAGTGGCGTCAGGCACCAACAGGAAAGAAACGATCCGACGCCAGCGTTACATTAGAAAACACAGCTTTCCATGGCGGCTAGATAATCGTCATTATTGCCACCAACTGCGATTCGAGCCCACCATTTGGCACCTTGTCTGGTGTGCCAAGCACCGAGCAGATCTTGAAGATCTCGTCGATCTCCGAGCTGCCCGGAAAGAGCGGCCGGTAGGTGTACACCTCGGCCATGATGCAGCCCACCGCCCAGATGTCGATCGGACTGCTGTAGATGGTGGAGCGGAGAAGCACCTCCGGCGCGCGGTACCTGAGGTCAGGTCATGTCACGTCACAGGTCATGGGTTACGTCCGGTGGTGCGAAGCAGCACGTCCAGGGAATAGCAGCTGATGTGAAGTCAGGCCAGGTTGCACGTCACTTCTGGCGGAGCAGAGTAGCATCTCCGTGACGTGGTGCATACAGTCGGGTCACATTCGAGGGCACGAGTGACACTCGGAGACCACGAGCACATGGCTACAGGATAGCAGATACCACACCCGAAGTTTATTTGGAACGTCATCTTACCGAGGACAATGTGTTTCATTGGCCTTGGCGGTCCACATATTGCATTACAGTAATTAGCAGGGTCGATGCACCTGTAAGAGAGTTAGTTTGTGAGCATCTTGATCCCATAAATTCAGCCATACCCCTTCGTTCATGGCGCGACAAGTCTCAGGCACCCAGACTGGCGTCCGCCTGTCTGGTTGCCGACGTAAGCAGCCACCGCCCGAACGGGGACGTACATTGGACCTTGTATCTTCCCCTCCCCTCTCCGGCCGCCAGGCGCCAGAGACGTGACCTCAATCCCGTGCAGCAGACGGCTGTATCTTGACCTCTATCCGACCGGCGCGTACCGCCGCCGTCGTTAATGCTAGTTGTAACAGAGTTCATATAAAATCATACGTTTGGCTGTGCCGTAACCGTAATTGGTATAATCCCGTAAGCCTTCCGATGGTAAAAGTGTACCGTAATTGTAACTGTAAAGAGTGTACCGTAAATATTGCATAGTACCCATCACTAAAGGCCAAGCCACTTCCGTAAGAAGCTTCTAGAAGCTGGAAGTGACGTCAATGGGCGGTTCTGGCTGATCGGCCAATCAGCGACCGGGGGTGTTCAGCCGTGGCCAGCGCCCAGCTGCGCCCAGGCAGTCGGGCTTGAATACTCTGAGCGAGCGGATCGCTGCTACGCGTGCGCGCTTCCCAACTAAATTCGATTTCTAAATTCATAGGAAAGGCAGTATCACGGCTTACCTGCAGAGGAGAACGTACTGTACGGTGGCTGTCGTTCTCGTGTGATCGTGGAGTGCTGCAGTGCAAATACAGGGCAGCAAAAGGTACTGGTGCTTTCGTGACCGAGGTTATCGCAAACGACGAGGTTGCTAGACTTTCGCGTGCCAATATAGGACTATCCTACACACCGCTGGTCGACCGACTTAATGCTACAGAACAATTTGCTCCATGAACTGCAATATCTGTGCTCCTTCACCATCAACGTCCATGTTGATAAATTATTAATGAAGCGTGATTATGACGGTGCAGTTTCACCAACGATGCCGGTAAAAAGGTAGAGATTGCAGAAGTTAGAAGTTGCTGGCAGGGATGTGGGGAAATTAAGTGTCGGCCAACACCAATAGCATGCCAGTATACTTTCGGTCCGAAACGAAAACAAGCCAAACGAGGGATGATCTTATATTTCAAGCCATCCCCCGGTCTATAACCTGAAGACGACTTGTTCTTGATATGGCGCAGAATAGTTTTCGTAGTCTTCAATGCTAAAGCTGTCTCATTCATTTTGAAACTAGCCTGTTATTGGACCGAATCTTAGTACTTTTCATGATTCGTGAACACATAACATAACGGAGGTTAGCAGTGCCTTTCTTTTGTCATCAACATCTAGAATTAGTTGTTAGTTCTTTTCGCAGGACATCATTTTAACAACAATCTGTTCCTCAGAATCCTCAGATTCCTCATAAATCCGATGGAAAATGCAAAGTTTGTCAGAATTTTCCTGACGAAAAAAATGGAATAACCTAAATAGCACTGCAATAGGTCAGAACTGAACCCACCAAAGTATTCCAGCCTGCCTCGTCCATCAGCTTGCACCGTTCATGGTCGGGTATTACCATACTCTGAGCACAGTAGTCCGCCATTCAACACGTCCACATCTCAGTCCACAACCACACCACCAAGGAACCGCAACGCCTATATTTTGGCCCGAGCTTCACCAATACACCACAAATGGTACACTTCCCATGTAAAGCCCGTCTCCACACAAACACAACGGAGGCCCAACACCTTCACCAGCGTGCAAACAAACCCAGGTCACGGCCGCAGACGTGTCAGCACATCAGACCAACATAACGACGGCATCGGTACAGTGACACCCACACATCAGAGTAACATAACAGCGGCATCGGTCTAGTCACATCAGCACATCAGAGTAACATAACAGCGGCATCGGTCTAGTCGCATCAGCACATCAGATTAATATAACGACGACATCGGTCTAGTCACATCAGATCAGCATAACGGCAGCATCGGTCCCACATCAACACGTCACGTCACGTCAGGACCACATACCGCACACCGTCTAACCGCGAACCCACCACAAACCCGGACGGCCACAGTCGACCTCAACCTCGTTCGAACGGCCACATGAAACACGCGTCGGTCATGTCGAACTGTCGTCTGCCTTGCCCCCCCCTCCCCACACACACACACTTCCCCTCGCTGGCTGTCCGTCGGGACGTAATGAGGCTAGGTCGGGTCACGCCATGGCTGTCCAGGCCTGATACGTGGCTGTCCGGCGGGGTCACGTGCTGCACCAGCACGCACCCGCCGCCGCCCCGACCTTGAGAGTCCACGCGAGCTGCCGCCGTGCTGGCCGCTAATCAATGTGCCTCATCGATTAGCCGAGTCATTATTCGCCATCGACATGACTATTCCGGTATGGGCACCTCTCCCTCCTCCCCCCCCCCTCGTTAAATCGCCGCAGAGTTGTGGGATTCATCACTCTCCCGGGTTGGCCGTCACAACGACAGGAACTACGCACCCCTTCGGCCACCTTGGCAATGGCAGATTCCTGCCGCGTCCGGCGCCTGCTGCACGCGTGGCGGGTGTGCAAGAACCCTGGGACCCTCTATCGTGCCCTGTGCATCCGCATGGGCCACGCAGTGTCGCTACCCTCCGCATGGGCCACGCAGTGTCGCTACCCTCCGCATGGACCACGCAGTGTCGCTACCCTCCGCATGGACCACGCAGTGTCGCTACCCTCCGCATGGACCACGCAGTGTCGCTACCCTCCGCATGGACCACGTAGTGTCGCTACCCTCCGCATGGACCACGCAGTGTCGCTACTCTCCGCATGGACCACGCAGTGTCGCTACTCTCCGCATGGACCACGCAGTGTCGCTACCCTCCGCATGGACCACGCAGTGTCGCTACCCTCCGCATGGACCACGTAGTGTCGCTACCCTCCGCATGGACCACGCAGTGTCGCTACCCTCCGCATGGACCACGCAGTGTCGCTACCCTCCGCATGGACCACGCAGTGTCGCTACCCTCCGCATGGACCACGCAGTGTCGCTACCCTCCGCATGGACCACGCAGTGTCGCTACCCTCCGCATGGACCACGCAGTGTCGCTACCCTCCGCATGGACCACGCAGTGTCGCTACTCTCCGCATGGACCACGCAGTGTCGCTACTCTCCGCATGGACCACGCAGTGTCGCTACCCTCCGCATGAACCACGCAGTGTCGCTACCCTCCGCATGGACCACGCAGTGTCGCTACCCTCCGCATGGACCACGCAGTGTCGCTACTCTCCGCATGGACCACGCAGTGTCGCTACTCTCCGCATGGACCACGCAGTGTCGCTACCCTCCGCATGGACCACGCAGTGTCGCTACCCTCCGCATGGACCACGCAGTGTCGCTACTCTCCGCATGGACCACGCAGTGTCGCTACCCTCCGCATGGACCACGCAGTGTCGCTACCCTCCGCATGGACCACGCAGTGTCGCTACCCTCCGCATGGATCACGCAGTGTCGCTACCCTCCGCATGGACCACGCAGTGTCGCTACTCTCCGCATGGACCACGCAGTGTCGCTACCCTCCGCATGGACCACGCAGTGTCGCTACCCTCCGCATGGACCACGCAGTGTCGCTACCCTCCGCATGGACCACGCAGTGTCGCTACTCTCCGCATGGACCACGCAGTGTCGCTACTCTCCGCATGGACCACGCAGTGTCGCTACCCTCCGCATGAACCACGCAGTGTCGCTACCCTCCGCATGGACCACGCAGTGTCGCTACTCTCCGCATGGACCACGCAGTGTCGCTACCCTCCGCATGGACCACGCAGTGTCGCTACCCTCCGCATGGACCACGCAGTGTCGCTACCCTCCGCATGGACCACGCAGTGTCGCTACCCTCCACATGAGCCACGCAGTGTCGCTCCTCTCGGTCGGTTATTGGTTTTACGACACGTCGACCGTTGAGTCATATAGCGTCGCCAATCTCTCACGCCGATTGGTCGCGGGCGAAGAGTAGCGACAGGTGAGACTCGAACCCACAACCTTTTCGGTTGCGAGACGAGCATCTTACCCCTAGACCACTCGTCTCCGTCGCTCCTCTCGCGCCGAACGGCTGCGAGGAAGCCGAAATACCAATCGAACGGCGAGATGCGAACCCAGGACCCCCAGGATGGCGGGACAGGCGCGCCGTCCATTCGGCTATCGGCTGCCCACAGCTGTGGCTGGTCGGCTGCCCACAGCTGTCGCTGGTCGGCTGCCCACAGCTGTGGCTGGTCGGCTGCCCAAAGCTGTCGCTGGTCGGCTGCCCACAGCTGTGGCTGGTCGGCTGCCCAAAGCTGTCGCTGGTCGGCTGCCCACAGCTGTGGCTGGTCGGCTGCCCACAGCTGTGGCTGGTCGGCTGCCCACGGCTGTGGCTTGTCGGCCGCCCAGCGCCGCCGCCGACGCCAACTCACCAGCGGGTGGACACGTAGTCGGTGTAGGGCGGCCGGGAGCGGATCTCACGCGCCAGTCCGAAGTCGGCGATCTTGATCAGGTCGGGACCCATGCACAGCAGGTTCTCCGGCTGTGGGACCGACACAGAGCTATCGGCTGGGCGGCGACGACCCGGCCGTGATTTGCGCAATGTCACTGGCCGGAGCTGGTGGATCTCATCACTTTGGCAACAACGAGCGCCAACTGGCACCAGCGTCACCAGCACCAGCACCAGCACCAGCACCAGCACCAGCACCACGATACAGTCAACCCAGCAGGCAGTTGGCAGAATGGCTTCAAATACGGCCACGCTATGACTGGGTCCACCAACACACACCACGATACAGCCCACCCAGCAGGCAGTTGACAGAATAGCTTCCAATACGGCTTCGCCATGGCCGGGTCGGTTGGGAGGAGACCAGCGATTGCTGTTACTGGCTTTACAACGCGTTGACTGTTTTGGGTCATATACACGTAGAGTCGCCAATCCTGTACGCCGATTGTTAGCGGGTGAAGGGTAGCGACAGGTGGGACTCGAACCCACAACCTTTCGGTTGGGATACGGGCACCTTACCCCTACACTACTCGCCCCCTATCTGTCTATTGGGCTGCGACATCCGTCAGCTACACGTCACCGGTCACCAGCCGGATATCCCTACACACCGCAATGCAGGGGATCAGCCAGACACGCTGACTTTTGTTCAAAGCTAGGCAGAACGAGGCAGCAGAGGGTGTGACACAGGCACACACCTGCACTTCTGGAACTACTCAGAACATTAACCACCTCATTTGGTTGGCCTTCGAGGTCAGGTCAAAGGGGTCGATTTCGGGCCACTCTCAGTTCGGTGACCCCACTAGTTTTTAGGGGTTGGTCATCAAACAAGTGTGGTTTCGTGACTTTCTAATGCTACTTATACCAAACACTTCGACGAGCCCTTGATTGATCCATGCTACATATAGCCCCCACTGGTCCACACAGCCCACATTTCAATAATCCATACAGCCAACCCTTCACCCATCCACACCGCCAACCGTTCACTGATCCTTTCTGCCAGCTCTTCACGAACTCATACTGCAAACCCTTCAAGGATAGGCAGTCGACAGTGGTGCTTTGCTGATCCATACAGCCCTTCTCACCTCGCCACCGTCAGCTCTCTGATCATATCTGGAATCTTCAATCAGACTTCCCCGCTGATTACACGACCAGCAGATCTTGATCAGGCCACCACTGATCTCTTCGGACCCAGTGATGATCACTTGTTCAGGTCACACTGCGGCATTTACGCCGCAAAAAAAATGCTGCTCTGCTCCAATGCACGCTACAGCACCGTGGCCCGGTACTCCCGCTTGCCCCCAATGTACGCTACAGCACTACGGTCTGGTACTCCCGCTTACCTCCATGTCACGGTGGAAGCACTGTGGCCCGGTACTCCCGCTTACCTCCATGTCACGGTGGGAGCACTGCGGCCCGGTACTCCCGCTTACCTCCATGTCACGGTGGGAGCACTGCGGCCCGGTACTCCCGCTTACCTCCATGTCACGGTAGAAGCACTGCGGTCTGGTACTCCCGCTTACCTCCATGTCACGGTGGAAGCACTGTGGCCCGGTACTCCCGCTTACCTCCATGTCACGGTGGAAGCACTGTGGCCCGGTACTCCCGCTTACCTCCATGTCACGGTGGAAGCACTGTGGCCCGGTACTCCCACTTACCTCCATGTCACGGTGGGAGCACTGTGGCCCGGTACTCCCGCTTACCTCCATGTCACGGTAGAAGCACTGCGGTCTGGTACTCCCGCTTACCTCCATGTCACGGTGGAAGCACTGTGGCCCGGTACTCCCGCTTACTTTCATGTCACGGTGGAAGAAGCCGTGTTTGTGCATGAAGGCCAGACCCTGCAGGACCTGGTACATGATGTTGCGTATCACCGGCTCCGAGAGCACCTTGTCCCTGCAATCATTCCAACGTGCGCCGGTCGTCAGGCAGCCGCACGCCCAGTCCGGTGTTGGTACAGAGCAACTAACGTACCCGCCCTTCCCGCCAGGGTGAGGGGCAGGCGACGCCATATGGCCACAGCTGCTGAGTGCGTCGTAAAGTCATAACCACCTGCGTAGCAACTAACACCGACATTTGTGCTATTGTTAATGTTGTCAATTATCACAGCCACCTAAAAAAATCATCGCAAAACCACAGGTAACAATATTAACAACAATGTTAATGCAATGTCGATGTCTGTGGCGATCGGACGTTTTTCCAGCATTACAAGGTGACGTCTTCACATCGACAACACAAAAACGCAGCAAATTACCCGGCTTTGATCGAAGCGAGGAGACACCTGTCACCAATAACGGACGACTGCGACAGGGCGAGCGTGTGATTCGCGGTAGCTTTCACCGGTGGTGCGCGGCTCTGCCAGGTGGATCGAGACTGCGGCTGAGCACGTCTACGTCACCGTGCTGTGGGGGGAACGCCCACACATTGAGCAGCGGCTTGTGGGCCGTCCGTAGCTCAGTGTAGGCCGTGTGGGCCGTCCGTAGCTCAGTGTAGGCCGTGTGGGCCGTCCGTAGCTCAGTGTTGTTTGTTTGTTTGTTTGTTTGTTTATTTATTTAACACATCACAACTCGCATACAAGATGGCCAATTTTGCGATTGGCACAAAAGACCAAGCTGGTCTTGAATCTAGGTGCCTCTCGAAACAGCGTCCTTAACCTATAAAACGCTTGACCACCGACACGGTGCGACAATCGCTACCTGCCCCCCGCCAGCACGCCCCATCGCCACACAAAGCATGCACTCGTCTGAATGGTACCCAACACTATGCCTGCACCCGGTAGCACCTGGTTAGTTCTGAATGTTAGTTTGTTGTGTTAAAGCGTTTTGTGTTGATAAGAAACGTCTGAAATGTTAATGCAATAAACGGCTCAAGGTTCTTTCTGATACCATATCCAAAAATAAGTGCTTGCGAGATCTCCTTTTCAGTTAAATTAGTAAACATATTTGTTGTGCTTCGGAGTTTAGTGAATAGAATATCTCTATGGAAAGCATAAAGAGGACAGTGAAATATGAAGTGAATTGTATCCTGTTTAAAGTGGCCACATGGGCATGATGGGTCATGTAGAGGATTGATGACAAATGCGTTTAGTTGAGTGAGGCCCATTCTAAGGGCCGTCCGTAGCCCTAATCTCTAAGGGCCGTCCGTGTAGGCCATGTGGGCCGTCCGTAGCTCAGTGTAGGCCGTGTGGGCCGTCCGTAGCTCAGTGTAGGCCGTGTGGGCCGTCCGTAGCTCAGTGTAGGCCGTGTGGGCCGTCCATAGCCCAGTGTAGGCCGTCCATAGCTCAGTGTAGGCCGTGTGGGCCGTCCGTAGCTCAGTGTAGGCCGTGTGGGCCGTCCGTAGCTCAGTGTAGGCCGTGTGGGCCGTCCGTAGCTCAGTGTAGGCCGTGTGGGCCGTCCGTAGCTCAGTGTAGGCCGTGTGGGCCGTCCGTAGCTCAGTGTAGGCCGTGTGGGCCGTCCGTAGCCCAGTGTAGGCCGTGTGGGCCGTCCGTAGCTCAGTGTAGGCCGTGTGAGCCGTCCGTAGCTCAGTGTAGGCCGTGTGGGCCGTCCGTAGCTCAGTGGCTAAGCTGGGCGTCTAGCATGCACCAGAGATGCGGGGTTCGATTCCTCGCGCCGCCCGCCCTTCCCGCCAGGGTGAGGGGCAGGCTACGCCATATGGCCGCAGCTGCTGAGCGCGTCGTAAAGTCGCAACCGCCTGCCTAGCGATGTGTCTACATTTGAAAATGCAGGTGCAAAGCAACACGTAACAGGAAACATATTTACATGGCACTTGAGTGGACTCCTTTCTATATGCATCTTAACCGACCCATGTCAATTGCATCTTAGAAATATATGATAAACATAATGCAGCATTACTCATCATGGATATCACAACACGATAACATCGGCTTCCCCCTTTTCAGATCTGTGCGATCCTGCTGGACACTACACAGACGTTAAGTTGTCTTGCGTAATTACACTCCAATACAGCATACGAAAGTTGATGTTATTAGGCATGTCCACATCACTGCGGCGCAGTGCTCTGTCATAGCCACAACCAGAGCCAATCACAGCAGCGGCACACTGCTACACATCCCCACATCACTGCGGCGCAGCGCTCAATCATAGCCACAACCAGAGCCAATCACAGCAGCGGCATACTGCTACACATCCCCACATCACTGCGGCGCAGTGCTCTGTCATAGCCACAACCAGAGCCAATCACAGCAGCGGCACACTGCTACACATCCCCACATCACCGAATCACTGGGGCGCAGTCATAGCCACAACCAGAGCCGATCACAGCAGCAGCACACTGCTACACATCCCCACATCACTGCGGCGCAGTGCTCTGTCATAGCCACAACCAGAACCAATCACAGCAGCGGCATACTGCTACACATCCCCACATCACTGCGGCGCAGCGCTCAATCATAGCCACAACCAGAACCAATCACAGCAGCGGCATACTGCTACACATCCCCACATCACTGTGGCGCAGTGCTCTATCATAGGCACAGCTAGAACCAATCACAGCAGCGGCATACTGCTACACATCCCCACATCACTGCGGCGCAGTGCTCTGTCATAGCCACAACCAGAACCAATCACAGCAGCGGCATACTGCTACACATCCCCACATCACTGCGGCGCAGCGCTCAATCATAGCCACAACCAGAGCCAATCACAGCAGCGGCATACTGCTACACATCCCCACATCACTGTGGCGCAGTGCTCTATCATAGGCACAGCTAGAACCAATCACAGCAGCGGCATACTGCTACACATCCCCACATCACTGCGGCGCAGTGCTCTGTCATAGCCACAACCAGAACCAATCACAGCAGCGGCATACTGCTACACATCCCCACATCACTGCGGCGCAGTGCTCTGTCATAGCCACAACCAGAACCAATCACAGCAGCAGCACACTGCTACACATCCCCACATCACCGAATCACTGGGGCGCAGTCATAGCCACAACCAGAGCCGATCATAGCCAAGCCGGAGTCAATCTCAGTGGCACGGCGTCCAGTTCCGTCAGCACGCGATCCGACCGTAGCCGGCGGCCGGCGGCAGCGACCTCGACCGGCTGACAGGCGACGCTCTACCACGCCTTCAAGGTCTTCCATCGACCCGACTGTGACGTCGGTGCCGGCCGGGTCGCCGGAAGTGGGTCCACTCACCGCCCGAGATCAGAGTGAACGCCAATAGGGCTGAAGAGCGAGCGACTCCAGGGCTGTGCGTAGGTGGAGGGACAGACGATGAACATCTTGAGGCGTGTGTATCGTGTGTATCGTGACTGTGAAAGGTCAGTGGGTGGACTTCGCCGTCGGTACCAAGGACGGTGTCAGCCCGAGACGGTGCACGGCAGCAACTGCGGCTGCCGCTGAGGTCACCCGTGAGGTGTCACGAAGCGACACCACCCCGTCACCGTCACCGCCAGTCAGCCAGCCAGCCAGCCAGCCAGGTGTCGGCGGTCGTCTGGGCGGCGCGCGGCGTGGCCAGACGTGGTGCCGTGACACCAGGTCTGGACACATCTGCCGGCAGACTCGGCCACACCAGGCTGGAGGCAGAGCAGACTCGGCCACACCAGACTGGAGGCAGAGCAGACTCGGCCACACCAGACGTGGTGCAGTGACACCAGGTCTGGACACATCTGCCGGCAGACTCGGCCACACCAGGCTGGAGGCAGAGCAGACTCCGCCACAGCATACTGGAGACAGAACAGACTCCGCCACACCAGGCTGGAGGCAGACTCCGCCACAGCATACTGGAGGCAGACTCCGCCAAACCAGACTGGCGGTAGGGCAGGCGCCGCCACGTAGAGCGCTGTCCGGGCCATGTCACGTCACGTCACGTCACGGCAAGTTCGCTCGGTTGTTCTAGGCCGTGCGAGGCCGTGACGGGGCTCTGGCGACATCACCAGAGTCACTCGAAGGCTCTGGTGATGTCACACTGCACGGGGACTGTGCTGCGTGCCGGCTCTGGTGATGACACCAGAGCCACTCCAAGCCTCTGGTGATGTCACACTGCCCGGGACTGCGCTGCGTGCCGGCTCTGGTGATGTCACACTGCCCGGGACTGCGCTGCGTGCCGGCTCTGGTGATGTCACACTGCCCGGGACTGCGCTGCGTGCCGGCTCTGGTGATGTCACACTGCCCGGGGACTGCGCTGCGTGCCGGCTCTGGTGATGTCACACTGCCCGGGACTGCGCTGCGTGCCGGCTCTGGTGATGTCACACTGCCCGGGGACTGCGCTACGTGCCGGCTCTGGTGATGTCACACTGCCCGGGACTGCGCTGCGTGCCGGCTCTGGTGATGTCACACTGCCCGGGACTGCGCTGCGTGCCGGCTCTGGTGATGTCACACTGCCCGGGACTGCGCTGCGTGCCGGCTCTGGTGATGTCACACTGCCCGGGACTGCGCTGCGTGCCGGCTCTGGTGATGTCACACTGCCCGGGGACTGCGCTACGTGCCGGCTCTGGTGATGTCTGCCCGGGACTGCGCTGCGTGCCGGCTCTGGTGATGTCACAATGCCCGGGACTGCGCTGCGTGCCGGCTCTGGTGATGCCGGGGACTCCGATACCCCGGGGTTATTACACTGCCCATCGCTCTGCCGGCTCTGGTGATGTCACACTGCCCGGGGACTGCGCTGCGTGCCGGCTCTGGTGATGTCACACTGCCCGGGGACTGCGCTGCGTGCCGGCTCTGGTGATGTCACACTGCCCGGGGACTGCGCTGCGTGCCGGCTCTGGTGATGTCACACTGCCCGGGGACTGCGCTACGTGCCGGCTCTGGTGATGTCACACTGCCCGGGGACTGCGCTACGTGCCGGCTCTGGTGATGTCAACTGCCCGGGACTTGCGTGCCGGCTCTGGTGATGTCACACTGCCCGGGGACTGCGCTGCGTGCCGGCTCTGGTGATGTCACACTGCCCGGGGACTGCGCTGCGTGCCGGCTCTGGTGATGTCACACTGCACGGGGACTGAGCTACTTGCCGGCTCTGGTGATGTCACAATGCCCGGGTCTGCGCTACGCATCTACATTACAACGGTGTCGTGTAACTTCCGGGTAGCGCACAAACAAAAACGCATCGTGCATGAAAAGATACGCCTGGGTAACAGCAATGTAAATACCAGTTTGGTTCTATATATCCTTCACAACTTGTTGGACTCACGGGGAAGTCGAGCTCCCCAAAATGAACAACGACAACCCACTAAAACCGTGCGACAACCTACCTTTTTCCAGCTCGCACACTTTGCTGGCTGAAAAACAAGGCATGCATTGACAATCCTGCACAACCAGCTCAATAATAGGGGCGGGGATGGCCGAGTGGTTAAGGTGTTGAGCTCTGGGTACCAAATGTCCCGGGTTCAACACCCTCACTCACCACTCTCACCACTCTCACCACTCGGGACATTTCCAAATCCCGCGGCCCACCGGGGAAAGTGTGGGCGGCGCCATTAGCCGTGATCGTGCAAAAAGTGCGTCGAGAACCACCCAATAAACAAACAAACAAACAAACGGCTCAATAATATCTAATGACGATCGGATATTCCTTATTTGCATTGCCCATGCACCATACTCGGTCTGTCTAGTACACCAAAGGCTAAGATTAATTTGTTTTAGTCTTGCACCTCGACTCATCTCGTACGCTGATGGCACTCAGTTACTGGACCGTTCTTTCATTGCCCAACCTTCAAAGACAGCATCACTAAGAACGGCCGCACCGAAACTCACTGACATCACTGCGGCTCCGGTGTAGATTGCTGTCCTCAAATATGCATACAGACAAAGCTGATACCACTTTAATTAAGAGTAGCCTAACTGTTCGCATAGTAAATAATGGTATGCTTAGGATCTCGGACATTGCCATGCAACCATGAAAACTAGTGGATCTAATGGATGTTTCTGAATCATGCATTTGCTGGGACGGCCAAATCAGCCGGCTTGTCAACAAGTGTTTGTCTTTGTGTATGTTTACTGGGAGGCTCACGGACCACTTCGTGCACGATCACGGCTAATGGCGCCGCCCGCACTGTCTCGACGGTGGGCCGCGGGATTGGGAAGTGTTCCAAATGGTGCGAGTGTTAAACCCGGGACAAACCCGGGACAAACACGATCACGGCTAATGGCGCCGCCCGCACTGTCTCGACGGTGGGCCGCGGGATTGGGAAGTGTTCCAAATGGTGCGAGTGTTAAACCCGGGACAAACCCGGGACAAACACGATCACGGCTAATGGCGCCGCCCGCACTGTCTCGACGGTGGGCCGCGGGATTGGGAAGTGTTCCAAATGGTGCGAGTGTTAAACCCGGGACAAACCCGGGACAAACCGAGGACCCTCGTGTCCAGGGTTAACCACTCCTACCTTTCAACCTCTAACCACTCTAACCTCACCCTCGACACTTGTCAAGAAGTTCATTTTATTTCACATCGCTTCCTCGATTTGGACGAATGTACCTAACACTACCTTTTTCAAATGAATAGACGCGTCTCCCTCATTTTTATTTATTGCATCTCAGTACCAGGAAGAGTTCATAGAAGCCAATTATACGCCGCACAAAATTGCTTCAATTTCTGTGTCCGCATCGTGAGTGGTGTGGATACTGGGCAGAGGGCCGGTCTGATATCGTGAGTGGTGTGAACACCGGGGAGAGGGCCGATCTGACATCGTGAGTGGTGTGAATACTGGGGAGAGGGCCGGGCTGACATCGTGAGTGGTGTGAATACTGGGGAGAGGGCCGGTCTGACATCGTGAGTGGTGTGAATACTGGGGAGAGGGCCGGTCTGACATCGTGAGTGGTGTGAACACTGGGGAGAGGGCCCGTCTGACATCGTGAGTGGTGTGAACACTGGGGAGAGGGCCGGTCTGACTCCAAAACCACTGCGGTAGAATCGCCCGGCGAGCGACGAGATGGGATGGGATGAGAGAGCGCGCTGACGGAAGTGCGTATAGGCTGACCCACGACGAGTCTGCACCGCTGGCGGTCTGCAGATGCCCCGAGCGGTGGTGTGCCTTGGCGACCTGCTCGGTAACTGCGAGTCGGCCCGGCTGCAGTTAACCACGCGCAAACTGGTGGTGCGGTCAGCGCGCAGTGCTAGATTCCGCGCGACATCTGCATCAAGCCGGCTGTCTCCGGCTGTCTCTGGCTGTCAGTGTGTGCATACACCAGTGAATGCCTTAAATCATCCTTGACATCACTGGGGGCTATAAGCGACATAAGTCGAGAACGGACCGGGACAGTCTTTGCTGCTCTCTATCGCACATTTTACGTTCGCAATCAAAACGCAGTCGGGCGGTTGTCTTCTCTTCAACTTCCAAAAGGTGGAACTTATTATTTGAGCAAGACTTCAGTGTATTGTGGTGCCCTAGTTGAGCCCAGCCTGTTGTATTTCATCGCGTGGGGGCCACCTTTAGACATACATACATATATGTGACTCTTCATGTGTAAGGGTTGAAGGGAAGGGGGTGAAAACAAGTCACAAGTGCGCACTGCTTTACGCCCACTTTCTAAATAACTTGGCACGTATTACTACAAAAAATGCATCCTTGAATAGCCCTTTGTCACTTTTTGGCAATAACCTATCGAATCCGAGCATGTGGCTTCTGGGGGGGGGGGGAGCACTGCGTCACCTCAAAAGCATTCGAAGTGGTGCTTAAGCAGACGAGTTGGCTACATCGTCAAATACCGGCGCTCCAAACAGCGTCCAAACACTAATTGATCGCTCTTGACGGACTGGGTAGACATATTCGCGATAGATATTGGCATATGTCACGGGACAAGAGTCAGAACATGGAGTCATCGCGGTGTGGCGCAGGACAGGGCAGGACAGGGCAGGGCAGGGCAGGGCAGGGCAGGGTGGAGGAAAGCAGGTGGCACGACAAGGCACAGCTAGCGGCAAGACAGAGGGCAAGGCAGGGTGGGGTACGGCAGATGAAATTGGAAACCAGAGCGCAGATCTAGACAGAAGATAGGTGAAGCGGAGGACACGGCAAGGCATGGGCGCGCATAGCAAATGACAAGGACACACAGCAGGTGCTGGGTGGGGTGTGCGCCGGTGTAGACGTCAGAAAATGTGCACAGTTCAGCCAGTTGGTGGACACTTCACAGTTCAGCCAGTTGGTGGACACTTCACAGTTCAGCCAGTTGGTGGACACTTCACAGTTCAGCCAGTTGGTGGACACTTCACAGTTCAGCCAGTTGGTGGACACTTCACAGTTCAGCCAGTTGGTGGACACTTCACAGTTCAGCCAGTTGGTGGACACTTCACCGACTGTGTGGGCGAAGGAGCGTAATGGCGTTGTCCAACACTTCGACACGGCAACAATTTGCTCGTGTCGGCCGGAACAGTGTTCCCCAGTCAGATGAACATCACGAGGGCTAAGGGCACCAACAAGCTGCTACAAGGCACGTGCACACCCATCCCCAGTTGGTGTGTGCAATAGTCTGCCATATTGAGTAATTATCATAATATTTTATCCCAGGTGACTAAGTATCACACAAAGTAACTGAAAACAATACATGTGACAAATTTATATTGTCGGACAAATCCTCGCCAACCAAACGCATTTCGTTAACCTCCCCTTCTCAGGTGGGAAGGTTGACAATATATGTCACCTCGCCTTTAATTGAATATAACCGAGGCACAAACATTGTGTGTCACGTGACTGCTCGAGTGGTACTAGTGAATTAGCGGCACTCCAGGGTAGGACAAATGTTCACATTTTCCGAAATGCATGGCAAAGGGAATTTCGCGCAAGCCGAGTGCCGACTTATTTCAGGCAGGAGCCACCGACCGGGCCGAGTTTCGACTCTATGTCAGCCAGGAGCCGCCGACCAAGCCCTGCAGTGAGGCTTAAACACGCAACAAAACAAATATACCGACATTTCATTTGAGCCTGCAGCCTGCATGATAACGTGCACGTCTACGCGTACATGTGCATGATGCATGAGTACAAGCGTGATTTGCAGTGGCTTCTAGACATCAGACATGACTGGAGTGCCCAAGGGTAAAAGGTGTCACTGAATTCGAGTTCACAACATAAGAATGTTTCACGTGTGCTCTGGCGAAACAAACTCGTTCAAACTCAGTTGAGGTATTGAGGTTCCACCTTTGGAAGGTCACAGGGATGGCAGTGTGGTTTGAGAAAATTCCAAAACATGAAACGTGGCTCATTTCATCACATTAACTGCTGCAAAACAGGCCAAAACTATTATTTCTGAAAATGCGCCAAACATGCCTCCTGAGATGGCGCAAAAGCTCGGTGATCAGATATAACAGGTCATGTCATGTCATGTCATGTCAAACGGTGTCAGCGCTAGCGCTGAAGTTGACCGCCGGACGCCAAAGAACCGTCTGAGGCTATCCACCCCCTGGACAGCCGACTTTTCCATATTACAGTGGTGTGGCAGCTCTCACCTTTCCTTGAGCATTTGGTACAGGTTTTCCTTCATGTACTCGAACACGAAGTAGAGTGTGTCGTTTTCGCGAATGACTTCCTTCAGCTTGACCACATTGGCGTGGCTGAGTTTCTTCAGCGACTAGAACAGAACAAGATAATGTTAGGGTCTGATCAGACAATAGACGGGTCATGTCGGGGTGTGGTCGGACAATAGACGGGTCATGTCGGGGTGTGATCGGACAACAGACGGGTCATGTCGGGGTATGATCGGACAATAGACGGGTCATGTCGGGGTATGATCGGACAATAGACGGGTCATGTTGGGGTGTGATCGGACAATAGACGGGTCATGTTGGGGTGTGATCGGACAATAGACGGGTCATGTCGGGGTGTGATCGGACAATAGACGGGTCATGTTGGGGTGTGATCGGACAATAGACGGGTCATGTCGGGGTGTGATCGGACAATAGACGGGTCATGTCGGGGTCTGGTCGGACAATAGACGGGTCATGTTGGGGTGTGATCGGACAATAGACGGGTCATGTTGGGGTCTGATCAGACAATAGACGGGTCATGTCGGGGTCTGGTCGGACAATAGACGGGTCATGTTGGGGTGTGATCGGACAATATACGGGTCATGTTGGGGTCTGATCAGACAATAGACGGGTCATGTCGGGGTCTGGTCGGACAATAGACGGGTCATGTTGGGGTGTGATCGGACAATAGACGGGTCATGTTGGGGTGTGATCGGACAATAGACGGGTCATGTTGGGGTGTGATCGGACAATAGACGGGTCATGTCGGGGTGTGATCGGACAATAGACGGGTCATGTTGGGGTCTGATCAGACAATAGACGGGTCATGTCGGGGTCTGGTCGGACAATAGACGGGTCATGTTGGGGTGTGATCGGACAATATACGGGTCATGTCGGGGTGTGATCGGACAATAGACGGGTCATGTTGGGGTGTGATCGGACAATAGACGGGTCATGTCGGGGTATGATCGGACAATAGACGGGTCATGTTGGGGTGTGATCGGACAATAGACGGGTCATGTTGGGGTGTGATCGGACAATAGACGGGTCATGTTGGGGTGTGATCGGACAATAGACGGGTCATGTGTGAATATGACAGTACAATAGTCGGGTCATGTCGGGGTATGATAAGACAACTTTACCTTCCAGGAGCCATCAGTGGTCATACATGTACAATGGAACTTCAGTTTATCAAATGTACCTATTACCTACAATACAAACCGGGTGGTCCAGGTGACAGCCTCGACGACAGCTTTGACGACAGCTGATGAAATGCCGAGGGTCACGACCCGGTTGCCATTAATAATACAACCAGTTAATTCTACATAGAGTATTATTTCATCCTGATTTCATTGTAATACCTCTTTTCGATAACAGCAGCATCCAGGTTTTCCCCAATTTTGACTGCCCAGAGAGAAATGGCACGCGAAATTCCTCAGAGAACCCAAGCATGGGGAAAGGGTTGAAAGAAGACTAAATCTGCACGAAGTGCGCCCTTTGGCGGCTCTCGGAAGTTAAAGACACAGTTCACTCACAGCACATATCCTTATTCCCGAGGCGCGACACATTTTCCAATTTGGGAACGGAGCACTTTCCCGTAAAACTGGCGTTGACCAGAATTGACCTCCCCAGGATAGCACTGTACAGACACACGGCTGGTTCTACCGCTAGCCGTCGGGGAGAAACAACAAATGATCAGTTGATTTTGGCTCATTCGAATCCCTGCCCCCGCCCCATACCACCTCGATTAGTTGGTTATTGTAGTTTAGGGGAGCATACCAATTCTAGGTTAGTGGCTAGACACACTGAAGGCCTGTCCTTGGAACTTCACTCAAGATAAGTCCTTCCTGTTTTCTTCCTTTGTTCAGCAATTCCCTCTATCTGCTCCTGACATGTTCACATATCCACCTATTCCCACAGAACACAGCACGCAGCACAGAACAAACCTTGGCCTGTTATCAACATACACATTCATCTCTTGTCCCCCCCCCCCCCGCACGATCCAAAGACCCCTTCAGGATTCCCCCTACCGACTGAGAACCCTCCCAACTGCACAAATCATGCGATGTGTGTGCATAAATGCCCTCGGTGGTATTCACGAGAGAACCGAACATACAGACGAAAGCAAGACAAGCAAACAATGGTGATCAAATATGACTATCACAGTTGCCAGAAATAAAGCTAGTAGTGGAATACCATAATTTTGTTCCGGTCATTCCCATGCTACCGCCATACCATGCTGTAGTCGGAGTTCGATATTCGCCTCAAGTAGGGCACAAAAAGCAGCCAACGGTAAAAATGGCAGCTGGTAATGGCGTCATTTCCTACCTTACATTAGTGACAACAAAAACCAGCATGTGCACGAACTATATCGTACACATGACATGCAGCAGCACAAGAAGAGCCAGGTCTGCCACCGGGGCACTGGCCGCCAGTGCAACTACCCACAGCCACCTTCCGGCACCCCAGACCGCAACACTGACCGCCACTGTAATTACACACAAATCATTTTCTTAACCACTCATCGCCAATTTTCTAGCCAGCCACCGATTGGCTTACCTTAACCTCGCGCAGATTCATCGCTTCTTCCCATGACGTATACTTCCGCTTCATCCTGAGAAAGACAGCGTGCGCTTCAGTCATGTCGACAGCTGCACGCGATCGGCCAAACTGCACTACCTCCACTAACTCCACTACCAGCTAAAACACATCACTAGAAGATCGGCCAAACTCCACTGCTTCCATACCAGCTAAAACACATCACTAGAAATGCACTATTCAGGCCATACTCAGCACACCCTCAGGAGGCAACGTACTCAGAGAAGCATATGGGTTGGCCTTACGAACCAGGGTGCATACTAAACGGACACTTTGATGCACGACGGACCAACTGTTGGATAGACCATGGACCTATTGTTGGATAAACCATAGACCAACTGTTGGATAGACCATGGACTAATCGTTGGATAAATCATGCAGCACCTGTTGGACAAACCATGGACCAACCGCTAGATTATAAAAGGCAAATTCAACGGCAGAATTTTCACCGAGCTTAACGTGCCACCGACACCCCGATCCGACCAGCTCGTCACCGCGTGCCGACGTTATTCGCACTGTTTCCCACCGACTCTCAGCCTGGGATTGGGGTGCGGGTCTGATACTTCCAAGGATGCGTTAACTTCTGGAGCTGGAACGGCGGCAAACAGGTTTCCCAAGACGTTGGCGAGCCGAACGCATACCTCACCAGCCGTTAATCCTACGAAGGCGATGCAAAACAAACATCAACCACTCGCGAGACGCCACCGCTTACCTGAATCTCTCCACCGTACCCACCACTTTCCGCACTCTTGACATCTAAACACGAGGTACATCACATTCGGAAGCATGCCATCACATTTGCACATTTGGGACTAGCTTGCGCACGTCGAACGCGCGCCGGGCACGCCGTGCGCGACTGTCATTACAGTTGCATCGACTACGTCACGCCTACCGCACAGGCTATCGTCACGGACGCGCCACATTAAGTGTGAGGTTTTCAATCTGCTAGCGTTGCTATGACAACCGATAGTTGACACAAACGCCAGCTGGTGACGGCAAGCACCTGCAACTGCATCTGGTAAACTGAAAGTTGAGCAACGTGAAGTTTTGACATTTTAATCTGAAAATAAAAAGCGGTTCATAGACGGTTAAAGCTTGTCGCGTTCCTCCCAGCCATACTCAGCCGGCGCTGAACATTGTGTGAAGAAGAGGAAGTGAAGCCCCAATGCGCTTCAATTCACTGCATGCAACGCGCCAGACGCGACTCTTCAACTCTAGCTTAAGCATTGGCACGAGTTGCCAGACTGTTGATGACGTCACCGCTGCGCGCCAGACGCGACATGTAAACTCTATATAGCCTAAGCATTGGCACGAGTTGCCAGACTGTTGACGACGTCGCCGCTGCACGTCCGACACGCGTGCGACGAACACAGTGTGACGTGATCAGCCGACAGTGCTCGGCGGGCGCGACGGCGCGCTGGCGAGACGCGCACCTTTTGATGGCCACCTTCTCGCCCGTCTCCTTGTTGAGGCCCAGGCTGACGTCGCCGTACGTGCCGTCGCCAAGCACCTTGAGGATCGTGTAGCGGTGCATGCCAATCTCCTGACCGGGCCACGGCGGCTGCGTGCTCATTGAGGTGCGCGGCACACGAACCGGACACACGAGCGTCGCTTCAGCTGCGACTGGCGACAGGGTCACGGACGGCTGGCGACAGGATAGGGAAGGGCAGCGGGGCTCGGGGACGGCTGGCGACAGGATAGGGGGCAGCGGGGCTCAGGGACGGCTGGAGACAGGATAGGGGGCAGCGGGACTCAGGGACGGCTGGAGACAGGACCACGAACAGCGGGCCTCAGGGACAGCCGAACACAGGACGCTGGACATGATCACGGACAGACGCGTCGGGAACATCTGGGGACAGGACATGGAGCAGTGGGCCTCAGGGCAGCCCAGAGCGTGGCAGGGAGCAGGAGCTCGTGGACAGGTAGCAACAGAATGACGGTGGTGGATTTTGCTTTAGTTAGTTATTTGGGTTTAAAGGGCGCATCGACTGCAATGGTCATATAGCACCCCTAACAGGATTTTGCTTTAGGGCGCGTCGACTGCGTTGGTCATTTTACGCCCATAACAGAATGACGGACGGCGTGACCGCGGATACTGCTGAATACAAGCGATACCTCAGAGCCAGCCCGGAACAGGACAGGACGAGGGACAGGTAGGTCTGGGGAACAGCTGAGGCTAAGATAGAACACAGCTGGTCCTAGGAATCGTCTGAAGACAAGAAATCCCTCAGCAGATGGCCCACAGTAGGATAAGGAAGAGGTGACACTAAGGAGCAGCTGAAGGCATGGACGGGGACAGCGTGGGAATTTAAACACAAGGCAGAACCAGGAACTTCAAAGACTCCATAGGAAGATGAAGGGAGAAGAGCAAACCATAGTTGCTGCAGTGAGTGTGGTCAGTAGTCTTCGGTTCGCGAACCGCTGATTAAGTGGTCCGCGGTTCGGATCGTCAGTGGTCCGCGGTCCGAATCGCCGCTGGTCTGAAGTTTGGTAGTCCGGACGGGGTGCTGGTTATAGTGTGGTTTAGGGGCGCATCGACTGCATAGGTCATATAGCACCGGACGGGATGCAAAACAAGGCGAGCACAAGGGTCGAAACAGTCGATAACGGCTCCCGGGCGACTCAAGGGACTGAACACGATTGATGAAGGCAAGGAAGGCAGACACGAGATTGTGGCAATGGTCCGGGCGATGCATTGTAGCGAGGGAGCTGGACGAGGTATTGTGGAGAGGGGCTGGACGAGGTATTGCGGCGAGGGTCCGGGCGATGCATTGTAGCGAGGGAGCTGGACGAGGTATTGTGGAGAGGGGCTGGACGAGGTATTGTGGAGAGGGGCCGGACGAGGTATTGTAACGAGGGAGCTGGACGAGGTATTGTAGAGAGGGGCCGGACGAGGTATTGCGGCGAGGGGCCGGACGAGGTATTGCGGCGAGGGGCCGGACGAGGTATTGTGGCGAGAGGGCCGGACGAGCCATTGTGGCGAGGGAGCTGGACGAGCCATTGTGGCGAGGGAGCTGGACGAGCCATTGTGGCGAGGGGGCCGGACGAGCCATTGTGGCGAGGGAGCTGGACGAGCCATTGTGGCGAGGGAGCTGGACGAGCCATTGTGGCGAGGGAGCTGGACGAGCCATTGTGGCGAGGGGGCCGGACGAGCCATTGTGGCTAGGGAACAGGCGGCGGGAGCGCTGCCGAGCAATACACCGCCAAGCCGTGAGCTCCGGGTGCTTCATGCTGGTGCGCAGTGCAGAGTGGTGGAGCAATCAGTGCAGCGAAGCCTAGAAGAACAGAAACACATTAGCGAGCTGTAGCAGCACTGGTCCGCTTCCCGTCAGAGGTAGTCGGGGTGGGACTTTACGATTGCAACTACCATCTAGAGGATTGTGACGCGTGGAAATGATTGAGGTCAGGAGACCCAAGTGTGTTTGAGCGCGTGGCTTACGTAACGAGCGCCACCAGGACCCGACACTAGACGGCCCACTCCACCTCCAGCGACTCCACCCCGTTATCAGGGGATCGCCCCAGCATCAGGGGAGCCACCCCAGCCATCGGGAGATCAACCCCACCACCAGGGGAGCCGCCCCGTTATCGGGGAACCGCCCCGTTATCAGGGGATCGCCCCAGCATCAGGGGAGCCGCCCCGTTATCAGGGGATCGCCCCAGCATCAGGGGAGTCGTTCCGCCACCAGGGAGTCTATCCCTTCATCAAGTAACGTACCATGCCATCACATCGGTCGCTACCGATGCCAATATTTATGGCAGTCACTAGGCAATTCACCTCGTCATCAGGGTTCACACCCGCCACCATGCAGTCCACTCTGCCAGCAAAACCGGCCACCAAATCCCGCCCAACATCAGGACCCTTCACCTTGGGGCTCGCCCCGGCTATTGAAAAACAAATGCACTGCGGGTAAGTGGGAAAGATCAAGTAGCAAAAAGCTAAAATAACATGAAATCAAACAGAAAAGATGCATAAATCAAAACTGAAACTAATCAATTCCGGCAATAAACAGTGAGAGAGCATTTCATCACAGGGCGTGACCGGGTTCCAGACAGCGGTGCTACTTAGCTCTGGTGACACACCAGCGCGGCGTACACCAGACAAGGCGTACACCAGCGCGGCGTACACCAGACAAGGCGGCCGCGTCCGCGACGGGGTGCCCACAGCACGACCGTCACCTACCTCTTGATGGCCACCTTCTCGCCGGTGTCGACGCGTTGTCCCAGCACCACGGAGCCGTAGGTGCCGTCCCCCAGGCGGCTGAGCGTCACGTACCGGTTCATGCTATCGGCCATCGTCCGCGGCGCGGCTGCCCAACACACCGCGCAGTGTCATCGGTCAGGTCACGACAGAATCCAGCACGGCACGGCCAGGTCACGACAGAATCCAGCACGGCACGGCCAGGTCACGACAGAATCCAGCACGGCACGGTCAGGTCACGACAGAATCCAGCACGGCACGGTCAGGTCACGACAGAATCCAGCACGGCACGGCCAGGTCACGACAGAATCCAGCACGGCACGGTCAGGTCACGACAGAATCCAGCACGGCACGGTCAGGTCACGACAGAATCCAGCACGGCACGGCCAGGTCACGACAGAATCCAGCACGGCACGGCCAGGTCACGACAGAATCCAGCACGGCACGGTCAGGTCACGACAGAATCCAGCACGGCACGGCCAGGTCACGACAGAATCCAGTAAGGCACGGTCAGGTCACGGCAGAATCCAGAACGGTCAGGTCACGACAGAATCCGGCAAGGTACGGCCAGGTCACGACAGAATCCAGGACAGCATGATCAGGTCAGGACGGTCTCCAGGACAGACGGAGGAGGGCAGCTCAACGGTCAGGTCATGACAGTTTTCAGGCTAACATGGTCAGGTCAAGACAGCCTCCAGGGTAGTAAGGGAACGGGCCCCTCAAAGGCGACCTTAACGATGGTTACGAGCCCATCCTCCTGACTCAGATGGATCGTTAGTTATTTTGGCTTTAGGGCGCATCGACCATGTTGATCATATGGCGCACATAAGGCTCAGGCGGATCAATTGAACGGGCTTAGCATGCTTCAGCCTTTCTTTTTCTTGGCGTCGGAAATATTCGGTTGCGGGTAGGTCAGGGTCAGGTGAAAATAAGCCTGTCGTGGTGCCTCACCTACAAAACGTGTGACCTAAGAAACCACTCATCGAAATAGAGGCCCATGCAAAAACGATCAACAATACTTCGGCCTTGTCTGATCAGAAAACAAGAAGTTGTCTTTCCTGACCCTGCAACCGCAGATGCTAGCTAGAGAAGACAGCAACATATTACTGTAGAAACGTAAGCGGAACTGGATCGTGTGGGGTGAGGTGTCGGACACAGCTATTCGAAGAACTTAGTGGTAACAATGGCGGCTCAGTCATCTTGGCCAAGAACGGCCTAGTGATCCCCAGGATAGCTCGCTCGGACTGGGGAGTCATAGTCCGTGGGGAGGGCGTCATCGTCGGCAGGTACTCAGGCGGGACGAAGCTACACCTTAGCAGCACGGGCGCTGAGGTTGAAGCTGCAACCAGGGCACTCGAAGCCCTCCCCATCGGACCGACGTCGTTGTCTCTACCTGTCGATGCAGCGCCGCCTCCAGGGTGGTCTATTAAACCCCCCCGAGTGGTGGCACAAGCCTTACAACATGACGTTGATGCACTGTCCTGGACATGCTGATTGATTATTTGGGGTTAAGGGCGCGCCGACTACGAGGTCATTTAGCGTCCAGCTGGCCGTGCTCAATTCAACCCGAACGAGCGAGCTGATATGCTGACGGATCGGTTGGTTATTGGTTTTACGACACGTCGACCGTTTGAGTCATGTAGCGTCGCCAATCTCTCACGCCGATTGGTCGCGGGCGAAGAGTAGCGACAGGTGAGATTCGAACCCACAATCTTTCGATTGTGAGACGAGCATCTAACCCCTAGACCACTCGTCCCCACGCTGACGGATCAAGCATCGAACACTTCCGACCGACTGGGTACAGGCAGCTCCGACATCGTCACCACTCCACGCCACCAACGCAATCACCAAGCAGACGACAGCGCGGGTACTGAAGTCAGCAGGGTGAGGACTCTGGCCCGGACGTGAGGGTGCGGTCGCGACGCCCGTGGCAGAGGGCAGGCACGAGCTGTGGTCGGCCAGTCGGTCACCGTCTCCATCTCGCAGTGGATGCCCGCCGAGGTGACGGGAGCGGAGCAGCCGCAGCACTACGGAAAGGGCTACCACGCCTTGACTGCTGAAGAGGCTATAGCTCCGCAAAGGAAAATAAAGGCATGGGTGTAGGTTGTAGGGTGTATGGTGTAGGATGGAGGTTGTAGGGCGTATAATGTAGGGTGTAGGATGTAGGGCGTTGGATGTAGGGCGTAGGATGTAGGGTGTAGGATGTAGGGTGTGGGGTGTGAGTGCGAGGTGTGGGGTGTGAGTGCGAGGTGTTGGGTGCGAGGTATTGTGTGGGGGGTTTGGAGTGTGGTGCGAGGTATGGTGTGTGAGGTTTGGGGTGCGATGTGCGAGGTGTGGAGTGTAGAGTGTGGGGTATGGGGTGTGGAGTGTGGAGTGTGGGGTATGGAGTGTGGGGTATGGGGTGTGGAGTGTGGAGTGCGAGGTGTGGGGTGCGAGGTGTAGCGTGTGGAGTGTGGGGTATGGGGTGGGGTATGGGGTGTGGGGTTGGGGTGTGAGGTGTGTAGCGTGATGTGTAGTGTAGAGTGCAAGGTGCAGGGTGCGGGGTGTTGGGTGCAGGGTGTTGGGTGTGGGGTGTGGGTGTGTGGTGTGGGGTGTGGGGTGTGGGGTGTGGGGTGTGGGGTGTGGGGTGTGGGGTGTGGGGTGTGAAGTGTAGGTTGTACCGTGTATGGCATAGGGCGCAGGCTGTGACACGGTCAGCCTACCTCAGCTGTGGCATGTTGAGCGGCACACCTGACGTGCTCAGCCTACCTCAGCTGTGGCATGTTGAGCGGCACACCTGACGTGCTCAGCCTACCTCAGCTGTGGCATGTTGAGCGGCACACCTGACGTGCTCAGCCTACCTCAGCTGTGGCATGTTGAGCGGCACACCTGACGTGCTCAGCCTACCTCAGCTGTGGCATGTTGAGCGGCACACCTGACGTGCTCAGCCTACCTCAGCTGTGGCATGTTGAGGGCACACCTGACGTGCTCAGCCTACCTCAGCTGTGGCATGTTGAGCGGCACACCTGACGTGCTCAGCCTACCTCAGCTGTGGCATGTTGAGCGGCACACCTGACGTGCTCAGCCTACCTCAGCTGTGGCATGTTGAGCGGCACACCTGACGTGCTCAGCCTACCTCAGCTGTGGCATGTTGAGCGGCACACCTGACGCGGGCGGCGCCAGTGTTGGCTGGCGGGCCCGGTGAGCCGACCCACCAGCGGCTGGCCGGCCAGATCGACGCCCCACTCCCGGCCGCGATCAATGTGCTCACTGCTGCCGCCGCCGACCCCACTCTCCGCGCCGCCGAGCGTCGAGCACGACGCCCGACCGGACCGACAAGCACCTCCGTGCAGAGGCTACGACTTGCGGCGCGGCTGGACCGGCCGACCGGGACGACTGCGGTCGTGTGCAGCGCAGGCCGACACGACCGGGCCGCGCCGACTTGCGGCGCCGACTGCTGGTGCCGCCGGGCCGCGCCAGCCGTAATCCGTCTGGTCGGCCGCACATCGACCCGCGCACCGGCCGATGGCACCACGTCGCCAGCGTCCGTGCGGCACACGTACACGGACGCCAGCCGCACCGTGCCGGCCACAGCCGCCACTGGGGTCTGCCGCCACGGCTGACGGACGCCACACTGGCCACGCACGTCATTGGGACCTACCGCCATGGGCTGACGGACGCCGTATCGGCCAAGAGCATCACTGGCATCTACCACCAGGGGCTGAAGAAGTCACATCGGCCACAGCCGTCATTGGAATCTACCGCCAGGGGCTGACGGACGCCATACTGGCCATGGGCGTGGGCATCTACCGCAGGATCTATTGGGATCTACCGCCAGGGGTTGACAGACGCCATACTGGTTACGGGCGTCACTGGGATCTACCGCCAGGTGCTGATGAACCATTATATTTCAGCACGTATAATATTAGTTATACAATGTCATTGGCAATCTCTGCATGCCGATATGGACAACATCCAGATACAATTTGGTAGGTTAACTACAATATTCGCAAAACAAGAAAAAGTTCATAGGTTTCTGATGATCACGAATATTATGCCCGATGAGCTACCGTTAGATATTCGTACACTAAGCAAAAAAAGCATTTGGGCAAAAAAACGCCAATGGACGTATCTTGGTTGATGTATTAGGAAAAATAAATCACCTGCACATAAGACTGACTTTGTGCTTTGCAATTCTGGATGTGGAGAGTAAACTTCCTGGGAGATCGAACACGGAGAGGATATTTTTGTTCCCAAACAAAACGGCACGGTACGGGTGCCGGGTGGCACTGCGACCAAAGCGGCGAGTTGTGGACCATCGAGCGCGCCCACGCAGCGTCGACGCGACATGCACCTCCACTCAGCAGGTCTGCGAAGACGTTACAGTTGCATCAGGTTGGATGTCTGTGTGGTGTTGGTGGGGGGGGGGTGATCAGGCGGCGATCACGGCCAGCTGACGGCCGCGGCCGCCGGGCCCGGCCGATGACCGGGAGGCATGCATCGCCTGCCCATCGACTGGCCGCACAGCGGCCGCGGCGCAACACCGACACGATCTCGCCGCGTCCCAGAGCCGTCATATCTGGGTGGAAAATGCCACCCAACTGGGAATAATTTCCCACTCATGCATTCCAAAGAAATCAATAACTGTCCACTCTAATCCTGCAACGCACTTGCACATAAAATGACTAATCAAACCAAGAGCATCCCGGAATCACGAAATGGCATCACAAATGTGGGATGCAGATTGATTTTAAAACAACAGGTATTTTATCGAAATCCTGAATTCCACATGTTTCACTTACTTTAATTGTTCACTCCTTAACTTGCTTCCATACATAATTTCCTACCCTGGCATTCAGGAGCAGACTGGATTTTGGGACACCGCCATTACGTGACCACGCCACCGCAGTACCGGACCACACCGCAGACACACGAGACGGTGGAGCGCCCAGGGCGCCTATTACGTGACCACGCCACCGCAGTACCGGACCACACCGCAGACACACGAGACGGTGGAGCGCCCAGGGCGCCCATTACGTGACCACGCCACCGCAGTACCGGACCACACCGCAGACACACGAGACGGTGGAGCGCCCAGGGCGCCCATTACGTGACCACGCCACCGCAGTACCGGGCCACACCGCAGACACACGAGACGGTGGAGCGCCCAGGGCGCCTATTACGTGACCACGCCACCGCAGTACCGGGCCACACCGCAGACACACGAGACGGTGGAGCGCCCAGGGCGCCCATTACGTGACCACGCTACCGCAGTACCGGGCCACACCGCAGACACACGAGACGGTGGAGCGCCCAGGGCGCCCATTACGTGACCACGCCACCGCAGTACCGGACCACACCAGACACACGAGACGGTGGAGCGCCTAGGGCGCCCATTACGTGACAACGCCACCGCAGTACTGGACCACACCGCAGACACACAGGGCACGCAGACACAGAGGGAGCCAATGTTTGTGAGGTCATCAAATCAACTTCGTGAAACGTGAGGTCAAAGAACATCAAATATAGAGCCCTTTCTCAGGAACGCCGACATCAGGAGGGAGCCAATGTTTGTATGGTAATTTAACATCACATGTTGAGCCCTTCTTGAGTTACTGGATGGATGTGCTGATCACGAAACCAATTCGATGGACTACTCGTCAGGTGCCAATAAAATCCTTCTAAAATGTGCATCAGTGTTGAACAGTTCATGAGTTTGGGTATTTTCATCGTTTCACCTTGGTGGTCTAGTAATCCAAGAAGGGTTGTGATTCGATGTTCGAAGACCTCTAAGAGTTCGAAGACATGCTAAGGACGTTTGGCTCACCTGCAATAGTGGCATCTCTGAGACAGTGTCGTTCTGGATAGTAAATTAGTTGATAGCATCCTAAAACATTGTAACTATTTCTCAGATTTGGGGACCAGCTGACGTGTGGGTGAAGCTTTAGTGTTGTGCTGTGTGGGCTGAAATCAGCAGCAGCCACCGCAGAACCACTACAGCACAAGGAGTTGGCACGTCACTGGAGAACCACGGGGACGTGGGATTAAGCTGCAGAGCTTATACAGTTGCACACCCTTTTCTGTGTAATCCCGGTCTCGTTCACACTGGCAACATTGCTATGAGATTGATTGGATGGCATACATCAATTAAGAGCCATCCTAACAGAAATGTATAGCACATAGCATACTTCATGGCAACCAATGCTATCTCCATAGGAAGCTATAGGCCAAACCAAAGCTGAGAGTGTAGTGGACTAATGACATGTATATAAAATGACAATCCTGCTAAGCTATAGTCACAAAAGAGTCACAAAAAGCAGGTTAGTAAGATTACAGCAAGATTAGTAAAAAAAAAAAAAAACAGTACACATTGGTGCAACCATCATTATAATTGAGGCAAAGCACATTCTGTGTATATCCTGTTAAAGACCACATGAGCAGCCTGCCCAATCCAACCAACCTGACCCAGTCCTATCTGATCTGGCTCTGCCAGCCTGACATCATGCTTTTTAAACCTGAATAACTTTTTGTTGTGGCAAATTTGCAAGTGATAATTTATTCACTCAAAATTTGAACTGCATTTGTTATTTCCATTCCTTCCTGTTTTGTAACTGTCACTTCCTTTGAAGCAGTTCCAAACTTCATTCATCAAAATATTTGTCATGGAAAGAAAGCCTATCAACCATAAGAAGGTATTTAAGCATAGAGGCACAAGGTGCACCAAATAGACAACAGGGTCATTGTCCTTCATTGTTGGAATGAAACATCCTTCATTGTTGGAATGAAATGCATGTTGTGGACCCTGGCATGGAAAAATCAACCAAGAATGATCCACACCAAATATTAAGATCTGTGACAATGCCCATTTTTAGGTAGGAGAGATTCATATAAATCCAGCTTGCTGATATATTGGTCCATTTGCCATTTAGTGACAATCTATGCCAGGTTGTATTCAGTTTTGCCTCCTCTGCATCACTAGTAGAAAGCTGACACTTTGGTCACCAAAATGAGTCATATGCCAGTGTCAGGGACTAAGCATGACCCCTGACAATTTGCATGGAAGGCAAGTAGACAAATTCATTTGCTGGACAACTTTGCATGATCTCTCCTATGCACCTATCTGCAAGCATGCATGAACATCTGAGAAGGTGATTATGTTGATTATGTCCATGCTAATAGGGTCAATGGTTCAGATTCTTCAAAAATGGGCAGTTGTAACCCCTGGCACTCACAACCATATGCTTATAGGTACATCATGCTGGTCCCTATCTGGGTTTCCTCTTTACTGAGTTGCCCAGTAGGTACTTACCCTTCACCTACCTGCTTTGCTGTCTGCTCAGACCTAGGCACCCACCTAGCTATGCTTCAGCTTCCTCATGTTGATGTTGCTGTTGATCACTTCACACAATCCCTCAGATCAGATTAGCAATACTCTTTCTCTATCAGACATTTATGGATAACCATGCTGAAACAAATGCAAGACATGGATTGAGACCTGCATACTTTTGACATTTCCCAGACACCATGAATCAAGAAATTGGTTGGCTATGGTGCAATACCAGTATCCTGATCCCATTAATTACCACTGAATTAATATTTATGTTTTGGTGCAATATGATTCCCACAAGTGAATATTGTTTTCAAGCTGTTTGCCATAATTTGTAGTCTTGGGTACAGCCAATGCATCACCAATACCTACTGCTAGAAATGCAGCATTAGGTTGACAACAATGTTCCACAACACTTGATTAGCTATATACCTCCTGCATTATCCACCCTGTGCACACTGGCAGATACAAGGGGTCACAAGGACCATGCCCCCTCCCCAATAGCCAATTTTGGCCAAAAATGTTGCATTACAATGACATTTTTTTCAAAATGTAAAACATTATATTAGCTAAATATTGTCATAAGCAGACCTAACAATGGTAGCTCTTGCATGGCTTAAATATTGTCTTCCTCAATGCTCAATGCAATTGCTCTTGCTCAATGTGCTTGCATATGCTCAAATCTGAAGTTTTTCAATTGAAAGAAAATGGTTTTAAATTGTCCCCTCCCATGAAATGGTCCAAAATCAACATCAATATATCAACAATGTTCCACAACACTTGATTACCTACATACCTCCTGCATTACCCACCCTGTATGCACTGGCAGGTATAAGGGTGCCACAAGGACCTTTCCCCAGTGTTAAAATGATGATTTCTCATTAGGTGTGGGATGTCAAAACGAGTGCAGCAGGATGTCTGAATTGCCATGGAAGTAATGTTGACTAAAATCTTGCTAAGTCCTGCAAACCTATTCTTGAGACAATTGCATACATATGACTTCCCATTTTTAGTGTTTTGAAAGGTACATAATTTTGGGATACTGATATCAATGATAATGATACAAACATCTATGCTATAAACTGGCATTATATAGCATAGCACATCATAGGTACCTACCTAATCTCTCCACCTAGAATTGTGCCAAGGGATGTTGGTTATCACAACCCCAGATTTGTTACAGTGACCATAAGTATGATACTTGTACATGGGATACAGTTAGAAGTGAGGCATGCAGGCTTCCCAAACACTCACCAAGAAGCACGATGTTGGTACTTATTTTGGAAGGATGTTGATTCAGTGTTCAGTAAGTGGTATATTCCACCCTATTTTGTGAATAATTTATCACTGCCTTGCCCACTCCCCCAGAGCCAATTTTGGCAAAAAATGTTCCATTACAATGGTATTTTCTCAAAATGTAAAACATTATATTGGAAAAATATTGTAATATGCAGACCTAACAAATGTTGGGCCTTGCACAGTTCAAATATGGTCTTCCTCAATGATCAATGCAATTGCTCTTGCTCAATGTGCTTGCAAATGCTGAAATCTGAATTTTTAATTGAATGACAATGTTTTAATATTTCCCCTCCCACGAAATTGGCCAAAATCAGACTCTTGGGTCTACTCCTGACTGTGGGAGCACAAGCAACAGCCCATATGACCCATGGTTAAACATTTTGAAGCTTGAATTAGCTGTGATCTTGATAAACTGAGACAGGTCAGATTTTGTTTTGAAGCAGCCACAGTCAAGTCTTTAAAATACCAATTTCTAGCCAAATGTTTTCCTTCCACCAGTAGAAATTACTTGTCATCAGATCATTCCGGTTATCGTACTGAGGAGTGCATGCGATGAAGGAATAGGTGTGAAGAAATGAAGGATCCTACCAACCTATAATTAGGTAACGTTGGCAAAGCGAATAGGTAACTCCCTCCAGCCTATGTCATAATATACTTTCCTGCTAACACCATGTCCCCCCCCTATAAAAAGTGCGAAATTGCGCGTCCCCCTTACCGCCATCGCCCTCAGCACCTCCAAGCGAAGTAAACAAAATCGCGCGGTTCCTTCCTAAGTATTTACAATCTACGGTTCAAGCGGCGCAACGCACAAGCATGCTACGGTACTAATTCTTCTTTTGACGTTCTCCCATATGGTTTCCGTTCTCACCATTACAAAACCATTCAGAAGTGTGTTATCGAAAAAAATATGGCAATATTATGAAATTAATTTGTCCCATCTATGTTTTTCTGGTAACGAAAGGAAAAGTTCCCCCACGCTGGAATCGCTATCAATGTTATAGCCGGTACCAAGGCCGGTACTGAATACGGTTGGTTCACGATGAGAAAGAATATCCGTACAGTTTGTTCTGCCATCTACCGATAGAATAGGGAAACTGCAACGGACACAATCGTAGAAATTCAAGATGGCGTGATTCGTGCGTGGTTTTGTTTTTTATAAGTGATGTGAATTTCACGACTATATCCCTCAATGGATGATGTACTATTGGGCAATGCTAGAGGGAGCATTGGAGTGGTTTTAGTATTTACCGGTATGCAGACATGGCTGTAGGATAAACGCTTTGTAAAAATCAGAATTGTATCAGTTGCGTTGTTCAAACCTGAATGTTGATGCTGTGTTCATGATATTATTCATGACATTTTTTGGCCCATATTTTTTGCCATATACCTAGTTAGAGGATGAAGCTGGGTATAGATTCAGGCTAAGAAGATCAATCTGTCAAGGTAAGATTGCTTTCTTCATCTTTGTTTAAATTCCGGAGTTCCAAGCTTGTGATTGTTAGCACCTAGGTAAAGTCATAAAGTGTTACAGCTTAATAAGAGCCACAGGGACCCATCCAGATCTAGTCTATCCAGAAAAGACACCAGAAAAGTACATGCTCACACCCCAATCAATTCATTATCTAAAGTTTGGGCGCTGTATGACCAATGCAGTCGATGCTCCTGTAAGCCCAAATAACCAACCATTATCTAAAGTTCAAAGGGAACTATATACCCCAGCCTATCTAGAACCATTCACCTGGTGTTGCATATGGTGGGGATAGGTACCTGTCTAGTCTGTAAAGCAAATTTGCTGTGTTTCTGTGCATATTGTTGTGGACATGGTTTCATTGGATGCAAAAAATATACTTCAGGTGTTGCAAATATACCCATAAACCTAATTTTAGCACCTTTCCCTAGTGCAAGCAATGTGCAGCAGGAACGTTTGCACAACAATTATAATCAGACATTCTGGCATCAGTTTTTTGTGAAGTTGGCTGTAAAAAAGGTAAATTTACCGTTTAAGATACATTTCTTTGAATTGTTTGCCAATGCAATGTTTATGAATTTGCTTAACATGTGACCACCCGTTTCCTCTGCAAATGCATACTTTTCAATTGGGAGGAACAATAACACCCAAAAAGTTGCTTGGAGTTGGATAATATAGCAGCATTCAACAGATAAAAAGCAACATTCAAAGTAAAGATAAAAACCTTGCCTAACCTTCCATGCAATTTTTTTAATGGAAAAGTTCCAAACAATTTCTCAAGAATTTACAAGTTGAAAACCCTAACCTAATCTAGCATAGCTTGAAATGTTTTCAAAGACAAAACTTGATGTTTTTTCATTTCCAATTTTTTTGGGGGAAAATTTCAACCTATAACAAAGGCCTAACGTAACCTAGCTTATCCAATCCTAATCCCTTTGCATGCTTCATGGAGGTAAAATGTGTGTAAAACTTGTCTCGTGGCTTTAACTGCAATACTACTATAAAATAGTAATGGTTTCAAATGAATGCACTGTGACAAATTATACCTGTATATTTTTTATACCAGTGTTTTCAGTGCTGGTAATTTCAAGCGCACCCAATTGATGTAGTTTTGTTGCATCACATGATGGATTATTTAATCTGTTGTGTTTTGTGGCATGACAATGTCTGTTTTGGCTTCATGAATCAAATTGCAGTGCAAAAATAAATGCATGTTTAGCTTAGGTATCTACCTATCATGGGTGCTATTTCCTGATGATTAGTGCTCAGACCATTTTTAAGCATACCTGTCCAAACTGTGATGTCCTATTTGGGCATACTGCTCCTGTAAGCAGCTATGCCGCTTGTGGGTTGGATTTTTTGTGGGGGGTTCAATCAGACTGAAGCTGGTTCAGCATTTTAGGTAGGTGGTGTGTAATGATGAGACATACAGGTGATACCTACAGGGTGTAGTGACCAGGTGTATAGTCTCACATTCGTAGACAGTATATTACCAACGTCTCTATTTGCCAACACTACCCTCAAAAAAGTAGCTGATCAGTTGGGTATCCCATTCATTTAATCTCCCATTTTGTCAGATCTGCAAAGTGGTATAATTGCAGTGCTTCAATTCTGAGGTCTGTATTTCCTCAGATACCTCTAGCCTGCATGCTCTACATTGTGTGTTCCCACTCTTGCTGTGTGAATGGTTGACACAGTTAGTTAAAGTCTTGGGCAGTGCTAGTCTTTGGTATGTGTGGTGGGTTGTTCAGATCCCAGCATGGACCATTTTTAACCTGATCACACAGTGAACAGTCACTGATGGTCAAGGGGACGAGTGGTCTAGGGGTAAGATGCTCGTCTCGCAATCGAAAGATTGTGGGTTCGAATCTCACCTGTCGCTACTCTTCGCCCATGACCAATCGGCATGAGAGATTGGCGACGCTATATGACTCAACGGTCGACGTGTCGTAAAACCAATAACCAACCAACCACTGATGGTCAAGGCTGTTCATTCATGTTGTGCTTTATAACAATGTTTATAAAGATTATTGTACACTAGCATCTAAGTTGCCTAATGTACTAATATTTATATTTTAAAGTATGGCATACAAATATACTCAGCTAAAGCTTATTCATGCAATCAATGTCCATTCTCATATCCAGAACCAAGAAGGTAGTGTTAAAATATTGTTTTTCCATTAAGTATGAGATGTTGAAACAAATATAGTGGGATGTCAAAATGTGCCATGGAAATATGCCATTGACAATATCACTTCAATCCTACAAACTCAATTTTGAGTCAATAGTATACTCATGAGTGCATGCTTTTTGTTAAATTTGGGACATCTAATATAAGGATTCCTTTGCTAATAAAATGGTATCAGCAGATGCCATTGTTTAAAAGACCACATCATGGATAATATCTGTACCTGGAATTGTGTTACAAAATGCTTGTGGATCACAATATGTAATGGTGAGCACAAAAGTGCTACTTAGTCATGATGTTCTTAGCAAAGAGACATGAAGACTTCATAGCACACACTATGAAGCACAATCTTGATAGTTCCTTGTAAAGGATGATGATTAAGTGTTCAGGAAATGGTACATACCACCCTATTTCACCAATAATGTATACTGCAAGAGGGGAGATGAACAGATGGCAGGCATAATCTGAAAGTTTGCCAAGTTTGGGGAAAGCAGCCCCTCATCCCCCACTGTTACAGCACTCATTATGGCGAAGCTATCAGGCTGGATGCAGAAATTGTCAGGGGCCATTTTATGGTGGGCCATTTCTTTGGAGGGGTCCCACTGCAAAAGTACCTGTAAGGCACATCTTGTGGGGAAATTTTAGGGGGTGGGGGTCACTCAGCCTTCCTGGAGAACTGCCTTTTCCTCTTAGAGTGCTTCTGGCTGAAACTCCAGGGGGTAGGGGTGCACTCGAGCTTCCAGAGGGGTGCCTTTCCGGGGACGAGTGGTCTAGGGGTAAGATGCTCGTCTCGCAATCGAAAGATTGTGGGTTAGAATCTCAGCTGTCGCTACTCTTCGCCTGCGACCAATCGGCGTGAGAGATTGGCGACGCTATATGACTCAACGGTCGACGTGTCGTAAAACCAATAACCAACCAACCAATATTTGCAATTTCCAGGTGCCTTTCCTTCCTAAGGGGTGGCTTTTCCTCTCAGAGGGGCTTCTGGCTGCCAATTTGAGGGTGGTGCACTCAAGCCTTCCTGGAGGGGTGCACACCTTCCATGGGGGGCACATGTTTCCAGTGGCCCTTTGTATCCACCCTTGTAAGCTAAACAATATAAAACATGAACAAATTGTGAGTGACATACACAACCAACCAATCAACAACTTTCTTCATGGTACAGTGTTGGTGGATGAACACATCAGAAGTGTACCATCTACATGGAATGTGTAGCAACCATGCATATTGTTGCTGCACCTGGTAAGCACCACCCATTCATGTGGTTATTACATACTGCCTTCTAGGTAATTTTTTCCATAAGTATATTGCATCCAAATCAATAAAGGGTTTCAACATAACTAAAATTTGTGGTAATATTTTGCCTCCTTCATTTGCATATAGCTCATATGCATATATATATATATATATATATATATATATACATACATATATATATATGTGTGTATATATATATATATATATATATATATATATATATATATATATATATATATAATATTTGCATAACTCAATTCATATGTACACACACACACTCATGCATGCACGCACATACACACGCACATATATGTATGTATATATATGTGTGTGTGTGCATGCATGCATGAGTGTGTGTGTGTGTACGTACATATGAATTATGAGTTATGCAAATATAAGTTGAATAATTGCAATATTCTGTCCCCTTACTTAGAAAGAGATAGGTGTGCTAGAAAAAGTGCAGCACAGGGGTACTCGACTTACCAGTGCTCTAGGAAACCCAGAACATGGAGTATGGAGAGATGCTTATGACATTAGTACTCACTCAAGTATAGGAGATTAGGTGATATCATTGACTTCTGGTTGGGCAAGACATCAATTCACGTTGGGCAAGACAGGGTGTAGGACAGTTAAATGCCAACAAAAGGTGGTTTGTTGGTGGTTCGTGGAGGTTTTCAGTCAGAGGGTGGTTGACCAATGAAATAGGCTGCCTGCTTATGTAGTGGGAAGCCCCTCATTTAATGTATTAAAAAATATGGTAGATAATGTTCTTAGGTAGGATGATCTTGTTTTAGTTCTGATTTGTGCAGTAGGAGCATGGCGATTGAAGGTGGATGGGTGGGGGTTATTCTAGTAGGTGTACACTGTGCAGGCCCCATTTAAGGGCAGCCCTGTGGTCTTGTTGAACATTGGACCCATATGTTTTAGATCATGTGAACCAATTGAACATTATACAAGCAACGGGTTTACCTGACAGTGGCTCCAGCACCAACCTTTGGGTGTGTGATACTGATGAGATTGGTCATGGCAATGATGGGGCATGTGCAGAGGAGTTTGGCAATTGTTGATGAGGCATGGATATTGGGGTGATATGCAATATCAAGTTAACAGTGCTAAATGGGCTGGAGTGAATAGTACCTTTGGAACTCAGGATATGGTATTAATCGGAGTGTGACAGTGTCCTTTTTTCTAGCATCTTTCCTTAATAGGCTTTACTCAGACAGGCCCCTATGGTTCTTATCAAGCCAGAACACTTCAACACTATGCCTTTATGGATGTAGATAAGTGTCCATTGCATTATGACGATGGAAGACCCAAGCCTGCTGTATTGCTACCATTTTGCCCTTTCCACAACCACCCTGGTGAAAACAAAAGGTTTCAACTCTGCCATCTGTGAACATGCTGAAGATGAGGATGCTAAAATGTTGCTATAAATACTGGGTGTGAAATAAAACCTCCATTTCACATAGCAATTGAAAGTGCTCACTAAGCACATATCCCTTCTTCACTTTATGCGAATTACCATCCATACCAATATTTGCAGGGCACGAGTGGTCTAGGGGTAAGATGCTCGTCTCACAATCGAAAGATTGTGGGTTCGAATCTCACCTGTCGCTACTCTTCGCCCGCGATCAATCGGCGTGAGAGATTGGCGACGCTATATGACTCAACAGTAGATGTGTCGTAAAACCAATAACCAACCAACCAATATTTGCAATTTCCGAGGTGGCCAACTGCATTTGCTTCTAATTGTGAGCTCCCTTTCGAGGGTAGGAGCACCCTTCATATTCTCTCCTGGGATGCTCAATAGGTAAATAAGTCTGGCTTTTGATGCATCTGTAAGCAATTGGGGGGGGGGACCTTGGGCACCCCAGATGCTCCAAATCATTGTTGATGCACGTCCACATGAAGAAATCTAGTCCTTGAAATTTGCTAATCTGTATGGGGGCTGATAACGAAGTTGGAGATAATTTTGCATGTCCTTAAAACCCCTGGAAGGACTTGTCCACTGCATCTACTTCTAGCCACTTCAGAGTTGAATGGGGAAAGGGTACTGCACTTGTCCATTAGGCAACATTTTCATGGGTTAAGTGTGAAGAATTTGAGAGGAGGGATTTCCTGGCTTCCCAGTGGGTGTGCTTTCTTGAGAGTGATTCCCCCTGATGAAAATGCCTGCGGGTTTATTCGAGGAGCACCTTCAGCATTAAAATATTGTTTTTTTGTTAGGTGTGAGATGTCGAAACGAGTCCACTAAGATGTCGAAATTCTCCATGGAAATTATGTCATTTACAATATCGTTTAAGACCTTCAAACTAAATTTTGAGCCTATAGCCTGCTTGTATGTGCATCTTTTTCATTTATCTTGGAAGACACCTAATATAGGGATACTTATGTTAATGAGAATGATAAGAATGCCATACTATCAGCAAATTATATTAAACAGTAGACCATATCATGTGTAATCTCTTCATTCGAAATCATGTTAGGTACAAGATGTTTATGTATCACAATATGTAATGGTGAGCATAAGCATGATACTTACACACAAACCACCATTAGAAACAAGGCATGGGGGCTCCATAAACACTCATCAAGAGGCACAATGTTGATACTTCTTTGGGAAGGATGTCTCCTCACTGTTCAATAGGTGGTATATTCCACCATATTTCAGGAATAATTTATCACTGAGCACCTTTCACTGACAATTTGGGTGGGGTGGGGGGGGGGTGCAATTGCACCTACCCAATGTAATGCCCTATTAAATCATGGAGAGGGTGTATGCCCCCAATGTCCTGCACCCTGGTATCCATCCTCCAGTGCACCATTTAATCTGCCAATTATCCCCTTCCCCACCTTTTCAGTGTGTAGAGACCATATAGCTGCCATGTATGAGTGAATAAACAATTGTTTTTGGAAGTGGAATATGAAATGTCATATTTGGGAGGAATACGTGAGTTCTCGAGAGCATGTTACTTGCAGGAGAAGCTGCTCCCCACATTGATGCGATTTTCTACCACAGTTGAGCCTTGATCCTAATTTTCTCATTGATGTGTGTTTGTGGGTGGGGGGGGGGTTGCCAATGGCCATACTACACATGAGACCCCAACAACACAAACAATCTTATCCTTTGTCTGACAAACTGATATGTGGAGCTTAGCATTCAGAAAATTATGAATGATACTGGAGCCATGTGTCAGCAAAGCAAATTTGCTCCCATGCATTCAATTTTTCTGAGCCACGGGCCTGGGAAGAGATCCCACACTGTCCAAATAACAGCATGCATGCTTTGCTTTGTGGACAGTCAACAAGTCCCAATGTTAAAATCAGCTACCTTTCATTTTCAATTTGATGCACCCTGAAACCCCAACAACCAACCAACCAATCCATTTTGGAATTAATGGTTCTAAAAATAGAAATCTGGTCCAGTTGCTAGTGTGATTTTTGTATTTTATGAAATAATTATATTGCATAGATGTATTCAGTTTGTGGGGTAAAGCTTGACAAATTGTGTCAACATGTTGGCTAGACTAGAAGAGCCCGTCCCATTATTTCGCGGTCATGATGTGCTGTAAATTATTAATGGAAACCATGTGATGTTTCCATTTCTTTCTGTCTGTATCTGTATTCCTGTTTTGAGGTTTGGTATCTTCAAATGAGATGATTGTCAGTGGCTGTTGTCAGCCACTCACGTCATATATACCTTGGTTGGACAGAGAGAAAAGTGGGTGAAGGGGTGTAATTTAAGGAATAAAAAGTGAGTTAATGAACTGTGATTTATTGAGTCGCTTTTTGTCAACAAAAAATGTATTGTGGGATGGGAAAAACACTGGACAGCTTGGAAGTTAACTTGAATGAGCCTTCCATGCTCACGACATTCTAGTTGTATCATGTGTCTATGTTATAGGCATATCCTTTCATCTGAAAAGGTTGCCTTTGGCTGAAAACAAAAATCCACCGAGCGGGGAGGCAGGGCGAGTGCATTTGAGCCTTCCTGAAGGGTGCTTTTCCTGGTCAAAGGGGAGCCACCATTCCATGGGGAAGGGGGAGTGCATATGCCAAGTCCTGTAGCCACCCATGGATAGGCCAGGCATCCTGTTTCGTTGAGTGATTTGGACCTATGGTTGTTGATTTAGGCAGGTAGGTTTAAGTGTGGATCCAGCCCGTCGGTTTTGGACGAGGCGCAACTTCCGATAAGCCGTCAAATGTTCTCCGATAAATTCTGGAAATTCTGGCCAATATGCAGATGAAGGCTGGGAAAAATTTGTTCACGGGGTGGGGGAGGGGTGGGCTCCGTGATCCTCCCTCCTTTGTTGAGTGGTGGTGTGGACTTGAACATACTGAGGGGCTCCTTTTCCTCTCAAGGGGCGCCTATTCCTCTGGGATGGGCGCACTTGGCTAACAAAAGCCTTGAGTGGTGGGGGAGGGAGTGAACTCGAGGCTTCCCGGTATTGCGGCACTTCTCCGTGAGGGAAAGTCGGCGCATACCGCTCAGTGCCTCCCCTGAATCTGCCCCTGATGCAGTAAAGCCTTCGCAATGGAGCGCCACTTTCCTTTCGGTGTGGAGCCGTTTTCTGATCGAGGGAGGGGCAGGAACTCGCCCTCGTGTCCCCACTCTGAATCCACCAATAAGCGCATCGCCCTCCATGCCACTGTAGCGTGCGCTGCCACGAGATGCTATAGCCCGCTATCACCCGTACGCTAGGTGCCACTGTAGCGTGCGCTGCCACGAGATGCTATAGCCCGCTATCACCCGTACGCTAGGTGCCACTGTGGCGTGCGCTGCCACGCGACGCTATAGCCCGCTATCACCCGTACGCTAGGTGCCACCGTGGCGTCCGCAGCCACGAGATGCTATAGCCCGCTGGCACCCGGACACCAGGTGTGGTATCCGCTGTCACGTAACGCTATATATAGCCCGCTGGCACCCGGACACCAGGTGTGGTATCCGCTGTCACGTAACGCTATATATAGCCCGCTGGCACCCGGACACCAGGTGTGGTATCCGCTGTCACGTAACGCTATAGCCCGCTGGCACCCGGACACCAGGTGTGGTATCCGCTGTCACGTAACGCTATAGCCCGCTGGCACCCGGACACTAGGTGCCACTATGGCGTCCGCTGGCACTGAGCGCTATACCCTTTTCACTATCGAGGCCGACACCTACGTATCCAGGTCCCGTTGGCAAAGTATTCGTGCTCGTAAGTGTGCTTCAGTGAGCGGGTTGCCGACAAACGATGCCTTCGCAGTGCTGGCGAACATTCGGTGGTGTGGTTAATCGATAGTGACGTAATCAATAAGCGGATAGCCCTGATCGGTATCTCAAATCTCCTGAACCTTGGTGCTGGGTGACACCGAAAATGAAGAAATTGTCCATTCGCACCCCTCTCCACTACGAGTTTTTATATCCTCTCTTCGGCTTTACAAGTTCAAAATATAAAGATAACCCTACCAATCTTGTGTACACATTCTTGGTATAATGATTTAAACGGTTCATAAGTTGTGAATTCGCAGTGTCACACTCAAATAACTGGGTAAGCTTATATAGTGGGTGTTGTTAATCTTCACCTTGTTTGTCCGGTATTTCCCCTCTTGCACTACTTTTCGAGAACCACTCTTGCACTAATCAGTTGTGTGGCACTGTCCCTGACCAGTGACTGTGATGGGCTTGTCTGACCACCTGGCGGCTGCATTCTGTGTTGACTGTGACTGCGACACTGTCCCTGACCAGTGACTGTGATGGGCTTGTCTGACCACCTGGCGGCTGAGTGCACGGCTGATTGACCGGGACACTAGTCAGTGACTGTGGTGAGCGAGTCTGGCGGCTGCGTGTTGTGTTGACTGTGCCGCCGCCACCGCGGGATGGAGCCGGAGTCGGGAGTGGGCCACTAGTCAGTGACTGTGGTGAGCGAGTCTGGCGACTGCGTGTTGTGTTGACTGTGCCGCCGCCACCGCAGGATGGAGCCGGAGTCGGGAGTGTGCCACTAGTCAGTGACTGTGGTGAGCGAGTCTGGCGACTGCGTGTTGTGTTGACTGTGCCGCCGCCACCGCAGGATGGAGCCGGAGTCGGGAGTGTGCCACTAGTCAGTGACTGTGGTGAGCGAGTCTGGCGACTGCGTGTTGTGTTGACTGTGCCGCCGCCACCGCGGGATGGAGCCGGAGTCGGGAGTGGGCCACTAGTCAGTGACTGTGGTGAGCGAGTCTGGCGACTGCGTGTTGTGTTGACTGTGCCGCCGCCACCGCAGGATGGAGCCGGAGTCGGGAGTGGGCCACTAGTCAGTGACTGTGGTGAGCGAGTCTGGCGACTGCGTGTTGTGTTGACTGTGCCGCCGCCACCGCAGGATGGAGCCGGAGTCGGGAGTGTGCCACTAGTCAGTGACTGTGGTGAGCGAGTCTGGCGACTGCGTGTTGTGTTGACTGTGCCGCCGCCACCGCAGGATGGAGCCGGAGTCGGGAGTGGGCCACTAGTCAGTGACTGTGGTGAGCGAGTCTGGCGACTGCGTGTTGTGTTGACTGTGCCGCCGCCACCGCAGGATGGAGCCGGAGTCGGGAGTGGGCCACTAGTCAGTGACTGTGGTGAGCGAGTCTGGCGACTGCGTGTTGTGTTGACTGTGCCGCCGCCACCGCAGGATGGAGCCGGAGTCGCGGCTGCCGGAGAAGAGACGGCGCCGCGCCACCGGCCAGGAGGCGGCCGCGCCGCCGGCAGAGCCGCGGCTCACGATGCGCCAGCTGCAGCTGGGACAGGCGGCCGCCGCCGCCTCAGCTGCCGCAGCCGCCGCCGCAGCCGCCGCCAACGCAGGTACGCCAGGAGAGTGCACTGCACACATCTCTCTCCGTCTCGGCGGCCAGTTTTGTCGGGCGCAATTCTGTAGAGAAAAATCAAGCGCCCAAAAACCAATGCACTGAAATGTAAAATTGCACTTGTTTTACTGCTATGCGCTGCAATTTACTATCAGTTGTTTTTCAGTATTCTTGCCTGGGTAAACCTGGTCTGCTTCCTGGTAATGTGTCGGAGCTGGCAGTCAAATTTCACTCAGCGGCCAGTGCCGAGCCGGGACGAGTGGTCTAGGGGTAAGATGCTCGTCTCACAATCGAAAGGTTGTGGGTTCGATTCTCACCTGTCGCTACTCTTCGCCCGCGACCAATCGGCGTGAGAGATTGGCGACGCTATATGACTCAACGGTCGACGTGTCGTAAAGCCAATAACCAGTGCCGAGCCATTGGTGGGCCATACCTGACCTGGTCAGATCCGTGACCTATGGGCGCGAATAATCAACTCTGGTCGAAGCACCCTAAAGCCAAATATATATAACTAACCAATCCGTGACCTATGACCTACAGCGGCCGGTGCCGAGCCACTGGTGATCCGAACACCAGCAGGCGCAGAGACCACCAGTAAGATGCAGCAGATTTTGCGCGCGCTGGGCCGCCGGCCAAGGCAGCGGCGCGCGCGCAAGCTCTCGAACGCCGCTCAGCTGAAGCAGACGCAGGAGGGTGTCATTGACCTGGAAACACCCGACAGCATCCTGACCCGAGTCCAGGTCAGTGAACAATCGTATTCAGGTCAAGCTCAGCACGCGGCCATGTACATTCTGACTGGCCATGTCAAAGCATCCTGGCACAGGGTCTTGATTAGACACAAGGCCTAAGTCAGGCTGTTTAGATACGTTGCTGAACGTCTTGACTTCGACCACGGCGCACACACAGAAAGCGGCAACATGCCATGCATCTTCGTGATGCGACGTCTCACAACGCGACTCGCTGCGGCGCATCCAACCTAGCGTGTTGTGTTATGACGTGCCGTGCCGTGTCGTGGCGCTCGTACTGCAGCGCTCCGTGACGTGTGCTGTAGCATATTGTGCCGTGCCCCGCCGTGTTTCGACGTGCTGAGGGTGGTTATTGTGGTGTGGCGCTACTTCGCGTGCCGTGCTGTGGCGCTATGCATCACAGCACGATTTCACTGTACACCGTGCCATGCAGTACTGGGAGTGGTGTGTTGTGGCGTGCTGTGACGCTGCATGTGACCCTGTGACGTTACGTGCAGTACTGTCAGTGGTGTGACGTGACGTGACGTGACGTGCTGCTATGGTGTGTGTCCAGGTGAAGTCGCTGCTCAGTCGGTCGGCGTTCTGCCGGCTGCCGTCGCTGTACCAGCTGCAGCTGGCCAGGATGCTGCCTGACGCCGACGGGCCCAGCGGGTCGGATGGAACCATGAAGTGAGCTCGCCCACCCCCGTCACTGGTAGCCTACACGCGTCAGTAGTCTCGCAGTGGATGTCGGCAGCTCGATTCCCCGCCACCTCGGAAAGCGTGGCTTTCAATGTACCGTCTAAGTTTGTAGCGCCAGCAAATGATAACACGGGATCCATCTGTACTGCATATAACACTATAACACTGCATCTATTCTGCTTCTGGTAGCAGCAGAATGTGTGCATTTTCTAGTTAATTACACCATGTAGACTGATTTGGCATGTGAGTTATATTGACCATGTGGGCGCCAAGTGACCCTGTATTCGGCGCGCCCTGAAACCCAAATAATCAATCAAGCTATTTTGACCATGCCTATCTATTTTGCATGCTGATTTAGATCGTATGGTCCTCGAGTCATGCTCTGCCGCATGTATTTTCTGTTTGATTATCTTTTTCTGTTTCTTATGCCTTAATCGTTAGCTCTATAGCACACAATTCGAATACCCAATTGGCAAACCCGACTGTCCTCGACTGGTGCCTATATTTACAACGGTGACAGTTTTTATATTCACGGGATCGTGTGACAGCTCATGGGCAACGATCGTCGCCACCTCTCGAGCCCGGTGTCGTGTAGTGATCAGGGAGGGGGACCAGATCGTGTGACAGCGCGCGGGTGACAATCGTCATATCTCGAGCCCGGTGTCGTGTAGTGATCAGGGAGGGGGACCAGATCGTGTGACAGCGCGCGGGTGACAATCGTCATATCTCGAGCCCGGTGTTGTGTAGTGATCAGGGAGGGGGGCCAGATCGTGTGACAGCGCGCGGGTGACAATCGTCATATCTCGAGCCCGGTGTCGTGTAGTGATCAGGGAGGGGGACCAGATCGTGTGACAGCGCGCGGGTGACAATCGTCATATCTCGAGCCCGGTGTCGTGTAGTGATCAGGGAGGGGGACCAGATCGTGTGACAGCGCGCGGGTGACAATCGTCATATCTCGAGCCCGGTGTCGTGTAGTGATCAGGGAGGGGGCCAGATCGTGTGACAGCGCGCGGGTGACAATCGTCATATCTCGAGCCCGGTGTCGTGTAGTGATCAGGGAGGGGGACCAGATTGTGTGACAGCGCGCGGGTGACAATCGTCATATCTCGAGCCCGGTGTTGTGTAGTGATCAGGGGGGGGGGCCAGATCGTGTGACAGCGCGCGGGTGACAATCGTCATATCTCGAGCCCGGTGTCGTGTAGTGATCAGGGAGGGGGACCAGATCGTGTGACAGCGCGCGGGTGACAATCGTCATATCTCGAGCCCGGTGTCGTGTAGTGATCAGGGAAAGCCAGGTAGGCTGAGACTGCACCCAGATATCTCTGCGATAATCCAACGTGATAGCAGCGAGACAGCAATGGGAGCGGCTCTCCCGGCGGGTGGGCCAAAGATGACAATCCTGGCATAGTCGTCACAGGCGTCTCCCGCTCTGAGTTGGACTTGTGGCGCCAACTATGAGATAGCCGGTGTGGGACGTTCGCAGTCAGTGTGCCCTAAATCCTTAATAATCAACTGACAGGGTGAGAGGGGATGGAACCTTGTTTGGTCACCACAATCTGCAGGGCGAGTGTTCGCAGTGGAGGCCAACTGGCCTTACAGCCACCCGACCAAGTACGCCTGCAGTCGGGATATAGTTCATTTGATGTGGGAGAGGAGGGTAACCCGTGTCCGTATCCACGAGAATGTAGACGGACTTTTGACGTACTGATCGCGTATTATGTGGTGTGTGGTAGCCTGGCTGTGCGCCAATTGCATCGCGTGTTATCTCAAAACCTGCAGTCTGTCTCGGCTGATGATGGCGGCAGGTGTAGCTTGATGGTTGCGTCTTGCTGGTGCTAATTTCTTCACTTCTCAGCTATATATATATTGTTTAGGGTCGAATTGGGAGGACGTGCTCGTTGGATGACCAGATTTTCGCATCTTGTTACCAGTTTTGTATGTGTTGCATGGTTGGAAACGGCTTGATTAGGTTGTTTGCCTCATACTCCGAACGTTCCATCACTCTGGAACTTGAGCGACGAGGTCTCGCTCGCGGTCACATCCGGCGTTCCTGGTGTCGTACTCTTGGCTCGGCATGCCCGACGTACGATCTCTGATCCCGGAGTGACATGTAGTGTTATAAAGAATACTTTTTCATTAACTGTGTGGATGAAGAACAAAATTGTTGGGATATAGTAGAAGTTGGTGAGAAGTTGCAATACTAAAGGAGAGTAACCAGAATTGGACCGAGGGCTATATATATTTATTTGTATTTTGTATTTGCGAGATTTAAAAACCGTTTCCATAAAATGGATTAATATTTGGTTTGTGTCAGATTACAGTCAGATACATTTCACAAACATGAGCAAAAATGAAAGCGGCAAAACAACAGTATACAGGGGAAAAACCGAACACGTGAAGTCAATTTATAAGACGTTGTTCAGCATCGCGACGAATTCGCCCCGTGTCCGAGAAGCGGAAGTGGCCGGCGGCAGTAGGTTGATATATATGTGTGTGTATATGTATGTATGTGTGTGTGTGTAATATGCGTGTTTGTGCGTGTGCATTCCACCTACGTCACCCGCCTGGATGGTGCATTAGTTATCATTTACAGTTACCATTACTACCAACGCTTCCCATGCGAGGAAAATGAAGGTACCTTCGATACGCCCTAAAACCCAAACAACTAACTAACCTCATCCAGACGAAAACAAACATTTTGCCCTCAAATGTCAATCTCCAGGTCACACCGTGACTTATTTTACCTTGGCAGCCTTTGACCTCAGTGAACCGATCGGCAGAATCGGCGGGGCCAGTCTCAACAACGAGTTCATGGCGCGAGCGTGCCAGCAGTGGCAGGAGCGGCTGCGTCGCGGCGAGTTCACCCACGACAACCAGCACAAGTACCGCGCCGAGCTGGACATGATGCGGCGCCGACTCGACCCCTGGAAGGTAGGCTGGCCCGCCGAACACGCCGCTGAGAGGTAGGCTCGCCCGCGGAACAAGCCTCGCGGGGCACGCTCGTCTGTCACGGGACAGTTGCAGAGGGTTGGGCCGGTACGTCGATCCAGAGCGAAAGAGGAAGTGGGAATGAATAGGGAGAGAGACAGAAAGATAGAGAAGGGAGGAAGGGAGAGACAGAAGCTACATGCCTCATTCATCATGGGCTGTGGGTGTCCGACACTATTCTGTCTACAGCGTGGCAGAACCACGCCTTATTCCCCGTGGGCTGTGGGTGTCCGACACTATTCTGTCTACAGCGTGGCAGAACCACGCCCTATTCCCCATGGGCTGTGGATGTCCGACACAATTCTGTCTACAGCGTAGTAAAATCATGTCCTCTTAGCTTAGTTATTTTAGTTATGGCTGAAGTATTGTATTGAGCCGGTAAGGTTTTCATAGAAACAACGTCTGTTAAATTTCTGTATGAGTTGGCCCGGCTGTTACGACACTGCGCGTGAGAGTATCGCGGACCGCGGGGGCATGGGCCAGCGAAGGCCGACGTTGTCGTGCTGGGTGCGTCCTGACGGGCCGGTGCTTACCGCTGTCCGCTGTGGTGTTTCATTGGGGTGGGCGCGCGGCCGCGCCAGCTCAGATGTGTTCAGATGTTCCTGTCAGGTTTGACGGGCTCGACTGGATAGTTCAGCCATGTTTTAGCACTCGCGATTCAAATCACATCTGATTCCATTAGTCGCAGTGCAGGAGAACCTGGCCAGCACTTACTATTCCTCAGTTGGTTGTAAGTGTATTTGCTCGCATGCAGATTGTTCAGTTTTCGTGGAAACGATTTATGTAGTTGGGCATGAGCTCAAAATTGCCCAAGTAGGCGACGCACTCTTGGGCACCAATCCACCACAGCCTCTACCACAACGTAACTGGTCGCAAAATTGGCAATGTGATGGTTGTACCCTGTGATATAAATCAAAATATATTTATCGATATTGCATGCAACATGCTCTCGTAGATCGTAATATTATTCACCGCATAGTATATGTCGAGTCGAGTGCGTGCGGTATACGTGGTTGGATTTGTGCTTTGTAGTGCTGGATGTGGAGAGGGAAATGACGTGGTAATCGAATATGGAGATGTTTTTCTTCAAAACTCTGACAGCAGGATCTCAGTTTGCACTTTCCGGTGAACCTGGAGCACTTTATCACAGAGTAGTTTACTGTCAAACAGCACCACTCAATCTCCAGATGCGATACATGACGATAATTTTCTGGAGAGTAGGGTTCTCAATTTCCTGCAGCTGGGTGCAAATTGACACCTAACACTGCTCTTTCTTGCAAGGCTTCCAATATCTTTTTACATCCTTATGCCAATATACTTGTCAATTATGTGCATGTCGAAGGGTAGGATCATGCATGATTCTTCAGTTTTTCTTAGCTGTAGATATTATATTACTAAAATACTTGCCTATGATTTTGTATTCACACCTGAAAATACTTCCTTCAACCAAATTTGACAGCTCCACTTGGGATTGAACATTTCATGCACTCCACGATGTATGTCTAAGCACCTCCATTTTGCATTTTCTTCCTCATCCCTGACATTTTTTCTCACATCACACACCTAACTCAAGATGGATTTGAGAACACCGCTGGAGAGGATGATGTTATGGACGCCGAACACCCGGAAGTGGCCTGTTTCTCGAGCATGGCGGTGTAGCCAATACCGGCGGCGTGCTGCAGGCGCGGAACTTCGAGCCGGTGTGGGGCCGTCGACCGAAGCGAGCCGGCAGTCCGGTGACGAGCGCCGCGCAGACGGTGCTGTCTTCGGCTCTGCCACCGCTGCCGTCACCGACCGCCGCCGCCGCTGCCGCCGCCTCTGTCTCCGTCTCCGCCTCCGTACCTGAGCCCGTCAAGCCAAAGAGGTCGTGGGCGACGCCGCCGCCGGAGCCGGCCGGGAAGCCGGCCCACCCGGACACGCCCACCACCGACAACGACGACGGTGGGTGGCGGCCGTCTGGCCGACTGTTGCTCTCGGACTGTTGGTCTGTCTCGGCTGGCGGCTGTCTCCAGTGGTCGTTGTCTGCTTACGGCGGCCGTCTCCGTCAGACTGTCGTGTGTGTGTGGGCTGTCTGTCGGCCGTCCCTGAATGAATGTGAGTGGGGTGTCTGGCAGATTGTCTGTCGTCCGTCCCTGAAGGAATGTGAGTGGGATGTCTGTGGCAGATTGTCTGTCGGACGTCCCTGAAGGAATGTGAGTGGGGTGTCTGTGGCAGGTTGTCTGTCGGCCGTCCCTGAAGGAATGTGAGTGGGGTGTCTGTGGCACGTTGTCTGTCGCCCGTCCCTGAAGGAATGTGAGTGGGGTGTCTGTGGCAGGTTGTCTGTCGGCCGTCCCTGAAGGAATGTGAGTGGGGTGTCTGGCAGATTGTCTGTCGTCCGTCCCTGAAGGAATGTGAGTGGGGTGTCTGTGGCAGATTGTCTGTCGGCCGTCCCTGAAGGAATGTGAGTGGGATGTCTGTGGCAGATTGTCTGTCGGACGTCCCTGAATTAATGTGAGTGGGGTGTCTGTGGCAGATTGTCTGTCGGCCGTCCCCGAAGGAATGTGAGTGGGGTGTCTGTGGCAGGTTGTCTGTCGCCCGTCCCTGAAGGAATGTGAGTGGGGTGTCTGTGGCAGGTTGTCTGTCGCCCGTCCCTGAAGGAATGTGAGTGGGGTGTCTGTGGCACGTTGTCTGTCGCCCGTCCCTGAAGGAATGTGAGTGGGGTGTCTGTGGCAGGTTGTCTGTCGGCCGTCCCTGAAGGAATGTGAGTGGGGTGTCTGTGGCAGGTTGTCTGTCGGCCGTCCCTGAAGGAATGTGAGTGGGGTGTCTGTGGCAGCCTGCTATATCAGCCTTGTATCAGATACAGCGGCCCGACTGTCCGCTGGCGGTGCTGATTGTTTGCTGTATGTTGTGCTGGTGACTTAGCCGTGTTTTTCACTGGAGTGCGCTGGACTGTGTATCCAGGTGGTGCTGAAACCAGTTGCAGAGAATTGTTTCTGACGAGACTGATCTGCATGGGTTGTCGGTTCTTTCCGTGACTAGTCGACGCAAGATACTGGTGGCGCCAAATGGTCGCGCAGTGGAGGGTCTTGGGGGCAGGCTATTTGTTCATACAGAAGCTTCGCTGCGTATGAATGTCGGCGACTGGAAACGTCCTCATGGCTTGCATAGCGTACAACTGACAGATCCTTGCGTTATCAAAGTGCCTACAGTATTGAGCTTGTGACCGTCCAATTGAAGTTGCCTTCCATCTAATGCCAGCTATATGACCTATGCAGTCGATGCGCCCCCTAAACTACAATACAACTACATCTAATGTCACATCATTCGACATTGTGTCGTAAGTGTCGGAGTGACATTGAATTCAGCCACACCAGGTTTTGCTTAATCGTCATTGAGTTTATTGGAGCTGGATTTCGAAGCTCATAGGTGCAGTTGCATTGTGTATTATATTACGAAAATTGTCCGCTGAGGAGGTGGTGGCACTACCTTAACTTTTCTATATCGTATGTGCGCACTCGGTACATGTGCACATTTGCTGTTTGCATGATGCATGTATACCCTCCCTTTCCCCTCCCTCTCCACCATCTCTGAACCTTCGTGTTGAAGGAATTGATGGTATTCGTCAGCCTCTGCTTCAGGCCTGCATCGGGGTCGATTCTCCAGCCACCTTTCAATATGATCCCTTATCCTGCCTAGGATGGCCTGGACAGCCTCAGGTGGGGCACGCAGGCAGCTCTTCTCACCTGGTATTGGTATGTATGGCACGTCCTCGTCCTCTAGCCTCTAACTAAACCTCTGCCGTGCCAACACAGTGGCGTGTGACGAAATCTGGGCCATGGTGGCGTGCATTTTGGTACGTTCACAAGGTTGGTTATTGGAGTTTAGGGGCGCGTCGACTGCGTCGGTCATGCAGCACCCATAAGTTCACAAGGTTTTTGAACGATGGAAATTTGTTCTCCAAAATGATGACTGGATGTAAAGGTTTTGTTATTTCAAATTTTTCAAATCGACCCACTTCTCCCACACCAAATACTACCTCAGACTTGGCTGCATGGTCGAACATTATTTGCTTCAGAATGGTCGCCACCAGGCAGCATTGATAACCAACTCAATCATGAACAACAATTAGTTAGTCTCGCCCGCTCGGAGTGGAGGTGGCTGACGCTGTGCCCGACCGACAGGGTGGAGCTCTCCGCACGACGTGTCGCTCGAGTCGGCCTGGTCGTCCGCCGACGTGGAGGAGACGGCCGCTGCCGACGAGCCGCCCGCCGGCGACGAGGAGGACGACGACGACGACGAGCTGCCCGAGGAGGAGGAGTTGGAGCGGCTCATGGAGCAGGTGGAGGAGGAGGAGGACTGCGACGACGCCGACGCCGACGAAGACGTTCTGCCGGTCGACGGGGACGTTGTCCGGGCGGCAAGCGGGAACACTGTCGGTGCCGACGAGCCGAACGAGTCGGACGTGCCGCTGCAGGCCGACATGGCCGTGTTCGTGAGCAGCGAGGTTGTTCGGACCCCAGTGCCGCCTGACAGTCCGCCGCGTGTGCAGGTGACGCCGGTGACGGCGGCGCACGCCGCACGCTCGCCGCCGTCACCGCCGCCGCCGGCGGTGGCCGTGTTTGCGGCGGGCGCGCCGGCCGACGTGCTTATCACCACCATCTCCATAACGACGGCGAACTCCGAGCCGTCGTCGCCGGCGAACTCCGAGCCGTCGTCGCCGGCGAGCGACGTGGTGGTGCCGGCGACGCGCGCCGTCCTGCCGTCGGCCGGCGCCGTCAGCGACGACGACGACGACGAGCTGGACGACAGGGTCACCATAGTGCCCGTGTCGCTGCCGGCGGCCGCGCCGCTGTCGGCTGCCGTGTCGATGTCGATGTCGCCGCGGTTGCCCGTGTCTGTGTCTGTGTCGGTGTGCAGGCCGGTGTCGGTGACGGTGCCGATCGCCGCGGCTGCGTCGCCGGCGCTGCAGGAGGTAACCGTGACGCCGCTCGTCACACCGAGCGACTCGCCGGTGTCGCAGCGTGTGTCGCCTGCACTGCCTCCCCCGGCGCCCACGCCATCGCCACCGGCCAAGCTGGAGGAGCAGGCCAGGGCGCCATCTCCCTGCGTGACGTCCACATCACCGCCGCCGGCGAGGCAGGACAGGCTTAGCGCGCCGTCGCCACCGCAGCCGGCGGCGGCGGCGTGCGCGTCGCCACCGCAACCGGCGGCGGCGTGCGCGTCGGGGAAGTCCGAGCACCAGTCCATGGCGTCGACGATGCCGTCGCCGGCCGGGCACGAGCCGACGGAGCCGGAACCGACGTCGGAACGGCAGCCGATGTCCGAGCAGGAGCCGATGTCCGAGTCAACGTCCGATCAGGAGTCAACGTCCGGGCGTGAGCCGGCATCCGAACTGGAGCCGATGGCGACACACGAGTCGACGACGTCGGTGCGTGAGCCGACATCCGAACTGGAGCCGATGGCGACACACGAGTCGACGACGTCGGTGCGTGAGCCGACATCGTCCGAGCCGGATGCGACCGGGAAGGAGCCGACGGTCAGTGACCAGGGCGCCGTCAGAGTCGGTCAGCCGGCTGCCGCCGGCCGAACACAGCCGACCGCCGACGAGCCGGCGGCTGCCCGTCTGTCCACGCCGGCCGAGCCCGTCACCACCACGTTCCAGCAGCAGCTGCACCGGCTGCCGCCGCAGGTGCTGCAACTGGTCAGTGACGCACGCTGGTCGCGCCCGGCCCCACTCGGGTCGGCTTTGTACGGTTGGCGATCGATCTTGCCGCGTGCTTCGCGCGGAGAAGAAGCAGGCGCTGTTGGCTGTATAGGCTGGGCATGCCGAGAGTTCACACCAAATTGGAGTAGATGTCGGCACACGTGTCGCTGTGCGGTCGGCTGTGTGATGGATTAGGTGGACAATCATGTTGTCTGCCATGCAGTGTCCAGTTTGTTTTGGGATCTCAACTGTCGGATGGTGTTTCCGCGGGTACGCTGTATCTGTAGCTTCTGTTCGTATTGTAACAACAAACACACTGTGCATAGTCTGATATTCTGTTGGCATGCCGCTTACCTTGCCGCCTGTCGCACAGGTGTGCATTCAGCGAGCGTGAACTGTGATAGGCAAGGGTTGTATGTGTGCACCTTCGCACTAGTGCAGTGTCGTGTGTGTGTGTCGACGTCGGGATGTGTGCCACGGCTGACTGCCGGGCGATGTCGGCTCACACCTTGTTCCACTGCTGTCCACGCGCCGGTGGACGGCTCGGGTGGAGGGTGGCGGGTGTGACTCCGTGCCCTGTACACTGACCCGTCACTGCCCGGCCGCCCGTGGACGGCTCGGGTGGAGTGTGGACCTGGAGGGTGGCGGATGTGACTCCGTGCCCTGTACACTGACACGTCACTGCCCGGCCGCCCGTGGACGGCTCGGGTGGAGTGTGGACCTGGAGGGTGGCGGGTGTGACTCCGTGCCCTGTACACTGACCCGTCACTGCCCGGCCGCCCGTGGACGGCTCGGGTGGAGTGTGGACCTGGAGGGTGGCGGGTGTGACTCCGTGCGCTGTACACTGACCCGTCACTGCCCGGCCGCCCGTGGACGGCTCGGGTGGAGTGTGGACCTGGAGGGTGGCGGGTGTGACTCCGTGCGCTGTACACTGACCCGTCACTGCCCGGCCGCCCGTGGACGGCTCGGGTGGAGTGTGGACCTGGAGGGTGGCGGGTGTGACTCCGTGCGCTGTACACTGACCCGTCACTGCCCGGCCGCCCGTGGACGGCTCGGGTGGAGTGTGGACCTGGAGGGTGGCGGGTGTGACTCCGTGCGCCGTACACTGACCCGTCGCTGCCCGGCCAGGCCCGGCCGCCTCTGGCCGTGTTCCCCGGCGGTCAGCAGCTGACGTCGGCCGCGCCGCGACAGTCTCACCCGACGGCGGCGGCGGCGGCGGCGGCGGCTGTATCGGCCGCCGCTCAGCTGCGGACCAGGCCCAAGGCGCGCGGGCAGGTCAGTACGGTGGGATGGATGGGTCGGTGTAGTCAGCATATGTATAGTCAGTCTATACAATATAGTCAGTATACAATATAGTCAGTAGGGTGGGATGCTTGTCGGTGGGGGCAGAGCAAGTGCAGGCGTAAGTGTAGCAACTGGAGCAGGACGTGTACCACTAGTCAGTGGGGGAGGTATACTGTGTGATTGATCAATTTGGACTGTAGTAGACAGTGGGGCAGTACAGGTTTACTGACGCGAATATTGGTGGGCAGGTATGTAAATGCAATTAGGTAATCAATTCTGAATGTACCTTTAGGTGGCGGATTTGACAGTAGTCCGTGCTACCAAACATGTGGTCTTTGACCGTCAGACCCGTGCTTTGATCTGTAACTGCCGGTCACGTGCTGTATGGTCTGACGGCCGGTCACGTGCAGTGTTCTGTGACCTCCAGATGCGTGCTGTGGCTGACCTCTGATCTCCAGACACGTGCTGTGTGTGCGATATCTGACGGGCAGACGCGTACTGTGTTCTGTGACTGCCAGATAGTGCTGTGGCTGACCTGTGATCTCCAGACATGTGCTGTGTGTGCGATATCTGACTGGCAGACGCGTACTGTGTTCTGTGACTGCCAGATAGTGCTGTGGCTGATCTCTGATCTCCTGACACGTGCTGTGTGTGCGATATCTGACGGGCAGACGCGTACTGTGTTCTGTGACTGCCAGATAGTGCTGTGGCTGACCTCTGATCTCCTGACACGTGCTGTGTGTGCGATATCTGACGGGCAGACGCGTACTGTGTTCTGTCACTGTCAGATAGTGCTGTGGCTGACCTGTGATCTCCAGACACGTGCTGTGTGTGCGATATATGACGGGCAGACGCGTACTATGTTCTGTGACTGCCAGGTAGTGCTGTGGCTGACCTGTGATCTCCAGACATGTGCTGTGTGTGCGATATCTGACTGGCAGACGCGTACTGTGTTCTGTGACTGCCAGATAGTGCTGTGGCTGACCTCTGATCTCCTGACACGTGCTGTGTGTGACGTGTGGTCGCTGCACTCTGTCCGACGAACTTGGTTTACACGACTGGGTCCAGTGTAATGCAAACGATCACGTGTCTCCCGTCGCCACTTTGCGGTTTTTCCCAAACAATCCGTCCAGCGCCGTGCTTCAGTCCGGCGTCGACTGCGCTGCAGTGCTGTGCTCGTTCTCCTTGGACCTGCTCGCGGGTCCAGAGGCCTTCCTCCAGGCATCCTTGCGCCGACACGTTCGCCTGAGGCTCCCTATCGAGCAAGGATTTGTGTCCAAGGTCGGTGTCTACGACTTGACTGTCGGCCAGCTTTTCGCTGACGGGTCGGCCGTCCGCCAGACGGGGAAGTCGAAGGCGGCGCGGCCGCCGGCCGGCTCCGTGAACCTGGAGCGCAGCTACCAGATCTGCCAGGCGGTGATCGCCAAGTCGCAGAACCGGGCGCAGCTGCAGGCGCAGCTGAAGCCGCTGCCGGCGCTGCTGGCCGAGCGGCGCGTGCCGGCCGGCCGGCGGCCCGGCCTGCCGGCGACCGGCTGTCGGCCCAGCGGCCCGCTGCCGCCGCACGCCATGCAGGTCAAATACGTCCAGGTGAGTGGGCGGCTCGCCCAAGAGCCGCGCCAACAGCACTGCTGTCGTTTGTTTTGGACTGCTAATTTAGTGAGCCGAGTTTTTGGTGGAATGGTGGTATGGTGGATGGTATTCATCATCACATATTCACACACAAAGACAACAGAAGCACCTTTTCGCCCTTCTGCACACCGGGGATGTCCAGTTACGATTTGTAGTCATCAAGTAATTGGGTTAGGAGTAACAAGTGGTGCAAAACAAGAACGTGATATATGCTAACCATAGCCCTCTACGTTCTTTTGTCAATACAACACCGTTTTGACGCCATGCGCCATTCCAGCGAAAAAGAGGAGACGATAATTTCTATAGAGAGTGATGTTCGGGATAGTAAAAGTCCAGGATGAGACCATTTTCCGGCCGTTGTTGGCGGCTCGGTCACCGGGCTGCCCCTGAGCGCGTGCTGTACCGAGAGCCTGTGTCTAGTTACTCAACATGGCGTCTTCCTGCTGCATTGCGTTACCAAGAGACTGTCAGCCCCAGCCTTGTGAAGAGTGGTGAGACCATGATGTCCCGGAGTGGTGTGATGTTCGCGGAGCGGCTGCCGTTGGTGCTTTGGATGTTGTGCGACTCAGCATCCCGAGGAAGCCGGCTGCTATTTCCCACCAGACGCTGTCGAATAGGCAAAATATAAAGATAGAATTCGACTTAAGCAGTATGTTGGTGGCGCAGCGTTGGAGCGTTCATGTCAAAGCGTGATTTCAGCTCGTTAAATCACCTGCTTGAGCATGGGTATGGAGCGAATTTTAGTCACCTAGTAGTTAAAGCTTGCTAAGCTTTGTTTATGTTATACTTTTGTATGGTTGTGTCCGCTTTTTCACAAAGTGGTAGGCTTTCACGTGCAAATGAAATATTTTGCCATTTATTCTTGTCACAAGACAAGTAATTGTTTTGTGTTTGTATGTCGGATGCAACAGATTCCTCCACTGGGAAAACAGGTTCTGCATGTTTGGGGTGTGTAATGTGCAACTTAAAACAGATAAATGTTGGCAGTTGATCATAGCATGGCAGTAAATTATTTGCGGGCAGTACCTGCATGTGCTACAGGTGCAGAACTTGAATATTTTGTATCCCTTTGTTTCGGCTTACGCTAGGCACTAGGTAGATAGGGGTATTAAACACAAATTCCCAGATTAGAGTGCCAGCCAGCGTTATCGGGTGGTGCTTGAGTGCCACTCCGCTGTATCTGAGCACCACGTGTGTTTACTTTATTGGGCATTTGGTTTATGGTGACAACCAGAGGAGCAAAAGCCCGCCAACTCATCCAGGACATGCAACAAGCTTAATCGCATAAAATATATCTCCTGAATTCCTGTTCTACCACGTCTTTCACAACACTTCTGTAGGCGCGTGATCTCGATGCCCATGCTTTAAACTGCAGATTCGCAACTCGCATGCTCAGGTGTATTTGCACGGTTTGATGCGGTTTCTGAAAAACGTGTCACATTAAAATACCGTCCACAATCAATCAGCCTAACAGCCTACGGAACAAAGAGATAAACAAGTACAACCACGCGAGCATGTATATGCAGTCCATTTCTTCTAAATCATCATATTACTATACTAACACATGTGAACACGACGCGCTGCGCGAGAATACCTACCGAGGTTCTGTCGCTCGACACCGATCACTGCACCCACGGAGCCTCCATTAAAAACTAACAGACGCCTTCAAACTGCCCTTCTCGTCAACTCAGTATTGTTGCGCGCGGAGTAACACAGAACATAGTTTCGCACTAGACACGAGCATCACGTGGCGCGGCGGTCGATCTACTTAGGTCAAGCTACTTAGAGGGGTCAACGTCTCGTACGCACACCAATCCAACCAGCCGTGCACTTGGCGGCTACAACTTCCACTACGCTACCGGATCGCGATCGCTAGTTTTGCACCGGTGCACTCGGCAATGTTGCACCGGTGCACTCGGCAGCAAAAGGGAACTCGCACACTGTCACAGCACCGTTCTAGTCATTCATTAGTTGGATATACCTATATATATATATATATATATATATATACATACATATATATATATATATATATATATATATATATATATATATATATATATATATATATATATATATATATATGTGATGTATGTATGTATGTATGTGTATATATATATATTGTAATAATATTGTTGATGATAATAATAGTCATGTTCTCCGTCCAAAGCTTAATTGTAGAATAAATAGCATACCCACTAGAACTATATAGCTCATACTGTCTCCATTTGGACAATATTGTCCGAGCTCAACGTCTCGTTACATTGCGTATCATCTTCAGGAGCGGAAAACAGAAAGGCGATACAAGAGCACAGGGTCACATATCATTCATGCAGTAATTTCAAAGCACACTGATGCAAGACTAAGCACGGCCAGTGTCATGCCTCACTGCCTCCCGCCAGCTAAAGTCTCACTCCCTCCTGCCAGCTAAAGCCTCACTCCCTCCCGCCAGCTAAAGCCTCACTCCCTCCCGCCAGCTAAAGTCTCACTCCCTCCCGCCAGCTAAAGCCTCACTCCCTCCCGCCAGCTAAAGCCTCACTCCCTCCCGCCAGCTAAATCCTCACTCCCTCCCGCCAGCTAAAGCCTCACTCCCTCCCGCCAGCTAAAGCCTCACTCCCTCCTGCCAGCTAAAGCCTCACTCCCTCCTGCCAGCTAAAGCCTCACTCCCTCCTGCCAGCTAAAGCCTCACTCCCTCCCTCCCGCCAGCTAAAGCCTCACTGCCTCCCGCCAGCTAAAGCCTCACTCCCTCCCGCCAGCTAAAGCCTATTGTACGCTCACTCACTAAGCACGACCAGTGTAATTCCTCACTCCCTCCCGCCAGCTAAAGCCTATTGTACGCTTTTTAACGGAAGAGATGAGGTCATTGTGCGTAGGCTGGGGCGTTGTTTATGTATGTACATAATCCAAAATACGGAGATCGAGGACCTAATTACAACGGGACAAGATTGAAAAGTCATCAGTGGTGAAGTATGTGTCACACGCGAATGAGTGTGCCCTGACTGGTGACGGATTGGGGTGCAGAGGACACGTTGAACGCGGTCTGATCTTCCTAAATGTTGTACCATACAGTATAGACTACGCAGGGTAGACCCCACCCTAGGTACGATGCCTCACACGATGCACAACTCAAGGGGACGAGTGGTCTAGGGGTAAGATGCTCGTCTCACAATCGAAAGGTTGTGGGTTCAAGTCTCACCTGTCGCTACTCTTCGCCCGCGACCAATCGGAGTGAGAGATTGGCGACGCTACATGACTCAACGGTCGACATGTCGTAAAACCAATAACCAACCAAGATGCACAACTGAAGCGATATGCTACCAGGATGAACAACATTTAGGAATCCTGTCCTAATATAGTGGAAGCTTCCCAAGTATTTCGTTCTTTCGTTTTTTTTTAACGGCACTCTGATAGTCTAAAGTCTGAGCTTTTCCGATTACTGTCAAAATGTTACCGATACATGGACCCTATGATCAACTTAGTTAATTATTTCACATTTGGCTCATTTTCGATATAGGGACATGTGGGTGGGGGAGAGGTGCGTGTGTGTGTGTGTATATATATATATATATATATATATATATATATATATATATATATATATATATATATATATATAAACCTAACCTAATCACAAACGTATTGTAGACAACAATGCATATGTACATACAACGAGATCCGCCAGCACATCGTTGATGTGTTTGTCGATTATCTGAATCGGGTAGTTGTTATTGACCAATATTTGTTGTATGCGGCGGAGCCCAGAGTCGAGGCGAGCCCACGCGTAGCAGTGCTTGACTGCGCTGTGTATATGTGCTCGAATTACTGATGTTTTGTGTCTGTCCGGACAATGACCATGTCTATTGCAAGCGCCGGCCCTGGTCTGTTCCTGCCTGATTAGAGCCACCTTTAAGATGGCTCTAATCAGTAGCAGGGCAGCGTGCGATAAGTGTTGTAACTTACGGTCCGGAGGCTTTCAATTTCCTGTTGTTGATCGGCAGGTTTAAATGCGACCACCGCAATGCCACCTCTGCAGACGTCTTCAGCAGTCATAGCCATTGGCTTCCATGACTTTCCGCGGCCGTAGCGTGTCGTCGGCTTCTCTCTTTCGAAATGAACAAAGTGTCCATGCGTGTGTCGACCTATAGTGGCGAGCTGTCGGGCACAAGTTGTAGACAGCTGGTTGATAGTGTGTATGTGTGTGTGTGTGTGCTCGCAGGTGCCGGGTCAGAAGGTATTCACAACAGCGCGCGTGGTGGCGATGCCGGCCGGCGGCACGGCCGTGTCCACGCCTCCGCCGCCGCCGCCGCCAGCTCAGCAGCAGCAGCAGCAGCAGCAGCAGCAGCAGATGCCTCAGCAGCCGCCGCATCAGGCGGCTCAGCAGCAGCAGCAGCAGCAGCAGTCGGTGCCTCAGCAGCAGCAGCAGCAGCAGCCGCCGCCGCCGCCGCCGCAGGACGCGCTGGTGCTGGGCGAGCTGGGCGAAAACGGCACTGTGGTGCTGCGCAAGGACCTGCTGGTGCGCGGCAAACAGAAGGTCTATCAGGTGAGCGGCACCATCCGTCCGGCACCCACCGCACACATCCGAGCTCGCTGTGTGACCAACGCAGTCGGGGCGCCCCTCAGCCCAAATAACCAACACGTCCGAGCTCGGTCTCCCAACCGATTGGCTTTGGCTCGGAGGTTCTGGCCACTAGTCTGACTTGATGTTCTAACACTGGGGCGCTAGTTGATGCAGCGTTCCATTTTTCTGCCACTTGCGATCATTATTAATTCTTTAATGTTCCCTGATGGGGAAAAACATCAAAAGGCTATGTTAAAATGCAGTAGCTCAGGTACCGTTAGAAGATGGAGAATATGTACCACATGCTAGACATACCAAGAATACATGAAACCATATTCTGCCATTGCTGCGATTACATGTTGTAAATGTGTGGACTGGTATGAAAAGTAGCCAGGCGAAGTAACCAGAATGTGCAGTTCATTGTCGAACTGTCGAGGATATTCCACACCCAATGGTGCCACTTGTGGTACATAGACGAGCATAATTTGGAAGTGTTGGGGCGCCGTCCGGCCCCCTCTCTCTCCAACGGCAGCTATTGTTTGCGTTGTAGCCGTGGTTGTGCCCTTTCCGTGCGTGGCATTTCGCATTGAAGAGATGCTGCTGTGACACGGCTGAGCCTTGATATTCGACGTGACCCGAGACGATGTCCTGGCCGCACGGAGGCCGGCCACCGATCAGCTGTTTGTCACGTGGTGTGATTTGGCCGTCCGGCGTGGCGTGCGACTGTGCTGCTCGGTGTGACGTATCATGATACGATTGTGCCGGTGTTGTGTTCCAGGTGTGGTGGCGAGGCTGTATGGTTAGGTGTGATTGTAGTGGTGCGACTGCGTGTCTTCGTGTGATTGTGACGGTACTGTGTGTCGTTTGTGGCGGTGTGGCAATGTTGCTGGGTGCGATCGTGGCGGGGGCTGTGCCGCGTATCACTGCGGTTCGGTGTGGTTGTGACGCTGCTGTGTTGTTCGGTGTGGTTGTGACGGTGTTGTGTGGTTCGGTGTGGTTGTGACGGTGTTGTGTGCCGCGTATCACTGTGTGGTTCGGCGTGATTGTGACGGTGTTGTGTGCCGCGTATCACTGTGTGGTTCGGTGTGGTTGTGACGGTGTTGTGTACAGTGTATCACTGTGTGGTTGTGACGGTGTTGTGTGCCGCGTATCACTGTGTGGTTCGGTGTGGTTGTGACGGTGGTGTGTGCCGCGTATCACTGTGTGGTTCGGTGTGGTTGTGACGTTGTTGTGTGCCGCGTATCACTGTGTGGTTCGGTGTGGTTGTGACCAGACTTGTGCTCGACTCAAATTTTTTGAATCGGCTCACATTTGACTCATAGATCTTGAGATCCGATTCAACTCATGATTCACAGCAGGTCAAAATTATTTGATTCCACTCAATTCAGACTCAGAGCTACAGAGATCCGATTCAACTCACGACTCAAACAAATTTGAATCGATTCAGATCCGACTCAATGGTATCAGACTCATAAGCCGTATGATTTTGTGTGCACTGCTCACACACTATTTATATATATATATATATATATATATATATATATATATATATATATATATATATATATATATATATATATATATATATATAAAATATATATATATATATATATATATATATATATATATATATATATATATATATATATATAATGTGAGGTGAAAACAAAGTTATTGCAAAAATAATTTATTTGACAGACAGTTTGATGTCAACTCATCTTCATCTGTCTAATTAAAGAAGGGAATCAGTATTTATTCACACTAACGAAGATGCTCCAACATCGAAACATCTGTTGGATATATTATTTTTGCTATAACTTTGTTTTCACCTCACATTATTTATCATTCGTCATGCACTGTTGATATATAGGATAAATATACAGATAAATGAACGTGCATGTGCATAAAGTAATTGACTCAAACAGATTAACGAGATGAATGGTTGTCAATGCATATGCAAAGCAATGAGTGCATAATACCTCAATCCACATCAGCATGATGCACACACAACCTGAATCATATACCTGACACATATCACCTAACTGCAACATGGCACCCAGGTTCTGCACTGCAGTAGGTATCTGCACAGAATATGATTGCGTTGGTCTGTTGCCCCCACGAAGTTTGTTTGGTAGCAGGTGAAGGTTTCCCTTCACCATTGGTTTACACCCAATTTTACGGACTTTCTCTACGCTATCTTGCATATTTTATGGCAATATAGGGTACTTTGACGTATTCTAATTGAAAGACCTATTCTTTAGCTTCATCAAAGTGTATCCTAAATGACCCAATAATAATCGTCCTGCCCAACAATGTGCCATTTCCGGCAGGCTCACCATCAAGTGCCTCCAAAATAAAGGGCTTGTTCCTGATATTGGTAGGCTCCCTCTACCATCAATTTTACATGTTCAAGTTGTCACCCTCGTTCAAGAGCGGAAGAAAGGACAGTCAAGGGGGCGCTAAGTGCACCATAGCTTCTTCTCCCCATTGGCAGGAGAGTTTCAGTTGAGTTGCAAGTTTCAGGAGGGCATTCCTAGATCACAATGGTGTTGTACATAAATGTTCAATTATGCATGTATCATCAACAATCCATGCAAGATTCACCAAGGAAGAATGCATCGCAGGTAGGTAGGTAAATGTTTGGAAAAATAGGCTGATCCTATATTTTGGGGATCCTGAACATTATCCTTTCCAGAAAATTATTTGTTGTTTTTTCATCTGGAAGTTGAAGTTCCTAAGTTATTAACTTTTGACAACGAACTGCCGTGATCAAGGAAAAGTGCTCAAAATTCACTGAAATGTGTGCAAGTTGAGTTACCATGCATAAGGTTTGAATAAAAATATTCTCCATACTGGATGACTACAAAATATTCCTCTCGAAACGCCAGATTACAATGCACAAATCCGACCTTGTCTATGCATGAGAATAAAATGTGTCTGAACAAATGCGCACTGGAAAGAATGGGAAAAGATTATAACTCACCTGGTGAGCAGAATACAAATAGATTTGCTAGGAAGCAAATTAAAGTGACCATTGCGTATGATTTGAGAAAAGTTCTGCAACCAAATTTCTACCATATTTTTTTTTTTTTAACTTCGAATGACGTCATGCGGGCTTGAAGGAATTTTTTTATCTACCTTCTTGTAAAGGTAACTTGGGTTTGTTATTTGTCACACAAACCGACGCAATTTATTCAGTGCAAATGCCTGTTCCAAAAAAAAGTGCATGGTCGTTTCAGTTCCCTATTATTTTTCACAATCACATCCCATTTCTGTGTTGTGTTTCTGGCACTATAATTGACTCATGCATGATACTGATTGTGAATACCAAGCTTAGCATTAATACTTCTTTTTGTAGTTATTGTTATCCGTTTTTGGTAAATAACTTAAGTACACCTCATTCTTTACTCACTGGCAGCTGATAAGTTGACAATTGTAATGCTAAGCATTAATAATTATACTGTGTTTTTACTCCCTACCTTGTGTCATGGCATACTATTTACAAATATACATGCTTTATATCATTTGTTCATAACTTACATTTGAGTCGCAAGACTCAAATGACTCATTGTGATTCAAATGATTGACTCGTGATTCAACTCGCGACTCAAGATATGTTTTTGGGAAAAGAATCGATTCAACTCACGACTCATCCAAAAACGATTGATTCATGAGTCGATTCTCGATTCAACTCGAGTCGAGCACAAGTCTGGTTGTGACGTTGTTGTGTGCCGCGTATCACTGTGTGGTTGTGACGTTGTTGTGTGCCGCGTATTACTGTGTGGTTCGGTGTGGTTGTGACGGTGGTGTGTGCCGCTTATTACTGTGTGATTCGGCGTGATTGTGACGGTGTTGTGCCGCGTATCACTGTGTGGTTCGGTGTGGTTGTGACGGTATTGTGTGCCGCGCATCACTGTGGTTCGGTGTGGTTGTGACGGTGTTGTGTGCCGCGTATCACTGTGTGGTTCAGTGTGATTGTGACGGTATTGTGTGCCGCGTATCAGTGCGCGGTTCGGTGTGCTTGTGACGGTGTTGTGTGCCGCGTATCAGTGCGCGGTTCGGTGTGGTTGTGACTGTGTTGTGTGCCGCGTATCAGTGTGTGGTTCGGTGTGGTTGTGACGGTGTTGTGTGCCGCGTATCACTGTGTGGTTCGGCGTGATTGTGACGGTGTTGTGTGCCGCGTATCACTGTGTGGTTTGGTGTCGTTGTGACGGTGTTGTGTGCCGCACTCATCGGTGTATACATCTGGTTTGGTTGCCCTAAACAAGGCACTGAGTTTTATTGAAACATGTGATGAAATGCTGCATATAATCTACACCGATTCACTCGGTAGTCTTGTGACACTAGGACGTTTTACCCGTCGAACCCACTTACGCAAGATATTTTATGTAGGCTTTCCTCTCTGACCTGCGCTGGGAAAACGATTGTCCTATGTTGGATACCGAGCCACGTGGTAATCTGTGGAAACGAGGCCGCAGATGCTGCAGCGAAATGAGGTTCACGGGTTCCGTGCACACGTTCACTTCCGTTTCCTGCTAGGGACTTTTATTCAGATGTGAAGGGATTCATTTTGAGGAAGTGGCAGGCAAGCTGGGACTCATTAACGAACAATAAGCTGAGAAATGTCAAGCCCTATATTGGTGACTGGGCTTCATCTCCGCACCGAAACAGACGCCACAAGGTGTCTGTGTCGCCTGCGTGTGGGACATACCTATGCGACGCGCTGGTATCTTCTGGGTGGTGACAAGGCGCCGCTGTGCCCGAGGTGCACCGCGCCAATGTCAGTGCGACACATTTTAGTCTCATGTCCCCGGCTTGCCCACGAACGGAGACGTCACTTTGGACGTTCCTCTGTCTCGCTTCGGGAAGTATTAGGGGATGAGTCTGACATTGTTCACTCAGGACACATTTTTACATTCCTCTTAGAACTTAAATTTTCATTGATTTATACCGGTTACTAAGGTGCTGCTGCATGCGTGGCTAGTTTTACGCTAGGACAGATGTGGCATCGTCACCTATAACTTGTTGCTTGATCTGACGTGTACGTGCCTCTATGTCTAATTGACTGAGGTATGGGCGCTATATGACCTATGCAATCGATGCGCCCCTAAACTACAATAACTAACTAACCAACGGTGTTGTGTGCCGCGCATCACTGTGTGGCTCGGTGTGTTTGTGACGGTGGTGTGTGCCGCGTATCACTGTGTGGTTCGGTGTGGTTGTAACTGTGTTGTGTGCCGTGCCTCACTGTGTGGTTCGGTGTGTTTGTGACGGTGGTGTGTGCCGCGTATCACTGTGTGGTTCGATGTGGTTGGGACGGTGTTGTGCCGCGTATCAGTGTGCGGTTCGGTGTGGTTGTGACGGTGTTGTGTGCCGCACATCACTGCGTGGTTCGGTGTGTTTGTGACGGTGTTGTGTGCCGTGCCTCACTGTGCGGTTCGGTGTGGTTGTGACGGTGTTGTGTGCCGCGTATCACTGTGTGGCTCGGTGTGTTTGTGACGGTGGTGTGTGCCGCGTATCACTGTGGTTCGGCGTGATTGTGACCGTGTTGTGTGTCGCGTATCACCGTGTGGCTCGGTGTGGTTGTGACGGTGTTGTGTGCCGCGTATCACTGTGTGGTTCGGTGTGGTTGTGACGGTGTTGTGTGCCGCGCATCACTGTGTGGTTCGGTGTGTTTGTGACGGTGTTGTGTGCCGCGTATCACTGTGTGGTTCGGTGTGTTTGTGACGGTGTTGTGTGCCGCGTATCACTGTGTGGTTCGGTGTGGTTGTGACGGTGTTGTGTGCCGCGCATCACTGTGTGGTTCGGTGTGTTTGTGACGGTGGTGTGTGCCGCGTATCACTGTGGTTCGGCGTGATTGTGACCGTGTTGTGTGTCGCGTATCACCGTGTGGCTCGGTGTGGTTGTGACGGTGTTGTGTGCCGCGCATCACTGTGTGGCTCGGTGTGGTTGTGACGGTGGTGTGTGCCGCGTATCACTGTGGTTCGGCGTGATTGTGACCGTGTTGTGTGTCGCGTATCACCGTGTGGCTCGGTGTGGTTGTGACGGTGTTGTGTGCCGCGTATCAGTGTGCGGTTCGGTGTGGTTGTGACGGTGTTGTGTGCCGCGCATCACTGTGTGGCTCGGTGTGTTTGTGACGGTGTTGTGTGCCGCGTATCACTGTGTGGTTCGGTGTGTTTGTGACGGTGTTGTGTGCCGCGTATCACTGTGTGGTTCGGTGTGGTTGGGACGGTGTTGTGTGCCGCGCATCACTGTGTGGTTCGGTGTGTTTGTGACGGTGTTGTGTGCCGCGTATCACTGTGGTTCGGCGTGATTGTGACCGTGTTGTGTGTCGCGTATCACCGTGTGGCTCGGTGTGGTTGTGACGGTGTTGTGTGCCGCGTATCAGTGTGCGGTTCGGTGTGGTTGTGACGGTGTTGTGTGCCGCGCATCACTGTGTGGTTCGGTGTGGTTGTGACGGTGTTGTGTGCCGTGCCTCACTGTGTGGTTCGGTGTGGTTGTGACGGTGTTGTGTGCCGCGTATCACTGTGTGGTTCGGTGTGCTTGTGACGGTGTTGTGTGCCGCGCATCACTGTGTGGTTCGGTGTGTTTGTGACGGTGTTGTGTGCCGCGTATCACTGTGGTTCGGCGTGATTGTGACCGTGTTGTGTGTCGCGTATCACCGTGTGGCTCGGTGTGGTTGTGACGGTGTTGTGTGCCGCGTATCAGTGTGCGGTTCGGTGTGGTTGTGACGGTGTTGTGTGCCGCGCATCACTGTGTGGCTCGGTGTGTTTGTGACGGTGTTGTGTGCCGCGTATCACTGTGTGGTTCGGTGTGTTTGTGACGGTGGTGTGTGCCGCGTATCACTGTGTGGTTCGGTGTGTTTGTGACGGTGTTGTGTGCCGCGCATCACTGTGTGGTTCGGTGTGTTTGTGACGGTGTTGTGTGCCGCGTATCACTGTGGTTCGGCGTGATTGTGACCGTGTTGTGTGTCGCGTATCACCTGTGGCTCGGTGTGGTTGTGACGGTGTTGTGTGCCGCGTATCAGTGTGTGGCTCGGTGTGGTTGTGACGGTGGTGTGTGCCGCGTATCACTGTGGTTCGGCGTGATTGTGACCGTGTTGTGTGTCGCGTATCACCGTGTGGCTCGGTGTGGTTGTGACGGTGTTGTGTGCCGCGTATCAGTGTGCGGTTCGGTGTGGTTGTGACGGTGTTGTGTGCCGCGTATCACTGTGTGGTTCGGTGTGGTTGTGACGGTGTTGTGTGCCGCGTATCACTGTGTGGTTCGGTGTGTTTGTGACGGTGTTGTGTGCCGCGTATCACTGTGTGGCTCGGTGTGTTTGTGACGGTGGTGTGTGCCGCGTATCACTGTGGTTCGGCGTGATTGTGACCGTGTTGTGTGTCGCGTATCACCGTGTGGCTCGGTGTGGTTGTGACGGTGTTGTGTGCCGCGTATCAGTGTGCGGTTCGGTGTGGTTGTGACGGTGTTGTGTGCCGCGTATCACTGTGTGGTTCGGTGTGGTTGTGACCGTGTTGTGCGCCGCGTATCACTGTGTGGTTCGGTGTGGTTGTAACTGTGTTGTGTGCCGTGCCTCACTGTGTGGTTCGGTGTGGTTGTGACTGTGTTGTGTGCCGCGTATCACTGTGTGGTTCGGTGTGGTTGTGACCGTGTTGTGTGCCGTGCATCACTGTGTGGTTCGGTGTGGTTGTGACTATGTTGTGTGCCGCGCATCACTATGTGGCTCGGTTGTGTGTCGGACGCGGTGGACGCGGTCTCACCTGAGCCGTGCTCGGCCCCAGATGACGGACAGCAGCGGGAAGACGGTGCTGGTGATGCGGCCAGTGCTGGAGTCTCCGCGCGCCTCGAGCGCGCCGCCGGACCGGACGCCGGCGGGTCTGCACCGTCTGACGCGGCCCAGTTCCACCGGCGGCACTGTCCAGCTGTCGCACCTGCCGCAACCCACCCTCACCCAGCTGCACCAGCAGCAACAGCTTCAGCAGCAGCAGCAGCAGCAGCAGTTCATGCAGCAGCAACAACAGCAGCAGATGATATCACACCAGCAAGTCTTACAGCAACAACAGCAGCAGATACAGGTTCAGCAGCCACAGCATGTGCAGCAGCGTCCTCAACAGCATCTAATGGTTCAGCAGCAGCAGCAGCAGCAACAACAACAACAACAACAACAACAACAACAACAGCAACAGCAGCAGCAGCAGCATTTTATCTCTCAACAGATGCAGCAACAGCAGCGTCAACAGCAAATGCTGGCCGCGCAGCAGCAGATGACATTGTTACAGCAACAACAACAGCAGCAGCAGCGGCCGGTGGTGCCGCAGCAGCGCTACTTGCTCGACCCCAACCAAAACGTGTCTGTCCGACCTCCGCTGCAACAGTGGCCGCCCGTCGCTCCCTACCGACCTCCCCTCCGCCAGCCGCCGCCGCCGCCGCAAGTGGACTCGCCCGCCGCTCAGTACGTCGGTCTGAACCAGCAGGTGGTGCAGATCCAGAACTCACCGAACCCGACGGCGTCGGGCGACGCGACGGCGGCGACGGCGACGGCGACGGCGGCGGCGGCCGGACCGGGCGTGTTCCACCTGCAGGGAGGCCGGCCGCTGGTCAAGGTGGTGGCGGCTGGCGGCGACTGCGGCTGCAGTCTCAAGGCGATGGTCATGTGTCAAAAGTGCGGCGCCTTCTGCCACGACGACTGCATGCCTGGCCCGCCGCAGCCGGCCGTCTGCACCACCTGCCTGGCGTGCAGGTGATGCGTGGGCGTCGGCGGCCGGCCCGGCCGCCGCCGACGCCGCCGACGGTCGGCCAACACCGTGCCGCCGCTCCGCCGGCGGGCTTTACATCGGCGGCGGGGCTGCGGCGGCCGCTGTCGCCCGTGACCGGCCGGCCGGCGGGCCGGAGCGGACCGCCGACGGTCGGCCAACACCGTGCCGCCGCTCCGCCGGCGGGCTTCACATCGGCGGCGGCGGCCGCTGTCGCCCGTGACCGGCCGGCCGGCGGGCCGGAGCGGACCGCCGCCGGCCGCTGTCGGCCGCTGTCGGGCGCGGCCCACCGGCGGGGCATCTCCGCCGGTCGGCCGCGCTGCCGCCGGCGTGTCCAGTGCCTTCAGCGCGCGTGCGCTGCCACGAAGCGGGCCTGGGCCGCCGTTTTAGTGCTGTGTGGACCAGCTGCGTTCCAGTCATCGAGTCGGGCCGCGGCGGCTCGGCAAGCTGGGCTCGCTCGGCCTCGGCTCGACCACGCTCGTGGTGAAGTTTCAATTCGTCCGCTCCGGGTCTCATTGTCGCCGCGCACGGCAATCGTGCATGGCAATCGTGCAAATGTTGATGATCTTGTTCTTTTTTTTACCTAATGCAGTTAGGGTATTTTGTTCGTGATGGCACTTATATTTATTGCAATGCATTCGCTGTTGGATTGGTGAACGCCATTTGTAAAATACATATATGGACTGCGATAATTTGTGTTGACCAAGCGTGTTGGATTGTTTTTTTTAAATAGTGTATGCAGCGCACGGCAGGCGCAGACACTGGAGAACGTCCGAGGGTGTGGTTACAGGCACCGGAGAACGTCCGAGGGTGTGGTCACCGGTACTGGAGAACGTCTGAGGGTGTGGTCACAGGCACTGGAGAACATATGTAGAGTCACAAGCATTGGAGAACCACTGAGATAGCTGTCACGTCGTGGAGATGGAGAACACTCGGGTGTGGTCACAGACACTGATTAACATCTGTGGTAGTCGCACACTGCGGTATGCACCTGTCGCAGTACTGCACGCTGTACCACATACTCCTGACAGAAAAGAACCAGTTCCAGCTATTTTTAGTTGGGCGACAGTGGCGTATTTCTAAATGTCTTAATGTACGAAAATTGTCCTCATTCTCAATGTTCAGCATTTGGAAAGCTTTCAGTTGTCATGACCACTCGACTAAAGGGTGCAGCCGTTTTCCTGAACGCCCCGTTGTCATCCCCCTAGACACGTCACAGATGTCGTCACTCGGTCAGCCACTCCAGGTCTATCAGACTCTAACGCCCCGTTGTCATCCTCCTAGACACGTCACGGATGTCGTCACTCGGTCAGCCACTCCAGGCCTATCAGACTCTAACGCCCCGTTGTCATCCCTCCTAGACACGTCACGGATGTCGTCACTCGGTCAGCCACTCCAGGTCTATCAGACTCTAACCACATCCAAAGCAAACAGCGAATACGCAAGAATAATGTATGTATATATTGAATGCCTCAATACGGTGTGTCTACAATCAGAATATCATGCTCATACACAAGAATACATGCGACAATTGTGGCGGGGGCGGGCGGCCAGTCCGATCGGACTCCACACGCGCCACGGACGCCCTTTGGAGACGCTGATCAGACTAGATATGTGCGCGCGCTGCGGCCGGCCGTACGCCAGTTTGGCGGCCGGCATTGCATTGCGGCGCGCCGCCGCGCCGCTATCACAATCGGCGCCGCGAGCACGCGCGCGCTCGCTCTCCGACCCGTGCAGCGCGCTTGAGCCTGGCCGCGCGGTCGGAGCGCCGTCGGCGGCCGCCGACTATTCAACGTTACCCTGTGGCCGGACGCCTGCCGCCCGGTGTGCGCCGACCGCCGCCGAAAGACACGGGAATTGGTGGGCGCGAGCTCACTGTGCGAGAACGTGCAAGCGCGCGCGCGGTATGGCAGTGTGGCACTAGGCGTCCCAGTCGGACAGCTGCTGCTCGATGCAGCCGGCGGGCCGTGCCCGAGCGGGCGGCGCCACGCGACTCGGGCCACCCTCGCCGCCTCGTGCGCGACAGGCGGCGGCGGCCGAGGTGGTGCGCGGCAGCGGCGGCGGCTCGTCGTCAGACTGACACGGCGCCTCGTCACACTTGGCCGGCGCGGCGCGGCGCACCGGCTCGCAGTCCGCGTCGGCGTCGGCATCAGCGTCGTCGGCGTCGGCGTCGTCGTCGTCGTCGTCGTCGTCATCGTCGTCGTCGTCATCGTCGTCGTTGTCATCATCGTCGTTGTCATCGTCGTCGTCATCGTCGTCGTCGTTGTCATCGTCCTCGTCGTCGGTGGCCCAGGCGCGAATCACCGCGTCGATGAGCCGGTCCAGGCCGGCGCCGTCGGTGACCGGCCGGCGCGGCCTGGCCCGCTTCCCCGGCGAGCGCCCTTCGCCCGCCGAATCGCTCGTCAGTTCGGGCCCAGCCGTCGCTGTCGCTGTTGTCGCTGTCGGTGCCGTTATCGCTGTCGGTGCAGTTGTCGCCGTCGTTGTCGTTGTCGCCGTCGCTGTCACCGTCGCTGTCGCCGTCGCCGTCGCGATAGTCGTCGACGTAGCGGTCGACGTAGCGGCAGACGTAGCGGCAGACGCAGCGGCCGCAGCCGCCGCCGCAGTCACCTCGTTGAAGTTCTGCTTCATCGATTCGAGGATGTGGTTGGGCTTGGCGGCGTCCGCCGACCGGCGCAGCGGCGACCTGCCGACGGCCGACGGCGCCCGGCTGCGCGCGTACGTGCGCACCGCCGTGGCGGGCCGGCGCGTCTCGGCCGGCTCGTCGGTGAACTGGTACGGGTCGCGCTCGCCGTCGGCCGGCCGCCGCTCGCACTGCAGCATGCTCATGATCTTCAGACTCTGCGACCGGTCGACGCGCTCTATCAGGTGCGGGTGGGCGGCGCCGGCGGCGTCGGCCCGCCGCCCCGGCCGACCGCAGCTGTGCGCCGGCCGCGACACGCCGCCGTTGCGCATGCGCGTGGTGAACTGCAGGCACTTTTGCAGCTGCTCCTCCGACAGCGGCAGGCGGCGACCCGGCGCCGCGTACCGGTCGGCCTGCTTCAGCTGGCGCACCAGCTCGGCCAGCGACGCGCCGAACGGATGCGCCTCCACCAGCGCCGCCAGCAGCTTACCGTCCGGCTCCGAGTCCTCCTGCACCGGGTCAGGTCACGTCAGGGCAGGCCGTGGCTAGGGGGTCACGTTAAATGGTTTGTTGGTGCCCCACACGACAGCCCAAACACGGTGAAATGTTTTTGTTTCGGCTCCTGGATCTCGGGTGCACAATCTTCGTATTCCCGCATTTGGTGTTAGTTCGTGGGCAGCAGGAAGCGCTTTACAGCGCTTTAATTGCGGTAATCTAATGCATCCATAACCGACAGTCAACGGAATACACCACCCACCACCCACATCGTAATACGCGTACACCACCCACGTGTACACCACCCACATCACTGGACACGCATAGAGCATCGTGACACCCAGCCTACTGGACACAGACACAGATACACAGAGATAGAGATAGAGACAGAGACAGAGGCAGATACAAAGAGAGACAGAGACAGAGACAGAGACAGAGACAGATATAGATACAAACAGAGATAGAGACAGAGACAGAGACAGAGACAGACAGAGACAGAGAGAGCGCGCGTGGCGCGATACTGACCGATGACACCTCTGACCGGGCCTCCTCCAGACCGGCCACACCCATGTTGGCGTTGAGCGGGTGTTCGCTCTCCATGTGCGTGACCACCTTCTGCGGCGTCGAGAAGCTGATGCCGCACTCTGTCGACACGTCAGTATGACGTCACACACGCACGCACGCACGCGTGTTCCCGGAGACGTCATAAGACAGTCAGTGTCGCGTCTGAACGAGCACCGAACACGAACAAAACGGCAAACGGCAGTCACGATGTGGCACTAGGTATTGGTTAGCCTGAACGAATTGGTAGCAGCCGCCAACACGGTTCGAAGGCGAAAACGCATAGCGTGGACTGTGCAAACCACAAACGGCTGCAAGCAGACAGGTGTCATAGACCTACTCCACAGAGTTCCGGCAAGATCGCACGTTTGTCCGTCTGTCTGCGTGCGTGCGCACGCGCGCTCAGGTTTGTGATCTTGTCACCAGGTGGTGATATAGTGCTGAGCTTGGTAGTCATGCAAGTGTCTTTTAAGGGTAATTGTCCGAGACAAACCACCACCACGGAGCTCAGAAAGGACGGAGCGCCCGGCCTGAAAAGACCCTGCCAAGGTGCACCAATGTCATGCGTCCTTCACATCGGCACAAGACCACTCAATGAGTGTGTGTCTACCTGAGCACGAGAAGTTGTTTATTTCGCTGGAGCCGCTAGCGTTGCTGTTAGTGTCTGAAAACTCCAGGCACGACCAATCGGCTTCTGAAATCCCAACACCGAGCTCTAGCGGGAGATACGGCATTCACATCCAGGGGGTGGCACGAGTGACATTCTCAGCGGGCGGGAGCAGACGCATCCAGAGCGAGAGAGCATGCCGCGGGTGGCCAGCAGTAGCCGGTGAACATGACGCAGGACACGAGCCGAGGGGCCACACGAAGCTTCGTATCTCATCGTCCACAATGCGGGGCAGAACACGAAACGTCACGCGCAAGGATCCAGGCTCTCACACAAAGCTTAACGTAACTGCTTCACCCTTAACGTATGTGAAGCAGTTGACATTCGATTTTTCGGTTGATTTTCACATTTGCAACTCAGCAAGATCCAGGATAGAAAGAACAGTTTCGGCCAGGTCGGTCGGGTAAACACCTATACTAAATAAATCGTAAAATGGTGGCAAATACTACCACAGGCGGCCAGTCGGCGGCTGGCCATCACGGCGCAACAATACAAACTCTTCCCTAAACTTCGATGCAAACTGGGTCTGCGACGGAGACACAAAACAAAGCCGGTGCGAGCCATGCTGACGCGGGACGCGCCGGCCACCGCCGCCGACCACTGACCCGAGCACATGAAGTCGCCCTCCTCGTCCTCGCCGGCAGCCAGCTCCTTGGTGTCGGTCGGGTCCGGCGCCGACCCGGTGCCGACGTCACTGGAGCTGGGGCCCGGGGTGGGGCCGGAGCTGGGGCCCGGAATGGAACAGGCACTGGAGTTGGCGCTGGTGGAGGTGCTGGGACCGCAGCTCGTGCTGGGACCACAGCTCGTGCTGGGACCGCAGCTCGTGCTGGGACCGCAGCTCGTGCTGGGACCGCAGCTCGTGCTGGGACCGGAGCTCGTGCTGGGACCGCAGCTCGTACTGGGACCGGAGCTCGTGTCCCGATCCGCGGCCGGCGACGACGCCGCCGGCCGCGGCGTGTAGTTGGAGATGTCCAGGATGGAGGGCGGGTCGACGTCGTCCGCGTCAGCCTCTCGGGGTCGCAGCGAGCGCAGTGCGCTGGAGGCGCGCTCGTACTCCTCTAGCAGCTTGGGACCGTCCGGACTGTCATCGCGCAGGGCTGTGGAGCACGTCAGTCGTCGTTCAGTCCCAACTGAGGTCACCAGGGCCATCACAGCCAGCAGATGTTACCAATGCTAATGGCACAATGACTACTGAACGGAATACAACCAGCATACTTAGGGAACGAGTAGTCTGGGGGTAAGTTGCCCGTCTCACAATCGAAAGGTTGTGGATTCGGGTCTCACCTGTCGCTACTCTTCGCCAGCGGCCAATCGGCGTGAGATATTGGCGACGCTACATGACTCAACGGTCGATGCGTCGTAAAACCAATAACCAACCAGCCAACCATGATACTGAAATCACACCGTAATTAGTTACTTAGCTAGTAGATGGTTACTTTTAACTCGAACTCCATTGCGTAGGGCTAAGAGCGTAGTAGACGCGCCCCCCCCCAAGAAAAAGCTGAGGTATCAGTCAGATACATATAGAGGCGAGAGTAATTCAGTGGACCCGGTCAGGTCCCAGTGCTGGACCCAACATGGTGGAGCTGATGCAAAAAAAGTACGGCTACTTTTGCTTAGTCCGTACAACTCTCAATTTTGACGAAAATTTTTCCGTTTCCCAAGAAAAATCCTGCCAGGTTGCCAACCAATATTCCGTAAATTGTGAATTAGTCCCGAATTTATGGCCAATTTCCGAAACTGCACCGACAAATTTTCACGGGACCCACAGTGCCGACTATGGTGACAACAGTCACAACAGTCGGCACCATAGCCGGCCCACAGAAGGAGTATGACCCGATTGCCTTGTTTCAACATGCCTGGATACAGCCGGATCCACATAGGGGGTATGACCCGATTACCTGGCTTGAGCCCGCCCACATGCACATCATCCCGACACACAGCAGGCGGCAGTGTGCGGGCGCCGCTCACTTTTGATGGCGACTGGCCGGATGAGCGAGGCGGAAGCGTCCGCCAGCGAGTGGCACACGAACTTGATCTCGTTGTCGACCACGTCGAGCGCCAGGCGCCAGTGTTTGTGCGAGAGCGCCATGTGGCGCGTCAGACTGGTGGCGCCCGAGATCGGGTGCGTCTCGCCGCAGATGGGGCACACCACCAGACTGCCGGCCGACGGGTGGTGGCTGCGGCGGAGCGCCAGCGCTGACGACACGGGTCACACGGGTCACACAGGTCAGTGGTGGGTCACACAGGTCAGTGTCGAGTCACACAGGTCAGTGGTGGGGCACACCACCAGACTGCCGGCCGACGGGTGGTGGCTGCGGCGGAGCGCCAGCGCTGACGACACGGGTCACACGGGTCACACAGGTCAGTGGTGGGTCACACAGGTCAGTGTCGAGTCACACAGGTCAGTGGTGGGTCACACAGGTCAGTGTCAAGTCACACAGGTAAGTGGTGAGTCACACAGGTCAGTGGTGGGTCACACAGGTCAGTGGTGGGTCACACAGGTCAGTGTCGAGTCGCACAGGTCAGTGTCGAGTCACACAGGTCAGTGTCGAGTCACACAGGTCAGTGTCGAGTCACACAGGTAAGTGGTGAGTCACACAGGTCAGTGTCGAGTCACACAGGTCAGTGGTGAGTCACACAGGTCAGTGGTGGGTCACACAGGTCAGTGTCGAGTCACACAGGTCAGTGTCGAGTCGCACATGTCAGTGTCGAGTCACACAGGTCAGTGTCGAGTCACACAGGTCAGTGTCGAGTCACACAGGTCAGTGGTGAGTCACACAGGTCAGTGTCGAGTCACACAGGTCAGTGTCGAGTCACACAGGTCAGTGGTGAGTCACACAGGTCAGTGGTGGGTCACACAGGTCAGTGTCGAGTCACACAGGTCAGTGTCGAGTCACACAGGTCAGTGTCGAGTCACACAGGTCAGTGGTGGGTCACACAGGTCAGTGTCGGGTCACACAGATCAGTGGTGGGTCCACAGGTCAGTGTCGAGTCACACAGGTCAGTGGCGGGTCACACAGGTCAATGGTGTCACACAGGTCAGTGGTGAGTCACACAGGTCAGTGTCGAGTCACATAGGTCAGTGTCGAGTCACACAGGTCAGTGTCGAGTCACAGGCCAGTGTCGAGTCACACACGTCAGTGGTGGGTCACACAGGTCAGTGGTGGGTCACACAGGTCAGTGTCGAGTCACACAGGCCAGTGGTGAGTCACACAGGTCAGTGGTGAGTCACACAGGTCAGTGGTGAGTCACACAGGTCAGTGATGAGTCACATAGGTCAGTGTCGAGTCACACAGGTCAGTGGTGAGTCACACAGGCCAGTGTCGAGTCACACAGGCCAGTGTCGAGTCACACAGGTCAGTGGTGAGTCACACAGGTCAGTGTCGAGTCACACAGGCCAGTGTCGAGTCACACAGGTCAGTGTCGAGTCACACAGGTCAGTGGTGAGTCACACAGGTCAGTGTCGAGTCACACAGGTCAGTGTCGAGTCGCATAGGCCAGTGTCGAGTCACACAGGTCAGTGTCGAGTCACACGGGGCAGTGTCGAGTCACACGGGTCAGTAGCGAGTCCGGTCAGTAGCGAGTCCACAGGCCAGTGTCGAGTCGCACAGGTCAGTGTCGAGTCACAGGTCAGTGGTGGGTCACCAGGTCAGTGGTGGGTCACACAGGTCAGTGTCGGGTCACACAGGTCAGTGTCGAGTCACACAGGTCAGTGGTGAGTCACACAGGTCAGTGTCGAGTCACACAGGTCAGTGGTGAGTCACACAGGTCAGTGGTGGGTCACACAGGTCAGTGTCGAGTCACACAGGTCAGTGTCGAGTCACACAGGTCAGTGTCGAGTCACACAGGTCAGTGGTGGGTCACACAGGTCAGTGGTGGGTCACACAGGTCAGTGTCGGGTCACACAGATCAGTGGTGGGTCACACAGGTCAGTGTCGAGTCACACAGGTCAGTGGTGGGTCACACAGGTCACACAGGTCAGTGGCGGGTCACACAGGTCAATGGTGTCACACAGGTCAGTGGTGAGTCACACAGGTCAGTGTCGAGTCACATAGGTCAGTGTCGAGTCACACAGGTCAGTGTCGAGTCACACAGGTCAGTGGTGGGTCCAGGGGTCGAGTCACACAGGTCAGTGTCGAGTCACACAGGTCAGTGTCGAGTCACAGGCCAGTGTCGGGTCACACACGTCAGTGGTGGGTCACACAGGTCAGTGGTGGGTCACACAGGTCAGTGGTGAGTCACACAGGCCAGTGGTGAGTCACACAGGTCAGTGGTGAGTCACACAGGTCAGTGATGAGTCACATAGGTCAGTGTCGAGTCACACAGGTCAGTGGTGAGTCACACAGGCCAGTGTCGAGTCACACAGGCCAGTGTCGAGTCACACAGGTCAGTGGTGAGTCACACAGGTCAGTGTCGAGTCACACAGGCCAGTGTCGAGTCACACAGGTCAGTGTCGAGTCACACAGGTCAGTGGTGAGTCACACAGGTCAGTGTCGAGTCACACAGGTCAGTGTCGAGTCGCATAGGCCAGTGTCGAGTCACACAGGTCAGTGTCGAGTCACACAGGGCAGTGTCGAGTCACACAGGTCAGTAGCGAGTCACACAGGTCAGTAGCGAGTCACACAGGCCAGTGTCAAGTCCCAGAGGCCAGCATCGAGTTGTTGTTATTGGTTGTTATTGGGGTTTAGGGGCGCATCAACTTCATAGGTTATACAGCGCCCATAACTTCGGCAGTCAAACCAGGTGTGAACGTATCGGCGTCAAGTAAATGAGGGGACTCACAGGTCAGTGGTGAGTCACACAAGTCAGTGTCGAGTCGCATAGGTCGGTTCCGAGTCACACAGGTCAGTGGTGAGTCACACAGGTCGGTGTCGAGTCACAAAGGTTAATGTCGAGTCACACAGGCCAGTGTCGAGTCACACAGGTCAGTGGTGAGTAACACAGGTCAGTGGCGAGTCACACAGTGTTCAGCTGTGAATGCGTGCCGTGAACAGCTGGTACACAACATCAGCTGGGGACGACACACATGACAATGGCGGCATGTTTGTGAACCTCGCGAGGCAGTGAGTGCGCGGCACAGGCGTTCCCCTCACCGATGATCCCCCGACGACTTATGCCGACGTCCTTGTGCGCCAGCTGGGCGTGCAGCGCTACCGACGCCATGTTCTCGAAGATGACGTCGCACAGCGGACACTTCTTGACGTCGCCGAGGTCAGACAGGTTGAACTTGATGTTTTTGTGCGCGGCGGCGATGTGTCGCCCCAGTCCGCTCGCCTGCTTGAATCTGGGAAACCAAGTTCATAGATGGTCTTCGACTCGCCACCGGGCAACAGGCGAACACACGAGAACCACTCAACATCGGACTAGTGTAACAAAAAGTGGGTAGGGGCAGAGCGGGGGACTTTAGGGCGAATCGACTGCATTGGTCATGTAGCATGGGGGGAGCACGTCAATGTCACGCAACAGGCGTCGCCGCATTTGCAGGCTCCAAACACAGGTCGGAAGGGCTGGCTAGTCATTCTAACCTGGGTCATTCGTTGCCGAGGCTAGCAATCATTGCATAATCTTGCCACACACTCAACATCTACACCCCTGCTGCACCGCGGCCCGACTCCCATCTGAACCCCAACGCCGCAAAAAAAACTACTTCACTTGCAAGTGCTGTAAGCCAGCAAACATCAGTGCAGTATTGAGAGAAAACCAGTCGTGGACACGACGGATAATCAGCAAATTGCAGGCAACAGCGGCCAACCGACCACCGGCGAATGAACAGGGCTACTGTTCAGTCGCAGATGAGAAGCTGAGAGACTCGCCCGCCGCCTGCCAGCTGACTGCTCAGCTGAGACTCGCCCGCCGCCCGCCCAGCTGACTGCTCAGCTGAGACTCGCCCGCCGCCTGCCAGCTGACTGCTCAGCTGAGAGACTCGCCCGCCGCCCGCCCAGCTGACTGCTCAGCTGAGAGACTCGCCCGCCGCCCGCCCAGCTGACTGCTCAGCTGGGAGACTCGCCCGCTGCCTCTCAGCTGACTGCTCAGCTGAGATTCTCCCGCCGTCTCTCAGCTGACTGCTCAGCTGAGATTCTCCCACCGCCTCTCAGCTGACTGTTCAGCTGAGACTCGCCCGCCGTCCCTTAGCTGACTCCTCAGCTGAGATTCTCCCACCGTCTCTCAGCTGACTGCTCAGCTAAGAGAATCGCCCGCCGCCCGCCCAGCTGACTGAGCCCGTGGCTCGCCGGCCGCATGGCCTGCCGTGATCCACCCCCGTTCTCCGGTGGCAGGGCCGCCGCCGCCCGCCCAGCTAACTGAGCCCGTGGCTCGCCGGCCGCATGGCCTGCCGTGATCCACCCCCGTTCTCCGGTGGCAGGGCCGCCGCCGACCGCCCACCTTTCGTCGCAGAAGCGGCACAGGTAGGGCCAGCTGCTGTAGTTCGAGGTGTCCAGGCGGCCGACGTTCGAGCCGACCTGCGTCGTCGCTGGGCCGGCCTCCGGCGACGCCGCCGACGGCAGCGGCGACTCCTTCGTCTCTGACCTGACGACCACACGACGACCAGTCAAAACTGGCTCGCCGCAGCGCAGGCTGGCCTGACGACGACACGACGACCTGTCAAAGCTGCCACGCCGCAACGTAGGCCGGCTGAGGTTCACAAATGCAGGATGCACTCGCGCTTCACTGCTGTCTGGAAGGCCGTCAGACTCCAGGTGGAAACGGTTGCCGCCGCGTCATCGGAAGCCCCAGAAACTACTGCTCACTGGCGCCGTGTGGACGAGGATTTGGTGTCATCGACAACAGTTCGTAGCGCACGCATTCAGACTGCACCGACTTCCATGAAACCCATGAAATGATAACTTGCAAAATATGAAGCAACTTCCCCTGCAAGACATAGACAGTGCACAAAGAGCGCAACGTCTTACACAAAACCATCGATAAAAAGGCGGTGACTCGAGGTGTGGGTAATGCCGAGTGTCGTGAAGCGGACACAGCTGTTTGGCCGACACGCACCAGGTGCCGCGCCTGACCGGGGCACCAGAACAACCTGGCACTAAACAAACTATGGACGCAGCCATGCAATTCAAGATTCAACGGACCAATAAACAAGGGAGGGATGAACCTTCGGATGAACTGCCCCAGTAGCTCAGTTGGTTAGAGCGCTGGCCCGCGCTGGTCTCCCCTGTCTTGGCAACACAGGGTTCGAATCGCTTCACGCGCTCGCATTTAGCCCCGGCTGGGAGGGTCAGTTGGCAGCTGGCCCGATAAGGCCGGGGACGAGCTACCGGGCGGCCGTGTCGGTGCATTGACGGCACGTTAAACGTTCGGCCAAAATTCTGCCGTTGAACTGGAATTAATGGATCGGGTGGTGGGGCCAGGGTTCACGCAACAAGCTCTGCTTAGCAATAGAACCCTGGTTGATAAAGCAACCCCAGCAATAACTCGGTTTTTTTTTTACTGTCTTACAACTTAGCCAATAAGAATGTTATTGCCAAAGAGCTCTACGGGTGTTCGTCCAAATAGAAGAAGAGAAACCAAGAAATGAACGTTAAATGTTTGAAACTATAACGGACTATAAGTTATGTAATAATTTCCAGATCGCCAAATTGCGACTGCAATGACTGTTAACCACAGTTGATACAGAGCACACCTGCCATTCACATTACTATGACATGCTGCAACTCTGTATCTCATGTCCAAGTTCCACCACAACCCCCCACCCCGGTTAAGTGGCTTCGCTCTTACGTCCTGACCGTGCTTTGCCCTCCACTCTGAGCGGCCACTCCCGCTCGGCGGCCCCGCACTTACCCTTTGGCCTTGCACGCCTGCGGCAGCTTCTTGGCGTTGCGAGTGAGTATGTTGGTGAGTGCGCGGTCGAAGAGGCCGCCGAGCGCGGTGGTCATCTGGTTCTTGAGCCCGCTGCGGTCGGCGACCGTGCCCGATCGGCGGATGTGCGCGCGCGCGATGTGCAGGTTGAGCAGCAGCGGCTCCCGGATGAGCTCGCCACACACGGAGCACGACTGGCTGCGCTGGTGGGTCGGCACGATCTGGAGCGGGACAGCAGACCGTTTGGTGAGACAAACCGCCGGCACCATACACCCGGTGCAGCACCGGTGAGACAAACCGCCGGCACCACACACCCAGTGCAGCACCGGTGAGACAAACCGCCGGCACCATACACCCGGGACAGCACCGGTGAGACAAACCGCCGGCACCATACATCCAGTACAGCACCGGTGAGACAAACCGCCGGCACCACACACCCGGGACAGCACCGGTGAGACAAACCGCCGGCACCATACACCCAGTACAGCACCGGTGAGACAAACCGCCGGCACCATACACCCGGGACAGCACCGGTGAGACAAACCGCCGGCACCATACACCCGGGACAGCACCGGTGAGACAAACCGCCGGCACCACACACCAAGTGCAGCACCGGTGAGACAAACCGCCGGCACCATACACCCGGGACAGCACCGGTGAGACAAACCGCCGGCACCATACACCCGGGACAGCACCGGTGAGACAAACCGCCGGCACCACACACCCAGTACAGCACCGGTGAGACAAACCGCCGGCACCACACACCCAGTGCAGCACCGGTGAGACAAACCGCCGGCACCATACACCCAGTGCAGCACCGGTGAGACAAACTGCCGGCACCATACACCCGGGACAGCACCGGTGAGACAAACCGCCGGCACCATACACCCGGGACAGCACCGGTGAGACAAACCGCCGGCACCACACACCCAGTACAGCACCGGTGAGACAAACCGCCGGCACCATACACCCGGGACAGCACCGGTGAGACAAACCGCCGGCACCATACATCCAGTACAGCACCGGTGAGACAAACCGCCGGCACCACACACCCAGTGCAGCACCGGTGAGACAAACCGCCGGCACCATACACCCAGTACAGCACCGGTGAGACAAACCGCCGGCACCACACACCCAGTACAGCACCGGTGAGACAAACCGCCGGCACCACACACCCAGTGCAGCACCGGTGAGACAAACTGCCGGCACCATACACCCGGTGCAGCACTGGTGAGACAAACCGCCGGCACCACACACCCGGTGCAGCTGACAATAGGCCTGCTCTTGGGTTTAAGTCTAGGGGCAAAATATGAACTTGTGCATACCAAAATATGTCACACATGAGCTGTTCCTAGAAGCAACAATTTGGCTCACCACACAAGCATCATTTCACATATATACATGTGTAGTAATATATATATATACATTTGTAATATGTATATATATATATATATATATATATATATGCTTATCTACGTTAGCGTATATGAATAATATGCATGAAGTGACATAGAGTAACACATAATAGCATGGGCGTAGAGTAACAACTAAACAATCTACTCTACACTTCCTATACTTGCTATGTTTCATACACCTTCCTTCGACGTTCACCAAAATGTCAATGAGATTGGAAGTGACGTGCGCAGCCTCACCTGGATGGGCACGAGGTTCTCCGTCTTGCGGTCCACCTTGTCCTGCGACGCCCTGTGCTCCCACATGAGGTGTTGTCGGACGAACGGCCGGCCCCGGAACCGACGGTCGCAGATGGGACACTCGAACTCGCCGTTGACATCCTCCTCGCGACGCCGCTCGGCCGCTGAGGCCACCGGCAGCGGCGCGGCGGCCGGCGGCGGCGGTGGCGGCGGCGGCGGTGGCGGTGGTGCCGGCGGCGGAGGCGGCAGGAGCGGCGGCGGCGCGCCGGCAGTGAGCGGCGGCGGCGGCGGTGGCGGCGGCGGTGGGGGCGGGGGTGCCGGCGGGGGGGGGGGGGGGGGGGGCGGCGGCGGCGGCAGCTGGTCCTGCGACGAGTTGTCGTACACCAGGTCCTGCTGCTTGCAGGTGCCCAGCCGCTCCAGCATGCTCATCTCCTCGTCGGTGATGCCTGACCGGGGTGGCGGCAGGTGAGACATGCGATCACGTCGTTATCAAAACTAGACGTGCTATGCTACGCTTGAGGGCGCTTAAAAGAGCAGCCAGGACCTCGACAAATAAGAATTGACAGCTGGGAAAAATAAAGGTGTGTTGTTCCATCACTTACTCCAGACATAATCTAAACCAATACTGAAACCAAACTCTTTGCCTCTGTATACCAGCTGACAAAGCATGCACGCATGCATGCATGTTCCTGCTGTTGATATCCCAGTCGTGGCATAGTCGAAGGCGCTTCTCCCTCGCAGTTATGCTAGAGTAATGAGGATCGAGGCTCGACTTTGGCTGGGGGGAGGGGGTGGGAAATCGCACCACTGCAGGGGCGGTTACCCCGCAGTTAATATGTGATCCGGGGCCCTAGCCGCATCAATTGTCGCTGGCTGTGTGGTAAGGCTACGCTTAAATATGCCGACTTTTCACAGAAAGTGGCCGTTCGTAAACACCACACAATGCATCGTTCAGTGACAAATTTGACTCTTAGTTAGCTATTTGGACCTCAGGGCGCTTCTATAAAATATGGTCATTTAGTACAAATTGGACTCTCACAACAAAAAGAAATGAGTGATAAACACCGACGGCACACTTCCAGGCAAGGCTGTACGGGCAGCACGACATAAGTGGTACATACTCAGTTATAAATTATTCGTGGCATAGGGTGGAATATACCACGTTCTGAACACTGAATCCACATCCCCTATACTGTACCCGTTTCGACATCTCACACCTAACGAAAAACCATTATATGAACACTACACACTGACAGCAGGCTTTCAGGCGGAGCTGTATGGGCAGCAGGATATGAGTGATACACACTGATACATACTGCCAATAACACTACACACTGACAGCAGGCTTTCAGGCGGAGCTGTATGGGCAGCAGGATATGAGTGATACACACTGATACATACTGCCAATAACAAAACCTTTAGGCTAACACAAGAAGAACTCATCGAAATTCGCCACCTTCCTCTATTCCCAAAAGGTACCACACCATACCTAGTTCAAGTTGATTTGTGGTTGGTGACGCACCATTTAGTGCATACTAAGCCAGTCTACTACATTGCAATGCATATTACATAGCATACTAAGCCGGTTTACTACACTACAATGCATACTACAATGCATACTAAGCCGATCTACTAAACTGCAATACATGCTACAATGCATAGCAAACCGGTCTACTACACCGCAATGTATACTACAATGCATAGTAAGCCAGTCTACTACACTACAATGCACACTGCAATGTATACTAAGCCAGTCTACTACACTACAATGCATACTAAGCCGGTATACTGCGCTGCAATACATACTACAATGCATACTAAGCCGGTCTACTACACTGAAACGCATACTAAGCCAGTCCACTGCACTGCAATGCATACCACAATGCATAGCAAACTGGTCTACTACACTGCAATGTATACTAAGCCGGTCTACTAAACTACAATGCATACTACGCGAGTCTACTACACTACAATACATACTAAACCGGTATACTGCGCTGCAATGCATACTACAATGCATACTAAGCCGGTCTAGTACAATACAACACATACTACGATGCATACTAAGCTGGTTTACTACAATGCAATGCATACTAAGCCAGTCCACTACACTGCAATGCATACTACAATGCATTGCAAACTGATTTACTACACTGCAATGCATACTACAATGCATGCTAAGTCGGTCTAGTACACTGTAATACATACTACAATGCATACTAAGCCGGTCTACTACACTGCAATGCATACATAAGCCAGTCCACTACACTGCAATGCGTACTACAATGCATTGCATTGCATTACAATGCATTGCAAACTGGTCTACTACACTGCAATGCATACTGTAATGTATACTAAGCTGGTCTACTACACTACAATGCATACTAAGCCAGTCTACTACACTGCAATGCATACTAAGCCGGTATACTGCGCTGCAATGCATACTACATTGCATACTAAGGCGGTCTAGTACACTGCAATACATACTACAATGCATACTAAGCCGGTCTACTACACTGCAATGCATACTAAGCCAGTCTACTGCACTGCAATGCATACTACAATGCATTGCAAACTGGTCTACTACACTGCAATGTATATTAAGCCGGTCTACTACACTACAATGCATACTAAGCCAGTATACTGCGCTGCAATGCATACTATACTAAATACTAAGCTGCATAATAATCCAATGTCTGCAAAAACAAACCTTTCGAGCAGCCGCAACAGCGCGGCCGGGTACGATCATTATTCGCAAATCGATGCAAGCAGAAAACGGCCTACAAAGGCCCGTCCACGCAAACAAAGGCAGTGGAAGGTTACTCACCCATCGCCTGTTGAAGGCTCAGATCCATGGTGAAATCTGATCCGACGGCGGACAAGTTCTCGCGGTTCTCGCTAGATGGCAGCGATAGCCCCGACGAGGACACACTCAGGTTGCTGTTGTCCTCATCGAGGACCGAGTTCACGGTGCTCATGATGTGACCCAGGCCTGCGACAAAACCAGGAGTGAGGTGGCGTTCTGAAGAAAAAAAACATACACGCACATGTCGCGAAGGTTCCAATGCATGAACGCTGACCAAGTTAAGCATGAGCGGAGCAAAACTATTCAAGACGCTGTTGCTATTTTGGCACCCCACGCACGTTATTCGAGGATGGTTAGTTGTTGGAGTTGGAGAGTGTGGTGGGGCGGCGAAACGCTAACTGCACCGGCTGTACGGTCCCCACACAAGTCAGAGCAAAGAGATGCATACACGTCTACAGTTATATGCTAACAGCTTTTAAAGCTTTTACATTTAAACCAGCCAGAATGAGGGTCTTGTTTGTTTATTTGGGCTTGAGGGCGCCTGAACTGCTAGTGGTTATCTAGCGCCAGAATGAGGGTCGGCGGCGTTTTCTGCGCACCCACGCCGTATCACCGCCCGGACCATTACTGGGTCATTGCCACGCAACACTAATCCAGACACACAACCGGCCAACCTGTTCAATATGAGCCATCCTCACAAGGTACACCAATGTGAGCGCGTGAAAAATTAACGCAATTGTCCAGTTTGGATGGCGCGCCAACGCACAATTACACGCACGTGATGGGTACTGTCAAATTTGCTTGCTGTTACAGGCAAATATACTTGCCCTTTCCATCTCAGAAAGATCGGCATGGGAATATATATATATATATATATATATATATATATATATATATATATATATATATATATATATATATATATATATACATACATTGCGGATTTAATATACATACATTATATATATTATATATACATTGCGCATTACTGGAGTTAAATTATACCTCCTGAAAAGAAAAGGAACTGCTTAACTATCGGCTGTTCTTTTTCGCCAAGTGATCGATAGTTGATGGGTTGAATGATCCTAAAGTTTTTAACGCTGTGATGCCAAGCCAATGCTCAGTGATCTCTAGCTTCGAGGTCCACCGGAAAATTTCGACAAAAACATGCGCTCAGAGTTTCACACATACACGAACACTTTGAAAGATTGCTGATCTCATAAGCGGTCGATCTTCCTCCAGTCAATATGACGTGGAATGGCCGGAAGGCAGAAATGTTTAACGTCTTAAAGCGCGCCACGCAGTTCAGTGACGAATGATTTGGTGAAATCTTAACTTTAATGTTGATGAAATCTTAACTTTGATAAAGCGATTAATCCAAATAAAATGTATTTGGTCAACAACCACTACAACCAAATATGAGAAAATCTGCTCAGATTCTGCAACTAGCATCCATACAGCAATTGCATAGCATACATAAGCTGCTGAAAACCTGCTGGAACCATCAACCGTGATCGATCACCACAAGAACGAGGGAATATGTCGCTCTGGCCGGAGGCTAGGTTCGGCCCGGTGCGATCAGGTCCGGCTGAGTGAGGTCAGGTCAGGCCTGACATGTCGCCCTCACCTGACGAGCTGCTCAGCTCGCTGAGAGGCAGCGGCGGCGGAGGCGGCGGACAGTCACCCTCACCTGACGAGCTGCTCAGCTCGCTGACAGGCGGCGCCGCGGCGGACAGTACTTGCGCTGTTCGGCTGGCGGAGGCGGCGGCGGCGGCGGAGGCGGCGGACAGTCACCCTCACCTGACGAGCTGCTCAGCTCGGCGGCGGCGAGCTGCTCAGCCCGCCGCCTGAGAGGCGGTGGCGGCGGCGGTGGCGGCGGCGGACAGTCACCCTCACCTGACGAGCTGCTCAGCTCGCTGAGAGGCAGCGGCGGCGGAGGCGGCGGACAGTCACCCTCACCTGACGAGCTGCTCAGCTCGCTGAGAGGCGGCGGCGGCGGTGGCGGCGGCGGCGGCGGTGGCGGCAGCGGACACGAGCTGGGTGGCGTCGCCTCCGGCAGCCGCACCTCGTCCGGCATCGGGAACATGTACGCCTCCTCGTCCTGCTGCCGCTCCGGCTCCGGCTGGAACGGCGGCGGCTGCGCCAGCGGTCGCGGCGGCGGCGGCGGCGCGTAGTCGTAGAAGTCGGCCTCGGCCGGCGACTCGACCGACACGCCCTCCTCGCCCTGGTTGAAGTTGTTGCGCATGTTCTCCAGCACGCTGGCCGGCCGCGGGCTGCGGTTGCGCTGCGGCGCCAGGTGCGGCCGGCTGCGGGGGCTGCGCGGCGCGGCCGCCTCGTCGGCCGGCAGCGGCGGAGCGGCCGGCGCCACCGCCGGCACCGCACGCGCCACCTCGTCGGCGCACGTCCAGAGCCGCCTGTCGGCCAGGCGGCCGCCCAGCCGGAAGAAGGTGTCGCGCTCGATGCTCTGCACGATGTGCGTGTCGCGCCGACTGCGGCCCTGCGCCTCGCGCAGGAAGCGCAGCACGTCGTCGTTACGCATCAGGTCGTCGAGGCCGACCAGCACGGCGTCCATGTTCTCCTCGGTGTTCTCCCGGTCGCGGCCGGCCGACATGCTCCTGACGCGCTCCAGCAGTCGCACGCGCAGGAACCGCTTCTTGTCCGCCTGCAGCCGTGCGGGCATCACAGTCGTTAGTGCTACCGGTGGTCTAGTTATCGCTATGCGAATGTCTGCTATCGGTAGCCCGCTAATAATCGTCGTCGCGTGTTTGGCAGCAGCAAGTCATGTCAACGTCAGCCTTATCGTCAGCGTCATCGTCAACGTCTTGTCACACATCTCGCTCGTCGTCTGTTATAGAAGATATAGATGATAGAAGATATATAGATAGATATAGAAGATATAGATATAGAAGATATAGATATAGAAAGATATAGATATAGAAGATATAGATGATAGAAGATATATAGATAGATATAGAAGATATAGATATAGAAGATATAGATATAGAAAGATATAGATATAGATGCGCTGCAGCTTGCTTGAACTCCACGAGGGGCCCAGGCTCGCTGACGCTCACACGGCACCCACACATACAAACTCGGTGTTACGCTTTAATGCAACGTTGATGTCTCCGTCAGCAGCCTGTTCGGCCACGACAGAGCGAAGCTCGCGAAATGCGTGTATCATGCCTGCAGTGTGCTTCAGTGCATCTCAAAACCACACCCTACCCTGGCCTCGACTGAGGACCAGATCGGCCCCACCGATCGGCGTTGGAGATAGGTGAAGAATGACCGGCCGCCAGACGGCTAGTAAGAGTAGCAAGCAAAATAGCCATCGAAGATAGGATGGAGATCACCAGCACGCTTCGCGTTGCCAAAATGGTATACGGGCGTAACAAATGCGATGTAAATTCAGAGGAAGTTGGTGTTGTAGCTGCAAACACCTGCAATACAACCCTATCCGCCTATACTAACGAAACAAGCTCACTGCAGTGGACATTGCAAAAGAGCAACAACTACGGGGGTGGAGACAGCAAGCAACAAAGTAAAAAAAGAGACGGAACATGTGCAAAGATGACAAATAGGAGTAGCGTGAGCAGAACACACATGAGGGGAGCAACAGAAAGTGAGGTTTTTAGGTGTCAAACACACACACGCACACACAAACACATGCGCATAGGGGACAGTGGCGGCCCCTTCTAGTACGCTCACCTCGTTATCCCACACCATGTCACGATCCAGGAGACAGCCGCTGAACGTATCGACGATGCGCCAGATGACCTGGATCTGCTCCAGACTGGCGTCGGTCGCCTCAACGCTGGCGCGCATCTCGTCCAGCGACGCCACGAGGAACTCGCGCTTCAGGTTGTGCAGCAGACTGAACAGGCTCTCTTTCTTGCTGATGCGCTCCTCGCGCGGCCGCTGCGCCGGCTCGCAGCCGCCGCGGCCGCGGTGGCTCGCCAGTCGCGCGGCACTCAGGAAGTCGCGCTGGCAGCGCGCGCACTGGAACGAGGCCGGCGCCGGGCCGGCCGCCAGCGAGCGGAACGGCACCAGGCGAGACCGCGTCGGCGGCGGTGGCGGTGGCGGCGGCGGCGGCGGCGGCGGCGGTGGCGGTGGCGGTGGCGGCGGTGGCGGCGGTGGCGGCGGCGGCGGCGGCGGCGGCGGTTCGACACGCACCGATGGCTCGGCCAGCGGCTCGGCCGATGGCTCGGTTGGCGGCTCGGTTGGCGGCTCGGTGATCGGTTTGGCCGGAAGCTCGGTCATCGACTCGGTTGGCGACTCGGTTGGCGGCTCGGTTGGCGGCTCGGCCGGCGGCTCGGCCGGCGGCTCGGCCGGCGGCTCGGCCGGCGGCTCGGCCGGCGGTTCTGTCGGAGCCGTGGGAATCGGATCGGTGCGCTCCACGCGAGCGTCCGCGCCGCGTGAAGAGGTGACCGGGTCGGACGAGGAGACGGGCTCGTCGCTGGCGGTCGGTGCGGCGCCAGTCTCCGGCGGCACGTCCCCGTCCGTGGACGAGGTGACCTCCTGCGCGCCGGGCGACGGCTGTGCGGTGGCTGTCGGCTGCGCTCTGACCGGCTCCGTGACGGCCACGGTGAGCGGCGACACCGACGGCGGCCGGCCGCCGTCGACGTCGGCGTCCGCTTCCCGCTCGGCCTCGTCGCCGGGCGAGCGGGGTCGCTCCGCCTCGCGGCACACGTCCACGTGTCTGCGCAGCTCGTCCGGCGACGCCTGCGGCTTGGAGCAGAACGGACACTCGAGCTCGCCCTCCGCCTGACTGACGGCGTCCATCAGCGAGCGCAGGCTGAAGGCGGCCAAGTCGCAGCACTTCTGGATGTGGCGCTCCAGCGTCGACAGCCGGTACAGCTTCTGGCAGCACTTCTTGCACGTGTAGACGGTGCGCGTGCGGCCCGTCGTCAGCGACACGGTGAACATGTCGTCGGCGTCGGCGGCGCGGCCGCTCGACGGCAGACTCAGCTCGCTGCCGGGGCTCAGACGCGAGTCGGCGCTCAGACGCCGACTGCGCTTGCGCGTGTCGGCCGGCTCCACGGAAGCGGTGCGCTTCCGGCCGCGCGACTCGGTGGGCTCTGCCGTCGGCTCTCGCGCGACGTCGTCGACGGCCACGGTCTTGACGTCGGCCGCCACGTCGGCGTCATCGGCCACCCCTGGTGCAGCAGGCTGGATCTGTTCGGTCGCCGCCTCGGTTCCGGCGGCCGGCTTCGGCTTCGGTCGCCGCTGCTTTGGCTCCAGCTTTCGCTGCCGCTGTTTTGATGGCGGCTGCTTCCTGGCTGGAGCTTTCCTGGCAGGAGCGCTTCGTTTGGGGGCGGTGGTCTTTTTGGTCGCGGTAGCAAGCGCCTTAATCTCAGCGTTTTGGTTACCGGCAGCCTCTTCAGCTACCTTAGGCTTGCTTTCTTTAACTTGATTGTCCGCTGCCTCTTCAGGCGATTTGATGTTTTTGACTTCACCGATGTCGTTCTCCGCGGCCTCATCGGCCACCTTCCTAGTTTTAGACTTAGTTTTCTTCGCCGATGCGCGGTTACGCTTTGCAGGCGTTGCTTTCGTCTCTTTTCCTGGGTTAGTCACTTTGGTCTCAGCATCGTGTGCATCCACGTCCTTTTCCATTATTGCTTGTTCTTTCGCTTTCTTTGCCGACGGGCGGCTACGCTTTGGGGTAGCCTTCTTCGCCGGAGTGGCGGCGGCTGCTTTCGTCGGGGTAGAAGTAGCTGTCATCGCCGGTACAGCGGATAACTCGGACGTAGTTACAGGGACATGCGCGGCAGCACTTCCTTCATTTTTATCCTGGGCTTTTACCCTCTTCTTCGCCTGTGTAGCTTTGGCAGGCTGATGGACTTTAGCAGCTGGCTTCTTTTTCGCTGGCGCCGGAGGGGCGGTCGCTTTGCCGGCCTTCTCAGCGGCCGTGGGCGGTGAGTCACTGGCCGGCCCGTCTGTGGGCGTCTGCCTTGCACGTGACTTGGTCGCCGGTCCGGCAGCCTCTCTGGCAGCCCGCTTGTTGGCCCGAGGCGTCGGAGGACCGTCTGCCGCGCGCCGCGCCTTCTTGGCCGGCGGCGGAGTGGCGGCAGCGGCGGAGGCCGGGACAGAGGTGGGTGTCGGGGTGGACACGGGGCTGACACGACGCGAGCGACTCGACACCGAAGCGGGACTGCCACGTCGCGAGCGGGTGGTGGTGGACGGCGAAGGACTGGGCCGCGGGCGCTTAGTCGGCACACCGCCCGACTTGGCTCTGCTGGCGGCACGAGCGCCGGCACGAGCGCCGGGCCGAGCCGGACCTGTCGACTGGGCCCGCTTTGTCTGTCGCTTGCTGTCGCCAGGCGGCGGCCGTGGCAGGCTGGCGCTCCTCGAAGCAGTTTTGGCGTTGGCCTTGCCGTTGACTTTGCCGCTAATCTTACTGCCGGTTTTAGCCGGTGACTTCGCGGACTTGGCGGTCCGCTTCGCTGTAACAGTTTTCGGAGTGTTGTCGCGCCTCGTCTTGGTCCTGCTCAGAGTCGTCTTTTTCGTGTTCGGATTGCTGGTGCTCAGTTCACCGACGGGATCCCCTGGCACAGCAGTTGTCTCGTCGTCGTCACCGCATTCGCTCGCATGAAGATGCGCAGCAGCCGCGTCCCCCGACTTCTCAGATGCAATGTTCTCCGGCTTCTCGTCAGACACAATTTTCTCCCGCTTCTTATCAGATAAAATGTTCTCCGGCTTTTCGTCAGGTGCAGTGTTCTGCGTACGCACCACACCTGTGCCGGCCTCCTTCGGATACAGCGTGGCCAACTTCTGGCCGGAGCCGGGCTCTGCGGCTGACGGCGGATCAGAGATCGGGTCGGTGAGCCTCTGAGGTCGGGTCGGTGAGCCCCCGCTGGCTGCACTGTCGCCATCTGATGCTGACACAGCGTCTGCTGCACTGTCCACTAGCTCCACTGGGTCGCCGCTCACCACAGGAACAGAAACGTCACTGCCATGTCCGCTTGGTGACTGTTTCACAATGCCCGGTACACTCGCCCCGCCACGGTCGCCCGTCTGCGTAGCACTCGCTGCATCCATTGCTGCACTTCCATCCGGGAGACCAGTCAACTCACTCACGTGTTTGTCCGACGCCTCGCCATCCTGTTCGCTCGTCGACACACTCGCCCTCTGACCGCTGTCCGATGCGCCCGTTGGCTCGACAGAGCTGGGACCTGCTCGCGCACACATCGAGTCGTTTGGCTTCTCGGCGGGCGCGTCACTTGTCTGTCGGTCCGGCGAGTCGTCCACCACTGGCGCGGCAGCCGGCACACGTCCGGCGACGGCGGCACCCATCGCCGCTCCACTGGCCGCCGACTGGGCGGCTCCATCCTGCTGCTGCTGCTGCTCGGCCTGCCGCTGCGGCGATCGTCTGACCGACGCCGAGCGTCTCGGCCGTCGGCTGCGCGACTCGCCGCGCCTGGCCGAGGCGCGCTCGGCGCGACCCCGCTCGTCGGCGGCTGACGCGCCGGGCGACAACGGCTCGTCCGGGCGCGGCTCGTCGGCGGCGAGCGCCAGCCGGCGCGAGCTGCGCACCGGCAGTCCGCTGGGGCCGGCGGTCGCCTGGTCCGGCTCGCCGCCGGCCAGCTGCTGCTTCTGCTGCCGCTTCTGCAGCTGCACCAGGTTCAGCATGGGGAACAGCTGCTTGGAGACGCGCTTGGCCGGTAGGTTGGCCAGCATCTTCTCGATCGTGTCGGCCGACGTGTCTGCAAGAAGACGTCGTCGAGTCACGGCACAGCGGCCGGCACAGCGGCCGGCATCGGCGCGGCTTCCGTCAGCTCACTGTTAGCGCCTCCGCCCCGTCCCGTCCTCCAGATGTCCACCAGCGACACATCAGAACAAGACTAGCGTCGACTGCCGCTCCTCGTCGGCGACCGCTTACCAGACAGACGTCGCAGCCGACCCCACTCTACTTTAAGTGCATCGTACTGTAGGTGCATCGTCAGCTACCACCGTATATCAGTCGTGAGTACTTTTGTGAGTGAAAAGCTGAACTAGTACTACTGCAGAGCAGTGGTACTAGCTCAGCTTTTCGCTCACGCTTCAGTGATGCTTGACACTTCACGCTCGGCCATTCATAAGCGCAGCGACAGGACTCTGTTCGGTTGGTGTTCACTCTACGGCATTACCCCCGGACGGTGCAGGCAAATGTTCTCAGCAGCGGACAGGAGTTGAATGCGAAACAGATGAAGCTGGAACCACACCAGCATCAAATCGATGGAAGTCACATGCCTGCTTTGAGGGGATGGGTGGCGATATCGTGGAACTTCCTATCCATTAGAAGCGCTGCTGTATGATAGGAAGTATTCCGAAGTAAACGAGCAGTTGAAAGTACCAACAGGACAGAAAACACCAAAACGAATTTCGTCGCATTCAACAGTGCATTTTTCATCGTTTTCACAAAAGCGCTTCCGAAACAAGCAATGGAGCGTATGACGAAATATACAGTAGCTGCAAAGCCAAAAGCAAGGTTAGGAAAATGAACGGCGTCGTGCACAACAGGCCAGAAGTGAAAAGCCTACTGATCAATTCAGGGCACTATTCCATGCAATACCCGCAGACATACTTTGAGCACAGGCAAGAATAATGTTACCATCTGTTCCAACTGCCACCGCAAACGAGACAAGAAAAACTTCCGCACTAACAAATCACCAAATCTAAACGTTCACACACACACGCAGACAAACATACACCGGCTGAACGGTAGAGACCCACGAGGATGCACGAGCCTCCCACCCACGCCGCACTCGCGACCGGAGGCGCGCATTTCCACCCCACCATAGCAGCTATAGCTGATGAGCACGAAATCAAGCAAGTCGGCAGGTGACGTGCACGTCGGCAGGTGCCGTCACAGCAGGGCCCGCACACTGTGTACTCACTGCTCCGAAGGCGCATCGCGAAGGCTGCAAGGGTCGGGGTCGACGTTAGCGATTGGGAGACCCAGACGGGAGACCGCCCGTCAGTGGCCGGCCGGCGACGGCAGTCAGCTGGTGACAGTCAGTGGTCAGCTGATTACGCCACTCGCCAGTCAGCTGACGAGGCGTGCTGGCGTCCCAGCCAGACGGGGCGGACAGGCGGGCGCCTGCTCATCATACATGTGCTCGCTTACCTTGTTCGCGACAAACGACGCGGGTTGAACGCGCTCGGTTACGAGGCTCTCCTAACGTGTCCGGCGCGAGTCTATCTGTTCCCCACCCCAGCAGCTGGAGGGCACCACATCGGCAGTGCCTCCTGCGGACCCGGTCGACAGACCGGGTGGGCATACAACACGTCCCGGTGCCATGCACACATCCTATCAGCCTGAAGCAACGGCAACCGCAACGGCAATCGCAGCCGCAGCCAGCTCACCCTTTGTCACTCACTCACACCACCCGGATAGCCTTGGCCCGTGCTCGAGCTCCTCCCCATGCCCTAGCCCGGCCTCACCTCTGCTCTGCTTGGGCTTGGGCGGCTTGTCGCGCTTCGGCCGGCTGGCGGTGGCCAGGATGCGCTTCATGCCGCGACGACTCTGGAACCGGCGACGCCGGCGCGCCCCGAAACCGCGCCACTTGCGCTTCCGGGGCGTGCCCCACGTGTTCCAGTCGGCGTCGCCGGCACACTCGAGCACGTGCCGGTGCAGCTCGGCCAGCGAGTGGCAGGCGCGGCCGCACGTGCCGCACGGCACCGGGAAGTCGAGGTTGTCGCGCTCCGACGACGTGCCGCTGCCGAACTGGCCGAACACCGCCTCGGCCAGCAGGTCCAGGTCGTCCGGCAGGCTGGTGTGGCCGCACAGCACGTGCGCGTGCCGGTACGCCTTGTGCTCGTCGAGCTCGTACAGGCTGCCGTACACGGCACCGCACGCGTGGCACACGAAACACAGCAGCCGCTCCCACTCGCCGTTCAGCCGCTCCGGTTCGTCGTCGTCGTCGTTAGCGGCGGCGGCGGCATGCTGCTTACGCATGGAGCGGTAGGTTGCGGCGGCCGGCGGTGTCTCGGCCGACTCCTGCTCGACGGGGCTCGGCGGGCGGGCGGCGGCTGATCGCAGTCCCAGGGCGGTCAGCAGGTCGGACACGTCGGGCGCGCTGTCGCCACAACTCGTCGCCGCCGGCGGCCGGTCTCGCGCGCTCAGCCGTCTCCACAGCCGGGACGCCACGTCCAGCTGGCGGTAGTCGGCCAGCCAGTCGGCCGTCGCGCCCGCCGACAGGTCGGCGTCCGCCAGCGGGCGGCGCCGGTGCGGCCGCCGCTGCAGCACCTCGGCCGTGCCGTCCAGGTAGTTGACCAGGTTGTCGGCCACGTTGCGCCGCACGCCCGCGTAGAAGGCCGCCTCGTCGGCGGCGCGCTGCCGGCCCGTCTCCGCCTCGTCCTGCTCCTTGTGGCGCGACACGACTGCGTGCTCCTTGACCGGCACCGGCTTGTGCGGGTGCGCCATGCGCATGTGGCAGCACATGCGCTTGTACGTGGGGAAGCTCTTGTCGCACACGTTGCACGGGTACATGCACCGCTCGCCGACCGGCTTCAGCTCGTCCAGCCGCTCGAGCGCCTCCAGGTCGGCCGACTCCAGGCTGATGGCGCCGTTGCTGGACTCGGCCATCTCCCTGCAGGCCTCCCGGAACTTGCGCAGCTGGTGCAGGTTTCCGATGCCGACGCTCACCTTGACACCGCCGATGTTGATCTTGGCGATGGTCTGGGCGCCGGCCTCGGCCGGCCGCGCGTCACGGTTGTGAATCTTCTCGTGCCGCTTCTTGACCGACTCGCACGGGAACACCTGGTCGCAGAAGCGGCACGCGAACGTGTGGCACTCGTGCACCTCGCGGTGTTTCTCCAGCTCGCGCCGGCCGGCGAACGTCTCGTCGCACTTGTCGCACTCGAAGCGGCGGCCGGCGGCCGGCGTGTCGCGCGTGCGGCCCGAGTGCGCCGCCGCCGCCGTGTGCTCCACCACCGCCGCCAGCGAGTCGTACAGCGAGCGGCACGGGTAGCAGCAGTACAGGAACGGGTAGCGCGAGCGCGCGTCGCGCTCGGTCGCCTCCCGGAAGTCGCTGGTGTCGCTGAGCGTGGTCAGCTCGGCGCTGGCCATGTCGCTCTCGTGGATGAAGCGGTGGTTGATGTGCGTGCGGTAGTAGTGTCGCTTGAGGCTGTGCAGACGCTGGTAGCTGGTCTGGCAGATGTCGCACACATAGCGCGCTCGGCCGTCCTCGCCGGTGCGGATGTGCAGCGCGTCCACCGCCTCGAAGTTGTAGAACGAGTCGCTCTTTTTCGGCTTGGCCGGCTGCGGCGGCGCGACCGGCGCCAGCGCAGCCGGCGGCGGCGGCACCGGCGGCGGCGGCAGCGGCGGCGGCGGCAGCGGCGGCGGCAGCTCGGCGGTCGACTTGGACGGCGACGCAGCGCCGCTGGACTGAACCGAGTACTCGTCGTCTTTGTTCTTGGTGATGCGCAGCGGCGGAATCTTGGGCATCGGGCTGGTCTGGGACGCGGCACCGGCGGCCGGTCCGGCCGTGTACACCACCACTGCCATCGCCTGCTCGCGCTTGTGCTGCTTGTCTTTTTTCTTCTTGGTGAGGGGGCTCGGGCTGTTGGAGCGTGAGCCCTCGGATGACGTCCGCGGACCGTCGGACTTGTCCGACTTGTGCTTGGATTTGGAATGAACTGTGCTTTCCTTGGGCTTGGGCGACGCTTTCATTCCGCTCGCCACATCTCCACCGTCCCGTTCTTGGGCCGGAGTCACGGTCGGGGTCGTGGTCACGGTCAGGGTCGGGGTCGTGGTCAGGGTCGTGGTCGGGGTCAGGGTCGTGGCAACATTCACTGTCACATCGTCGACCGCATTGACCGGCCTGGGGGACGCCTCGCCGTTGTCCAGCTTCCCGATGGCGCCGTCGGGCGAATTCGGCGGTTTCGAAGAGAGTCCGCCGCTTGTCGACACAGAGATCCTCTGCGACACAGAGATCCCCCCGTCACCGCCGGCAGACACCGGGGTCTGCTCGGAGAGCACTGCGGCACCGCCGGTGGACATCTTCTGCGGCATCTTCTGAGAGGAAATCCCGCCACCAATGGCAGACACTGACGTGTTCAGATGTGTCCCTCCCGAACTGAACACTGACGCTGTGGCCGGGGCTGTGTCTTCGCCACTCTTCCTGAGCGCGGCAGCAGCGGGCTTCGCCAGCTTTCCGTCCTTTCTGCCGTCCCTGCCGTCCGCGGCCGACTTCGGTCGCGTCTCTGAGTTGGTCCGACGCATCTCTGTATCCTGGGCGCGCGCCTTCCTAACCGAGTCGGTGGCGGCGTGGCCCGACTCCAGCGGGGTGCGCTGTCGATTGGCCAGCGTGTCGACGTGCGCCGAGGCGGGCGGCACCTCGGGACGCCACGTGCGAGCCACCTCGATCAGGCTGGCAGTCGACGCCGACGCCGACGCCGACGCCGACGCCGACGTCGACGCCGACGCCGACACCGGCGGCGGTGGCGGCGGCGGTGGCGGCGGCGGTGGCGGCGGTGGCGGCGGTGGCGCTCCGATCGAGTGCAGCTGAGGCGGCGGCCGCTTGCGCCGCTTTTGTGGCTGCTTCGTCACCACCGTGATCTGCAGCTCCTTGGGCAGCTGGATGCCCATGGCGTGCGACACCTTGTCGGCCGTGGAGCGGTCCTGCGGCGCCCAGGGCGCCTCGGCCTCCGTCTCGGCCGCCTCCAGCTTGGCCGCATCCGCCTCGTAGGAGGCCATCTCGAGCGCCTCCAGCTCGGCCATCTCGCGCATCTCGGCCTCCAGGTCCTGCGTCGGCTTGGTAGGCGGCGTGTCGCGGGCGCGGCCGCGGTCCAGGCCCGGCGCGCCGGTCGAGCTGAAGGCGGCGCTGGCGGCGGAGGTGGACGTGTGCGCCGGTGCCGGCACCAGCGGCAGCGGCCGGCCGGGCCGGCGAGTGTGTGCCGGCAGGCGCGGCCCGAATGGCGCCGGTGGTACCGGCGCCGGCTGGACGGCGTGTGCCGGCGGCGGCCGCCGGAACAGCAGCTGCAACAGGGCGTCCGTCAGTGGCGGCCGACACGGAGACACACTTGGCAGCTAGTTATTAGTTATTAGTTATTTGGGCAATAGGGCGCTTCGACCATAGTAGATCATACGCGCTCACACTTAGCAGGTAGGCACGTGGGTTCTCTTGCGACGCATCCGGCTGCCGGGCCGCATAGCGTCGCCAGCATCTCACGCCCGTTGGTCGTGAGTGGACTCGGTAATCCCGCCGGTTGTGGGATCTGAACCAAAGATCTTGCGACCAAAAGTCCAACTCCCTACCGATTGAGCTACCGCGGCCTCTCTCAAATACATGGTGGGGGAGAGTAGTCTAGGCGTAAGACAATCCTGGTCGCGCGATTCAATGCACAATACAGTTGTGTTGTACATAAAACGGCTGGCTTAGACACACCTACCATTGAGCGTGCCAATGCATACAAGCTGTGAGTGTGCCTATGTAGGCATTCAATTTTGCTTACAGTGAACACTAAAAGTGGCCAAATTCAGGGACCGAAGCCCAGGTCCGGCCGATCCGCTGTGACCAAGCCTGGTTAGTGCCCAGTCAAACAAAAAACACTGAAGCACATGACAGTCGGGATCCATTTTTCGGGATAGCGTTGCCACAGAATAAGCTGTCAGAGCACGACGTGCGAGGGTTATTGTGTAACTGGCTCGAACAAAGCCCCACAACAGCGCTGGAGCATGCTACAACATTTAGCGTATGTCATTTTCGTTAGGACGAAATAAAGAGCAGTGCGCTAATTTAACGCTTCCCACTGTATCCCCTCGGTTCAAAGCCATCCCGCCGTCACCACTCGCATGTCCGCAAATCGTGATGTGTTGTTCCAGCGTGCAGCACCCACCACAATTTACTCAATGCGCTTCTGATTACCCAGTTAGAGAAGACCCGCTAGTATTGACCTTCAGCTGCTCACTCCATTGTTTGCCAGATGCTGCAGACATTACTACGTAGTGTCGAGCCGGCGCGTCGCCTCGTCCACCATCCCTGAACTCAATATGGTAAAAATGTAGAAAATGAGCTGACCTCAGGTCAGTAACCGTCACCTTCATTGAAATTTGCAAGAGGCGTTTGTTCGTTTTGATGAAAGGACAGCATGATCTGAGTTTGGTGTTTAAAATTTGCAACTACTCAGGATAGCAACACTTTGAAAATGTCTGCAACATCCTTCACTTTGATCCGTCCCGGGTCAATGACCTTTAGCGACCTGGACCTGACATTTTTGTAAAATATGCAAAAGATGTATGCTATCGAAAATTTGGTGTCTCTGCGTATACACATTCAGCCGCTATCATGGAAAACTTGAGGGATCCTCGAGAGCCTCCCCCACCCAGTTCGACGAGGGTTAAGCTATGGTGAAAAACGGTTGGATGTTGATCAAGTGCCGAAGACGTCCTGGGTATTTCAGCACACAAAACTATACACTCCGATTATTAACTGATGTATTTTGCTACCCCCATTCAGTAATTAAGTACCTATGTTCGCAGGCAGCGTGAAACAAAATAGAAATACCTAGCTATGCATACTGGTTTCGCTTTGTGAGTATGCCCTGCAAGTTACATTTCGCTCCGTTGGTTTTTGCAGAATTTTACACTCATTGGGGTACCATCGTTTTTTTTTCAACGCCTTCGATTGATAGGCTCCATGGCGTGCCCAACCTGCCACGACGGTTAGTCGCGGGTGGACTCGGTGATCCCGCCGGCTGTGGGATCACAGAGTCCACGAGCGCACGAGCAAGAGTCCAACGCCCTACCGACTGAGCTGCCGCGAATTCTACACTTCTCGGCAATTCTCGGCAACAGAAGCCGAAGACGAAGATCCAACATAGCAGCGCTCCTAGCATGAACTCCAGTTGGGTTCTCAGTCGTTCGAAAAGTTGAAATGTGGAGACCTGTTTCATCTTTCGACTAAAGAGATTGTGCACAACACGCACCAAAACATGGAGTGGTGCAGGGAAACGCTGATCAGGACAGGTTTTCTTGCACTCTGCGGCGTGCGAAGCCGCGACGACCGATGGAAACGCTGGCACAGGACCCGACCCTGCTCAAGTCATTCGAACAGACCCAGTCAGTGTAAACATCACGAAAACTTCCCAATAACGACTTGACTCAGGTGTAATCGATAGCAAACTTCTCTACTCCTTCACGTCGCTCAACAACTTCACCGGACGTCGGTTCATCCGTTAAAAACATCATCAATCGCATGCAGTTTAATTGTGCCCGTTGTGGATCTCTCGCCGATCCCGTCAGAGAATAACGCCACTCATTGAGGAACGATAGCAATCTGTGCATCATCATTCTCTTTGGACGGCTCTTTGTCACGTGCTCCCAGCAGCAGACGACGCCGGCCGCCGGCTGTACTAAGTGTACAGCTCACGCAACCCTTCAGCTTAACGTGACACGCGCCGCCCCACAGCGGCGTCGCTGTCGGCGCTTTCGTCGGGGGCACGAGAACACTGACCGCGTCCGACTGAGCTCTGCCTCCCGCCGCGTCTGACCCAGATACGTCGCGTGTGACGTCATGCCGGCCGGACTGGCGCGCGTCACTGGGCGGTACGTCACTGCACGGCGACGACTTGGGGACGTCACACTGCCTCCAGCACTGTGGCAGCCGCCGCCACTGTGGCAGCCGCCGCCGCCGCCACTGTGGCAGCCGCCGCCGCCGCCGCCGCCGCCACTGTGGCCGCCGCCGCCACTGTGGCAGCCGCCACCGCCACTGTGGCAGCCGCCACCGCCACTGTGGCAGCCGCCGCCGCCGCCAATGTGGCAGCCGCCGCCGCCACTGTGGCCCCCCGCCACCGCCACTGTGGCGCCGCCGCCACCGGCGCCGCCACCGCCACTGTGGGCCGCCGCCACCGCCACTGTGGCAGCCGCCGCCGCCGCCCCGCCACCGTGGCCGCCGGCCGCACTGTGGGCGCGCTTCATACGGAACAAGCGTCGTCTCATTGGGCTTCTGCCGCTTGACAAGGTCGTTATTGGGCTTCTGGCCGCTGCAAGCGGGCAGCAGACGCTTCGTTCGGGGGACGTTCTGGGGGACGTTCTGGGGGACGTTCTGGGGGCGTTCGGGGGACGTTCCAGAGGGCGTCCTGTTGACGGAGCGGTCGAGACGCGTTGCTTCACGACCGTGTTACGAGCAGGGTACGCGAAGGTTTCTGCTTACGATGCGTTGTATGTCTGCCAACCCGATCCAGCTGGGATACCAGTGCACCTCGTCAGTTAGCTGATTTCACTTTCCCAGCTTCGATCAGCGTTGACATTTTTGAACATCAGTACTTTTATTCAATGTTTAACTGACGCTCCAATGCTTTAACATATGAAACCTGCTCTTCATGCGATATGATTATCTTGTAGTGACAGCATTCCACCATCTGTGCTGGAAATGGGGCGACAGAGTGGACAATTTATTCCGAAAGCAACATTAAAGGCAAAATCGCAAAATTGGGAGGAAAGGAAATTACGAATTTATCGATACACTGTAACATAATTTATCGAGCCAGAGCGCAGACCGATTGAGTCTTCTTTCAACTGAAGCAAGAGCAGAGCAAAAATTAAAAAATTGCCAGTAGAAAATATTTTGCATAAAAGTCGAGATATTCTGGGACAATACCGCAATGAAAGCTCCTGTCCTTCCTGTCCTTAAAGCTCCTGTCCTTCCGGAATGGTTTCCCTGCCCTTCTGCATGCACAGAAACCTTTTTGAGCTTCGATGTCAGAGTGGAATGCGCTTTCTGAAAAGGTAGCGCAAGAGTGGAACATTATATTAACAAACAAAAAATCAAATACAGGATTCCATAGAAAATTACGGTCCTCTAGCCAGTCTGGTGTACGTAACTCAGCTCAGCGATGGAAACTCATCGATGGAAGCAAAACTTGTTTGTGCATAGCCTGATGGTGGGATTTTTACAGATTAATGCCAACTTTGAGTCTACAAGCACAAAAAGATAGCAGTGGAAAATACTTGGCAACGTTGAGGGGCAGGAGTGGATATTGACACCCAGCTTCTTGCCATTTTCCACGCAGTTGGGATTGTTAGGACGCCGTTCTCCTGGATCTGCGCCTGGTGACGCGCTCCGCCAGTCGGGACCAACCCACAGCGGGCAAATCGGGACATTTGTAGGACGCTGTCCTGTATCCGCCCCTGGCCACGCGCTCCGCCAGTCGAGCAAAACCTAGGGCGGAAAAATTCGGGTCTGTAGCGGCCATACATACCCAGCCGCTGTAGGTAAAATAAATGGGAAAATACGTTGGGAAATAATTCGCCCACAACTTGCCCCGAATGTGGGAAACTGTACGTCACCATGGCGTATACGACACACGGAATTGGGAAGCTCAACCTGAAGCACTGCGTGGTTTTAGCCGGTTAAAATTATGGTTTAAACAGGCCCGCTGGAACTAGTATAGTGCCTATCTTGGGGCTCTAGTGGTCTGGTGGTGAGCTAGACCACTAGTCTAATGGCTAGCCATTAGACTCCAGTGGTCTAGTTCTAGTCGTAGTCTACCTGGTGTAGTGAAACCAACCTAGTGGCTACAAACAACTAGAACATAGTATGTTTGGATGTCGTATCCATTGCTCCGCATTTCGTCGTGACAAGGCAGAAAGCGAACTACCGAACTCAATATTCGCCCCTGTATCCAAGAAAAAAACGAATTGCAAAATAAATTTATTTCATCACAACTGGTTTTCTTTTCATTTGAAGTAGAATAGATGGTGCCCGTACAGAAAGAAACATTATCTATTTCCGGGGCGTTGTCATGTATGGAAAAAACCCATCTGGGATGGATGCTGGCATTATGGTAGTAAGTTAGTTGTTCTTATTGGAGTTCAGGGGCGTGCCGGCAGCATCCATTACTCCGCGCAAATGCTAGCATGGTCCTTCCATGCTATGTACACTTGCCAAAGTTGACGAACCTAAAGGTTTTTATCATTGTTCCATGTTTTTAGCTTCTGATAGATTCCGACCGAATGGCTATACCGACCTATAGCACTTCCACGGCACTGCACATGAATTTCCAGATTTGAGCACCAGCTAACTAGTGGAGGCGGGGGTGGAGTTGTAGTGTTAATAGGTGTGCATGAGTACCAGCTAACTAGTGTGGTGAGGGTGGAGTTGTAGTGTCAACAGGTGTACATGAGCACCAGCTAACTAGTGGAGGCGAGGGTGGAGTTGTAGTGTCAACAGGTGTGCATGAGTACCAGCTAACTAGTGTGGTGAGGGTGGAATTGTAGTGGCAACAGGTGTGCATGAGCACCACCTCAGCTTACTCAGCACCACCTATGCTAGTGCAGCATTGTGTTCACGGTAAACAGCAGAAAAGGAACGACTTGGAAAACATACACGGCATTGTACGAAATATTTAGCAACTTGCGCTATTCCAAGTCGACGTAATAGCATGGTATAGAATATTCAACATATTTCATAACTACCACAGGGTGTGTTTAATACTATTAACAACTCTCACAAAGAACGTGTAACGGTCCCTTTTTACTCTACATCCGAGGTCTGATAACATCCGAAGGAATTTCATTCCGCGAATTAAATTCTGATTCTGGTCGTCAGTTCAAGACAGACTTAGCTGGAAAAAAAATCATCCTAAGCCACCAGCGTAGCTAAAACTAGCCTTAGCTCACTTTTTGCCAACCCTGATGAAAATGTTAACGCATTTCATTAATTCGTGTATCTAATGTAGCGCAACGACCCAACACATGCATTAGGCCTACCGATCGCATCGGGGAGCTATTGCAGAGGACTGCCGTGGAGCAGCCGAGCAGGGGCGCCGTCCAGCCGTCCCAGCCCGAAGTACCTGTGGACTGCCGTGGAGCAGCCGAGCGGGAAGAGCCGCCGTCCCAGCCGTCCCAGCACGCAAGCTACCTGTGCAACGCCACTTCGGTACACAGTCTAAGACTCTACAAACGTCAACATAGCTACTTCCACGCATTCGTTGACAAATGCATGCTGCTAGGACGTGGGTACCCATGTCCTGGGCAGAATTTGCATACAAGGCGCGTACATTTCTTATGAAATGGGAATAGGTAATAAAGAAGAAAACGTTCCGGGCACTGGTTAGAATTTTCCGGGCCCGAGAAGTCTCATTTCAACAAAACCATCGCGCTCGCCTTGCACGCAGCACAAGTCAGACCTTGAGGCAGCCAGGACTCAGAAGTTGGATGTCACTCTTCTTCAACAATTAAATCCCACCCCGATGAACTGCGCACCTGGTCTATCTCATTTGGTGCCCATCTGGTGGCCAAATTGACATCCAATCCATCATCTGCAGCAACGTCACCACTCAGGAACGTTGCAGCAGACAACCCGAGCCCTAAAAATGCCTTCGCTGAAGCATTGTTCGAGCCAGAGTAGCATGCGCATAAAAACCTTTTCCGCTGCCTGGGAAAGAGCTCTGGGTCACACCAGTGACCGTTTCCCTTCTGCCGGTACCTCACTGCACACACGAGTTCCCCAGGGCGTTCGAGTCAGCACAGGGAGTTCCCCAGCAGCTGCGGCTTTTTACACCGCCCCCTCCCCCAATGGGGAAGGTTGGGTGAGGCGACTGCCGGCCCATCTCCTCAGCCCGCTCACGTGACACATCGTCCCCGGGCGCGCTCTGCACGGAGACGCCCAACACCAACACCACCACTGCCACATGGATTCCACACATTGTGCCGGCGAGGCGGCCGCACTCACCGGGCTGAAGGGCACCCTGGGGAAGCGGGCGGCCGTCATGGGCGGCAGCCCGGCGGCCATCGCGGCCGCCATGGCGACGGCGGCCGCCTGCGGCGACGACTGGAAGGCGGCCGAGCCGGCCACCGCCGGCGGCAGGCCCAGCGCCGCCGCAGCCGCAGCCACCACCATCGCCGACGACGTGGCCGGGAAGCCCAGCGCCGACGCGTCCGACGAGCCGCCCATGGGGAAGCCCAGCGCCGCCGCCGACGAGGTGGCCGGGAAGCCCAGCGCCGCCGCCGACGAGGTGGCCGGGAAGCCCAGCGCCGCCGCCGACGAGGTGGCCGGGAAGCCCAGCGCCGCCGCCGACGAGGTGGCCGGGAAGCCCAGCGCCGCTGCCGACGAGGCGGCCGGGAACATCCACGGCAGTGGTGACATGCCCGCCGCCGGGAACGGGAAGAACGGCACGGAGGCTGGCGCAGGCGCCGGCGTGGACGTGGGCGCGCGCGGCCGCGGCCGGCCCGCCCCCGTCCGGTCCATCTTGCGCACGTGGTGCGGCATCAGTGCCGCGTCTGAAACACAAACACGGCGCGCCGTCGCTAACGTTCACACATCAACACACCCACCATCGCAGTGCGTCTCTCAAATAAGCGCAAACAACTTCACACGCATCTGCAACAAATCCCTCGGTTCAAACGTGCCTCGAATTAGTCAGGGTGCACACCAGAGCCGCGTTAGAACAGGTGTCGTGGGGTACAATTGCCACCAGCATCTGCCATTGCGGGTGTGCTAGAAGACCGAGGGCAAGAGGCGGGCTGCGGCAGTGTCGGCCTGAAGGGACAGGATCCGGCACCACGTCGTCAACATAGGACTCGCGGGCCGGCTGCAACCCACCTCTCTTCTTCGCGATCTGCACATCAAACGATACAAACTGATACAGAGAAACTTGAAACGTTGCGAGAACAACCGCAAAATGCTGGCGTTTCGGTGACTGTTGGCTGTACGAGTCGACTGTCTCGCCATAGGCCGTCCCCAGTCGCTCACACCGATTGGTTGCGGGCGAAGAATAGCAGCAGGCGACACTCGAACCCAAAACTTTTCCATTGGGAGACGGCCACTTTACCCCTAGATCACCGAGGTTTCAAAAGCGCGGAGATCCGGTCGGATCGGGTAGGGTTGGACTGGATATAGTGGCTCAGGTGACCGTTGTGATGCCTACAGGACAGCCCAAACTCACTCGGTCGCGCTCTCGCCGGTCACCACAGCATCCCGAGTGTAGGGAGCCATTAGAAACGCTGGACGGCGGCGACAAATGTTGAAAGCTCACCTCGGTGTGGCTACGTGTATATCAATCATGGAACTCAATGCTTTTAGTTTTCATATTGCTGGGGGTCCGAAAACATGCATGCACATAACCACAGACGTATATTCGTACATGAAATGTATATGTATATTGCATGTAAATGTATGTACAGATGCATAATACATTCGTCACATTAAAACATTTAAAGTGCTGATAGCGCACGTCTCCCGCATTGCGCTCGAGCAGAAGGCATTCGGATTTCCACTGAGAGGCACTGCTGGCCCCGGCTTATCGGATTCACCGCCGACCGACTGCCGTTCGGATCTACAGTACGCTGCACGAGCGCGACATTTGAAGAGTGCGCCACTACTTCCCCCAGTGAAGTCAGCACGCCTTGAAACGCCGTAGCAGGAAGAAAGGTGTCGAAAATGTGACGGTCCGATGTGATCGGGTCGGGTCGGGTCGGGTAGCTCACACGAGCATTTATTTGCGCGTATACGGCAGAGTAGACACGCCCCGGCATCACCCTCCCCCCCCCCCCCCCCACCCCACCCATCGTAATGATCGGTCGACACCGCATCGCGCATCATTTATGGACCCAGAGCGAAAGAAGATCACCACCAGGAACGTAATAATTCCTATTCTTCAACGGATGAATCACGTATTCATCATCTTCGATGTGCGGCTATCTCTGACCTTGGCACACCGCTGGACGGTTCCCAGAGCACCACCGCCGGTGTGTCGCTGTCCCTGACCGTGAGCCCTGGCGCACCACTGCAACCGGCCAGTGCCGGTGCAACACCGGCAACTAACAGCACACCCGTCCGGCCGAGGTCCGATGAGTCGCAATGAATACATGAACAGGCAGCCGATGATTTATGCCGCGCTTGGAAACCATCCTACCTGATGCAGTTGCAAACAGCTGGCCGCCACGTCTGGTCGGGGGACGGACGAGCTCTGATGACGCACGTGAATGACGCAGTTAAATGTCAGCGTCGGGGTCCCACCGACCCCGGGCCAGTCCTGCCCATTACAGCACCGGCTACCACCGATATATGGCGGGCGACAAAATCCCACCGACCCCGGGCCAGTCCTGCCCATTACAGCACCGGCTACCACGGATATATGGCGGGCGACAACATCCCACCGACCCCGGGCCAGTCCTGCCCATTACAGCACCGGCTACCACGGATATATGGCGGGCGACAACATCCCTCCGACCCCAGGCCAGTCCTGCCCATTACAGCACCGGCTACCACGGATATATGGCGGGCGACAACATCCCACCGACCCCAGGCCAGTCCTGCCCATTACAGCACCGGCTACCACGGATATATGGCGGGCGACAACATCCCACCGACCCCAGGCCAGTCCTGCACATTACAGCACCAGCTACCACGGATATATGGCGGGCGACAACATCCCTCCGACCCCAGGCCAGTCCTGCCCATTACAGCACCGGCTACCACGGATATATGGCGGGCGACAACATCCCACCGACCCCAGGCCAGTCCTGCCCATTACAGCACCGGCTACCACGGATATATGGCGGGCGACAACATCCCACCGACCCCAGGCCAGTCCTGCCCATTACAGCACCGGCTACCACGGATATATGGCGGGCGACAACATCCCACCGACCCCAGGCCAGTCCTGCCAATTACAGCACCAGCTACCACGGATATATGGCGGGCGACAACATCCCTCCGACCCCAGGCCAGTCCTGCCAATTACAGCACCGGCTACCACGGATATATGGCGGGCAACAGCATCCCACCAACCCCAGGCCAGCACTGCCCATTACAGCACCGGCTACCACGGATATGTGATGGAATGTGTTTTATGTACATCGTATCGACGAGCAGCTGCGAAGAAAAACTACCACCTCCGCTTACGGAACTGACAAAACAGAGCTGCAAGCCACAACTCTGACTCCTTTGCACGCCAAACGATGACGACTTTGTGGCTGAGACGGTGTGTTCCGCGCAAGCCTCACCGCTACTGGACAAGCCTCACCGCTACTGGACAAGCCTCGGCGCTACTGGACAAGCCTCACCGCTACTGGACAAGCCTCACCGCTACTGGACAAGCCTCACCCTACTGGACAAGCCTCACCGCTACTGGACAAGCCTCACCGCTACTGGACAAGCCTCACCGCTACTGGACAAGCCTCACCCTACTGGACAAGCCTCACCGCTACTGGACAAGCCTCACCGCTACTGGACAAGCCTCGGCGCTACTGGACAAACCTCACCGCTACTGGACAAGCCTCACCCTACTGGACAATCCTCACCGCTACTGGACAAGCCTCACCCTACTGGACAAGCCTCACCGCTACTGGACAAGCCTCACCGCTACTGGACAAGCCTCGGCGCTACTGGACAAGCCTCACCGCTACTGGACAAGCCTCACCCTACTGGACAAGCCTCACCGCTACTCTTAGAAGCTACTGGACAAGCTTAACGTTCCAAGTGAGATGATATTTTGATGACATTGGGCCGAATTTTACTCAAGTTCAGTTACAAAAAAAAACAATGACTGGGTGCTATATACAAAATGCAGAGGCGTAGAAGCGTCTAAAAAGTGGGGGAAACCCTTTTGAAGTTGATTCTTGCCATGCATCGCCATAGCATTAGTGTTAAACTTTCAGGAAAAGTGGGGGCATCCCCCCGCCCCCGGCCACCACTGTTCCTACACATATGACAAAATGTACTACTTTTGCCATGAATACTCGTCGACTCACCACACATTATCACGCAGCCGCCATAAAAAGGAATGCGTTTTGTACGTGAAAAGCAAACTCGGAAAGAACATAACGCAACGCCGAGCACACCATTCGCTGCTGCTCTGGACCGGATATCAGACGCCACGGACGGCATCTGCGCTCTGCGGCAGCGGCAAAAAGCTCACGGAGAGGCCGGATGCCTGCAGCGGCAGATGGTCAGCTGAGGCGGAGCCAGGACTGGACGGACAGCCCGCCGGCGTCACACCCGGTCAGTGTGCCCGGCAGCTCAGGCCGGCACCTGAGGCGGAGCCAGGACTGGACGGACAGCCCGCCGGCGTCACGCCCGGTCAGTGTGCCCGGCAGCTCAGGCCGGCACCTGTAGGACTGGACGGACAGCCTGCCGGCGTCACGCCCGGCCAGTGTGCCCGGCAGCTCAGGCCGGCACCTGAGGCGGAGCCAGGACTGGACGGACAGCCTGCCGGCGTCACGCCCGGTCAGTGTGCCCGGCAGCTCAGGCCGGCACCTGAGGCGGAGCCAGGACTGGACGGACAGCCCGCCGGCGTCACGCCCGGTCAGTGTGCCCGGCAGCTCAGGCCGGCACCTGTAGGACTGGACGGACAGCCCGCCGGCGTCACGCCCGGCCAGTGTGCCCGGCAGCTCAGGCCGGCACCTGAGGCGGAGCCAGGACTGGACGGACAGCCTGCCGGCGTCACGCCCGGTCAGTGTGCCCGGCAGCTCAGGCCGGCACCTGAGGCGGGCCGGACTGGACGGACAGCCCGCCGGCGTCACGCCCGGTCAGTGTGCCCGGCAGCTCAGGCCGGCACCTGAGGCAGAGCCAGGACTGGACGGACAGCCCGCTGGCGTCACGCCCGGTCAGTGTGCCCGGCAGCTCAGGCCGGCACCTGAGGCAGAGCCAGGACTGGACGGACAGCCCGCTGGCGTCACGCCCGGTCAGTGTGCCCGGCAGCTCAGGCCGGCACCTGAGGCAGAGCCAGGACTGGACGGACAGCCCGCTGGCGTCACGCCCGGTCAGTGTGCCCGGCAGCTCAGGCCGGCACCTGAGGCAGAGCCAGGACTGGACGGACAGCCCGCCGGCGTCACGCCCGGTCAGTGTGCCCGGCAGCTCAGGCCGACACCTGTGTGCAACGGAAGTATGCGAGCACGCAACACTCGACGGCCAAAGCGCAGTGATTTTAGGTATTCCAAAATTCCAAAGATATGGGAGAACGGATTCTGGATAATCATGACAAGTCGGGTGAACGTTCTGCTACCTATCGCTCGTCTACAGCTCACCGTTGCTACGTCTATCAATTTTCAGCACAAGCTAGGTTCTCAACTATCTCGCTTTGCAGGGCAATCTTTAGTCAACCGTACGCTTAGAGATTCAAATACTGAAGAAGACAAATGCTTCGCAGATGTCGGCCCCGTAATGCGTCGTTCTGGTGCGTGCATCATCGCCAGGCCGCTTCTCTACACTTTATCCTAGCTGAGATCCGGCGAGCCAGGGCCCGCACATCAGTCCAAACCGGCTGGCAGCCGATCAGTTCAGACCGGTCGGCAGCCGAGATCAGTTCAGACCAGCCGATCGGCTTCCAGTGCCGACCGTGGCCCCGCTCCGCCGGCTGCCACGTGCAGGCCGCCGAACCACGACGCCAGAGCTGCCCGCCGCCGTGTACTTGCCATAGATCGATGACGTCACGCGGTGTCGTCGCAACACGTCGTCGTGCACGGCGCCACGCTTCTTGTGAAGCCGACGACGTCAGCGCGCGCGGCTGTGACGCCACTCTGGCGCGGTGGCACGGCGTTGGCGCGGCGGCTTCGGAGTCCGCCACTGCGCAGGCGCGAGACTGGCGCTCTTTCGCCGCCGTCCGGGCTTGAAAAGTAGTTTTTTTTTGTAATAGGAACTTCGTAATAAGATAGTCGTTGTATAAAGCCAAGCGTCAACCAGTGCTGTCACAGCCAGCCTTCTGGTTGGTGTGGGCAGTGGAAACGTCAACGACGGTCTGTCCCGCTCCTCATGCACACAGCTCGCCAGCAGTCACGCGCGCATCCGGATACTTCCGGTGAAATACCTGATATTGACGTCACAAGGATGCTGTCGGAGAGCCCCGCAGTAGTCTTTGGGCTGCGTTTCTCTGCTTAACATGAAATTTCCCACAAACGTGGAACACGTGGCATGAACTGGCTGCCACGAGTTATGCCTCGCGAGCTTCGAAGCTCGGATCGTCGCTGGGAACTTTAAACAAATAGTTCACATCGCCGCCCCGGTAGCTCAGTTGGGACTGAGCTGGCCTACACTGGTCTCCCCCGTCCTGGCAAGACAGGGTTCCAGTCGCTTCACGCGCTCGCATTTAGCCCCCGGCTGGGAGGGTCAGTTGGCAGCTGGCCCGGTAAGGCCGGGGACCAGCTACCGGGATGGCAGTGTCGGTGCATTGACGGCACGTTAAACTCTCGGTCAAAATTCCGCCGTTGAACTGGAATTCATGGATCGAGTGGTGGGGCCAGGGTTCACGCAACAAGCTCTGCTTAGCAATAGGACTCTGGTTCACAAGGCCATCCCAGCAAGAATTCGGACTAATATTTTGTAATGTTAAAATATTTTTTTAAACAGCAGTTTGAATTTAAACAAATTCCAAGTCCTTTTGAGTAACTGCACCTTTGACTAGTGCGGCGCTCACTGTCGGACGGCCGACGGCCAGAGCGGTTTTCGTTCGGCCGGGTAGCAGCGAGGCGGCGGCAGGTCATCTGCGTGCCGACCACGGGGTCACATTGTCAGCCTGGGTTAGGGTGGGGACCAGCGGCGGCCGGACGGACTCCGACAGTGCCGCCCCCTTCCCCTGATCCCCTGATCCCCTGATCATGCAACTGAATTGTCGAGGTCAGATTATGGCGCGCGCGATTGCCCAACAATGCCGCCAAATTATCAGTGTGTTTTTTCGGCCAATCGTCCCGAGAGTGAAGTCCGAGAGGGCCAACTGGCGCGTGCAGATGGCACAACTCCATGGTTGCGTCGCCGCGCCGCATGATGCGCGCGGCGAGCGTCAGTCCAATGGAGAGTGCCGCGCGCTTCAACGGTAGTTGGTTGGTTATTGGTTTTACGACACGTCGACCGTTGAGTCATGTAGCGTCGCCAATCTCTCACGCCGATTGGTCGCGGGCGAAGAATAGCGACAGGTGAGACTCGAACCCACAACCTTTCGATTGTGAGACGAGCATCTTACCTCTAGACCACTCGTCCCCATTCAACGGTAGTTCAGTGCGGCGCGATGGAGAGTGCGACGTAAACAATTCCGTGGCACGGATTTTAGCGCCCATGCTAATTCGACAACAGGACACGGTGCAGATACGTTTCAGGTGCGACATATTCGACAGACCAGCTCGCTTTCGTAAGACTGCAGCCATTGGATTGTTTTGCAATGCACATATGTCGAAATTCGAGGCTCCATTTCTGCAACCAGGCTTCTATCTTCAAGATCTAATGGCACTGCATACAGGCTATAACCTTTGGAGATCTGATGGCGCCTCATACTAGTTATAAACTTTGGGGATATGATGGCACCTTTGGAGATTGTGGGTTGATATACAGCTTCAAAACCGCAAAATACGAACGACGCCCCCTCTGTATCGTACCCCGATGGACAGTATATAAGTTTATCTACGGGTGATATAGGATGTAAACTACCCCCCCCCATGATTCTGAAATCGACACACTTATTGGTTGTGGTGGTTGATTTCGGAACGGCTCGAAGTCAGTAAAAACAAATCCACAGCTTTGGCTAGCTAACCTCGATCAGAATTTCTTTAACAAGCCCCAAGCTGAGGCCGTGACCCGTCTGCCAAATACTGAAGCCACGACATGCGACCACGCTGAAAGAATGTCATGTTTGACCTTTGTCCAGCTGATAACCACTCCTGCACGGCGATGTCGTAGATAACGCAACGCCCGATAAGCCTTCTTCTCGTGTCGGTGGATCCATTACAAAGACGCGGCATTGTGTACACCGCAACATTAAAATACGAGCATCTTCAAACCAGATAACATGCCCATCAGGAGAACGAAAAGCGCGCAGGAAACCATCGGGGGAGGGACGACCAAGATTAAACATTAAAACCGAGTCCGAGCACCAGCGAACTGCAGCGTGTCCCAACACCAGCGAACTGCACCTCACCGAGCACTAACGAACTGCAGCGCGTCCCAACACCAGCGAACTGCAGCGTTTCCCAGCACCACCAAACTGCAGCGTGTCCCAACACCAGCGAACTGCACCAGCGGACCACAGCGTGTCCGAGAGTGTCGGCAGGACGGGTTGCGGTCAGATAGCGCGCGGCGGCGGCGGCGGCGGCCACGTGTCGTCCAGCCGGCCGTCGACGGCTCCGCGACCAGCAGTGACGTCACGGGCCCGCAGAGTCGCAGGCACCAGTGGCCGTCGACGGCGACCTTCGGCGCTGTCTTGACGCGGCTCCACCGATAACGAATGTCGTATCTGGGCCCGGCTGGCAGCCGATAGTCGGCCAGAGAGCGTCACACGTTGCGGCGTCACACCACAGCGTCTAATGTCACAGTCGAGCGTCACACATTGCGGCGTCACATCACAGCGTCTAATGTCACAGATGAGCGTCACACATTGCGGCGTCACACCACAGCGTCTAATGTCACAGTCGAGCGTCACACATTGCGGCGTCACATCACAGCGTCTAATGTCACAGATGAGCGTCACACATTGCGGCGTCACACCACAGCGTCTAATGTCACAGTCGAGCGTCACACATTGCGGAGTCACACCACAGCGTCTAATGTCACAGATGAGCGTCACACATTGCGGCGTCACACCAGAGCGTCTAATGTCACAGTCTGGCGTCACACGTTGCGGCGTCACACGACAGCGTCTAATGTCACAGATGAGCGTCACACATTGCGGCGTCACACCAGAGCGTCTAATGTCATAGTCGGGCGTCACACATTGCGGCGTCACACCAGAGCGTCTAATGTCACAGTCGGGCGTCACACATTGCGGCGTCACACTACAGCGTCTAATATCACAGTCGGGCGTCACACATTGCGGCGTCACACATTGCGGCGTCACACATTGCGGCGTCACACCACAGCGTCTAATGTCACAGTCGGGCGTCACACATTGCGGCGTCACACCAGAACGTCTAATGTGACAGTCGGGCGTCACACATTGCGGCGTCACACCAGAGCGTCTAATGTGACAGTCGGGCGTCACACATTGCGACGTCACACCAGGGCGTCTAATGTCACAGTCGGGCGTCACACATTGCGGCGTCACGCCACAGCGTCTAATGCCATAGTCGGGCGTCACACATTGCGGCGTCACACCAGAGCGTCTAATGTCACAGTCGGGCGTCACACATTGCGGCGTCACACCAGAGCGTCTAATGTGGCAGTCGGGCGTCACACATTGCGGCGTCACACCAGGGCGTCTAATGTCACAGTCGGGCGTCACACATTGCGGCGTCACACCACAGCGTCTAATGCCATAGTCGGGCGTCACACATTGCGGCGTCACACCAGAGCGTCTAATGTCACAGATGAGCGTCACACATTTCGGGCGTCACACCACAGCGTCTAATGTCACAGTCGGGCGTCACAACACAGCGTCTAATGTCACAGTCGGGCGTCACACATTGCGGCGTCACACCACAGCGTCTAATGTCACAGTCGGGTGTCACACATTGCGGCGTCACACCAGAGCGTCTAATGTCACAGATGAGCGTCACACATTTCGGGCGTCACACCACAGCGTCTAATGTCACAGTCGGGCGTCACAACACAGCGTCTAATGTCACAGTCGGGCGTCACACATTGCGGCGTCACACCACAGCGTCTAATGTCACAGTCGGGTGTCACACATTGCGGCGTCACACCAGAGCGTCTAATGTCACAGATGAGCGTCACACATTTCGGGCGTCACACCACAGCGTCTAATGTCACAGTCGGGCGTCACACCACAGCGTCTAATGTCACAGTCGAGCGTCACACATTGCGGCGTCACACCAGAGCGTCTAATGCCACAGTCGAGTCTTGTACGTCACGATAGAGCGAATCATGCTACAGCTGAACGCTACGCACCGCAATCCTCGGAATCCAAGACCACGGCACATGGCCCATGGCCTACGATCTCTAAAGACGCTCAGGTGACCGTTTAGAGGCAAAACTGTTGCCCACAGGCTGTCCTACCTCGATTAGCGATAAACTGCATAGCAAACGGCAGAGGCCGTAACGTGTGTGTGTTCTCTTTCACTCGTAACATACGAACACAGAGTTAACTCTTCTCACTCGTAACATCCAAACACTGCTTGCCGCCCCACTGCTAATGGGGCGGCAAGCAGATGGCAGCGGCGGCCGTGGCTTCACAGTCGTAGGGGCCTCTCAAATTGGAAGGCGGCATGGACCTCTCAATTGGGAAGGAAGATCGCGCATTGGAGAACATACTGGAAACTCACCGGATAATGTAAGAATCAACAACCTGTTTGGAGCCGAAGCTGACGAAAGACGTTCACGAGTTCAATTCGGGCTGTGTCGGAGTGACTTTACAAGGAGCCGAGTTTGCTGCGTAGATCTTGGATTCACTTGCCGACAGAAATTCTCGTCACATCGCACACCTGACCCGGAGAATCTAGCACGCATCTAGCGCACCATACAGTCGGAGCGCTGCAGTGATCAGAGCGGTCGGCACGCCGCCACGGCCACCCTGGTCGGACCAGTGGACAGGTGACCCGGTCAGTCATAAAATATTCGTGAATAGGGTGGAATATACCACTGTGAAACGGTGAATAGACATCCTTCCCAAGGAAGCATTGACATGGTGCCTCTTGGTGGGTGTTTATAAAGTCGCCATGACTCGCTCGGAACAGTGTCGGAGTGCATAGGTTTCATGCTTATGCTTGTCAGTGTGTATTGTGATACACAAGCATATTCTAGCACAATTCTAGGTAAATGGATTAATCCATGCTATTTGTTCATAGTATAGTATTTGTATCATTTTCGTTAACAGAGACATCCACATATTAGGTGTTCACCGAAATAACTTAAAATGTTCACATATGAGTTAGGTATTGGCCAGGGGTGTCGATTTTTTAAAAACATTGGGGGGGGGGCGAAGTGCCAACGCACTAGATCCCCCCCGAACAAAAACTCATCGGATTTAGCCCACTATATTTTCGGATCTCAGAAATTCTGATTTTTTATTCGACGATGTGTATGTTTATGTTTATTCAGAACCCTCACCAACAGGGAAAATCGTCCAATAACTGGTGAAGTCACATAAATAAAAGAGCATTGTGAATTAATGTGAATGTGAGCAGCAGTGAATTAATTTGGAATTAATGTGGTTTTGCCATTGGTGGTGTGTACAAACATCAGTATGACCATGCAATTGTTGTTTAGTTGCTTAGCAGATTTTCTTGCAGACAATCTGGTTTAAAATGCATCCGCATCGCTAATCTCAACATTTTATGATGTAAGCTGTACTTCCACAGTGGACGGAATTCCAGCTATTTTGTTTGTTTTTGCACACAATTTTACATTTTTCAGCAAAAGGTGGAAGGTCAGTCCACTATCTAATCCAAATCTGTTTCTTTTCAGTACAAAATGTGCTGGTTAACATCAATGTTTCTACTTAGCATGGTGTTTTTCATTTTTTTCCCCTTTAGTTTTCTTATCAGCATACAATAGCATAGGTTATTGGGGGGCCCAAATCAACATTGGGGGGGCCAAGATCAAAATTGGTGGGGCCATGGCCCCCACAAAAGGATACAAATCGACACCCCTGGCATGTAGGTAGGTACCTAGGTAAATATCAAGCTGATGGTGTGATAGGTGGGCTGCTGAAGATAATTATAGTTTGCATATCCACAATCTCAATGATGATTGTCATTGTTCTTCACTGGACAATGCAAGTTTGACAATGACTGGAAATTAAGAATGGATTTTTTCCTGTTTAAGCTCATATGCATGTGGTTTTGCCATTGGTGGCATGCACAAACATCAGTATGACAATCCAATTGTTGTTTTGTGGCTTAACATTTTTTTAAAAGACAATCTGGTTTAAAATGCATCATCATCAAATCTTAACATTGTATGCTGTAAGTTTTCCTTCCACAGTGGAGGGAAATCTAGCTATTTTGTTTTTTTGCACATAATTTTGAATTGTGTAGCAAAAGTTGGATACTCAGTCCACGATCTAATCCAAATCTGTTCTTTTTCAGTACAAAATGTGCTGGTTAACATCAACTAAGTTTTCTATGTACCTAACAGTGATTTTCTTCTTTTTTTTTCTTTAGCTTTTTATCAGCATAAAAATAGCATGGGTTCAACATTGGGGGGCCAAGATCAGCATTGGGGGGGGCCATGGCCCCCGCAAAAGGATACAAATCGACGCCCCTGGTATTGGCTCAAAATTGAGCGTGATGGACTTAACGACATTTTAGCGAAATCGCTCAAATTGCGAATTTCGACATCCTGTAATCGTTTCGACATCTCACTCCTAATGAGAAACCATTATTTTAACACTGCCCGGTCAGCCGAGGTCAGCCGGGGTCTTCACGCGAGCGAGTGCAATGACCCCGGCCGTCTTAATAAGCCGGGGGAGATGAGTGGAGGCGGAACGAAGATGTACTGGCTGAGCTGCCGCAGCTGCAACGCGTACGGTGTATTGTTGCTCTCGGGTACGCCCAAACTCCCACCGGACCATTCACAGAATGGATATCGACTGGATATGGAATTGAGCTGAGTGGATATAGGGACGGACTATACCCTGACCAGTCAATTTTTCACTGGTTTCACTTTTCAAAGCAGTACTATTTCTGAAGTACTCGCAATCTCGATTCAAATAAGTGGTTTTTGACGCTCATTCCCGCGATCCTGTAGCCTGGCATGCACTCCGCACCGCTATGCTATGTTAATGTGTGTACGAAAGAAGTCCATGTGCGGGGTCAAACCCAGCCGCCACGGTCGCCAGACCTTGCCAACACTTTGACGTGCCTTGGGCTCTTACACGACGCATTCGACTGCTGTGTCATATGGCGCCGCCAATCTCTCACGCCGGTTGGTCGCGGGGGACTCAGTAATCCCGCCGGTTGTGGGATTCGAACGCTCGATCCTACGATCCATTGTCCAGCGTCCTACCGACTGATATACCGCGAACTCCGTTTTGAGGTACCAAATCCTGCTGCTTGTAGTACTAGAATTGGCGTGCGAGCATGGAGCATGTCTGAGAGCATGCGGTCCTTCGCCAGATCCCAATCACCGAGGTTCCCTGCGCTCGGCGACTCAGGATTCACCGCCACCTGGCAACAGCTTTGAACCCGCGGCTGGCTTAAACCAGGACCACTAGAGAGCACATCTCCAGCACATCTCCAGCACATCTCCAGCACATCTCCAGCACATCTCCAGCACATCTCCAGCACATCTCCAGTGTTCCACTCTGAAAGCACATCTCCAGTGCTTTCTCAGACAAACTTCTAACCTAGTTTGTGCCAAAATAGCGCGCTGCAGGTCTTCGCAACACCATGTTAGCGTTGTCAGTGAGGTTCGAATGTCATTTAAACATGACACGAAAGTCAAATGTAGCAATTGTATGGATCGAAATATGAATGACATGTCAGTTCCTTATGCAGATACCACTCCTACCCTCATTGCTGTGTTTAATTTTAATCTAGATCTTTTCGTTTTTTACTAAGTATATTTACTTATATAGTTACGTTATACTCACTACTTACTTTCCGTCATTGATCTTTTTCTTTTACTATATGACCTTCAAATGCGTAACGATTAAATTGTGCATAGAAAATCAGTATCGTTGCCTGGCCAGCAAAACATTGAAAGTAAACGCCATTAATTCTGATCTTGTCTGGGTGACTTTTTCGAACTTCTTCACAGCGGAAGCGGTTTCTTCTCATCTCTCAGGTATTATGGTTTCTCAGTTAAGCGGCTCAGCTAAGGTCAAGTCGGCAGTGGCTGGGTTAGTCACGCGACGTTATAACTACATATTTTCTAACGATGGTAGTCAAACGGCATAATTATATTTAACTACGTTACAACAGATTGGCTGCGGCTAAAGTCGCGTCAAAGATCATTGTATTTTAGAAGCAAGCACGCAAAATAAACATCCAGAAAATGGGAGGGGGGGGGCATGCCCATGGCGTTTCAGTTCAGTGGGGAAAAACAGAGTCCACTCTGATCCTTTCTCACCACCTCCCATTCACCAGTCTCTTTCTGTTGTGCTCAAGAACCGATCCGAGGGAACCATTCTGCACATGACCGACCGCAAAGTTCAACGAGGATATGATATTTTTATCGGTGAATGTTCCAAGCTTAAGAATTAGTTAATTGTCAGCACCTGGTCTGCTTGAACTTTTCCCTCATGACTTGACTCCCTTCCAGCACTGGCGTAGCCAGGATCCCATTCAGGAACGTAGCCAGGACCAATTCAGGGGAGTAGCCATGGTCCCATTCAGGGGCGTAGCCAGGATCCAATTCAAGGGTGAGCGAAATTTGAGAGCGCTAAGACTTATCTTGTAAATGTTCCGGATTTCATCACCGATATTTTCAGACAGCTAAAATATCAAATCAGACTGCTAGATGAGACGATGGGCATTCCTTGCACGAAAAAGGACCGGAAATGGTACGAAATAACCTGGAACAGTCCGGATCCTGGGACGATCTAGGACTTAGGGTACCGGGGTCTGACACGGTCAGGATGCTGTGGGACGCCGGGAGCTTGTAAAACGATTAGGATCGTGAGGCGATCTGGGGCCTGGGACCGTCGCCCAGGCCCCAGATCGCCTCACGATCCTGGGGCCGACAGGATCCGGGGACGGCCAAGGTACCGTGGGCTGGTCAGGATCCAGGGACGGGCAAGGTACCGCGGGGCCGTCAGGATCCGAGGACGGCCAAGGTACCGTGGGCTGGTCAGGATCCGGGGACGGCCAAGGTACCGTGGGCTGGTCAGGATCCAGGGACGGGCAAGGTACCGCGGGGCCGACAGGATCCGGGGACGGCCAAGGTACCGTGGGCTGGTCAGGATCCAGGGACGGGCAAGGTACCGCGGGGCCGACAGGATCCGGGGACGGCCAAGGTACCGTGGGCTGGTCAGGATCCAGGGACGGGCAAGGTACCGTGGGCTGGTCAGGATCCGGGGACGGTCAAGGTACCGCGGGGTGGCCAGGATCCCGGGACCGCCAAGGTACCGCGGGGTGGCCAGGATCCCGGGACGGCCAAGGTACCGTGGGCCGTCAGGATCCGGGGACGGCCAAGGTACCGTGGGCTGGTCAGGATCCGGGGACGGTCAAGGTACCGCGGGGTGGCCATGGCACTGTCGTCCTTTGCCCTTTGTCCTTTGTTCTTTGTTGTCGTCAGGATCCGGCGACGGTCAAGGCACCGTGGGGAGGTCAGAATTCGGGGACGGTCAAAAAACACCGTGGGGTGGTCAAGATCCGGGGACGGTCAAGACACCGTGGGGTGGTCACGGCACTGTCGTCCTTTGTCCTTTGTTCTTTGCCCTTTGTCCTTTGTCGACCTTCGTCGTCAGCCGTCTGGTGCAAGATCCTTGGCTGACTCAAGGATTCCATCTCAAGGCTCCCTCCCAACCGTCTGCTCCGGGCTTCTTCAATCTGTCATCAACATCGATTGTCAGGGCTCCTCGTCTCCAGGAGGCGCTCCTGTCCCCTGGCTCTGCTACTGCCCTCAAACGATGCACCCTTGATCAGCCAGTGACTGAGCGCGACTATAATCCATGGCCGAAAACACAGAGGTCATGGACAAAGAGGCCTTACATAAAAAAAATTATACGCCGGAGTAGCATGAATGTGAATACGTGCAGGACGTTTACAGTCGGAAGGGTACAATGGGTTCTTGTGAATGTTTTGTACATTCAGCATTATGCCTTGCATAATGGGCTTTGCATGACAAAATTGAGAGCCCCTTTTTGGTCATGACGACGCCATCGGGGGCAATGTCAGGGGCGGGTCCAGGAATTTACATGGGGGTACTCGTCTGGAGGGGCAAATCCTAAGAGGGACGCCACTGCGAGTCTCTGGAGAGGCGCCTTCGATTGAAAATTCGTTGAGCTGGGGGTGTGAGGTGCATTAAAGGATGCTGAATGGGTGCCTTTTTCTTTCAACAGGGCGCCTTTGTCTCGCAAATGGGGCCTATTCCTCTGAGAGGAAATAGGTGCCTTTGGCTCAAAACTGTTGAGTGGGGGATAGGAGCGGGGGTTGTAACTCGAGCCTCCCCAGAGGGGCGCCATTCCCCGCCAGAGGGGCGCCATTCCCCGGTCAGAGGGGCGCCACCTTTCCGTGGGGGAGGAACATGCTTCCACCACCTGTATCATAAACGATGTGTGGTGTTTTTTTTATTTGGCTGATGACCACCACGAGGGTCTGAAGGACTGAGGACACCAGCCCAAGATTGGAGTTCGAAATTGCACATCGTGCACCGTCTGAGTCACATGACGCACCGTCGGAGTCTGTCAGAGTCTCACGACGCACCGTCGGAGTCTCATGACGCACCGTCAGAGTCCGTAAGTCTCACGACGCACCGTCGGAGTCTCATGACGCACCGTCAGTCCGTAAGTCTCACGACGCACCGTCGGAGTCACATGACGCACCGTCAGTCCGTAAGTCTCACGACGCATCGTCGGAGTCTCATGACGCACAGTCTGAGTATCGTGACTGAATCCCCGCCGTTTCGTTGTCCGATCTCAGGGTACTGTGTCGACCAGGAGACCAACAGCTTCACCGGTGCCGGGACGAGCAGCAGCTACTCGTCTGCCAGGGGATCTCCCGGATCCGGACAGGCGCGGGAATTCCCTCCGTGCCCTTGGCATTCAAAATCGTAGGTAATCTAAAATGTATCCTATCTCCGCACATTTCAGAGCGTGCCTGGTGCACCCACTCCACACATTTCGCCTACAACCAACGCCAGCAGGAGGGCGCAGCCAGCCCAAGACGGGGGGGGGAGGTGTCACGACCAGTACCCCTCGGAACGCCTCTGCCTTACGCGGTCGCATTTGCACCCGGATTTTCGCCACAAATGTTCGATGTGGCAAGGACTAGGCATATTCTTTCCCCGTAACAGAATCCGCATAATGGCCAAGTTCAGCAGACAGATGCCCATAACTCAGCAAAGCCGGCCCCATCCCTGCGTACACCTGAGCTCTTGGTCCGAATAAGATTCGAGCTCCGTTCACATATACTGCAGGTGTTCGCAATCGTCCAGACAAAAGAGCTACAACAGACTACCACTCCTGGGCATCGGCACAGATTGACAATGCCAGCTGGCAAAGGAGACCTTACCTCAATCGCGCTGATCCCTGTCAGGAAATCGAACATGACATCGGAAACACAACATCAAGAATCGGACACATCAACTACACGTGTCCACACCGTTCACCACCGCACAGGCCGCAGCCTGCTCCTAAACCCTCAACTGAGTTCAGGCGCTCCCCGTCCCCCTCCCCACGTGCTGCCCTGCCGCCGCACAGAGCCAGCGAGCCGCCAAGAGACGAACGCCATTTTCAACCGATGCCAGCCTGTCCGGCGATTTCTCGGCACAGATATCCAAGCGAAATACTCGGCTAATCGGGCAATCTGTTTGGAGGTATTTTGACAAAACATGCACACGGTATCGAAGAATGTTTTGAAACAGTATTCACTTACCTATCTGGTGGAGTACATCGGAAATTCACGAATTTGCTTGGTCGCCCCTTGCTTGTCCTCACCAGGCGTTTGTCAGCTGAGCACTGGCCTATTGCCGGCCGTGGGCCGGGCTTTAGTCAGACCTAAAGGCAGTAGCAAACCAAGGCGGCCAGCTGAAGCTTATTTTGAGCAAGTCACATGAATTGTACACACACATGCGTCAGATAACTACGATAGACGGCATTAGCCGGCGACCAGTGTGCCCCCACGGCGCCAAATACCGCGCGCCAAGTTTAGTTCCGTCGAAACGGCCGACCTCCGCGATCGCTGCGCGTGGTATGACGGCCGGGCGGCGGCACGGAGCCGCCCGCGCCGCCACACAAATATCGCCGGCCGTTTTGTACTGGCCTATACGTCTGTGCATAAACAGAGTGCACGAGCCATGCCTCGGCCAATATTGCGCACTGTTGCCGACGGACGCCGCCGGGGGCCGTGCGTCGGCCCTCCCCGTGTGTCGGTCCTGTCATGGCGGCGCGCCGCCGCGGCGCCGAGCGGCTGCCGCCTGATGAAATAGGCCGGCGTGCACTCTCACGTCGGGATGGAGCCGGCCCGCCGGAAACACGTCAGCTGTGCACAAGCGGCCCCGGCCCCGGGGCTGCCGCCGCTGCGAGCGGCCCCCCGACGGACGCCGTCGGGCGGCCTGAGGGGCTCGGTCACCCGCTCCGTCCTGACCAGTGGACGAGCCGGGGCGCCCGAGCCGCGACGTTAGCCAGCGCGTACCTGCCGCACCATCGCCGGGTCGGATGGCTGTCGGGCCGGCAGGTATTGCAGGTACACGTCGCCGAACGCTCACGTGTAGCTCAGGGCATGTTTCACGTGCAGGGTGCACTTGTGTCCGCAGTGCAGCACCCTCTGTCCGCCCGCAGTCGCCTGGTGGCGCCTCGTAACCCTCCGGTGGGCGCTGCATGACCGACGCAGTCGATGCGCCCTTAAACTCGAACAACCAATCGTAACCCTCCAGTATTTTAGCTGGAGGAGGGGTGGCGGCATTGCCCACTGTCCAGACTACGCCAGTAAAGATGACGTAAGTGTAGCCACGGGTCGGGGTACAGAGGGGAGGATTTGCCGTCCCTCACCCTCCTCAAACACAAAACAGTGTGGCTTTAATGCCGGGTCTTGTCGGTTTTCTCGAGGAAAAAAGGCACAAATCGGGGAAAAAAGCTTGAATTTCCCCCAAACTCGAAAGCATGGTGATGCCAGTGGAAAGGGAGTCAAACTGTATATAAACTACTGCAAGAGCGGAATAATGTTAAGCTGATCAACGTCAAACGCACCGCAGAGTTTGGTCACAGGATTCCATGATAAAATTTGCGATTATTGGAGAGGGGAGGCTTGAAAGAGATGCAGTAGCCTCCTCATTATCGCATCAGCTGTCCTTCCCTGTCCTTTTTACTATGCCCTCTGTTTTTCTTGCCGTTTGCCTTGCCCTGCCTTCTGTGTTGCCCTGCCCTGCCTTCTCGCGATATTTGCCTCGTCCTCTCCTGTCCTCTGCCTTGCCGTACACTACTGCCTAGTTATGTCATGGGCTTTGCCCCGTCCGCCACCTGAATGCACCTCTTCCCTGCAGTGTCCTGCACTAAGTAGCTTGGCCGGGGTGTGTTCGTAGCAGTCAGCTGATCCCCTAACAGGGAGATATTGTGTGTTTTTCACGTCACATTTCCGAATCTAGATTAGAAAATGGTCAGCACCAGGAACGTAACCAGGATTTGTTCAAAGGAAGCGGCATAGGTATTTTTTTGTGATGCCTCGTTCTCAAAATCAGGAAGCTCCTTGGGTTCCTGTCACGGTTTCTTAATCGGGAAAAATGTAAATGTAGCGAATATTTGTGCAAGCCAAACCAAAGTCACTCCCAAAGGTCCCAGAAAGGGAACGCATATATTTTTTTAGCGCCTTCGAATCTCTAGAGCTTTACAGCATTGTTGGAATTGTTGGTATATCCGATTTTGCCAGTGATTATTAATTAATTATTGGGCCATTAACGTGCACGACCACGGGTGATTATGTAGAAAGCTTGTACGTGTGAGGCTGTGCATTTCCTTCCGCGTGGTCTTATGGGCCTCTTCAATCTTGCTTCAATCTTCAATCTTCATTCTTCGATTCAGCTCGGGGGCCTGCTCGGGGCCCTTCGATCCTGCTCGGGGCCCTTTGATCCTGTGTTCGGAACCTCTTCGATCATGTTCGGGGCCCTTTGATCCTGTGTTCGGGACCTCTTCGATCCTGTTCGGGGTTCCTTCGATCCTACTCGGCGGGGGATTCCGATCCTGCCTGGAGCCTTGTCATTCTTGCCCGGATTTCCTTTGTTCCAGCTCGGGGCTCTTTCAATCTTGCTTGGTGTTCCTTTCGATCCAGCTTGGGCCCGTTCAATTCTACTCGGGGCCTCTTCAAACCTGTTCGGAACCGCTTTGATCCTACTAGAGGGCTCCACCTGCACTATTAATCGTTCGGACCCACTTTCTTTGTTCCGATAAACCTCGCCAGTTCGAATGTACCCAACAATTTGCAAGGGTATTTCTATAACTTTCACGAGTTGGGCAACACTACCCAATCCCCTCGAGTCTAAAAACTCCTCGAATTTCGACCACTTTATGTTCAGATTGCTGGATTTTGTTTCCTGCGGATGCTTGAAATCATCGTTTGGTGGTTGCCATCGACCTCCAAGCGATGAGAGAAAGGGTGTCGTCACCTTCACCCCTCCCCCCGTTGGCTACACCCGTGCAACTCGCTAACATTCTCCACAAAGCAAGACGTCCTCCTGAAAATGCTGACTGCGGAGGTCGTGCTCTACCCATTGTTCCCGACGCCCAGTCCACACGGCACCATCATGGGCGGCGCAGGTACATACATAACAATAGGTAAGCAACATGGAATGAGTAGTTCCGCTTGGATAATACATCGCCTCCAATGCGCTTTACCCCTCAACCAATTTGCACATTCATTGAAAGAAAACTAGATTATGTAGACTGTCCACTTTGGCGTTATTCATTAACCACCACGTTATCAATTAACATAACGTGATGTGGGGAAAGCCCCCCAAAACCCCCCCGGAGACCCCCCGGAGAAACCCAAGAAAAAAAAAAAAACTGGAATCGGCACTGCCTCCAGACAAATTCCCGGTGACGCCATCTAAGTCGGCTCTTAATATCGGCCACACAAAACCCTCGAAATATCCCTGGGCTGGACCATCGGGGATCATATCCCTGGATCACGCAATTCCAACCTTCGCCCCTATACCAGCACAATTTCTTAGCGACACGCCTGAATCAGCACTTTCGCCACCCATAAAACTCCCTGATGACACCTCTGAACCAGCACCTCATCTTTCCAGACGCAAAACACTGGAACCGGCTTTCCGATCCACCAATCGGAACTTCCATCAGAATGCCGAGACATAAAGACATAAAAGATCAGTGCAACTATGAGCCACAAGGGCCCTTCTTGGTTGCACTTGAAAGATCCCTTGAAAGAGACAGATCCCTGATGATGCCAATGAATTGGTTCTTAATTGCCATCTCCATCAAACACAACCCATCCCCCCGATAAGTCACCGAATCGGCACCTCCACCCTTTGCTCCGGTGCACACGGCTGGCGCATGTTGCAGTCAGCTGGCTACATTGCTCACATCGGAATGTTTGATCCCATCCCTCCTACCTTCCCACTCACTGAACATGTATTCGAACGACGCGGCGTGAGCTGCCAGTAGCCTGATAGACTCATTTTTCATAAGTAAGCTTAACATCCTCTCCCCCGCCTGCACACACACAATTGTTCTCAGGGAGAGTCATGCCTGTCCAGGGGTAGAAGCTCGTTTACTTTTAGCATTGCCGGTGCAACACCAATCAAAACATTGGTGTTGCCAAGCAATATAAATGGCATAAATGCCCTCTTAATGGTCACCGAATACTGGTATTATTTATGGCCTTAATTTGGAGAAGGCACCAAATTTAATTGAAAGGGAGAGGCTAAGAGACCCTTTAATTGAGAGGGAGTTGCTGATTATATCAGAATAATATTTGATTTTTATTGATGGAAACGCTCATTCTAAGAAGCCTCCATATATGTACCTGTCGAAGGCCAAGTGCTCCACCCGCTCACACCAACTGCCCGTGGTGTCAGGCTGCACTAATTGTGCGACATGTTCTGGTCTGCTGCCCCAGGTGTCAGGCTGCACTAACTGTGCGACATGTTCTGGTCTGCTGCCCCAGGTGTCAGGCTGCACTAACTGTGCGACATGTTCTGGTCTGCTGCCCCAGGTGTCAGGCAGTACTAACTGCGCGACATGTTCTGATCTCCTGTCCCAGGTGTCAGGCAGTACTAACTGTGCGACATGTTCTGGTCTGCTGCCCCAGGTGCCAAGCTGCACTAACTGTGAGACATGTTCTGTTCTGCTGCCCTAGTTGTCAGACTGCAATGACTGCGCGACATATACTGGTTTCCTGCCCTAGTTGTCAGACTGCAATGGCTGCGCGACATATACTGGTTTCCTGCCCTAGGTGTCAGGCTGCGCTAACTGTTTCAGTTGGCTTTTGGCAGTATTATGTTCGTATATTCAACTCAATTATGGTTGAATAAGAACCAATACTCAATATTGGTAAAATAAGAAATATTTATAAGTTTTGGTCGATGCATTGCCTGGATATCTCAATAAAGAAGATAAATCAGTGCCTTTGTGTATTATTTATCATAGCCTTAATTGCATTCATTTTAAATTCTAGTATGCAGCCAGTTGCACTCCAAACACGTGATTTCCACTGGCTATGTTCATTAAATCTGGAGAAAAACTGGCAATCTTGGTGGGGGCTTTTTTCTAGTCAGCGAGATAAGTAAACTGCAACAATGCTTTTCTTCTGCTTGCATGCATTTTTTATGGGAAAATAGTGGATCAGGCTAAAAGAGGACACATACCTGCTCGAAATATTTTAATATTTATGGCGCATTTGAACTTATTTTCATTGCAAGAAGGTACGTTAAACATCACACTCCTTCCACGCATGGGTAAAGAATGTTTACCTTGCCGACCCTTGAAAACCGCCCCTGCCACTCATGACCCAATCCCAGGTCAATTCGCGTTTGCCATTGCTTATGCATTGCTGGGGAGGGGAGCTCGAAAGGTTGAAATTTGGCCCTATGAGAGCCAATTGTAGAGCCCGCCGACTAAAATATTGTGAGACAAGGCACTGCCACAAAATGAAAACTTGGTTGCAAAACTACAGCTTCATCGTTGCAAACCTCTCTGCTTAAAAAAAGGTAAGTCTGTTGTTTTGAAGCGCTCCAAATCCTCAGTGTTTTAGTCCTACGGCCTGCATGTTACGAATGCATGAAAATATGCAGGTATGTTCTGGGCAGGACTTCGAGTATTTCCGCAACAGGAAAAATAGAAAGCTTCGCAGAAGGATCAGAAACGGTACAACGAAAATGAATATATCCCGGATCAGGGAGGTGGTTGTTTCTGTAAGGTCTCCTGCTTTCATAAAGTCATAAAGTCATAAAGTGGTAAGGCTTAATAAGAGCCACCGGGGCCCATCTGGATTAAGCCTATCTAGAAAAGGTACTAGAAATGTACATACTCTCACCCTAATCAATCCCTTATCTCAAGTTCCTAGGGAGCTATATATCCCAGCCTATCTAGCACCATTCATTTGCTATTGCATAGCACACTCAACAATTACAAACTCCTCCCATCATACCCATTGTGCTACCATGGCAATCTCATCAGTATCACATCCCGAAGGAAGGTGCTTAATCCACTGCTAGGTACACCCTATATAAAGTTACAAAGCGTTTAGACTTAATAAGAGACTCAAGGGCCCATCCAGTTAAGTCTGTAAATGGAAGATACCATAAGCCTGGTAAAAAGACACACCCCAACCATCCCACATCCTGAAGAAACCAGTCCTCCAATATCCCACACACCTATCAATGCCTATCTGCCCTAGCTATTCCTATCCCTATTCCCCTGATCTCTCTTAACACATGTGGATTGAATGCCTTATCAATAATTTTCCAACTGCATCCATGCCTGCTTAAAGGGGTCTGTGCCGTGCACACTTTCTTAACATAAATCTCACCCCATCCATCACAAATTAGAACTCAAAAGCACGATTTTCCTGTCTAAAAATTTGTCCACCCTACTTTTAAATACATTCAATGAGTAACTCCCCACAACATCAGCAGGCAGCCCATTCCACTGATCAACAACCATTTGACTGAAGACCTGTTGTCGCTTAACTGGCCTACAGTTATTAAGACCTGTTGTCGCTTAACTGTCCTACAACTTGTCTAACCTGAATTGATGACCCATATGTGATACTCTAAACCGAAGAACGCCATTCAAATTGCCCTGATCTAGTCCTTTGACAATTTTGTACATTTCAATCATGTCCCCCCTTTATCCTTCGTTCACCATAAGTAAACTTACCACACTATTTATTAACGTTGAATGGCACGAAACTGAATACTCTTTGGTTGGCTTCTATCCGAAAATTGTAAAATGCATGTTTTTTCCAGGTATCCTACATTGTAAGAAAATATCCGTGGAAATGTTCTCTCATGATAACGCTTGCGTTTCCCCTACATTATACGAACAGCATGATTCACAAACAAAGGTTTGCCGATCACCCTCAACCTCCTCAACGCGTTCGGTGCGCATGTTTCGCATATCCGGCATGGTGGCCGGGCATCAGCACAGATGCTCTAGCCTGGCTCTGCACGTCTGGCCCCCTGGCATGTTGCACGGTCTTACATACATACCCAGACGACAAACTGGCGCGTGAGCCCGTCTGCTCCTATGTCCGCACTGGCGACCTGTGTCCGCGTGTCACATACCCAGACGACAAACTGGCGCGTGAGCCCGTCTGCTCCTATGTCCGCACTGGCGACCTGTGTCCACGCGTCACATACCACGAACAGCGACACAGGAAACAGTTGGCTTCGAGACACAGGAAACAGTGGCTTCGACTCTGAAAACAGCGACCAGCAGTACAGACAGCTAAATGTATTATTGTCATCTTCTGGGTTATTCTTACCATGGGAATGTATTCTCTCCAATGTGAACCACTCGTCACAGGGAGCTAGAGCAGGCCGCTGCCTGCAGTACTCATGTTTGTGCCATGCTTAGATCGGTGCAAAGAAGACGAAGTGCAAAAAAGTGCACTTCTCCGGAGCAAAGCTATGCACACGTGGCAGACTTCTGAATGGCCTTAAATAGGAAACGACATTGTTATTAGTTTAATGTCATCTTGCCGACTATCCAGGACTGTCTTTGCTAGATTTAGTTACGTTTTTCGTGAGTTTTGCTTCTCAATATCCTCCAAAGAATTATACCGCTTAAGTATCAATGTCCGCATTCTGGACCATCCTCAAAAAGCATACAGCGTACCTTCAAGTACGCCTGTAACCAACTTTCGGAAGTCCCTGGCTTGTTAAGGAAAGAGAGGCGGATGAGGAGGGAATCGTCGTGCCCGTCGTTTCCCGGTCCCCTGGCACTGCTTTAAATGCATTCACCGAGCCCTCCCCAATATCGGCACTATCTATATCTCTCCCAGCGTACCATCACGCTCAGCGGGAACCACCATTTCAACTAGGTGAAAAACGTCAGCAAATATACAGATAGGTACAGATACACATTTGCATTGAGAATATCCACAATGAACTTGTGGCTATTACAACCTCGCGTTAATATGAAAAAAATAACAAGGTAGAGAGGGTCAAAATCACAGAACAGGTAAGCCGGTGGTCATGCATGTCATAATAAAGTACAGCAGGGCGAGCAGCCAATCAGCCTCCGACTCGGGCGGCACGTCAGACGGGTGCGGCCGTATGTGGCGACCGAATATCGGCACGGGAAGCCGCATCAGCTCGAACTGCACATTAACTTCTGTCAGATGCGAGACCTGCCGCCCAGGAATGACTCGGAGGGCTGTCCGCGTGTTTTCTCGAGCCAGATCTCATTGTGCTTTTGCCCGGAGTGTGGTCTTCAAACTGAACTTGACTGATATGTCTATATGATGCGCCCGTCATGATGAATATCCGTTGCATGCGTGAAAAAAAAAAGTAGTAAAAAAAAAGTAAAGGATTGTATTTCTTACGCAATGCTACGAAAAAGACCAGAATTATGGCTTCTGAATTTTGGAATATAATTCCTGATCAGTCCTGCCGACGGCGATCTGACTTACCGTGTCTTGGCCTACCTTTCACCATGCCATTTATTTGCTGTCTTACCTCTGCCTCTCAACCACTTTCTGTATCTCGATTGCTTGCCTGTCTTCTTCTCTACGGAATCCAGTTGCGATTGTAGCTCATTAAACTCTTCGGATACTGCCCCGCCTGCTTTCAGCGGAACTTATGTGTACGAATTAAATTCATAATTAAGTATGCGGTTCCTCATCATGTTCTCCGCTCGACACCAAGAGGCAGCCCAGTCCATGTCGCATACCCCTTCGTCGCTGGATTCGAACGCTCGCCTTTCTCGACACAATTACCGGTGTCGAATTTCCCCTGCAACGCTGCACCGTAAGCCGGGTGGTGTGCGCATGCACGACTGCTGATTGGTCAAGAGCAACTACAAATGTCATCAACCTAGGCACTCGTATAGCTACTCAGACTAGACCAGTATGTGGCTGCCACCTTTCCTGAAATGACTGCTGTCAACATTCACTTCTGCTCGCTTCTGCTCTTTTGTCGGTCTGGCAAATTATGAAGCTGCTTTGGGTCGCGCGTCAGGACAATACATTCTTTATTGGTGTCGAATTAAATTTAAAACTAGAATGAAAACCAAATCAAATAGTCTTAGACGTGAAGTATCTGAGTTAAGATGGCTATCACGTGGATCAATTCTTATTGCCTGTGCACTAAGCATAAGCAGTAGAGCAGCCAAGAGGGCACGTGAGCACTGGCCGCCACCGACATGCTTAGGGGCACCCCCGCTGTTGCAGGGTCACGCCTGTGGTGTGCAGAGGGGCACCCAACTGCTGCTGGGTACCCATTTAGTCTACATAGGGGCACCCCAGCTACCACTACAGGGTACCCATTCAGTCTACAGAGGGGCACACTAGCTGTTGCAGGATCACGCTTGTGATGCACAGAGAAGCACACCAGCTGTTGCAGGGCCACGCCTGTGGTGTACAAAGGGGCACCCCACCTTTTGCAGAGCATCCATACAGTCTACAGAGGGGCACCCCAACTGCTGCATGCTAAGCTGCAGGTTGCACGTCACACAATTATAGCAATAATATCTTCCATCCCCCCTGCAGTAGTTTTGCCCGAAGTTCCTCCGTGCGGCTACCGTCCCGTTTACAGCGATGCATTTTCTTGAAACACTGTTGTTTACACGTATAGTGCAATTTGGTAAAAATAAGGCAAGGACAAAGTACCGTGAGGAATAATTACCGCAGGATTTTATTCGGCCCTTGGCTTTTCTGCAAAATAAGTTGTCTGAGTATTTTTTAAGCTTTGTCAATTTCAAGCTTTTTAAAAAGCAACTTCTTCGATGGGAAGAGTTTAAAAATGTATACCTTTGTCTGTTCCCGGGATGTTCTATAAGAGCCTAGTTATAATTAAGTGAGCCGGAAATATGCAGCCTATGGTGTTCCCCTCTGGTCGCATTTTGTTTTGATTCGTTGCCTTTTAATGAAATGATTTTTGAACAATGTGACACATTTGACGCAAAACAGAGCCTTATGGAACCTGAGACAGTGTGGCTGAGTGACTTCCTAGGCCTTGGAGTGAATTATTTCTTCTTTTAAAAAATAAAATTTCACAACATCCTCTCTCTGTCAAAAGGTTTGTGCTTGGCTTAGTTTATTGGGCTTTAGGACGCATAGGTTTCCATGGCCATGTAGCGCCCGTAACCGGACTAGTCGCACCGGCTGTCAATGTTCATACCGTCTCAGAGCCAGTGACATAGCAACAACAGACGCAATAATGTGACGCTCGTGAGCTAGGTCATTTGCAGGTGCAGCGCACTCGAAAAGACACGTCTGCTGGAAATTCGCAGTTCGCCGTGCAGACACCACAACGAGAGAGTTGTCAGATGCCACGACAGTTGTCCAGATGCCACGACAGTTGTCAGATGCCACGACAGTTGTCAGATGCCACGACAGTTGTCAGATGCCACGGACAGTCGTCAGATGCCACGACAGTTGTCAGATGCCACGACAGTTGTCAGATGCCACGACAGTTGTCAGATACCACGACAGTTGTCAGATGCCACGACAGTTGTCAGATGCCACGACAGTTGTCAGATGCCACGACAGTTGTCAGATGCCACGACAGTTGTCAGATGCCACGGACAGTCGTCAGATGCCACGACAGTTGTCAGATGCCACGACAGTTGTCAGATGCCACGACAGTTGTCAGATGCCACGACAGTTGTCAGATGCCACGGACAGTCGTCAGATGCCACGACAGTTGTCAGATGCCACGACAGTTGTCAGATGCCACGACAGTTGTCAGATGCCACGGACAGTCGTCAGATGCCACGACAGTTGTCAGATGCCACGACAGTTGTCAGATGCCACGACAGTTGTCAGATGCCACGACAGTTGTCAGATGCCACGACAGTTGTCCAGATGCCACGACAGTTGTCAGATGTCACGACAGTTGTCAGATGCCACGACAGTTGTCAGATGCCACGACAGTTGTCAGATGCCATGACAGTTGTCAGATTCCACGACAGTTGTCAGATGCCACGACAGTTGTCAGATGCCACGACAGTTGTCCAGATGCCACGACAGTTGTCAGATGCCACGACAGTTGTCAGATGCCACGACAGTTGTCAGATTCCACGACAGTTGTCAGATGCCACGACAGTTGTCAGATGCCACGACAGTTGTCAGATGCCACGGACAGTCGTCAGATGCCACGACAGTTGTCAGATGCCACGACAGTTGTCAGATGCCACGACAGTTGTCAGATGCCACGGACAGTCGTCAGATGCCACGACAGTTGTCAGATGCCACGACAGTTGTCAGATGCCACGACAGTTGTCAGATGCCACGACAGTTGTCAGATGCCACGACAGTTGTCAGATGCCACGACAGTTGTCAGATGCCACGACAGTTGTCAGATGCCACGACAGTTGTCCAGATGCCACGCGACAGTCGTCAGCTAAAACTTCTTGAAGAGAAAGCGAATCGCTACATCTGAAAGCCTCCGTCCGTCGGCATACCACGGACAGCAAACTGGAACATGTCGCACAGTTAGTGCAGCCTAACACCTGGGGCAGCAGACCAGAACATGTCGCACAGTTAGTACAGCCTGACACCTGGGGCAGCAGACCAGAACATGTCACCCAGTTAGTACAGCCTGACACCTGGGGCAGCAGACCAGAACATGTCACGCAGTTAGTGCAGCCTGACACCTGAGGTAGGGGACCAGAATATGTCGCACAGTTAGTGCAGCCTGACACCTGGGGCAGCAGACCAGAACATGTCGCGCAGTTAGTACAGCCTGACACCTAGGGCAGCAAACCGGAACATGTCGCACAGTTAGTACAGCCTGACACCTAGGGCAGCAAACCGGAACATGTCGCACAGTTAGTGCAGCTTGACACCTGGGGCAGCAGACCAGAACATGTCGCACAGTTAGTACAGCCTGACACCTGTGGCAGCAAACCAGAACATGTCGCACAGTTAGTACAGCCTGACACTTAGGGCAGCAAACCGGAACATGTCGCACAGTTAGTGCAGCCTGACACCTGGGGCAGCAGACCAGAACACTTCGCACAGTTAGTGCAGCCTGACACCTGAGGTAGGGGACCAGAATATGTCGCACAGTTAGTGCAGCCTGCCACCTGGGGCAGCAGACCAGAACATGTCGCACAGTTAGTACAGCCTGACACCTAGGGCAGCAAACCGGAACATGTCGCACAGTTAGTGCAGCCTGACACCTGGGGCAGCAGACCAGAACATGTCGCACAGTTAGTGCAGCCTGACACCTGGGGCAGCAGACCAGAACATGGCGCACAGTTAGTGCAGCCTGACACCTGGGGCAGCAGAGACCAGAACATGTCTCAGAGTTAGTGCAGCCTGACACTTGGGGCAGCAGACCAGAACATGTCGCGCAGTTAGTGCAGCCTGACACCTGGGGCAGCAGAGACCAGAACATGTCGCACAGTTAGTACAGCCTGACACCTGGGGCAGCAGACCAGAACATGTCGCACAGTTAGTGCAGCCTGACACCCCGGGCAGTAGACCTAGGCTGATGCTGGAGATGGAATTTTGCCTTTCCGTTCTAAAAGTGTTTGGCACTCGACGCTTGGCCTCGTGCAAAGTGCGTCGTTTAGAACTGGACAACAAAATTAATTCCCCGCCACCATAATATATAACGTAATATATACAGATACAGATGGCGTGGACTGCCGGTTTCTATTGGAAGGGAATAACCGCGTGATGAAAAATGTGTCATACTACCGTATTATTAAGCAAATTGTTCCTAGGGATGTTAAAGGTTTGTGATCGAAAACTGCTCATTATAAAACCGCATGAGATTTGTGGGGTCGGTATAACCCTCTTGTGACGTATCCTTATCTTCAGCACAATCCCTTCATAGTCTTCAGCCTCTCTCGCTCGCTCGCTCTGAGTCTTGCACGTAATACGTATAGCATGTACACGTATTGCACGTGTAGCGGTCATCCTACGTTTTTGTGGCATCATTGCGTGCAGCGAAAAACATTCGTTGTTGCCTTGCATGTCAACTAATAGTTTTCATTCCGCTCGTCGTATGACATCCGAGCTAATACGATGCCTCCGTCCATAGCCGCATGAATTATCACACAACGTCCAGTTGTTGGCTGGTTGTCCTGCGTCTACCGTGACTGAATACATTTATAAGTGCAATGCATTGACCTTTTCCGAGTCATTGATGTTGGTGCAGGAAATAAAATGACACACAACTGCAATGGTGTAATGCAGTGCACTGCCGACAACACGTGCTTTTTACCAGGATACGACTTCGGGTAGGATACAAAAGCATAGGAAGTTGTTGAATGTACACACACACACGTATACACACTCACACACACACACACACACACACACACACACACTATATATATATATATATATATATATATATATATATATATATATATATATACATCGTTGATGTCTACATGCCATTTGATCTGGTAAACAGTCCCGGTTCGCGCAAATTGGTTGGTCATTGTGGCCGACAGTTCTCAAAAGAACAGCATCGAGTCCGTTCAGTTTTGGTCCAATATTGATTTCCGAAATGCCGGTCGCACTGAACTTCACACCATCGACTCCATGTGGGTCGACAATTCTAGAATGGCCTTGGTTATGGAAAGTGTATTCTACTGGCCCCACGGGGCGTTGTTTATGCTGCCCATGCTGCGATCCACCATACAAAATATATGGCATTAAATGCTGCTCCATCTTCAAATAATTAACAGTGGTTTAGACCACCCAAGCAATGGCGGGTGGGCCGTTTGCACATCGTGTTAAAACAATTGAAACTAAAAGGCTCTGAATGTAAAAAAAAAGTCGGGTGGTATCCGCTTGAATAAATATTTTAGCTGCACATGCATCTGAATATCTCGCTTGCCACACAGTGCACAATATATACCGTAATATACATATATGTGCCATACTGCACATGACATACACCGAACAACTTGGATTCCTCAATGAAACTGGCATAATTTTGTCAAGTAATTAATCGAGTTGTCAATCAATCTGAATTAAGCAAGCAAGTATATAATTGGGAAATTATGACTATTTTATGACAAGATACTACTTCATTCATATCATAAACCTCTCCTCCCCTTTCGTTACGCCGTTTGCAACTGAGCTCCTTTCAGCCTTTCCAGCGCTCTGTGTTGCCTCAGTCAGAAATCCGTAGCGGTCAATTGGTTCCTGTCGACAGGAGTCCGGCGGTAGCCTGCTCACTGAACTGCCAAAGTTGTTTATCCGACTGAGGAATGCAAGGCAGACACAGCATAGACCAGTCTCTCTCATTTCATGGCTGTCGGGGAAAATGGTCACGTGACGACCGCAAGCGCGAATTATTTTCCTTTTCCTTGGACACTGGCCCGTGCTCAACCTGGTAGACTGTCACGCAATGCCTAACTGTGAAGTGAAGCAGGGTCAACAATTGCTGTGAAGCGGCACAGCCTACGTCCCTAGTGACCAGCCATAGTAAGGGTATACTGGAACACAATTCGGTGACCGACTGTACCACTACCCCGTGCCAGGGTCGCGGTAAATGTTAAGAACTAGCTCCTTATTGCAACGGGGTTGTTGTTATCACCTGAGACCTCAGCCAAAGAGATGAGGTGCATCAACGCTCAGCGGTTATCCGGATTTCTTAGGCACCAGAACACGTGGGAAGAAGAGAGCTTATCATGGAATTGCATTCAGGATGGGCCCTTGTGGCTCTTAAGTCTGAACACGTCATTATTTTATAAGGTGCCGTGTGTTGTCACCTGTCAGCTATTTTGCACTGTATTGTTGGTCCCCAAAATAAGCGCTTACATTCTGTTTCAGCCCGGAGCCACATGATGTAGTTGTAGCATTTCGTTTGAAGTGGCGGATATTCTAAGGTGCACGATGTGTACTACAGAGGTGATTGAGGTGGCTGATCACCTATGTTTTTGTTGGAGTACGAACACCATACCATGCATTTTTATTTATTGCGTTTTTCTTTGCCACAGTCTGTCAGCCTGCCAATCTTGGTCTGCCACACACCGGATAAAATAATTTTCAACCAGCGATAACCCGTCTTTCCTGTTTCTCAACCTCTCAAGCATCAATCATGAAACTTCTTTTGCCATGGGCCAGCAAGTAAGCTAGTTTCTTGCTTGTTCTTTCTCCTCACCAACATCGGTGAACATTTACAACCGGGGACATCTTAAAGACGTATAGTACTATACCATGGAAACTAGAGCATACCACATACCCAATAGTGAGGCTGAAATGAGCTTACAGCCCCCCGAACACACACATAGCGGAAGTTGAAAACATTTTGTGTGAACAGTAATACTAAATGGTTTCACTCGCACCAGGAAGATAAGCCTATTATTACAAAAGAATCCATCAGTCGTGAAAAGTGTTCCAAGTCCAGCGAGAAGTGTGAATTTGAAAGTACTTATACTGCGATGATCGTTCTTTTTAGGACCACATGTTGCTGTTAGCCATAGGCGCGGCCAGAGGGCCTGCCCCCCCCCCCCTTAGCGGTGAACGTTGTATGCTCACTATTACAATTATCGGGTTATCTATCCAAAAGTGCTAAACCATGGTACTTTGCGAAAGTCCTGGGTGCGCCCCTGTTGTTGACCTTGGCCAACCCACTTTTTGAGACGTTCCTACGCCCATGTTTGAGAGTCATGACCGCTTACCCATGTTGGCTTGCACCACAGTATTTTCAACTTTCAACATGGGACTCTATGAAGTGCAGGGCAGATCCTGTATTGACTTTGCCCACCCATCTCCTCTGTGATTACCCCAAGATAATACACAGCGTAACCCAGGGTTAATATCATGGAAAATCAATCACGCACATACTGCCAGATGCAGGTGGCAAAAAGGCTATGGCATGGGTGTAATGAGAGGGGGAATACAGAGGGGGATAGGCAAAGGATATTGCCAAGGGGTGAGGGAGGAGAAATGAGGATACGCTACGAAAAATGCACAGACTGATGTAAGAAGCTTTGCAAATATAACGATTACTTACTCTTTGTATGCTAATTGGTCGGTCCTTCGAAGAAGAAAAACATCTCTGATGGCAGATTGTGTAGCAAATACCTGCAGTTTTTTAACCATATGCGTAGGAACAATTGAAGAACAAGGGAGGGTTTAAAAATCAGGGAGGGTTAGATATAAGCAAGATTATGACATGCCACGTTTCTTAAAGCTACACAAATGCCTTGTTGATTTTGTAACCAAGCATCCACTGTCATCGGTATTGATTTACGATTATCATTCGGCGTCCAAGCATGGCCAGGGGGCGAAGTCATGTGGGGACACCAATAGGCTCCCATGTTAAGTTCACAAACGTTGGGTGCCGAGCAGAACATTGGGGAGGGGCTTAAGCAAGATGGAAATCACAACCCTACCTACGGCCGGTACAGCTTCAGCGGGTAATTACGATGCAGGTCGACAGGCAGTGCAGGCTTCACAACTTGAAACTTCAGAACTGTTCAACAATGTACATACAAGTCACTCAGTGTTCTGCCGCTGGACATCGAACGCTACAGGGAAATCTAACGCGGGGCAACCAACGGCTAAAGGAAGAAGTAGGGTACATTTGAACTGAATACAACCCGCGCACTTCAGGTAAGACGAGAGAGGAGCTTTTTCCTAGATTCAATTCCAGACATAGCATCTACCATACACGCTGCCTTCACTGAATCGCACGTGCTACCGGCCCCACCCGCAGTGCTCTATTAATGCTGTCCATATGTTCAGAAAATCCGGCCACAAGCAAATGTTTGTGCTCGGCGAGCTGGTTAATTAGATGAGGTGTCTCTTTCTGAATGGCGCGTTATTAATCACGTTATAACATGATTTGTCTCCTGAGGCATATTCGGAATCGGCACCAACCGATCAGAAGGTCAACTACACCACATGAACGACAGTGTTGAATGATCAGCTCGGAGGAAAGCTAAAGTACCATGCTGATTCTAAAATAACTTTTTTGTATGCGTCACTATCGCTCTGACCCTGGATAACACAAAAGATACAGTGTCGTGAAAATGATGGATGCAAAAATACAGAATGCCTGTTCGGCTGATGTTAGATAATTCATGATATAAAACTGTTGTACGTCTCAATCACGTGTATTGGCGTCGCTGCGGTGAGGTACGGTGGGGGGGGGGGGCGTACGCTAAGCTTCGTAAAATGCAACGTTGTGTAACCTAGTCAATACCTACATCAATATTTTGTTATTAATTATGCTATACTGGCACCTACCGAAGTAAGATTGTTATATTAAATCATGAATCGTTGCGAAATAGTTTACTATTTTAGAGCTGCTATGATTGATGACAACGTATCTTATGGTGTTGCCATCACGGCAACTCTATATTCTTCCAATTATATTACATATGGGCGGACGCGCACCCAGACAGTTCGTAGGGAGGGTTCGGACCAAACATGTCATGGCTCAACACCTCTCGGTTGAGAGCCGGAGAATTCGCAAAGGGCAAAGTGCAATTTTGTGTCAGTGCTACGGGGAAAATGGGACAGTCCCAAACTGAACCCTCCCGCCTGCCCCTGCTCGGTGCGCCTCTGAATGCGGGCCAAGCAATGACATGCAGCGTCGAGAAAGGATAGGCCAGGGAGTAGCTAGGTGTCCTTAATGAGAAACTCGTGCCTATTGGATGTCAGACATGGCGTAATGTGAACAAGAATTAACGACGCATGCAACGGTGGTATTGATTTGGCTGCTTTGCTTGAGTAACGCACGGTTTGACGAGAATTGCACATGCTAGAGGCCGGGCACCATTTTATCATTCATCGCACATCATCATGGGAAAATTGTTCCACTTGTGTGAACAACTTTCTCGCTGTTTTACAAAGCACACGATTACAAAAGCGAATGTGTGCTAGCCCTGAGAACATTATCAACTGGGTGAGACTGAATGGGCGGCACTATTATCAGCTGGGTGAGAGAGACTGAGTGGGCGGCACTATTATCAGCAGGGTGAGACTGAGTGGGCGGCACTATTATCAGCTGGGTGAGACTGAGTGGGCGGCACTATTATCAGCTGGGTGAGACTGAATGGACGGCATCCAAACCGCTTCCAAACAACTATTAAAGTATAAAACACTGTACTTGCTGTACACATACAGCTTCACCCTAGACCACAACAAATCACTCTTTAAACGGCCATATGACAAGGAAACGACGGAACACATTCCCCAGAAGCCGAAGTGTGGCATACCATTACACAATCGGTTGCACGAAGTTTTCCCAAGGTTCCCGTATCACGGAGACATGATCAAGCGTTCTAGTCTGAAACTGACCTTTTAATTGCCTTCATCACTTGTGAAGCTCTGTGAGCAGAGCTCGTGTCTCTGCCTGACAACAGTGAACACGAAGGGACACACGTCCAGCAGACCAGCCGCTACAGACTACTGCAAATCCTCAATCGTTGCTGAAGCAAGCAGCAACGTCACAGCTTGAGATGTTAGCTCCCGCTTGCAAACGACACCAGCAATGCCAAGTCAGAGGTAGCCAGCAGTAGCCCGGTGTCAAACGACACCAGCAATGCCAAGTCAGAGGTAGCCAGCAGTAGCCCGGTGTCAAACGACACCAGCAATGCCAAGTCAGAGGTAGACAGCAGTAGCCCGGTGTCAAACGACACCAGCAATGCCAAGTCAGAGGTAGACAGCAGTAGCCCGGTGTCAAACGACACCAGCAATGCCAAGTCAGAGGTAGACAGCAGTAGCCCGGTGTCATGGAGAATTGCTTTCAAGAATCGAGCATAGGTGACTGCAAGTAGAAATACACTTTTACGACATACGTGACAAATCAGTCGGCATTCATTTCATGTGTAAAATATAATTATGGCATCAAGACTTAGCGTGCTGATGCAATCCGGCATGCGGGATCGCAACGCAGCAGCACACGGTAGAACGTCACCTCTGAAGACGCCAGTGGTTTCCCCAGACGTAATCCGAGCAGTGGAGCTGCTCTCCGTAGTCTCATTTGACAGCAACAATGCCGTCCAGTCGTTACCGTCGACGTTTCACCTCCGTTTCCCGCCAAACCAAGTAGCATCGTTGCACTGGCGCAGAATATTGCTGCTCGTTCTGTGACGGCCGATCGATCACTAGAAATGACCCCCATTTTGGAGGCCGAAATCGATTGACTGACGAAGCTTGACCTAAATAGAGTTCTTATCTAGTATCGATAACCGCAGTAAAAAAAACTTATTACATTTTCTACTCAAGCTGACCTTTAAAATTGAACTTAGGAACATGTTTAGCTTTTTTCCTCAACTGATACATGATACAGGCATGATACTGATACAGGCATTGCTCTTTAGATGAGCACCCAAAGACTTGTCGATGATCTGACGGCATCGTCAGGTTATCGACGTGGCCCCTGTTGATGATCTTCAAGACCTTCCTTTACATTTACGACTGCCTGCTACTATTTACTCATATGGCTTCACTGAAGCGAGCTTGGCTTAATTTTTGAACCAATTTGATTTGAAAACTACAAATCAACGTTATATAACTAATATATCAATAAAGGATACAGCTACATAGAAGCACCGAAAAGTAACCCGGAGTTAATTATATCGACAACCTCGGCACCACCGTATTCAGTATTAGAGTTGAGTTAGCTGGAGTTGAGTGATTCCGGAGTGACTCTTCTTTTGTACTTGAAGGAGTTGAAGTTGGAGTCCTTCTACGCACACCCTATCGCAGTTGGAACAACTCCACTTTGTTGTTGTATAAGAATTAGAGTGAACTATTTAACTTCTCAAAATATTTTGCAACCTGCAATAAAGCGGTCAGCGTATAATAATTCAATTCCAAGCAGGGATGACATACCACTGAACTGCCTTCGGTATCTCCGGAGCAGAGGTACCGATACGATGCATGCATGATGCCTGAAGCTCGCGCTAGTCACACGTGACCGACAGCCGGAAGCTCGTGATATCGTCAGTGAGTGCGGAGTGCTCGGATCGTTGATGTGGTGCGGTGGTGTAGGAAGAAAATCGTCCTTCTGGGTGTTTTTTAAAGCTGAGCCAGAGGATGTGGTGGATCCCGTCACCAATGATGACACAGCCAGTGATACTGGTTCTGCCAGTGAGGGTTCCGCGGTAATGAAGCCTTCATTCTTTGTGTTGCAAACAGGAAGAATGAGGATGATATCACGAGCTACACGTGGAAGAAGTACAGGACTGTCATCCGGGGAAGGGAATCAGCGACGCTAAACTTTATACTTCGTGTGCGACGTAAACATCTGACAGAACTGATAGATCACAAGTAAAACTACAGTCGTGTTCGCCAAATCCAAGGCGAGCTAAGCGCGCCAAAGATCCGCAGTTGTATGAAGCAATATCGTTGTTCATCTGCTTCGACCAGCTTCCGGTCCAGAGATCACATCATTGGCCTTCAGAAGCCTGCTCCAGGTAAGACATTCCAGGAATGTTTCTGTTCGTTAGCATGTTAACAGATACTCGTGTTCCCAGTTCACCGGTGCCAAGCATGCCGGTTAACTTACATGAAGGTGAAAATATTTTTTATTCAATAAATACACTGTCGCTTTGGTCGCCTTTCGCTGATTCATTAGCGAGTTGAATACAGAGCGTGTTAGCTTAGTTGGTTTAAGGTTACATTCCTGGCCCAGTAGGTATTTCGATATTTCCATATTTCCATTGAACATTGAACCTGATTCAATGGGGTCGGGTTGCGCTATTTCTATGTTTGATGTTATTCAATACACATCAGTTGTTCGGAAGTATAATTACGTCGCTACTCCTAGATAAACCCGTGGATGACCTGTCGGTAAATAGTGACCTTGAAATTCGTGATGTTTTTTTAAGGTAGCTCAGTTGGTTAGAGCGCCGGCCTACAATCGTCTCCCCCGTCCTGGCAAGACAGGGTTCGAGTCGCTTCGCGCGCTCGCATTTAGACCCCGGCTGGGAGGGTCAGTCGGCAGCTGGCTCGATAAGGCCGGGGACGAGCTACCGGGCGGCCGTGTCGGTGCATTGACGGCACGTTCAACTTTCGGTCAAAATTATGCCGTTGAACTGAAATTCATGGGTCGGGTGGTGGGGCCAGGGTTCACGCAACAAGCCTTGCTTGGCAATAGGACCCTGGTTCATAAAGCCACCCCAGCAAGAACTCGGATTAAATTTATTTTAAAAAAAGAAGGAAACTATAAGATCTACATTAAAAAGGTAGTAATGTTTTTTCTTAGAAAAACGTTTTCCAATCTTATGTCGGTATGTCATTGTTCTACCTCATACAGCTTTCCAATGGATGAAAGCTTACACGAAATCCGTCCTACCCAGAAATCGCAAAATGGCAAAAAGGCATGAAGAGCGGACGGCCATATATGATATTTATAAGAACGAATTTTTTCCCTTGGCCAGCGAAATCATGCCCACTTTGATTTCCGCCGTCAAATTTGTCAATTTCGATGGGCTAGAGGTCACGGGAGGTGACGACGTCACGAGGTGATGAGGTCACGAGGTCAAATATAGGAAATACTGATATTTCATTTCGGGAATCTTTCAGTTGATCCTTTTTCTTCTGAAATATATATATATATATATATATATATATATATATATATATATATATATATATATATATATATCTATACATCTACATCTACATATGCATATACATATGCATAAGCATATCCATATACATATCCATATGCATATCCATATGCATATCCATATGCATATACATATACATATACATATACATATACATATACATATACATATACATATATATATATATATATATATATATATATATATATATATATATATATATATATATATCTATATATATATATATATTTATATATATATATTATATATATATATATATATATATCTATATATATATATTAGGGTGGTCCACAAGGTAGGGGGATACATTTTTTTCGGAATTTCTTTTCTCCCCGGGCGGTTCTATGTGGCACTTGGAGGGAAACTTTCGCGTGTAAAGTTTTAGCTTGATATAATAATATTTAGGGGTGGCGCAAGACGTGTGAAGTTTATACTCTGACAGCGTATGTGTCCCCCCCCCCCCGGCAAGGTGACAGTGCTGGTGACACCCTCTGGGTATTAGCCGCCCGAAGACGGGGGTATCATGCTTGCGAGGCTCTCACTGTAGCCCAGTCGTCAGAGACGCCTTCGAAGCCACCGGGAACCGCTTGCGGTGCTCCGCCACGACACCGAGCAAGAACTGGAGCTGCTCGTCCTTCTTCGTGTGACTCCCGTTGAACTCCTAAATGAGGGCGACGCTGCGCTCGGCGTGGTCGTTAACCACCGGGATGTTTGTTACCCTCTCCTTCGCCTTCTTGTACTCCGGATGATGTTTCCATTCATCAGGAGGGAGACCGAGGAATGAGGGGTTGACGCCAAGGTGCCGGAAAAACTCTCTTGCCCTGGGCGTCGCAAGCGTCTCCAACTTCGGCGGAGCAGACCCTTTCTTCAGATGAATCCTCTTGAGGACGTCCTCATCTCCATCATCCTCGTCGTCATCTCCCTCCATCGCCACAGCCATGGCCTGCTTCGTCTCCGCGGGAACCTTGGGATCAAACAGGGCCAGCCCCACGAGGTGTTCAGAGAGATACCACAGGTGGTTCTCCAGCTTCCCTGCCGCCGCCTGCCCCACCTTAGGGTTGTAGTAGATCCCGGAGCTTCTCCAGGACGTCCAAGTCTGTCCGAGGAGTTGCGGCTGCGTCCGTCGCTCCGAACCACGGCTTCATGTAGACGAGGACCGCGAACGTGCTCACTTCTGTGACGCACTTCAAATCCCGCTTCGTCAGCGAAAGCTGCCCACGGAACAACCAGATCTTCAACGAGTAGATGACTTTCGACATCCATCTAGCATGGTGGAAAGCTCCTGTCTGCTTGAACGTAAAGCGCGGCACCGTTCCACCAAGGAAGATAACCACAAGCTCCAGGTACTCCCGGTAGTCGTCGCGGAACATTCTGACGGACATCTTGGAGAGGGCAAAGTCGAGCAGTTCATTCCTCTCACCCTCGAGGAGAGGACGGATCTCTGGGGTATCCCATCCCGTCTGGAAGTCCCCTCTGTCCATGTCATTCCACTGCTTCTGGAACCGGCGGAACAAACAGACATCCGGACCTGACGAACTTCCCGCCAGCGTCTCAAAGACAGCTTTCAACGTAAGCTCGTACACGTGGTGTCGATAGGCCAAGTTTAGGAGGGTGCGGCCGAGCTTCTGCTCCAACAAGTGGGTCGGTCCCGACAGGCGGCCAGAGTTGGACGCCGTGGTGTCGAAGGAGAGACCCACAACCTTTCTGCAAGGTTTCATTCATCCAGCAGCGCATACACAGCAGCGGCTTGGTTCTCCCCGGAGCCGGAAGCCAGCTGTGGCACCCCAAGGAGCTGCGTTTTGCCACTGGTAAGGGCCGTAACCAGGACGGGCAGTCGCTCTGATTTTTTCGTTGAGTCCTGAAAAGGCCGAGTTTGCCATCCCGTGACGACACAGGTTCCCATCTCCTTGAACGCGTTCTTGAACGCCGTCCACTCCTGCGGTTCCGCACCCGATGCCGCTTCACGCTGGAACGGCTGATGTTCATCTCAACCGGGTCATGTCCTAGGGTCTTGGCCGTCGCCGCCACGAGGAAAACACCATCCCGGTCCGTACTTCGGGTGCGGTCGAGAGCGGAAGTCAATTCAGGAGTCCACACGTTCTTGGGCCTCGAACGCTTCGGTGGGCTGACTCCAGGGACTCCTCCAACAGCGCCCAGTAGTTCCTCCTGGGTGCTCTCCTCGGAATCGGAGAAGGCCGTTGAGACAGAGGAAGACGAGGACAACTCCACTCTGCTCGACGATGCCTCAGCTTGGTCCTTCTCCTTCTCCCTTTGTTTCAGACCCACTTCCTTCCTCTTCAGTGATCGGACCTCCTTCTTAGCCAGGCTCTCGTCCGCGGAACCCATGGTGCCTCGCCGTCCCGGCTCGCGTTGCGCAAAGAGGAAGTCCCTGTCTTCCTGAATCGTGATCATGCAGAGGGCATCGGCGTGAGCAACGTCGAAAAGGTTCTTCATCTCGATGGAGAACCTCTACTCGTTCTCCTCCTGCTTCATCGAACGCCGCCCTTCTCTCTTCTTCAGCCTTCACCAGCGGTCATGCTGCGCAATAATCTTGGCTTGCATCTTGTCTGGGCGTTGCGTAGGGATCCTTGCCCTCGCCCAGAAGGCCACCAACTCCTTCACTACTACATGTGCGCTTTCGTTCTTCTGCTTTCCAAGATCCAGGTGGTGGTTGAGGAAAACATACAACACTTGCCCAGAGGACGGCAACTTTGAGCCAAGGAGACGTTCCTCACGTTTCAACAGATATAAACCACGTTTCGAAGTCATCCTGAAAAGTCAACCTGAACCACTGAACACTGAGAAGTGAACCTGAAACACAACAAAGTGGCACGGAGTGTGCACACAAAGTGTACACAAAGTTGCACACAAAGTGAGTGCAATGCACGTAACTGATGGTCCATCAGTTCCGTGCATTGCACTCAATAGATGGCGTTAGGATAGCTGTTAGTCCGATTGCCCAGTAAAGGCCTCCATCGCACTGTTACTTCGGATTATGCGGAGCCTGGCGTTCCGCTCACCCAATAGATGGCGCCACAAGCATATTCACAGGAATAATATATTATTGCATTCCGAAGCAAAACAGCCGAAACTTCAATCGTAAATGTTGTCAAATTTTGATGACATTTTGCTGGGAGTGTTTTCTCCCGGAACGACACCAGAAAAAGTCCGGGGAGCAAAAAAATTGAACAGTTGATTTTTGTGGACCACCCTAATATATATATATATATATATATATATATATGCATGCATGCATGCATGCATGCATGCATGCATACATGCATACATACATACATACATACATACATACATACATACATACATACATACATACATATATATATATATATATATATATATATATATATATATATATATATATATATATATATATATATATATACATATATATATATAGTTTGCCACCCTTTCCGCTTATTATTGATGGGATATCCATCTTCCCATGTTATTTGACTTAAAAACAATGCCGGAGGCTATAGCTCAAAAACAGTTAGCCGAATCGGGCAGAAATTTGCACAGCCGTATTCAGAGCTAGACTACCCTGTAAGCAAATTTTGGCCTCAATAAACAATTATGGGGTGAATTGCATTGGTCGATCTGTCGTGGAACGCACCACCTATCTTTGAAATCTGGTGACTTAGGAACGATATTGGTTGGTAAAGCCCCTTCCACGGAAACACTAATTTGTCTCCAATTATTTGAATAAAAGCAATAAAATGTACCCTTTGAAAACAAATGTTGAACAAAATTGTGGGACTTGGCGAAATAGAGAAGCGTGGGCCCCTCCAATTCCGTTTTCCCCTTGACGCAAATCCTAGGCACGCAGCTGACCCGAAAAAAGATCCAACCAAATCCGACCCGGTCCGATCAGTACACTTGGCAAACCTGAACTTCTTGGCTGCAGTGCTCAAGTTCTTAGTTCTTCATTCATAGCTAGACTGCTCTTTTAATTTCGATTTTTTTCTTTCCTATCAGCTTTCATCGCAATGTTTATTTTGATTCTTTGTTGCAAAATGGGTTGAACGTGGAACCTTAACCAGTGCCGACGCAACCGACGCGGCCGAAGTTCCGCTGGTCATGTGACCAGGTCATGCCACGTGACCTGCGTGCCCCAGGGGCCGGTCGGTCGGTCGGCCTAATGACAGTATTGTAGAAAATGCCAGACTCAGCATGTGTGCGGCATTAACTGAGCGGGAACCTGTGGACAGAAAAGACCTTGACACATCGTGCCACTTCAGCTACGTCGCGACAGTTATGCAAGCTTAGAGTAGTAGTGCATGTCCCGGGGGCTGCTAGGAGGTCCCCACTCGACGGGCTGCTAAGAAATCCATACCCGACCGGCAGCTAAGAGGTCCATACCCGACGTTCTGTTAAGAGAGCCCAGTTGTGGTGGATTCACAGGTGTTCCGCCCTCAGTGATGCCCGATCTGTGGTCCCCGAGCTGTGATCCCCGAGTTGTGATCCCCGGGTTGTGATCCTCGAGCTGCGATCCCCGATATGTGATCCCCGAGCTGTGATCCCCGATCTGTGATGCCTGATCTGTGATGCCCGATCTGTGATGCCCGAGCTGTGATCTCCGAGTTGTGATCGTCGAGCTGCTCTCCTCGATCTGCAATCCCCGATCTTGTACCTGCAGCCACGGAGACATATGCTCAACACCCCGCCCTCTGTGATCCCGATCTTATACCTGCAGCTACGGAGCCATATAGCCAACACCTTGCCGTCGTTCGTCTATCGTCGTTAAAGGCGTATTATACTGGTTTGTGCATCTGTTTTTGCATGCAACAACTCGTTCTGCTCGTTCTTATCTTACTTAGTATTTACCTGGGGTAAATAATTATACCCCTTTGTGGACACACCATGCAAATAACCCCACATGCGTGTTGCGTGCGCCAACAAACCTGCCTTAGCATTCTCAAGTCCATGCATCCAGAAGTCACGAAGTTGGTGAGAGACATATTGAGTTGGTGTACGCACACGTTCATATAGAATTTGAAAGGCAACTTCCCTGAGCATTATAGCCCTTTGTTGTCTTAGAGAACCAGCGCAGCCTTGCAGTATGACGAGAAACTAAAGCAGGGGGTAGCACGCCTAGGGATGAAGAGACCGGCCACTAACGGCAAGACAGTGGATTTGCCAGGTAGAAGACTATCTGTTGACACGGACCGCTCGAGCAAATGTCGTGATGAATGTACGTCAGTACAAAGTCAACCAAGCATACACTTCGAGCAAGGGGAAAATAAATAACTTGAAAGTAATCAAAATTGTATATTATTATCCGGGCTTTACCACATGCCCCACTATAATAATTCCTCTAGAGTATAATGAAACTCGCACAGATTCAGTCCAATTGAAAAACACTTGCTAAGATTACTGTTTGCGCTGAAATCTACTAATAATGTGATGAACGATAACTAAATTGCGTAGTTTGAGTAGTTTGCAACTAATTATCAATTTTTTATCAGCCTTGACGTCGGCCATACAACCTTTGCATGACAAAATGGCTTCATGCTGCGGTGGGCCTTCACTTCACGGATCACCTGGCCGCAAGTCGTTCCACGATTTGTCACTTGTGCGCCACTGATGGATAAGCTAATTATTCTGCATCCCAAGTTTGGCACTTCAACTTAGCCGATGCACGTGACGTCATGAGACGAAGGTCAGAACAAATAATTATATCACGTTAAACGTGGCTTTCCAGACTTATATTTATGAAGAATAGATGAATTGAAATAATATCTAAGCAATTTCAATTCATACGAAAGCAACCGTATCCCATAGCAAAACAGTCCACAGGCCTCACCATGTCTGACTGAAGTCCTCAGCCAGCTAATTGTCGCATTACTGTAGCTGTTGCTATCATGCTTCCTCCATTACTGTAGCTGTTGCTATCATGCTGCCTCCATTACTGTAGCTGTTGCTATCATGCTGCCTCCATTACTGTAGCTGTTGCTATCATGCTGCCTCCATTACTGTAGCCGTTGCTATCATGCTGCCTCCATTACTGTAGCTGTTGCTATCATGCTTCCTCCATTACTGTAGCTGTTGCTATCATGCTGCCTCCATTACTGTAGCTGTTGCTATCATGCTGCCTCCATTACTGTAGCTGTTGCTATCATGCTGCCTCCTTTACTGTAGCTGTTGCTATCATGCTGCCTCCATTACTGTAGCTGTTGCTGTCATGCTGCCTCCATTACTGTAGCTGTTGCTATCATGCTGCCTCCATTACTGTAGCTGTTGCTATCATGCTGCCTCCATTACTGTAGCTGTTGCTATCATGCTGCCTCCTTTCCAGCCATCCTTGTTTTATGCTATTGATACGGGTCTTGCCATGTTACATGGAGTGTGAGTTGGCATTTAATTCAATACCTGGTGTTGGTTGAAGTTGGTTACTGCTCATTGTAATCATTAATAGTTACTTAATGCATTAGTTATGTCAGCCAGCTTACATTCACCACGAAAGAAGGTTAAATCAAGGATTGTGTAGGTTGATGATGAAAGCGACGCAGCAAACGCTAGTTGGGCAGGTCATTATATGGCTTTTATAGTAGATTATCATGAAGTTTGAAGACCGAAGAATGGTAATGGTTGGATTTCGGAATCTGGTAGTTGGTATGATATGACTATTATATAAATTATATTAAATGCATACATACATTAGACAGATTAGTTACATAGCACAGCATTTTACAGATTATTGAACACCGAATCAATGAAAAATTGGTCGTAGTAATTTTGCTGTTTTCTTAGGTTGAGACAGTAAGTAATTGGCACTAAGCTATATGTTTAAAAAAATTAGTTGTAGCCATCATGTTGTTGCTATCAATACCTGCAAGTGCAGCAAGGAAGTTTCGATAAGTCTGATTTTCAATTAGTGTTCTACGAGTGAACAATGTCTGCGCAGATGAGGTGAATTACCTATATCATCCTAGTTTAACAGAACAAAATTCAGTGATGGAATTTTGTGTGGAAAAGTTTGAATTACAAGACTGGTCTTTTGATCGAGCTTCACTGCAATTTTACGTGACTCCAACCGAGCTTGGTCGCATCAGACGGGCCGGGCCCGGGCTTCGATCCTAAAATGTGGGGTATTTGCCACCTCTTCCTAGATCTCCCGCCGGTCTCCTGCACTACGGCTCGCTGGCCTCAGGGTGCCCTGGGCGGAGCTTCCGACATCCGACATACGTGGCTGGGGGCCTCGTGTGTTCCTCAGTCGGGACGGGATATCGACCCCGACGTGTCATCCTGTTGGGGGGTGACGCCGTCGCCTGCGGCACTGTTGCCGGCCGTGACACTGTTTTGTTGCATTCTGCGACATTGAGGGCGGCTGGGACGAGAGCTGCCTGCTTGACTCATGCCGCTGTGGGTGAACTCGGTGGTCGCAGGTGGCAGCACTGGATCGAGGTGACCCATTCGCAGTTGATCTGCTGCTGGCTGGAACGCCCCAAGGAGGCTTCAGAGACTGCAGGAGACCGCTTCTGGGAAGGCTTCAGAGGAACATGCTGTCTGGAACGCTACATCGAGGCGGGATATCCTGCGTCATCACCTGGGCTCAAGTAGCGGCGCGCTTGGTTCCCTCGGGTGCCCGAGCTCCGCGGCATGGCATGTACCATTACGCTTCTCCGTTGACAAAGAGGCGGGTTTCAGACGGTGTGGCTCACGGTGCTGTGGAATCCCCAGAAACAAAACGTATGCACAGTCATGGAGGCCCTGCAGAGCTCGCCTGACCCTGTTTGAAATGTGGAAAGACAACACACTGCGAACAGGAGTAGGGATATGTGTGCCATTAGCGGGAGCTGGGATGTGAGCTGGGACAGGGGCCGGGAAAGGAGCCTGTATAGGAGCAGGGAGATGTGTGTCATCAGCGGGAGCCGGACAGGAGCCGAGGCAGAAGCAAGGAGATGTGTGTCATCAGCGGGAGCCGGAACAGGGGCCGGGACAGGAGCCGGGACAGGAACCGAGACAGGAGCCGAGACAGGAGCTGGAACAGGAGCCGGGACAGGAGCCGGAAGAAGTGTGCCATCAGCGGGAGTCGGGACAGGAGCCGGGAGATGTGTGCCATCAGCATGAACCGGGACAGGAGCCGTTAAATGTGTGCCATCAGCAGCCGGGACAGGAGCCGGGACAGGAGCCGGGACAGGAGCCGAGACAGGAGCCGGGACAGGAGCCGGGACAGGAGCTGGAACAGGAGCCGGGACAGGAGCCGGAAGAAGTGTGCCATCAGCGGGAGTCGGTACAGGAGCCGAGACAGGAGCTGGAACAGGAGCCGGGACAGGAGCCGGAAGAAGTGTGCCATCAGCGGGAGTCGGAACAGGAGCCGGGAGATGTGTGCCATCAGCATGAGCCGGGACAAGAGCAGTTAAATGTGTGCCATCAGCAGCCGGGACAGGAGCCGGGACAGGAGCCGGGGTAGGAGCCGGGACAGGAGCCGGGGCAGGAGCCGGGACAGGAGCCGAGACAGGAGCTGGAACAGGAGCCGGGACAGGAGCTGGAACAGGAGCCGGGACAGGAGCTGGAACAGGAGCCGGGACAGGAGCTGGAACAGGGGCCGGGACAGGAGCTGGAACAGGGGCCAGGACAGGAGCTGGAACAGGAGCCGGGACAGGAGCTGGAACAGGAGCCGGGACAGGAGCTGGAACAGGGGCCGGGACAGGAGCTGGAACAGGAGCCGGGACAGGCACTGGAACAGGGGCCGGGACAGGAGCTGGAACAGGGGCCAGGACAGGAGCTGGAACAGGGGCCGGGACAGGAGCTGGAACAGGGGCCAGGACAGGAGCTGGAACAGGGGCCGGGACAGGAGCTGGAACAGGGGCCGGGACAGGAGTTGGAACAGGGGCCAGGACAGGAGCTGGAACAGGGGCCAGGACAGGATCTGGAACAGGGGCCAGGACAGGAGCCGGAACAGGGGCCAGGACAGGAGCTGGAACAGGGGCCAGGACAGGAGCCGGAACAGGGGCCAGGACAGGATCCGGGAGATGTGTGCCATCATCGTGCACCAGCTGACCACGGCGCAGAATCAGCCAGTCGCCAGGCTTTAGCGAGTGGGGTAATGAGCTACAGTCACAACCAGAGAGCACATGGGGGAGGATGTGGAACGCTGACCGATCTAGGATTTCGTCAGGCGGCGGAATTCTGAAGGGATGCCTTCGGCTAAACAAAATTCGCTGAGATTGGGGGTGAGATACACTTTCCCAGGTCCCTGCTGTGTCTATGGATCAAGACAGTCCGCTTGTAGGAGAGGCTATAACTCATCGGTAGAGGGGAAGCAGCCTCCCTGCCTCCTCGGTAGCAACGCTCTTGCGCAGGACAGACAGGTCAGTCGGTGTCTACTTGACTATTTATACCGGACGCCTTGACCGAACAGACTGGTACTACTGATGCTGACAACTACCCCTCCCCAACACACAGAAACGATCAGGAGCGAGCGACAGAGATAGAGACAGAGACAGGGACAGAGTCAGAGTCAGAGTCAGAATCAGAATCGGAATCAGTCAGAGTCAGAGTCAGAGTCAGATTCAGATTCGGAGTCAGAGTCAGAGTCAGAGTCAGAGTCAGAGTCAGAGTCAGAGTCAGAGTCAGAGTCAGAGTCAGAGTCAGAGTCAGAGTCAGAGTCAGAGTCAGAGTCAGAGTCAGAGTCAGAGTCAGAGTCAGAGTCAAAGTCAGAGACAGAGAAAGCGAAACGTGATGCCATTTGCCATGAAAAACCCAGGAGATGGAGATGGAGATGGAGATGGAGATGGAGATGGAGATGGAGATGGAGATGGAGATGGAGATGGAGATGGAGATGGAGATGGAGATGGAGATGGAGATGGAGATGGAGATGTTATGCACACACAGACGGATACAAATCAGAAAAGAGTCACAGAGGAGGGAAATGCAGAAACGAAACAGATCTGGCGCAAATGCAGCATCGGTGGCTGCAGTTCACAGCACTAGATGTGTATTTCGGAATCCAATTTCTGACTTGTCCGATTTTCGTCCAAATTCCGATTGGAAATTGGTTGGACACACCGCTAATTTCTGGCACAAAGTGTGCACAGTTGCTACATGCAATTAAATATTACCTATAGGCAACATCTCAAAAACAGAGGTTGATTGTAGCCATTCGATTACGGTGAACCCAAAAGTGTCCGCCGCTCAACTACCCATCAGTACCCATCAGCATTGGCAGGATTGCACGAAACCATTCAACATAATAATTCACCGTGTCTTTACTCTTCTATTTGCTATACTTCGGTATAGAACAGAGGCAAGGCACTGCACAGCAAGCTAAACACTCACAACACAACACTCTAACTTCCCAGCCCATCCAAATTTGAAATCCTAGCTAGGCGACCTGATATTATTCAATGCATTGGTTCAGCCGACTTGATTTTGAGGATGACTTCCTGTGCAACACTCATTGGGTTCATAGTTAAGATTCCCAAGAAACGTGGAAGCCACAACGGCCAGTTACTACCAGTGTGTAAAGGGTTCTGATCTTTATTAGATATTGACAAAGCTAGTATTAGATACATGTTGCTGATGTGATACAATTCAGTTTGCATTGGCTCATTGTTGTACGTGCTTCTACTTTTTCATAGTATGGAGTGTACCCAGGTCGTCCAAATAATGCGGCCTCGATCACGATTAACATGTCATTAGTGACAAGTTGCAAAATCCATGGTGGATGGTGTAGGCTACATCTGGTTAAAGAGGCATACAAGGCATCAGAGGCATCAGAGGGTAATAATTCGTAGGATACGTTAGCACAAGGAGCGCTGGATAACACCCAGGGTGTTCAACCACAATCAGCAGCACCTACGGCACCTACGTAGGTGGAAGCTTGGAATTATTGGTGTTGTCAACATCTGATTTAACCCCATTGCTTTCATGTGGCATCGTAAACCGAATGCTAACTTGTGAAAGTTAATAGTGTTGCATTGGCGGAATCAAATATACAGGCGTTCCTATTAATGAAGAATGGCATCTTGTACTATGATATACCTACAGAGCAGCAGTTGTCCCTTTCTTTAGGAGATTGGTGCCCTCTGTAAATTCTGGGAGTGGATACCAGTATTGGGTGATTTTCTTTTTATAGTAAAGTCTTTTCTCAGTTCTTTTCTTAGTAAATTATATTCCTTTGATGTAGTGCGATAGGGCTAATCCTAAGACCTAACACAACGGTACAGTCCATTATCCTGCATGTCAATGTGCATTTCCAACTGTTTGGCTTCAAATGAGGGCGTAGGAAGCTTGCAAAAAGTTAGTGTGTCAGAACCGCTGTTCAAGTCATTCTTCCCATACAATGCCAATGGAGCATACAATGCCTGGCCCCGGCCGTCCTTGGCCGAGCTCCCGTCGCTCCTGGCGGCCGGCTTTTCCAAACACGTCTGCTCTGCCTGGTCCGCCTTCTCCACTCCGGTGTTCCGGATGTGGTAGAGGGAGGGGGAGGGGGTACGAACGTCAGGGCGTCGTCTAACTCCAGGCCAAAAAAGCAGGGATTGGTTTCTCGGGTCAGTCGCTCGTACTCGAGGGTGAGGTGTAGAGAGGGGGACTTCTCTGCCGGCTTCGAGAGAGACTGGGGAAGACGCGGCGGAGGTACCCTTCTCGACGGATGACCTTACACTCTACTGGTCGTATGTGCCACGCAGACACTCAGCAGGACGGGCCGGATTGCCAGCTGGCAGGCATCCGTGTTCTCTCAAGTGCAGGCCATTAGGCCATGTCGTCAGCGTACACAGAGACGTGGATGTGGTGCTGAGGGTTTTGAAGCACACTGAGCCACGTGCTCTTGCACCCAGTCAGGTCGTCACATCCCTGGCTAGTGGCTGATCAGTTGCAGGTCGTCACATCCCTGGCTAGTGGCTGATCAGTTGCAGGTCGTCACATCCCTGGCTAGTGGCTGATCAGTTGCAGGTCGTCACATCCCTGGCTAGTGGCTGATCAGTTGCAGGTCGTCACATCCCTGGCTAGTGGCTGATCAGTTGCAGGTCGTCACATCCCTGGCTAGTGGCTGATCAGTTGCAGGTCGTCACATCCCTGGCTAGTGGCTGATCATTCCCCGCCTGGCCGCTTCTCGGCCTGACCGATCTCGGCACCAATCATCACCAGTTTGATTTGGTTATCCGTGTCCGGTATGTGTACGTTCTTTAGACTTTTCAATGCAAACATTCTGAAACGCCTTTAAAATTAGTCAAAATCCTTGTGCATTAGTCCAAATTATTGCCGTGATGGAAAGTGCGCGGTGTCTGGCCACTGGACAGCCTGATCGCATCAATCCAGATCGGTACGGTCGATGACGTCATTGGCAGTCGTGAGTAGAATTAAACAAATCGCTTGGTGAACTTACCGTCGGTATACGACCTTGGTTCATTTGACTTGATATCGATATTTCTAGACGAGACGCGTACGTCGAACAGCTACCATTAATGCATTTGCTGCAAAGTTTGCGTGACGTCATACTGGGATATAAACACAAACATTGACGGGCGGCAACGGAAAACCGTCTTCGAACGGCGCTGCTGCCAGATGCTATTTTTTCCAGTTCGTTAAAAGATATCATCCACTGGCAATGCCATGTCCGGTGGCCGCTTCCCTTTGTGGAAAAGATAGATATCATTCAAAGACTTGGCGTGGCCATTCGCTCCTTGGAAGCCGCGCCTGAGCGCGCACCCGAAGGTTTTGCAGGGCCCACAGTGATATGGGTAAGCACTCTTCTATCAAACGTCAGAGCAATGGCAAGGGAAGCACGCATCTGTCTCGCGACTAGGATGGCCCCCCCCACACCCTCTTAGCTGTCCTCGGTGCACCTCTGCCGCCACCCGCTCATTACATTACATTACATTACATTACATTACAAACCGCAGACGCCCTCTGGGGTGTTGAGAAGCATCCGCGCCGCTTGTCTGCTGGACAAAATATCAATCACCGTCTGTGAAGCTTTGCGACATTTATACGGGGCGGGAGGATGATGAGAACATTAACGATACAGATATATTTATCTCCAAAACCGAGGGCAATGCAAACGGCGTGCAGGGAATGCATACATGTTTAACCTCGTACTTATGTCCCCTGGCCACGCCCCGCTGACAGCTCTGCTTCGCACGCCGCACCCGATTCGTCGTTCTGTTGAAGACGGCAAAAGCCGCGGCTGTAGAAACCTGTTAAAGCTGGAACACCCCAGGTGTGCGTCATGGACGCGGCGGGTTATGCGCAGACGTTATGGCACGTTCAGGTGCCAGCAATGTGTGCTGGGTAAAGCTTGCTTGACGTCAACGGCGGGTAAGACAAGCCAATTTAGACGGGCGGCAACAGGGACAAAGGCCACTTTTGTGGGGCACATCATACAAAGTAAGAGGATATTCTTAGTTGTTATATTCGGCACAGAGGCTTCATATCTCCACGTAGGAATACATGAAGGGTCATCATAACACTCAGCAATTGTGCTTACCCGCGCAATTCTAGACCTTGTTTTGCCGATGCCATTTGTTTTCATAATACCTATTACCCACTTAATATTTTGGCAAGGCATCACCTTGAGACAGGAGCATCAGAGAGGAAGTATTTCGAGAGTCTTAGTATCTGTTCATTAATGCTCACTGCTGATGTCCCTACAAGCCTCATTTTTCACCCACGTAATTTCCTTGTGAACCGAAAAGTGTCTTAGTACATTATCTGCATGACACACCTAATTACATTATTGTGAGAATGTATTTTCGTTTAGAACAGACATTGGATCACCGGCAGCAAGGTGGATCCAACATTAGTTTCCTTTTGGATGTAAATGGGATGAATATACACCCTTTGCTCATAATTTTCTGGCAAATTTTACTTCGTGCCAACTGCCTAATTGATTTCAATAACTAGTTCTAAATGTGGGCAGACACAGTAAAATATGTGAGAAAAAAAACCAAGTGGTACAAAGTCATATATATGGGTGTCACTTTATGAAGTTGGTTGTGGGGGAGGAGGAGGAAAGTAACCTTTCTGTTGTCCAAAGCTGCCATGAAAACCGTTTGTATTTAGTATACGCCAATGGGCCCTATGATTAAGCTTCAGCCTTATTGGGAGGGGGAGGAAAATCGATAATTAGGGGAGGGGGGGCAGTGTCCCCTCTTAGCATATACATAGTGACACCCCTGGTCGTATGCCAATGAAACCTGTTACACACCCCACGCGTTCCAGGTTTTACCGCCGTCTGTCGTCCGCCTAAAACGGAGTGGAAAAATTCAGCTGTCGCCAGCACTTCGCCCAGCTACGTTCTCGACTGGCTTCGGTTGTGCGTTTGTGGCGCAGCTGTATACAGCTGCATATTGTGCATTTGTGGCGCAGCTGTATACAGCTGCATATTGCGCCCATAGAAGCTTCACTGAAAGTCGAGACAAACCAGCCTTTGGACGTCTGTCCGACGTCCGTCAGACGGACGCCAGACGGACGTGAATCGTCGCTCCGAAGTCGCCGTCACACTCATCGCCCATCCGGAACGGGTACCGGCGCACCTGTCACGGACGTCCGACGTCCGTAAAACCTGAAGCTGGCGGGGTGTGTGGCCGGCTTTAGCAGCTGGTGCGTTTAATGACATCAGGCAGTCCTGTGTGTTGGGCGCCGTAACTATTTAAAGGAAATTTGGGCATCGGCGGATATGATGTAAATTGCTACGGAATATCCAAGGAGCTTTCATCTTGTGGGTGGTTGGATTTCGTGGGAGGTTCTCTCACTGGAGTTCGATGCGCATTTCTGTACAATGCTCTTAAAAAAGTGCCCTTCCATGCACCCAAAGGGCCCTTTCCGGTGACTGGGGTGTCCTTTTGTCCAAGTGCCCCCAGTTAAAAAGATGACACAAAATTGCGTCCGTCCACAGTGTGTGGAGCGGCGTGCACGGCTCGGGTCAGAGCGGGGAAGGCCACGGAGGCAGGTGGCCGGCGGTCGGGACGGCTCCGACACCGACCGAGCCGCCGCCGCCGGAGGGCGCGCACGTCAGCGCCTGGTCGGCGCGTCGGAGGCGTGACGTCACGTCCGCACACGGCCTCCCGCAGCAGTTGGCGGCTCCCCTCCCCTCCCCTCCCCTCCCCGGGCGGCAGCGCCCTGCAGCCGATGCAGGGGTGCCGCCACGGAGGGACAGGGATGGCGAGGGATGGACGGGGATGGCGGGCGCCTCCGGATATTGGAAACAGTCTTCCCAGGAAAAAAAATTGTGGTGATTTTTTTTGTGGTCAATGCCATCACGGGGTAATCAGGCATAATACGATAGATCATGAAGACGATAAACCAAATTTTGGTCTGATCTCCGCTTCGGTTCGGGAGTTATTCTGGAAAAACACCAGATAAGGCAACAGTTCTCTTCCGACAGTTATGTGGTCAAGTGCGGATATGGAAATGATTTGCTGGCCGCGAACTGGTCCTCTCCACAACACTCATCCACTTCTCATCCACTAACACAAGCCTAACACTAACAGAGCTGTTGGTGTTAGTTGGTGTTAGTGTAACATAAATGTGGTCCTTTCCCATGGTAACTTTTTCCGTAGACTCAACACTGCACTGCTAGATGCTGTCCACACTTTTAGGCAGGACGACTGTTGTCCCTTTGCGTGTATCAATCGGTAGGTGTTCCAGAATGTCGGGACTATTGTGAGTGTTTTGTGGTGAGGAGAATCTGTTGTCATTTTTTTTTACTGAGGAGTGAAGCTGTGACAGTAAAGCAGGAGTTTTGGATGTCGGGGAGATCATTTTGAATCTGCTGCGGGAATTTTGCTGTACGTGTTGTTTCTGCGGAGTTTTCTCATTTCAGTCAGCAGTTCGATTGTGGAAATAACAGGGCAGCTTATTGTCTGCGCTTCTGATCTTCCATGTTTGAGAGTGCTGGAAGGTAATTGATGCGCTTCTCGGTCAATTTTTGGGTCAGTTTGATTGGATGTGCAGAGTCAAATTCGTGAGGCACTGTCGCATATTGCCACGACACACGATTTCCGTATAAGGTAAAATCATTCATTTACAGGTTGCTCAGTAATATTATTTAACGGGTGGGGAATGCCATATTAATTTTTGTTTGTGAATGATGGAGGAAAATCGGACGATCCTTATTAACGATTAAATTGCTTGCCACTTTACGCCTGGTGGAGCTTTCGTCGCAGATGGCGGCTCTCACTCGCAGCCCGTTTGTTCCCAGCTGGCTCACACTGTCCTGTACAACCTGTTCTAGTTTTTTTTTTACTGCTGAAACATGATACTGTTGTTAAATATATAGCACCGCCTTAACTCTATACATGGAAGCGTAATGCGGCCTGAGGGTACAGGTTCGATTCCTGTATATATGTTAATTATACATTAAGAGTAAGTAAGTATACATTGTCACATATATTTCCGTGGGGATATCACTTGGACACACCCCTAATATTACAAATATCAGAAGGAAGAATGATAGCACTCCTTTGGGGCTGTAGTATAATTGAACGAGCCATGTGTGACAAATTTCAGGCCAAGGGCTTGTCAGGTCATTGACTTAGAACCCCCTAAATTTGAAACTGCATCTCCGGACAGGAAGCAGACTGACGACGCCTATCGATTCACATTTGTTTTCTCAACTTAGCTTCACTTTTTCAATAGACCTGATGTTGGGTTCGTCCAAACATTAGGTCACCGACTAGAGGTCATTTCAGGCCACTGAGACAAACGTGCTGTGATATTCAATGCGCATATTATTTTAGTTCCTTTATTTGTATTCTAGGAAGTAATTGGCATGTTTCCAGGGTTGGACACCTATTCCAAGGTGGTATCTCACTACCCCGTGTCTGATCAATAACCCGAAAATGTCAAGCCAGGCCATGCACACTTTCAAGATTCTCCACAAAAGATAGATGTTGCAGAGGCCAGTGATACTACTGTGGGGAATTGACATGGGGTAACCCAACCTTTGACGTCGTTTGAGGTCAAACATGTTATTTTTTATTGCACTGGAAGACACCCACCACCAAATTACCGTAACATTAGATAAGTCGCATTTTTGTTTCTAGTGTTTCTTTTCAGCAATCTGGACTTCTTTATTTCAAACAACCGTCAACCATGTAGTAAATAAAGTTACAAACTACCTGACAAGGATGGTCGGTTCTTGTGCCGGCCGAAGACAGAATTTGCGCTGAAAAATGCACCGTTTTCTCAGGACTTTTTTCATTGTTCATCGGTATTGGCGCTTTTGTAAAAATTTCGATTGAACTAATTGTCCCCGAGGGAAGCGCGCTACATGATCGCAATTAGCAGGGCGTGATCGGAAACGGCCAGCGTCGTTTTCCGCACTACTGTGCAACAGCTGTGTAGGTGTGACAGTGCACGTGCACCCTGCACATCCACTGGGGCGGAAGGGTGGATCTACCCCCGGATGTCACGAATGTGGTGGTCGGGACCGTTCCGATGCTCCGATGTCGAACGTGAAAAGTGACTACAAACATCAACGTTCTGTCATGTCAGAACTATATCGATGTTGCCCTGTCGTGCGCATTTGTCAACGACCACAGGCCTCGTCAGCGCGGCGAATACATCCCTGAGTTCTTCCTTTTCAGGTGAGACTCAAATTCATTGGCATTCTGCAACCACCGCTATGATATGTCAGCTCAGACGCATCTATGACCGAAGGAAGTCAAATCCGACGTGTCTACCTGATCCGCCTGTCTCTTACAGCAAGCTATAGCAGGTATGGCTCGCACCTGGCTGTTCCGGCCGATCGTCAATACGAGCCGCCGTTCACTCGTTTTCTCTTCACGCTTCAGAGCAAATGACTGGGTGAGAACCAGGATAATTTGGGACGCCAGGAAAATGGTTGGTTGGTTGGTTGGTTGGTTGATTGATTGATTGATTGATTGATTGATTTATTGATTGATTGATTGATTGATTGATTGATTGGTTGGTTGGTTGGTTAGTTGGTTGGTTGGTTGGTTGGTTGGTTGGTTGGTTGGTTGGTTGGTTGGTTGGTTGGTTGGTTGGTTGGTTGGTTGGTTGGTTGGTTGGTTGGTTGGTTGGTTGGTTGGTTGGTTGGTTGGTTGGTTGGTTGGTTGGTTGGTTGGTTGGTTGTGGCTTTACAACGCACTCAGCAGCTAAGGCCATATGGCGTCGCCTGCCTCTCACTCTGGCAGGAAGGGCGGGCACCGCGGGGAATCGAACCCCATACCTCTGCCATTACAGACACTCTGCTGAACCACTCAGCTCGACTGATGAACCCACGGTTTGTTTCCGACAGTGACTTTTTGTTCGATTTTCATAACTGGCAACACTGTGAAGTGCTTCTTTCCCACGAGAGACGCCATCTCGGCACGTGGAGAGACGTGGTAAGTGTATAACCTTGCAACGTGTCAGCTGAACATGGCCGCTGCACGGTTCTCAGACAAGGTTGTGTGGAAGAATCAGAATAGATATTGCGCAATACTGCATAGACCCTCCTGTTAGATACGTGGTATCGTTTTTTTTTAGAGCAGGAGTGTTTTGCTTATTAGCAAGGGAGGGAGAGGTGAAACACAAAGTTAATCCTCTTCACGATCACGGCTCTTTGAAGTGCGTAGTCAAGGATGTTTTGCGGAAAACCGGTTTCGCCACCCTCATGCATCGTGTCATCATCGGTCGTGTTTATATTAACTGTACCTCGGAAATGCTTTGGTGGGGTGGTTACATTATGGGTAAATAATTCAAATGTGCACGTGATGTTATTTTTTAACGTGGCAGAAATACAGATGCCGATCCCAAGACGGGATTGAAACCGGTTTTGCACCTAACCATCTCTGACTACGCGCTTCAGCTAGCCGTGATCGTAATCATATATACCGTAGTCACAAATAGTAATATTAATCCGCTTATCTGATCATTTCACTTATCCCGTGGAGAGTCCCAAGTTCGAAAACAAAGATGAAAAGTCCTCCAGAGAAGAGTTGGTTTGGCGACAGCAACGAGGCAGTGTACTTGCGTTATAGGGAAAAGGTGCATTATTGCAAAAGGTGCAGTAGTGCGGAAAAATGATCAGTGTTGTGTGGTGCATGGCTGTGGGAAAAGGCTGCAGGCGCACCAGGACGGCTGCAGACGATGGAGCCACGAGCAAGGCGCAGGTGTCGGGCACCAAAATAAGTTTTCGAGCGAATAGTCTGCCGAAAGAGAACTGATTGCAACGCTGGGTTTTCGCCTTAGCCTAACGTGCCTTTGCTAGTCATTAACAAAGCGCAGGCATCGAATACGATGGTGGGTTCGTACGTATGCACCAATGGGCACCTGTGCACCCACGGGGGCGGGGAGGGCTCAAGGTCACGCGAAGTCGGATGACAACTTAAGTAGCAACAGTGACAGCAGCACTAGCAGTTTTGCTCACCAAATTGAGTGGCTCCACGATGGAGACATGCTGAAGAAGACGTGGACCTTGAAAACGCCTAGCGGGAGCAATGGAGGCTCGGGTGGGTCCTTAAGATCCTTTATGAGTGTCCTCTTATACACATACCATTTGGGTACTTGCATCATTTGGAGCTCGTGTAATGTGCCTGCGCCCATTCGCTGCAGAATCGAAGGTGCTCTAACTAGGCTAACGTATTAGATTTCCTGCATAACAATCGAAGTTAGTTCTTTCCCTGAGTTGAAAAAAACTCAGCGCAATTTTTCTTCTGGAAGCCGCAGTTTTACTTCACCGCCAGTGATGTAATTCAATTAAAAATTATCAAAAACTTAACGAAAATTAGATGCTAAGTAGTGCATACCAGAGGCAGGGGGTGAAAAGGGGAGCCTGATCCGTATCGTTTGCCAGAGGCAGAAGGTGAAGAGGGGCACCTGATCTGAAAGGCGTATTCATTGCAAGGCAGGGCAAACAGCCTAGGGAGCGACGAACAGCCTGGGTCAACCTATAATTGCATCCAATCCCGAAAAGTCCCTCGTATTGGGAACGGTGTCGTTCGTATTATCGTATTTATATGTATACATTTGTATCCTAACGATAATAAGGCGATGCGAACGATACGAAAATAGGTGATTTACGTGCGACATTATCATCACGAAGTGTGCCTTGAATTAAAGTATTCGCCGAATCTGTTTTTCACTGTGCAAAGGAGGCGAGTTGGATGTGGACAACAGTGTTGGGTCACCAACAGTGGGGTTGGGTCACCAACAGTACAGTTGGGTCACCAACAGTGGGCACGCTGGTGAGGCTGATGCACAAGGCGTAACGTTTCTGGACTTGGAAATCATTAGGCAGCGAAGCATCTTCCTGCCCCCCTTGGCATGATTTTCAGTCTCCCCGGCATTCCGAGAAACTTCAGTTGTGATGCAGATACCTTTTTTCCACTTTGCAACATGTTCTCATATCTACCAATTGATCAGTTGAAATCGTCTTGCAACTATATATAGATACCAGCCAGCCTGCCGCACTCTTGGTGGGTAATTTAAAACGTGTGTGGCGTGAGACCTACAGAAAGGGCTCGTGAAAGTTCTGGAATCTAAGCGACGAACGTGAAGATTTTCTACTTTCTACCTCGGGTCTCAAATAAGTTCCGTAGCATTTGTTGAGTCAAGGGTTTGGAATCCGATGGCGAAATCTGGCCGTCGACCGGGCCACCGTATTCTGATTTCTGATCCACAGGATCAGAATACGGTGAAATCCTGGGGAGGCATTTCAGCGACACCTCCACACGACACAAGAGATAGTGTTACCTCAAATGGATAGTGTCCTCCGATTATTTCGAAGATGCCCTTCAAACTGTCAAGAACACTTCGGTGGGAACCCCAGGCGAGCCCCCACATTTCATGAATTGTTACATGCATGGGCAGAGGAAGACGGAAACGGAGGCTATGCTCCCATATATTTGCCTTAACCGTTACTCCTACCACAAGGGTGTTTCACGGAATGATTTGATCTAAAAGCGACTCAGATCCCGATTTTCTCGAACTTTCCTACATCATTGACAGGCATTCGCCCGACATTTCCGAGACCCTTCACTACCTCTTCACTACCTCGTAATGAACGCGGAAGTCCTGACCACTCCCTGTATTTGCAGTGCATCACGCAGTCTAATTGTTTAGATGACAAATTATGTGTAGTAATCCAGCTATTACTTGTAGATACGAACAAATATTAGGAGTCTAAAACCATCAGACGTGTACCAAAACGTGTACCAAACAATGTCGATGGTCTGCTGTCATTGTGTTGCTCCTTCCGATATACCCATAATATAAGTAGATTCGTCTGATTGAAGCTAACATGAGCACTGTGCCGGGTTCGCATTTGATCGGTACATACCTCATCACCACGACACAATTAACTACGTATTTTACCAGGTGCGCCATCTGCAGCGTTTTTAACGATCAATATAGCCAGTTAAAACACCAAAATTCACGCTATCGTTACCACGAAATGTCCCACCTATTCCCTGACAACACGTCTCTTCATTATTCCCAATAAAAATACTCAAGAACGGCCACAGCTTAGTATGCACAATACACCGCTATTCCATATTGATTAGGATCGTTTAAATACTTCAGGAATAGCTTAAGCATTACCTTATAATAAATAAATGAATCGCGATATGACCTGATATGAGGGATGAGGCGATGCAATGGAATACATAATCTGAAAATTCGCTACATTGGGGTTCCTGAGTGCACATTTGCTACCTTTTTTATTTTTGGTAGAGCTCGTTTTGAACGTTATGCTACAGCGATGAGCTTGCTTAGTGCAAGGCTATCACTACCTCTACAGCCAGCCTGGTCTTCTCGGCACGTCCGGACAGTTTTAGTGCAGCGTATGCATTGTCCTGGAGAGAGACGATGTAGCTGCCACTTCTCAGCACGTCTGGACAGTTTTAGTCCAGCATGTGTCCTGGAGAGAGACGATGCAGCTACAGGACAGCGCTAAACCTCAGCGCACTGGCCAGAACGTGCCACGTCGTCTGACGGAGGTGTTGACCAGAACGTGCCACGTCGTCTGACGGAAGTGCTGCCCAGAACGTGCCACGTCGTCTGACGGAAGTGCTGACCAGAACGTGCCACGTCGTCTGACGGAAGTGCTGACCAGAACGTGCCACGTCGTCTGACGGAAGTGCTGACCAGAACGTGCCACGTCGTCTGACGGAAGTGCTGACCAGAACGTGCCACGTCGTCTGACGGAAGTGCTGACCAGAACGTGCCACGTCGTCTGACGGAGGTGTTGACCAGAACGTGCCACGTCGTCTGACGGAATTGCTGACCAGAACGTGCCACTTCATCTGACGGAAGTGCTGACCAGTGTGCCACATTTATCTGACGGAAGTGCTGGCCAGAACGTGCTACTTCATCTGACGGAAGTGCTGACCAGAACGTGCCACGTTATCGGACGGAAGTGTCTCACATAGTGCGACCAGTGTTCCATGAATTTGCCATCTGTGGCCCGGACTGCTGATTCGTGCTTAATAATGAGGAGCATTGTCCTTGCCAAGTATTGAAGGCAAGACTGCTGGAATGTCAGCGACGCATGGTTTGACATGTGCGTGAGTGCTACCCGTTGTGAACATGTCTTCGCCAAAATTGTGCACTGGTGCATGATCGCCTTTGACGTATTATTGGTGGCGCTAGATTGCATTAACCATTGTTTTATTGCATATTATATTTGAATAACAGCCTGATAAATAACTGAACACCATGCCAACACTAGCTCCGGTGCCATTCAAGAATGATAAACTTTATAGTCGAAGAATAAATCGAATAATGCATACAATGTTGCGGATGAGATGTACGTCATAAATGCTTAGTAGTTGTGCAATGCGTATAGCCGAAAATCAGAATCCATAACTGATATTCTGTTGCAGTAACACTATCGGACTACCCTGAATGAAGCGAAAGGAAGTGAAACTCATGGAGCTACCCGGGCCTGCACTGGCCTAAGGAGCTATTTTAAGAATGAATGTATGGGAATTGTAGCGCATATAAAACAATGCCCGTGCCCTGCTGCCATTGTGCTATTTTATATATATATATATGTGCGTGCGTGCGTGCGTGCGTGCGTGCGTGCGTGCGTGCGTGTGCGTGTGCGTGTGCGCGCGCGCGCGCGTGCGTGCGCGTGCATGTGCGCATGTGCATGTGCATGTGCATGTGCATGTGCATGTGCATGTGTATGTGTATGTGCGTATGCATATGCATATATATATATATGTATATATATATATATATATATATATGCATATATATCTATATATAAATATATATATATATATATATATATATATATATATATATATATATATATATATATATATATATATATCTCTGCAACAGAAGTTCTGTTATATGGTGGAAAAAATGCTGATCATTGTGCTATCGAAGGCCTCGTATATTGGAACCCATTCCACTACATGGGGAACATTGCCACCAACACGGTGCCCCTCTGAACCAAGACAAATAATTAAATCCCCAGACTCGAATTGATCCACATAACTCAAACAGACGCCCATATAAAAATGGACTCGCAGAGACCAAAACGGGGGAAATCAAACGGGGGCTCGGAGACAACCAGACTGGTGATGAATCAAAAGGCTCACAGAAACCCCAACAGGGACGAAGTAGGCCCACAGGGACACGGCCCGCAGAGATCAACAAGGCTCGCAAAGTTCCAAACAAATCCCCACAGACACCAAATAGGCCCACAAAGATCTAAACAGTCGATGGGAAGGGGGATGCAGGAGGGGGACGTAGCTTTTCTGGCCATCGGCAAATGCCAAACCATCAACTGGACACACGAGCAAAGCAAATAGGAGCCTCCACGCAGCGCAGTCCCACCCGCCACCACCAGTCCCGGCGTAGAACCCCGCGGCCCAGCCGGGCGACAAACAGCGCAGCAGCGCTGGAAAGTGGGCACGTGACCCTGAACAATGTCGAGCGTCGCTCATGCCGCCACCCCGCCACCGCCGCACCGGCCGGCGCCGGGTAAAGGCCCGCAGGCCTCGCGAACCCCGCGTCCCGGGCCGGGAGTCCACCTCGTGCAAACCATAGGGGGGCGGGGTGGGGGTGACAGGAGACCGGTGGCCTCCCTCGCAGCAGCAAGGGGGGCCTGGCCGCCTTGCTGCGTACTACGCACTACATACACGGAAACTCCTGGGGAGAAACTTCCCATAAACGGCTGAGCCGGGAGAGGAGGCCCTCATGATGGGAGACGAGCCCCCCCCAGGAAACGAGTAGAGATCCGTAATGCGAGAGACGAGGCCCCTAGGAGAGGAATGGAGACCCGTAATACGAGAGACGGCCCCTAGGAGAAGAGTGGAGACCCACAATACGAGAGACGTGGCCCTAGGAGAAGAATGGGGACCCATAATGGCAGTGACGAGGCCCCTAGGAGAAGATTGGAGATCCATAATACGAGAGACCCCTAGGAGAGGAGTGGAGGCATTCCTCCACTCCAGTGGAGTGCCAGAGGTCGCATAGCTGAGTAGAAAGCCGCCAAGGTTATAAGAGGATTCCCTAGATGAGTGGCAGGAGGCCTCTAATTTGGAAGATGAGGCCAAAGACTGAAAAGGGGCCCCAGGGATGGAAGGGGAGACTCCTAAGGTGGAAAAGGAGGCTGTAGAATACGATAAATGGTCCTCGGATCCAACAGTCGAGAAGATCTGAGAAATGTTTCCAAGTTTTTCGCAAATTGAGACAAATTTACTGCGTACGAAACATTTGATATAGTTTCATTGTGGCATTTTCCTGAGGTAAGATCAAATATAATTGAATAAGCTTCTCTGATATGAAGAGGAAATGGTGGTAATAACCAAATATTCGGCCTACATTTACAAGGATTGGTTACTGCCAAATGGCGCCCACCATCACGTCTGTAATGAACGGTTGTCAGAATGAAACGTATTTGTTCAAATGTCCTTGAAATTGTCACACCCAATGCTTCACTTCAGGATGAAAATATGGTTCCCAAGATTGAAACACATTCATTTGAGCAGATTTGCAACCCAACAGTGGGCCACGAAAATAATCTACCCTCAATACAACTTCCCGAGCTATTTCCTGTTGCCGTTTGAATAAAAACACGTCAATTGGTTGCAAATTTAGGAGCGTGCAGCATAGCTCTTTCAATCAAAAGAAAAATCATCAAAAGCAAATTATGCACCAATAACACGGTACCGACATAGAAAACCTTTCTCCAGCCGTATGGATGTATCATAAAATATGGGCTGCACGCTGCCCCGTGATATGAGGGAACACACAAAAACGAAGATCAGCAATTGTATGATGCTTCCTGTATTGTGGCTAAAACTTTTTCGCAGCGCACCCTCCTCCACCACTTCACTGAACAAGATAATCCATGATATGGACCCAACGTAAAGTACCTTCATGCTCCTATTGAAACAACTCAGGCTTGTGTCAATGTAGCAATGTATCAGTCCACAGACCACAACCCAAACATAACCACATCGCCGCGAGACAGCTCAGTTGGCAGCGAGCCGGCGCGCTGACCCCTTGCCCCTGGAGGGTCAGCTGGCAGCGGCTCTGATGAGGCCGGGGACTCGGCAACGGAGAGGCCATGTCGCAGGATTGGCCGCACGCCAAGCCCTCTGTATAAATCCAGGATCGGATGGCGAAGTCCGCATCGACGCAACTAACCCAACTGGGCATAGAGCAGCGCTCCACGAAGCCACCGAGGAAACATTCTGATCGATAAAAAAAAACAAGATAGATAACGATTGCGGCCTCCTGGGGCGCACATACACCACGTCATGGCATGGACGGCGGGCGGGCAATACCAACTGATCACGCTGCTTGATGTTGATTGATTTTTCGAGCTGCGTGCCGTCTTACATTATGAATCAGTGTGATGTCGAGTCTACGTGGCGAACAAGTTCACCACACATGTCTGCCTACATCTGCATCACCACGTGCCCGCCTGTATCTGCATCACCACATGTCTGCCTGTATCTGCATCACCACGTGTCTGCCTGTATCTGCATCACCACATGTCTGCCTGTATCTGCATCACCACGTGTCTGCCTGTATCTGCATCACCACGTGTCTGCCTGTATCTGCATCACCACGTGTCTGCCTGTATCTGCATCACCACGTGTCTGCCTGTATCTGCATCACCACATGTCTGCCTGTATCTGCATCACCACATGTTTGCCCGCATCTACATCACTCAACCACTCGCGGACATCCGATAACCATTCGGCGACCCACCAATTGTGGAAAATATGTGTATAGGTGCGCCCCAAATATTGGAGAGGGGTTGAGGGGGGGGGAGCTGAATGCTGGGCTGATTTTTTTTTGTTCAGTCAACGCCAGAGCGCACTGCCTGAGACGCGCCGTGGTCTGGTCTGGGATTCGACTGGCCTGCGGTGTGCTCTGTGCTGGGTTCGCAGCGCGCCGTGCCTGAGACGCGCCGTGGTCTGGTCTGGGATTTGACTGGCCTGCGGTGTGCTCTGTGCTGGGTTCGCAGCGCGCCGTGCCTGAGACGCGCCGTGGTCTGGTCTGGGATTCGACTGGCCTGCGGTGTGCTCTGTGCTGGGTTCGCAGCGCGCCGTGCCCGAGCACCGCTGTGGTCTGGGCTCAGCTGGGAGTGGAGGCTGGCGTGTGGCGCGATAGAGCCGGGGGCGGGACGGCGTAGTAGGCGTGTCGCTGCATTGGCGGCTCGTCACAATCAGTTGACATTCCGCGGTTGGTGTGGAATTCACCGACTGGTGGCAGGTTCAGCGTCTACGTAGCAAGCCCTGCCTGGCGTAGAACCGGATTGCGCAAAGCGACCGCAACGAACATTCCGATTAGAAGCCGTAACACTTGTACTTCGGTACACTATATTTAATTTTGAAGGCCAATTAACGTGCTGCAAGCTCACTATGAGCTTAGCGGATTCATACAACCCTTGACTATCCTTCACACAATATCCTTCCCTTGATATCCTTCACACTTCAGACAAAGCCTCAGAGGAATAGGCGCCTCCTTGGGACGAATGGCCTCTGGCAAAGGCAAAGGCCCGAGTGCCCCTCTCCCCGAGGGACTTCCACAGTGGCGCCCCTCCAGACGAGTGCCCCACCATGAAAGTCAATGGATCCGCCCCTGGGCTGAGTAAAGTTCAGCACTGGGTAAAGGTCACTACTCACTACCGTGAAGTCTTATGGCAGTGCCCGTGGCCTACATGCACAGGCTAGTTATGCGCTGTGTGCCGACGCATCACTGAGGTTTTTCAGCACAAGGCACAAGGCAGCCTCCACTGAGGTTTTTCGCGACCACGGAAAAATGGCGCGGTGGCGCGCTGTTGTTTGGCATAGCTGATGTGGCACTCCTTGCTGCGAGTATGGTACACGACTTTGAAAATGTGTGAGGTTAGTGATGCGTGACGTCATAAGAGGGAAGGCGTTGGCCCGTTTTCCCCAGAAGTGGCCAATTATCACCAGCTAATCCCGCTTATGGCCAATAATGGCCAATGTTGAATGCGATAGGATGATGTACAGGTCGCCTGATATGCGTACATCAGCCAATTGATTGTTCAAGGTCATCCGAAGTCATTGACCTAGTGTGACCTCAGATGACCTATTGGACGACCTGCTCTGGGTTTTGAAGCAAACACTGGAGTTAGCGTCGGACGTTACCCGCAGGCACAGGAAAATGGTGTCTTCTAACACTCCTTGGGACAATTCCGAAATGAGGTCAACATTTCGACCTTATCTCACCCTCGACCTATGGGTCAAAATGCAACATGCCACACGTCGCTAGAATCCCAGTATGTTGAGCAATGTTATGCTGAACATTTCAAGCGGGTATCGGTTATTGGTGTTGCACAGGGAACGGTCAAACGTGAATACTCGTGCGAATACCCCACCTTGAAAGTGATCTGGGAGGCCAACCCTTGACCCAAAGCATACGGTGTAGGCACTACCAATCGTGAGACCTCGTAGCATGCAACACCATGGCTTTCGTTTTATGTCGCTAGCACTTCCCGTTTGGACAAGTTATTGGCTCGTAGCCCATCCCCCGGCAATCTGCAATACGGGATCTGGGGAAATGCCGGACATGGGTGAGGGTTAACATACAATGCAGAGGTGTTAATTTTGCAGCAGCTACATTGAGCGCCATGGGCTTACCGCACAGCCACACGGCCGCTCCAGGATCCAGGATCCTGGATTCACTCTGCAATGCAGCGCTCAGTCGGAACTGGATCTGGGCGAGGTTTGGGAGCGGGGCTGTGGCAGCTCTGTGGCAGCTCTGTGGCAGCTCTGGACCAGGTCGGGGACCGGATCCGGGCCGGGTCTGGACTGGTCTGGAGCCGGTCTGATGGACTGGAACTGAGGCTGCGCGTCCAGGGGCCGGGTCTGGACCGAACCAGTGTCGGACCTGCGCCGGGCCAAGACTGTGAGCGTAGGTTGGAATTGAGACTTGAGCTGGATTTGGACTGGCTGTGGACCGCATCTAGATCGGATCTGGACTGAGCTGGCAGCGTCTGGACTAGGGCCGGAGCTGGGGCTGGGGCTGGGGCCGGGGCCGGGGCCGGGGCCGGGGCCGGGGCCGGGGCCGGGGCCGGGGCCGGGGCCGGGGCCGGGGCCGGGCCCGGGCCCGGGGCCGGGGCCGGGGCCGGGGCCGGGGCCGGGGCCGGGGGCCGGGGCCGGGGCCGGGGCCGGGGCCGGGGCCGGGGCCGGGGCCGGGGCCGGGGCCGGGGCCGGGGCCGGGGCCGGGGCCGGGGCCGGGGCCGGGGCCGGGGCCGGGGCCGGGGCCGGGGCCGGGGCCGGGGCCGGGGCCGGGGCCGGGCCGGGGTGCGGCTGCCATGGCGAACGCAAAGTCGCCGCCGACGACCCCGACCGTCGGCCGACAGATTCGCGGCAGACCTAGCATTCCCTTGCCTCTCATCTCGCCCCTCCACCTCAGTCCAGCTCCGAGATCACGCTGCCGTGACATCTGCCAGCAGCCTGGTCTGTCGGCCCAAACGTGTGGGAGGCCGAGCAGACGGGGCTTCGGCTCTGTGAACCTGGTAGATCCTTACCTTGACCTCAGCCTCGACCTTTGAAGTCGGGCGACTTTTACCAACTGACATCTGCATGCTTTCTTTCAAAATAAATAAGTTCTGATTGCGTTGCTGCCTCGTGCGCGCACCCTCGTCTTTGGCGACTTTCACGTAACTGGCCGGCGTCGTAGCTGTTCCGGTTCCACGACAGGAGTGCAAATACGACACCGCTACCGACTTGTCTACGACTACATGAATGCGAATGCAAACGCTGCGACTCGACGGTACCGCTGCGCGATAAAGCTGCAACTGCAGCAACTGCAGCAACTGCAGCAACTGCGACGCGACATTACTGCTACAGCAGAAACCTCGACAGACTTTACTGCGACACGACCGACGACGAATGCAAATAGGGACAGCATTTTAATACAGTATTTTGCGACTGCCACCGCTGTTGTGAGCCATTTCTGCTACTAAATATCTTCGACCAACTGTACTATGGAGCGACTTTTCCTCGATCGCAAAAATTCGATTCATGTGTACAGTAAAATTCGATTCCTCGATTCCTACCTGACGTCAGTAGGACATAATTTGCCCTTGGGAACGGCATCATGCTGGAGCCACTCACACATAGGCGCCGTTTAACACTGTGGCAGATCCCCTGTGTGGCAGAATCCTCTGTGTGGCAGAATCCCCGGTGTGGCAGAATCCCCTGTATCTTGTACGGTGGATTCAGTTTGACCCTCCCAACTTTTGTTTTAAGCTGGGTAATGGTGCGGTGAGCGGTGTGGTGCAGACCCATCCTTGAACTGTCAGAGCTCCTTGAAACTTAATTTACGTTTTTGGTTGATCGTCCAGGTCAGGTCAAACAGGTCAGTGCGGTGGTGCAGATTGTCACAACGGTCGTCTCCGTAGTTTTCAGACTGAAGTCGTTTCGTGACCATAATTTCTGCTTCAATATTGATGATATGCAAACTGTGGATATATAGCATAATAACAAGCACAGGGATCAAGGTCACCGAGCAGGTGAAGGCCATGTAGGGGCAGAAGTGACGTCGGCAGCTATAGCAGTCACAGGTCTGTCGTGACACCTCGCCGCCCCGTCTACGTCACACGTTCCCGATCGTGCATCGTCACTGACGCGCCACCGTTGTATTGCAGTAGCGTCTCAATCTGTCCGAGGTGTGTCGGTTCCAAGTGCCAGTGTTCCCTGACTGACCCTGCGGGAATGGTAGCCATTTCCTGACTCCGACCCGGTGGTTATGGTGACCATACCTGACTCTGACCCTGCTGGAATGATGACGATTCCCTGACTATGACCCTGTGGGAATGGTGACCATCCCCTGACTCCGACCCGGTGGAAATGGTGATCAGTCCCTGACTCCGATCCTGCGGGAATGGTGACCATTCCTTGATTACCAAGATCGGGACTGGTGCATGCAAGCTCATATCAAAGTGGCGAATTGTAGTGCGCTTAGCTATGAACACGGTTGTTGGATGGCTTTCTATTATGAAATTGCACGTCAAATGAATGAGTGCGGCATAAATGCTAATGAAATTGCCCACATAAACCTGGATAAAATTACCCGTACTTGCCTGCGCTGCGTCAACGAGGAACATCAGTGCATTGCACCCTCTGCAGCGGTTTCATCCACAGCCTGAAAGCACATTTCTGTAGCTACTGAACCGGTGAGAATATATGACACATCGGAAAAGACACATAATATATTCATAGAGCTGCAGTTTGTTGCATAAGAATGTGTGGGTGACATAGTAGTCATTGGAGCGGATGGGACGGCAGCGAACATCTGAAAACCAGGCGGTGTTTGCCGCTTACGGTTGAACTATTTGAGAGCAAGCCCGTACATCGGTTTGTTAGGGGAGCTCAGCTAGATTAGAACACGCTTGAGGGGTTGAGTTTAGATCAGGCGGTTTGGTATCAGCTATCCATTAATGGCGGCCTCGCGTAAAACGCTAAATTGATCCGTGCAATTCATAGTAAACCACTATGTATTTGTGTAGTTTGACATGAGAGTAAACTTTAAATGCACGGAAGTTCCAGCAAGTGTACGATTTTGGGACCCAAGCGCGATTTTTCTTGGCCCCTAGCATGATTTTTCTTGGCCCCTAGCGTGATTTGTCGGGGCTCAGTCACGTTTTTTTCCGGACCGGACCCATTTTTGGGGGCCTTTGGAGCGATGCTGGAGGCTCCGGAGAGATTTTGCGCTCTCGGATTGGCTTATCGGGGCCACTGCTTAATTTTCCGGCCCGCGTCTTTATTTTGTCGAGTTCCCGTGCGGTCCTTCCGGCCCCGGCGCGATTTTTTTGTGGCCCCAAGGTGATTTTTAGCAACCTATTTACCTGCAGCAGCAGAGTATCTTCGGAGCTGTTGCGACCTCATTCTTGTGTGCGCGCGTAATTGGGGGTGGACGAAGGCCGTATATAGCGCTGAACGAATCCCTCAGGTGGGTCTTCGTTACCTGCACATGTGCCATTCTGTCGTGTTTAGCGTGTACCGATAACTTGTTGTTTTTTTGTGATATTTTATGTACGTTTCTGTGAAAAAGCACTTGCCTTTAGCGTCTTGATTTCCTTACCGCATGCTTTTTGTTTGTTGGGCCTGGCGTGTTTATTAAATCTCTCTGGTGCGGATTCCCCCCCCCCCCCACCAGCTGCGTTTCGGTGGGGGTTATGCCGCGGCTGGTGCGCCTCGCCGAGCCGTGCGCCATGCTGTGTAGTCTGGATGATCACCACCACCAGCACAATCTCGATCGCGTCAGACAGGGTACATACACTCCAGAACTCACAAACCAACTTACCCTTGAGATAAGTCTTTGGTGAGAAAAACACCTAGTTTTAACTGACACTTCTTCATCCTGTTTTATCTAGATGATAAGCACATCAACTAATCAGCAACCAGATTCCAGAGATGATGATTTTATCACAGTGGCGTACCTGAAAAGGCGGAGCAAAGGTAAAGCTGCGCCCCCTCCCCCCCCCCCTCCAGAGAGGTGGTGGGCACCCACGAATCGTACGGGAGTTAGGACAAATAGCACCGGGGGTCCGAAAAGTAACGCTGGACCCGACAGATCACGTTGGGTCAGACAGATCGTGCTGGGGCATCAAAGCTCTTGCCGGGGCCTCCAAGTAACACTGGGGCCCCAAGAATTACCGTCAGAGCCCCCAAATTCGCGTCTGGCTTCCCAAAAGCGCGCTGGGCCAAAAAATCGGTCCGGCGCACCAAAAATTCGCCACGGGGTACAAATAAATGCAGTGTACCAACACTAGCGCCGTGGTCCGAAAAATCGTCCTGGTCCCGAACAAATCGTGCTCAGGCACCAAAATTCCCGTCGGACCCCATAAAATTCGGGTCGTAGCCCCAAATAATTACAACGGGCCTGCAGAATTCGCGCTAGTGCCCGACATAATCGCACTGGGACCCCCCAGAAATCGATACGGGGTACCAAACACCCCACCGGGGCTCGATAAAATACATGCCGGGGTTCCCAAGAGTTAAACAGGGGCCCCGTCAAATCAATCCGGGCCTAAAAATCGCTCCGAAGCACCAAAAATGATGCCCCACCCCGCACCCCCACGCACAGGGCCCAGAACAAAATGTGCGGGCCCTCCAAAAATCACCCAGGCCCTCAACATTTGTGCCGGGGCAACCGCAAGGGCCCTCAATGGGGGTCGGCTGTCCCCTTGGCGCCACCTTTGCCTACGCCGCTGAATGGAGCTTGAAACGGTGTGTAAACATTGGGTCGCATATCATATGATAAGAGCAAAGATGGGTGTGCATCGGTCCGCATCCTGATCGAGTCAGGATGCATGCATCCTGCCATCTATCGAGTCAGGTTGGACAACAGCGTGAGCTGCTGGGGTGTCGTTTAGCTTCATACCTATATGACTGGTGCGGCAATGATGGTCGATGTCAGTTTATTATCTGCGCGCACGCTAAGTTACCCAATCACAGTGCAGCATCTCTATGACAATGGCAATGCAATGGATTAGCTTCCCTCGAAGCGACTTCGAAGTGCGTCGATCTATCGCCGGGTTTGCTTCCAACTGCACGGGCTGAAAACTAGGGAGGCGCACGTGCTGCGATGCCAACACGCACTCAGGACGTGTGTACAGTGTATTCCGTACTGCACTGATGACATCTGTACTGTGTGTTCCGTACTGCACTGATGACATGTGTACCGTGTGTTCCGTACTGCATCGATGACTGTGTACCGTGTGTTACGTATTGTATCGATGGCATGTTAATCGTGTGTTCCATGCTGTATCGATGGAATGTGTCTCGTGTGTTCCGTACTCTATCGATGGGTGTGTATCGTGTGTTCCTGCTGTATCGATGGCTGTGTACCGTGTGTTCCGTAGTGTAGCGATGGCTGTGTACCGTGTGTTCCGTACTGTATCGATGGTTGTGTACCGTGTGTTCCGTACTGTATCGATGGCATGTGAACCGTGTGTTTTATCGATGGCTGTGTACCGTGTGTTCCGTACTGTATCGATGACATGTGAACCGTGTGTTCCGTACTGTATCGATGACAACTGTACCGTGTTTTCTGTACTGTATCGATGGCTGTGTACCGTATGTTCCGTACTGTATCGATGACATGTGAACGGTGTGTTCCGTACTGTATCGATGGTTGTGTACCGTGTGTTCCGTACTGTATCGAAGGTTGTGTACCGTGTGTTCCGTACTGTATCGATGGCTGTGTACCGTGTGTTTCGTACTGTATCGATGACATGTGTACCGTGTGTTCCGTACTGTATCAATGGCATGTGAACCGTGTGTTCCGTACTGTATCGATGGTTGTTTACCGTGTGTTCCGTACTGTATCGATGACATGTGTGCCGTGTGTTCCGGACTGTATCGATGGCATGTGAACCATGTGTTCTGTACTGTATCGATGACATGTGTACCGTGTGTTCCGTACTGTATCAATGGCATTTGAACGGTGTGTTCCGTACTGTATCGATGGTTGTGTACCGTGTGTTCCGTACTGTATCGATGGTTGTGTACCGTGTGTTCCGTACTGTATCGATGGCTGTGTACCGTGTGTTTCGTACTGTATCGATGACATGTGTACCGTGTGTTCCGTACTGTATCAATGGCATGTGAACCGTGTGTTCCGTACTGTATCGATGGTTGTTTACCGTGTGTTCCGTACTGTATCGATGACATGTGTGCCGTGTGTTCCGGACTGTATCGATGGCATGTGAACCATGTGTTCTGTACTGTATCGATGACATGTGTACCGTGTGTTCCGTACTGTATCGATGGCTGTGTACCATGTGTTCCGGACTGTATCGATGGCATGTGAACCATGTGTTCTGTACTGTATCGATGACATGTGTACCGTGTGTTCCGTACTGTATCGATGGCTGTGTACCGTGTGTTCCGTGCTGTATCGATGTGTCTCGTGTGTTCCGTACTGTATCGATGGCTGTGTACCGTGTGCTCCGTACTGTATCGATGGCTGCATACCGTGTGTTCCGTACTGTATTGATGGCATGTGTACCGTGTGTTTGGTACTGTACGGATGGCTGTGTACCGTGTGTTCCGTACTGTATCGATGACATGTGTACCGTGTGTTCCGTACTGTATCGATGACATGTGTGCCGTGTGTTCCGGACTGTATCGATGGCATGTGAACCATGTGTTCTGTACTGTATCGATGGCATGTGTACCGTGTGTTCCGTACTGTATCGATGGCTGTGTACCGTGTGTTCCGTGCTGTATCGATGTGTCTCGTGTGTTCCGTACTGTATCGATGGCTGTGTACCGTGTGCTCCGTACTGTATCGATGGCTGCATACCGTGTGTTCCGTACTGTATTGATGGCATGTGTACCGTGTGTTTGGTACTGTACGGATGGCTGTGTACCGTGTGTTTCGTACTGTACGGATGGCTGTGTACCGTGTGTTCCGTACTGTATCGATGGTTGTGTACCGGGTGTTCCGTGCTGTATCGACGTGTACCGTGTGTTCCGTACTGTATCGATATCTGTACCGTGTGTTCCGTACTGTATCGATGGCTGTGTACCGTGTGTTCCGTACGGTATCGATGGAATGTGTACCGTGTGTTCCGTACTGTATCGATGACATGTCTACCGTGTGTTTCGTACTGTATCGATGACTGTGCACCGTGTGTTCCGTACTGCATCGATGGCTGTGTATCGTGTGTTCCGTACTGCATCGATGGCATGTGAACCGTGTGTTCCGTACTGTATCGATGACATGTGTACCGTGTGTTCCGTACTGTATCGATGGATGTGTACGATGTGTTCCTTACTGTATCGATGTCTGTACCATGTGTTCCGTACTGCATCGATGACTGTGTACCGTGTGTTCCGTACTGTATCGATGACATGTGAACCGTGTGTTCCGTACTGTATCGAGGGCTGTGTACCGTGTGTTCCGTACTGTATCGATGGCTGTGTACCGTGTGTTCCGTACGGTATCGATGGAATGTGTACCGTGTGTTCCGTACTGTATCGATGACATGTCTACCGTGTGTTCCGTACTGTATCGATGACTGTGCACCGTGTGTTCCGTACTGCATCGATGGCTGTGTATCGTGTGTTCCGTACTGTATCGATGGCATGTGAACCGTGTGTTCCGTACTGTATCGATGACATGTGTACCGTGTGTTCCGTACTGTATCGATGGATGTGTACGATGTGTTCCTTACTGTATCGATGTCTGTACCATGTGTTCCGTACTGCATCGATGACTGTGCACCGTGTGTTCCGTACTGTATCGATGACATGTGAACCGTGTGTTCCGTACTGTATCGAGGGCTGTGTACCGTGTGTTCCGTACTGTATCGATGGCTGTGTACCGTGTGTTCCGTACTGTATCGATGGCGTGTGAACCGTGTGTTCCGTACTGTATCTATGACATGTGTACCGTGTGTTCCGTACTGCATCGATGGCATGTGAACCGTGTGTTCCGTACTGTATCGATGACATGTGTACCGTGTGTTCCGTACTGTATCGATGGATGTGTACGATGTGTTCCTTACTGTATCGATGTCTGTACCATGTGTTCCGTACTGCATCGATGACTGTGCACCGTGTGTTCCGTACTGTATCGATGACATGTGAACCGTGTGTTCCGTACTGTATCGAGGGCTGTGTACCGTGTGTTCCGTACTGTATCGATGGCTGTGTACCGTGTGTTCCGTACTGTATCGATGGCGTGTGAACCGTGTGTTCCGTACTGTATCTATGACATGTGTACCGTGTGTTCCGTACTGCATCGATGACTGTGTACCGTGTGTTACGTATTGTATCGATGGCATGTTAATCGTGTGTTCCATGCTGTATCGATGGAATGTGTCTCGTGTGTTCCGTACTCTATCGATGGGTGTGTATCGTGTGTTCCTGCTGTATCGATGGCTGTGTACCGTGTGTTCCGTAGTGTAGCGATGGCTGTGTACCGTGTGTTCCGTACTGTATCGATGACATGTGAACCGTGTGTTCCGTACTGTATCGATGGCTATGTACCATGTGCTCCGTACTGTATCGATGGCTGTGTACCGTGTGTTCCGTACTGTATCGATGGTTGTGTACCGTGTGTTCCGTACTGTATCGATGGCTATGCACCATGTGCTCCGTACTGTATCGATGGCTGTGTACCGTGTGTTCCGTACTGTATCGATGGTTGTGTACCGTGTGTTCCGTACTGCATCGATGGCTGTGTACCGTGTGTTCCGTGCTGTATCGATGGAATGTGAACCGTGTGTTTTATCGATGGCTGTGTACCGTGTGTTCCGTACTGTATCGATGACATGTGAACCGTGTGTTCCGTACTGTATCGATGACAACTGTACCGTGTTTTCTGTACTGTATCGATGGCTGTGTACCGTATGTTCCGTACTGTATCGATGACATGTGTCCCGTGTGTTCCGTACTGTATTAATGGCATGTGAACCATGTGTTCCGTACAGTATCGATGACATGTGTACCGTGTGTTCCGTACTGTATCAATGGCATGTGAACGGTGTGTTCCGTACTGTATCGATGGTTGTGTACCGTGTGTTCCGTACTGTATCGATGGTTGTGTACCGTGTGTTCCGTACTGTATCGATGGCTGTGTACCGTGTGTTTCGTACTGTATCGATGACATGTGTACCGTGTGTTCCGTACTGTATCAATGGCATGTGAACCGTGTGTTTCGTACTGTATCGATGGTTGTTTACCGTGTGTTCCGTACTGTATCGATGGCATGTGTGCCGTGTGTTCCGGACTGTATCGATGGCATGTGAACCATGTGTTCTGTACTGTATCGATGACATGTGTACCGTGTGTTCCGTACTGTATCGATGGCTGTGTACCATGAGTTCCGCACTGTATTGATGGCATGTGTACCGTGTATTCCGGAGTGTATCGATTGATGTGTACCGTGTGTTCGGTGCTGTATGGATGGCTGTGTACCGTGTGTTCCGTACTGTATCGATGGCTGTGTACCGTGTGTTCCGTGCTGTATCGATGTGTCTCGTGTGTTCCGTACTGTATCGATGGCTGTGTACCGTGTGCTCCGTACTGTATCGATGGCTGCATACCGTGTGTTCCGTACTGTATTGATGGCATGTGTACCGTGTGTTTGGTACTGTACGGATGGCTGTGTACCGTGTGTTCCGTACTGTATCGATGGTTGTGTACCTGGTGTTCCGTGCTGTATCGACGTGTACCGTGTGTCCCGTACTGTATCGATATCTGTACCGTGTGTTCCGTACTGTATCGATGGCTGTGCACCGTGTGTTCCGTACGGTATCGATGGAATGTGTACCGTGTGTTCCGTACTGTATCGATGACATGTCTACCGTGTGTTCCGTACTGTATCAATGGCATGTGAACCGTGGGTTCCGTGCTGCACCGATGACTGCGTACCGTGGGTTCCGTACTGTATCGATGGCTGTGTACCATGTGTTCCGTACTGTATCGATGACTGTGCACCGTGTGTTCCGTACTGCATCGATGGCTGTGTATCGTGTGTTCCGTACTGTATCGATGGCATGTGAACCGTGTGTTCCGTACTGTATCGATGGATGTGTACGATGTGTTCCTTACTGTATCGATGTCTGTACCATGTGTTCCGTACTGCATCGATGACTGTGTACCGTGTGGTCCGTACTGTATCGATGACATGTGAACCGTGTGTTCCGTACTGTATCGAGGGCTGTGTACCGTGTGTTCCGTACTGTATCGATGGCTGTGTACCGTGTGTTCCGTACGGTATCGATGGCGTGTGAACCGTGTGTTTCGTACTGTATCTATGACATGTGTACCGTGTGTTCCGTACTGTATCGATGGATGTGTACCATGTGTTCCGTACTGTATCGATCGCTGTGTATCGTAGGTTCCGTACTGTATCGATGACATGTGTATCGTGTGTTCCGTACTGTATCAATGGCATGCGAACCGTGTGTTCCGTACTGCATCGATGACTGTGTACCGTGTGTTCCGTACTGTATCGATGGTTGTGTACCGTGTGTTCCGTACTGTATCGATGGCTGTGTACCATGTGTTCCGTACTGCATCGATGTCTGTACCGTGTGTTCCGTACTGTATCGATGGCTGTGTATCGTGTGTTCCGTAGTGTATCGATGGATGTGTATCGTGTGTTCCGTACTGTGTCGATTACATGGGTACCGTGTGTTACGTACTGTATCGATGGGTGTGCACCGTGTGTTCCGTACTGCATCGATGGCTGTGCACCGTGTGTTCCGTTCTGTGTTGATGTGTACCGTGTGTTCCGTACTGTATCTATGTCTGTACGGTGCGTTCCGTACTGTATCGATGTCGTGTACCTGTGTTCCGTAGTGCATCGATAGATGTGTACCTGTGTTCCGTACTGTATCGATGACTGTGTACCGTGTGCTCCGTACTGTGTAGATGTGTACCATGTGTCCCGTACTGCATCGATGTCTGTACCGTGTGTTCCGTACTGTGTCGATGGATGTGTACCGTGTGTTCCGTACTGTGTCGATGTGTACCATGTGTCCCGTACTGTATCGATGTCTGTACCGTGTGCTCCATAATGTATCGATGGCTGTGTATCGTATGTTCCGTAGTGTATCGATGAATGTGTATCGTGTGTTCGTGTTCTGTACTGTGTCGATGACATGTGTACCGTGTGTTCCGTACTGTATCGATGGGTGTGTACCGTGTGTTCCGTACTGTATCGATGGCTGCATACCGTGTGTTCCGTACTGTATTTATTGATGTGTACCATGTGTTCCGTACTGTATCGATGACTGTGTACCGTGTGTTCCGTACTGTATCAATGGCATGTGAACCGTGTGTTCCGCACTGTATCGATGACATGTATATCGTGAGTTCCGTACTGTATAAATGGTATGTGAACAGTGCGTTGCGTACTGCATCGATGGCTGTGTACCGTGTGTTCCGTACTGTATCGATGGCATGTGAACCGTGTGTTCCTTACTGTATCGATGACATGCGTACCGTGTGTTCCGTACTTTATCGATGGCTGTGCACCGTGTGTTCCGTACTGTATCGATGGAATGTGAACCGTGTGTTCCTTACTGTATCGATGACATGTGTACCGTGTGTTCCGTACTGTATACATGGGTGTGTACCGTGTGTTCCGTACTGCATCGATGGCTGTGTACCGTGTGTTCCGTGTGTTCCGTACTGTGTCGATGTGTACCGTGTGTTCCGTACTGTATCTATGTCTGTACCGTGTCTTCCGTACTGTATCGATGGCTGTGTACCTGTGTTCCGTAGTGCATCGATGGATGTGTATCGTGTGTTCCGTACTGTATCGATGGGTGTGTATCGTGTGTTCCGTACTGCATCGATGGTTGTGTACCGTGTGTTCCGTACTGTGTCGATGTATACCGTGTGTTCCGTACTGTATCTATGGGTGTGTACCGTGTGTTCCGTACTGCATCGATGGCTGTGTACCGTGTGTTCCGTACAGTGTCGACGTGTACCGTGTGTTCCGTACGGCATCGATGGGTATGCACCGTGTGTTCCGTACTGTATCGATGGCTGTGTACCGTGTGTTCCGTACTGTATCGATGGCTGTGTATTGTGTGTTCCGTAGTGTATCGATGGATGTGTATCGTGTGTTCCGTACTGTGTCGATGACATGTGTACCGTGTGTTCCATACTGTATCGATGGCTGTGTACTGTGCGTTCCGTACTGTATCTATGTCTGTACCGTGTGTTCCGCAGTGTATCGATGGCTGTGCACCTGTGTTCCGTAATGCATCGATGGATGTGTATCGTGTGTTCCGTACTGTATCGATGACTGTGTATCGTGTGTTCCGTACTGTATCGATGGCTGTGTACCGTGTGTTCCGTACTGTGTCGATGGATGTGTACCATGTGTCCCGTACTGTATCGATGTCTGTACCGTGTGTTCCATAATGTATCGATGGCTGTGTATCGTATGTTCCGTAGTGTATCGATGGATGTGTATCGCGTGTTCTGTACTGTGTCGATGACATGTGTTCCGTGTGTTCCGTACTGTATCGATGGTTGTGTACCGTGTGTTCCGTGCTTTATCGATGGCTGTGTGCTTTGTGTTCCGCACTGTATCGACGTGTACCGTGTGTTCTGTACTGTATCGATGGCTGCATACCGTGTGTTCAGTACTGTATCGATAGGATGTAAACCGTGTGTTCCGTACTGCATCAATGACATGTGTACGGTGTGTTCCGTACGGTATCGATGGCATGCGAACCATGTGTTCCATACTGTATCGATGGCTGTGTACCGTGTGTTCCGTACGGTATCGATGGATGTGTACGATGTGTTCCGTACTGTATCGATGGCTGTGTACCGCGTGTTCCGTACTGTATCGATGGATGTGTATCGTGCGTTCCTGCTGTATCGATGGGTGTGTACCGTGTGTTCCGTACTGTATCGATGGCTGTGTACCGTGTGTTCCTTACTGTATCGATGGCTGTGTACGGTGTGTTCCGTACTGTATCGATGACATGTGTACTGTGTGCTCCTTAATGTATCGATGGCTGTGTACCGTGTGTTCCTTAATGTATCGATGGCTGTGTACCGTGTGTTCCGTACTGTATCGATGACATTTGTACCGTGTGTTCCGCACTGTATTGATGACATGTGTACCGTATGTTCTTTAATGTATCGATGGCTGTGTACCGTGTGTTCCGTACTGTATTGATGACATGTGTACCGTGTGTTCCGTACTGTATTGATGACATGTGTACCGTGTGTTCCGTACTGTATCGATGACATGTGTACCGTGTGTTCCGTACTGTATCGATGACATGTGTACCGTGTGTTCCGTATTACACCGATGACATGCGCCCCGTGTGTTCCGTGCTCTGTCGATGGCTATGTACCGTGTGTTCCATGCTGCATCGATGACTGTGTATCGTGTGCTCCGTACTGTACCGATGGTACGTCATTATTGAGCTTCATAAATATGGCAGCAAGCGTGAAACTAATGGAATTATAATATAAGTACCCAAACCTAAGTATTAAAGTCGGAATTATCTTCGACAAGATTTCAATTCTGACAATTCCTGAACTTTGATCTTTCATCGAAAATCGATTGCAATCTGGTTTGAGAATTTCGAAAATAACAACACTACGCAGCTACAGACTGCGCGAGTTCCGACGTTGCGGTGTGCTGCTGCTGAGTGTGTCCAAGAGCTCAGACACAGGCGGCAGAAGCACACCACAGAACGTCAGAGGCTCCTCTGACGTGGTGGCGGTGTGCTGCTGACTATGTCCGTGCTCTGACGACACACGAGCCTGCACCAACCGCCGGCCACCGCTCCAGGCCAGCCAGGTCATTCCAACACTTCGGTACACAAACCGCGATTATCTACCATCAGCGACCTCGGCGCGCTGACGACAGCTCCTGACGCGGCCGATGGCTCGGCCGAGCGGGGCGCCGCGACGGCCGAGCCATCGGGCTGTGACGTCATGCGACGGAGCCGCACGCGCGGCGCCCTCTGTACACAGATGTGTTGGCCGCGCGGCCGGCCGGCCGCCCCGCCCCGCGCCGGCGCCGGCGGCCGGCCGCGGCTGGTGCCACGTGTCACGCGCCGGCCGGCCGTCCGGCCCCGTCCGGCCCCGTCCGGCCCCGCCCCGCCCCACCGTCCGACCGACCGACTGCCGGCCGGCTGGTCACCCTGTTGATGGCCGTCGCAAGAAATTACCGCGTGCTTTCACGCAGAAAATCGGACTGAGGTCATCTCGACGGAGTGAAAACTCGCACCGCCTGACTGCACTGGGGGTGTGTTTTGATCTGTTGGATCGCCTTCAGACCATGCTGGTGGAGAGTCGTTAGACTACGACATCGGTGGGGGTGACGCAACCCGGCTCTTTGTTGTGCGATTCTTTTCGCAACGTAACTCGCAGCGGTCAGGGCAGTCCCCCAGGCAAGAAACGTTTCATTACAAAGCCAGTCCGGACATACTGTATTTTTGGCTTAAAAAAAACGGCAGTGTCATCTTATTTGTGGATTCTGCGCAGGTAGGGGATGCATGCCACCCATCCGCGAGATATTATTTGCCATATAGCTGCCGCCACGCCAGAATTTCGGTAGGGACGCGCCCTCGCGCCCCTACGTTACAGGCTCCACCAGGGACTCGTGTAACATTCTAACTAACTGGCAGGCAAATCTCCCCGTCAGTGATGGAAAAAGTCTTCATTTTCATTTCGGTTAAAATAACCAAAGTGCTCCGTTGTCGAGCATGTTTTTGTTGCACCTGTTGGCCCTCCGCCTCCGCCAGTGAAAATTCCTAGACGGGCGGGCCATTGACCTCCGCTGCACACGTAGGGCCATTGCCCTCCACTGCACACGTAGGGCCATTGACCTCCACTGCACACGTAGGGCCATTGCCCTCCACTGCACACGTAGGGCCATTGACCTCCACTGCACACGTAGGGCCATTGCCCTCCACTGCACACGTAGGGCCATTGACCTCCGCTGCGCACGTACACGGCTGAAGCTCTTGTCCCGCTATGGATTCATGGATACACGTAAACTTCATAAAGCAACCCTGACATGAGAGCAAGCATGAGGCCAGAATGTCGTGAGGACGGACTATTTTGTCGATGAGTCCACACCCGATCAGCGACTGCAGTTGAAACGGTGAGTTTGGCTCGGAGGTTTGTCGTAATGTCATCGCCCGGCCGGATGCTGCTTTGCATTGAGCTGTCTCCCACGGTTCGGCATTCACACGACAGGCGTTAACTCTCATAGGGTCCACCTAAAAAGCAAGTCCCGAGGAAAGCAAGGTACAGAAGGATAAAAATATATGTTTGAATAGATTGACACAAACTGCAATATGAGCTGCCTGTAAGAGGATATTGAAATCTCCTCTCCAAATCTGCTCTCCAAAAAGCTCTGCTCGCATCGTCATGACAAAAATGCAGCAAAAGCAACCCACAGGCATTGTTAAATATTCGGACTCGTGGGATTGGAGGGATCAGGACCCATCCTGTACTTGGGAAGTGGTAAATCAGAGAAGATGAGTGGTCAGGTTCAGAAACGTTTCTGAGTACTGCAGTGAATATGACAGGACCATATTTCATCAGTTTGGATAAAATTGGGTGATTGCTTCTCATGGCATAACCGCTAATCTGATCCTACGATCCTACGAGTCTATATTCTACGATTTAAGTTCATGTTGCTCTATATAGCTCAGTTCAGAATTGTTTCCGACAAGGTATTAACCCGGCACCTACACCAAGCTCAACTTAGCGGTGCTTTTAACCGATTAGCTGTTACATACTCGTACTTCAGTAGCGACATGCCATAGAGTCACCGGATAGACACGGACATGTAGCTTCATTCTCAATCAACAGTAGTTTTCGGGATACTAGGTTCTAGCACAGCTACTATTACCCTCCCCTCTCCCACACCCACACCCTGTATGTGAGTCATGTTTTCGAGCTTTGACCCTTCCTGTGCCTTTTTAGCTGCACAGGGACGAGAGGGATATGAGAGGACAGGATTCATTATTGAGTCTGTCGTGTTAACGACAGGATGTGCTTAATCGTAATCGTTGCAAAAAAGTGAAGTTCCTTAGCCTTCCTTGTCTTACCACACTTTGCTTATCTTATCTGTTCCACCAAATTATCAATTTATAGACGTGCGTTACTGGAATTGGAATTGGAGTTGCGAGTGCCTACTGTAAAGGACTATTCGAATTCAGTTGTAATGGAGTTCAGAGGGAAATACTCGGCATGCTTCACTGTACGGCACATTTATTTTCCACCGCCAATTTGACAATGTACCAGCTGACCTGGTTCAGTTGCGAAACCGACGGGCACACCGATCGCCTCGCACAGCACTAACGGAGCACCATGCACCGGCACGCTGACACTGCCACTGTCTCTGTTGCCTTCGCCAACTGCACCTCCTTCGTTCGCGCCGCGCCAGTGATGGCGCTCTTCCACTGAATACCGAAACAACCGAACTGAAACCGGGCGGTGGCCGGACCACCATATCGGAACATTCGAAAAGAGGACCGGAGCACCTGGACGGAGGGAGGACGGACCAGAGAACAACACCTGGACGGGGGAGGCCGGACCACGATATCGGAACACTTGAGAAGAGGACCGGAGCACCTGGACTGGAATAATGGCCCAATTAACCATCTAATTGCTCCACTGGGTGTGCATCCTCCTTAATGCATCCGGTGGATGGCTAGATGATGACACCTGGACGGAGACAGGCCAGGTCACGAGACCGGAACACCTGGACGGACAGAGCTTTTACAGCGAACAGAGCACCGAGATGGACGAAGGCCGGCCAGAACATTAGAACATCTGGACAGGGGTGTGGGGGGGGGCGAACCACGAGAGAAGCCGTCACATGTGATGCAGGGGAGCCGTCACATGTGATGCAGAGAAGCTGTCACATCTGATGCAGGGGAAGCTGTCACATGTCATACAGGGGAGCCGTCACATGTGATGCAGAGAAGCTGTCACATCTGATGCAGGGGAGCCGTCACATCTGATGCAGGGGAGCTGTCACATGTCATACAGGGGAGCCGTCACATGTGATGCAGAGAAGCTGTCGCATCTGATGCAGGGGAGCCGTCGCACATTATCCAGGGGGGGGGGGGCAGCCATCTACGATACATGGGAGCTGTCGCAAATGATGCGGTAACGCATGATCGCAGATGATACACAGGAGCTGTTATACACGACACGAGGGAGCCGGCACAGTGATACAGGATAACCGTCACGCGTGTTACAAGGGAGTCGTTATATGTGATACAGGGGAGCAGTCAGATGTGGTTCAGATGTCCCCTCAATTTGTGATTAAGAAACTATTCGAGTAAATGCATAGGGTCCGCGGTACAGGATGGGATGCCAGTGATGCAGGTGACCAGAGATACAGAAGACCCATGATGCTCAGGGTCTATGATACATATAGATAGTTTATTCGAGCCTCCATAAAATGGAGTTGTGGTATTTAGGTCAAATATACCAGAACTGGCAGACGCTGACACCGGCACCATTGGACTACAAATAGAAATACAAGTACACGTTAAAATCTGTCGCATACATACCTACACAGTTCCCGATCTACTGGGCGCAGAAATACGCATCCCACTCTTCGAGACGGTACACCGCGGTACCTGCCTGCCATACATCGACAATGTACTCGGTTTCCGTGCGGTGATCGCACCACGGGTCTGCTATGGGCTAACAGCTGTCTGACACCTAAATGCACACGATTCCAGCTGCTGGCGGCGCGACGCAGGCAGCTGCGGTGCGCGAGCTCGGTCCGATGACGGGGCAGCTGCGGCTGCCCGCCGCCGGCCGCTTGTGTGCGGCCGGCGCGCGCTGCGCCGCGGTCGATAACCCGTCCACACGTGCGTAATGTTTGGCGCATTGGGTGCATGGCCAGGAGGCGGCGCATAATCGCAACGTCGTGTTTGCTGAGCGCGTCATCAGCTCTTCTCCGTCCCGGCTCTCGCAGCGCCGGAGTCGCACGTTCAGGTTGGCTGAAGCACCGAGTAAGTCAGGTTTCGAGCACCGATATTTATGGCCTCCTGGACATGGTTTTCTGCGCTGAAGGGCAGTTGCTGCAGACGCCGATACTGCACATGCTGGCGGACTAACGTTTCGACGGGCATGTGCTCTGCATCCTCGACTCCTGCATGTGCTCTGCATCCGCCGTGTCTTTGGACACGGCGTGGTGCATTCTTGCCACGTCGACTAATGCCATGTAACATCGTGGAATGATTGTGGTGATGTGCTAGTCCCATGCTGGGTGAGGGTCGATGGTGACTCCCAGGAACTTGACACGGAGAGAAGTCTAAGTCTCGTCACTTTCGAAATAGACTGAAAAAAATGGTATTGCAATTTTTACGTCTGGATTTCTGGGTAATATTCCAGTTTTAGACAGGTTTTCAGCCTGTTCTAAGCGAAGAGGCTGAAATTATAACTGCCTCAGCAAAATGCAAAGGCAATATCTCTGGAAATTGCTAATAGCAATTGCACGAGATACAGTCCTTGAGTAGTGTTTTAAGAACCCGAATGTTTTATGGCACGTCAGTGTTGAGAACTGAGTGCCACCAGCGTACGTGATGACTGCTTTGCAGTACGTATTGTGTCAGATCGTTGGTGAAAATCAAGAACAAAACGGGTCTCAGTATGGAATCCTGAGCAACACCTCGTCACTCCGAGGTCACACGGCGATCGCCCTCCTGTCGCCTGGGTACTTCCCTGTAGCCAGCCAACGGACCAATCTGACTGCATACCATACCAGCCGAGTTGTCCAGGAGATGGCCGTACTCAACACTGTCAAACGCCTTCGAGGTGTCGACGGTGACGAGCGACGTCACCACCATTCTGTCAGATGTTGTGTGCACGACAGCGTCGAGCAGCCGACAGCCGCCTCCATGCAGAAGTCGGGCCGAACTCCGCACTGCTGCGGGCACAGAATGCAATGGCAGGTGAAGAATGTCATAAGCCGAGAAGCCGAGTCAGACCATACAGCTTGGCCACCATAGGGAGGCTAGAAACAGGTCTGCAATTACTCGATTCACGTCTGTCTCCTTTCATATGAACTGGAATGACAGTAGCTGCTTTCCACTGCACAGGCATGCCACAGTTCACGGTGCATGAGTTGATGATGTGCAGCAGCTGAGGTCCTACCACGGGAATAGGCAGCCTCGGGATCTCAATGGTGATGCCGCAGAACTTTGGACGCGGCGTAATGTGCCCATGCGCTAAAGCGCAACGGACAAAGTTCCGGGAGCGCGGCCTGGTGCGGCGAGAGCGCGCTCGGACAGCGCAGACGACCATCTTTTGCTGCGCTTCGTCATTTCGTCGTTTGATTAGGCTTCTTATCGTGATAAATACTTGTTTTGCGACTGGGAGCATAGCTTGTGCATCATGGAAAACACGTCTAACTACATTGAAAGGTTCCTTCAACCGCAAGCGTTCAATGTCAGGGGATGGTGCCGGTCCTACAAGAAGCATTGCACAGGCGTACCAGGGGCACTGGGGAATCAAGAAACTTCATTTTAACCGTTTTTAAGGATAAATTGAAAACAACAGAAAGCAACTGAGGGGATAAACAACAAAACAAACAAACGCTTATGTTGTGCTGCATAATATCTGGATAACTCAACTTTTCGACGGCCATGCACACTGTGTCTTTGGACACGCCGTGGCGTATTTTAGCAAGGTCGACTAATACCATGTAACATCGTGGAATGATTGTGGTGATGTGCTCGTCCCATGCTAGGTGAGGGTCAATCTGCAAAGCTGCCGCTGTCAATCTGCAAAGCTGCGGTTTTGTGAAGCTGCCTCCAGGAGCTCCCAGGTTGTGGCTCCCAGGAACTTGACGCGAAGAGAAGATTAAATTTCGTCGCTTTCGAAGTCGACTGCAAAAAAATAATGGTATTGGAGTTTTTACGGCTGGATTTCTGAATAGTATTTCAGTTTTGGACAGGTTTGTTTCAGCCTGTTCTATGCGAAGGGGGTGAAAATTAAATTGCATAAGCAAAATGCAAAGGCAGAATCTCTGGAACTTCCTGATAGCAATTGCCAGAGATACTGGCACTTGAGTCGTGAAACGATGTAGCGATGCAAGTGATACGATGTAAGGCACGTTTCAGCCCTCCTTTGAGGGAGTAAATTCAACTTCAAGCGGCCCGCTGGGCAGAATTTGGGAAGACTGGTGATGCATTCTTTGCGTGCTTTGCGTGTGTGTGTGTGTGTCTTTTGATACAAAAAGCCGTGTCATGTCAGCTCACTGACCTATGACCTCGTGACTGGAGGCATGTTTGGTGACAGCTTCACAAAGTCGCAGCTTTGCAGATTGGCAGCGGCAAACTTTTTACAAGTTGGGTTAAGGTACATGCTTGATGTGGTCATAGTAGCTAACGGCTCATCTGGATGTCCATGAAAAATCGAAATACACCCTGGACCCTTACTACTGACCTTTCGAGAGTCCTCCGAGGTCACTGAGCCAGGAGTGAAGCTTCCTATCTCTTTTGAGTGGCTAGAGCCCCCCCCCAAAAAAAAAAATGAAGTCTGAATTCAGTAATTTTAACATGGGACATATGAGGCCAGCCCCTGAAGGTTGTTTTGGCCAGCCCCTGGAGGCCAGCCCTGCCCCGAAGGCCAGCCCCTGAAGGTTGCTCATCCATTGCCTAGCCCCCTGCCTGCCCTGCTCCCAGTGATTATTGTGCTGCTACTCCGCCGGCGCCCGTGACCTCGTACCAGTGTACGTGTGCAGGACTTTAAGGTACAAGCTGCTTGGAGGAGTGGTGGCTCCCAATCGAATGCAAATCAGCGAAGACCCATGTCTGCATGTTCATCTGCGATGTGTTCCCTTGTTCTATTGGACGTAATCTTGAGTGCACCACTGTTGTTGTTATTGGGGTTTAGGGGCGCATCAACTGCATAGGTTATACAGCGCCCCAAGTGCACCACTGAACAATCTGCAAGGACATGGGGTCATGCGAACTTGACGGTAGAAGTTTAGAACACAAGTCTGAAAATGTTCAAATGGGGTGGTAGAGGGGGGCTTAGTTCAGTTCAGGGGCTTGGCTACATCTCTGACACTCGATACTTTGAGCACCGACAAGCATGAAAATACTCCACAACTGCTTACTACCCATTGCACATTCAATCCAGGGAATGAGCCAAATTGAGACTATGATACCTTGCTTCGCCCAGTGTCCCATCATCTGTAAAATACTATATCCATGAACGTAGTTCCCGATGGGGATGGGGTGACCAGCCCCACCCCTCCCCCGCCCTCCTCCACCAATGCTTTTTGCCGGCGCACATCTGATTAGAGAGAAGCGCTCCTTTGGCTGAAAAAGAGAAATCACTCGAGCATCCCTGCAGGAGTACAGGATGCTTGAGTGCACCCCTTATAATTTTCACCCGAAGGACCCTCTGAGCACAAAAGACGCCCATCCAGCATGCTGGAGCGCATCCTCTTGCACTTTTCAGCCAAAGGCATACTCTGAGTGCAAAGGCACCCTCTCCAGGACACTCAAGTGCAGCCCACACCCCGTCAAGTTTTATCGATCAGTGACGTCCCTCCAAACAAGCCGGCGCCCCGTGAAAATTGTCCCTTCACTTTTCCTGTTGCCCGTCCAGCACTGGCGGCGCCATGCATCTAATAATCATTGCATACCACTTGTAGCCAAACTGTAATATTCTAGTTCTAATACTATTTCTATATATTCTCATTTATTCGTTGTATATTATGTTGGTTTGGATAGCCAAACTGTAATATTCTTCAGTTTACGACCTTCATCATAATCTACCACAAAAGTAGTATAAATGTTGAAGTCGCGGAAGCTGAGTGGGAAGGGCGGCTAACTCCTGAACGTAAGACAGGGGCGGGAATACAGAAGGCTTACGATACAGACGGCCTATGATTGGGACGGCCAGTGATGCAGAGTCGTAGCATAGGGAGTCGGGGATGCAGAAGGCCCGTGATGCAGAGGGTCTTGATGTAGGGAGACTGGGATGAAGAAGGCCCGTGATGCAAAGGGTCTTAGCACAAGGAGTCTGGGATGCAGAAGGCCCGTGATGCAAAGGGTCTTAACACACGGGGTCGGGGATGCAGGGGGCCTGTGATGCAGAGGGTCGTAACACATGGAGTCGGGGATGCAGGAGGCCCGTGATGCCAGAGGGTCGTAACACAGGGATGCGGGGATACAGTGGGCCTGTGACAGGGCTTCCGCAAGGGAATTTTCACTCGGTGGGATTTCTTGCTCATACCTACTCAGCATATAATATGGCGTCACTGGCGGATCTAGCCCACCTGTTTGGGGAGGCCAAATTCGGCTCGGACCCCCCCCCCGTGGGTACCTAGGATTTGCGTCATGGGAGGGGGCAAATGGATTTGGAGGGTGTCCAACCTACCACTACGTTTGTTTTAAAGGCACCGGATTTCGGCCACGTTGTGCCAAAAGATACTTTATTTTTATTTTTAAATAATATAATTGGTGACCGCCTAATTGTCCTAATTGTCCTGTGGAGGGAGCCCAATCTATCACCATCGTCTCTGAGTCACCGGATTTCAACCCTAACTCCCCTATCCTGTTCGATGGTTTTTCTTTTGGTACCCCTTGGTAAGTCACTTCAGACTGCTGAAGTTACACTTGTACAAATCACTTAAAAATGCTAAATTTTCCAATTACAGGCATTCCAGCTCATGACGCCCGGTCACCACCACGCCAACGTACGTGCACGTGCACGCCCGACTTGCACATTCAGCGCATTCGCCACACTTCGTGCGATTCTACGGTTTCTACTAGACCTCCTACGATGAGCTAATTGCTACCACATGATAGTCTTACGCCATATTTTACGCGATGGGATGCTTCACATGGGGGTTCAATGGAAAAAATTTGCTCAATTCAATTAGATGATTAGCTTTCTTCTTCCCACATTTTCTGATGGTTAAGAAATCCGGATACCCGCTGAGCTTTGATGCGCTTCATCTCTTGGGTTATATATGCTCCCAGATTAGTTACCGAACCGAGGGCCTGGCTCGGTGTTTTTTTTTAATCTGTTGCGTTTTTCTTCGTCTGTGGATGTGTTTTAGGGCTACAGCCAATTTTTGATAGGGGCCATTTTTTAGACCCCGGCTCTTGTTAGAGTTTTGTTGCTTTGTTGTGCACCGATGAATTTTGTTAGGTACCGGCGCGTTTTCGAACACCGATGTGTTTATTTAGTGCCCGACCTTTTTGTTCTTTTTTTTAGGTCTAGGTCGTTTTTTGCGAACCCCAGACTGTTTTTAAAGCCCTCATGCGGTCTCATGGCCCCGGTGTGCTTTGAGGACCTCCGGTGTGCTCTTTTAGAGCTCCCGGTGCCTATTCGGCTTCCCGTTGTGCTCTTAGGATCCACATTGTGCTGTGTTTATTTGGGCCTCTTGGTGCACATTTGTGGCGCCTCAGCACGACTTTAGTGGTCTCGGCGCGACTTTTCGGGTCCAGGAGTGTGGCTCTGGGAACCCGACGCCAGTGTTCTGCGCTCAATGCCATATGTGGGGACCTCTTCTGAGTTTTTCATGTTCGAATCTTCGGGTCCGTTTTTTTCGGGGCCGTACGCGATTTTTTAAGGCATCTGGTACTTTTGGAGCTCCGGAACGATTTTCTCGGCTTAGACACTTCGTTTTTTTTTAATCACTCCTCATTTTGGAGGACTGCGGCTTGATCTTTTTCGGGTCCCCATTTGATTTTTTGGGGGCAATGCTGTGCATATTTAGGACCGTGGACGCCAATTTTTGGAGCCCCGACGAAGTTTTTGATGCTCTGACACAAATGTTTGGACTGCCGAAGGGAATTCTGGGTCACGAACGCGATATTTGGGGACCAGCCGGGAATTCATGGGGCGCATTATTCTTAGCCGGGGCCAAGCGCGATTTTGGCGGGCCCCTGTGCAAATTTTCCGGCCCAGGCGCAAGTTTTCTGGGTATTTAATGTCCGCTTTATTAATTCGGAGCCCCCTACGCGAATTCCGAGCATATGCGTAGGAACAGGGAGCCATGACCCACCCACTTTTCAAAGTGTGTGTGTGGGGGGGGGGGGCAACAATGGTAGCTGGCGCACCCGCTTTTGAGGCATTTAAACTTCCTAAAAAGCAGAATGCACACATTTGAATATGTGAAAACTCTCTGCAATTCATAACTAAGTAAAAGCTGCACATATCACATCGCGGCACTTCATTTTTAAGTCATGCACACTTGGACATGACGTTACAACAACGCAACTAATTCAGGAGCTGATGTAATGCAATATATGTATGGATATTCACACCTTATATTATGCTATGAAAACACTATAAGCAGATAATGTGCCAGCCAGTACCGAACTACATTCATACTAAAGTTTCACTGTGGTAAAATAAAGACAAATTCCAAAAATATATGTCCGAGCCAGGAAATCGCTCCTTAGTCCAAACATACCACCAGATGCCTTAACAAATCGCTTATGGGACCGAAAAGCGTACCGGAGGTCGAAAAATCGCGACGGGACACAAAAAATGTCGCCGGGGTCCCGAAAAATCAGGCCTTTGCTCGGACTTTACACAATTCAGATGAATTCACCACAAATTGTGTCGAGCACAGAAAACTGGCGTCGGATCCCCCGTAACCACGCGCCTGGGCCCGAAAAGTCGCGACGGGACCCCGATAAATTATATCGGAGCTCCCAATATCGTGCTGGGGTCCCATAAATATGAGTGAGAACCCAAAATATACACAGCGGGACCCTAAGAGCATAACTGAAGAAGGAAAATGCACCGGGCCCTCCAAAGCGTACCGAGTCTGACAAAAAGCGGCAGGGTCTTAAAACATGCGTTGCAGTTCTAAATAAACACGCCGGGAGCTAAAAGCAACACACAACGGGGCCCTCAAAGCACACCGGGGCCTTGAGACCGCATGTGGGCCTAAAAAACAGGCTGGGGCCCTAAAAAATCGACATGTTCCTAGAAAACGAACAAAAAGACCAGGCACTCAACAAGCACTTCGGGGTCTGCGAAAAAGCGCCGGTACCTAAAAAATATCGTGGGTGCACAAAAAATAACAATAAAACTCTAAAAGAAAGAACCAAGGTAGCAAAAATGTGCCGGGCCCATAACAAAAACTGGCTGGAGCCCTAAAACACATCCGTAGATAATGAAAAACGTTAAGGTCTAAAAAAGAACACCTAACTAGAGCCTCAGTTCGGTGGACAATCTGGGAGCGTATTTAACCAAAGAGATGAGGTGCGTCAAAGCTCAGCGGTTATCCGGATTTCTTAGCCACCAGAAAACGTAGGAAGAAGACAACTAATGATCGAATTGAATTCAGGATGGGCCCTTCTGGCTTTTAAGTCTGAACACGTTGACTTTATGAGGTGCCGTTTGTTGTCACCTGTCAGCTATTGGACCGAATTGTTGGTCCTCGTACATTCCGCGTTTACATAAGCGTTTACATTCCGTACCAGCCGGATGCCACATGGTGTAGTTATAGCATTTCGTTTCAAGTGGCGGATATTCTAAGGTGCTCGATATCTACTGCGGAGATGTTTGGGGTGACTGATCACCTATGTGTTGAAGTTAGGCCCTGAGGACGAACACTGTACCATGCATTTTTATTTATTTCGTTTTTCTTGGCCCCAGTCTGTCAGCCTGCCAATCCTGGTCTGCCACACACCGGATCAAAGAATTTTCAGCCAGCGATCACCCGTCTTTCCTGTTTCTTATCCTCTCCAGCATCAATCAGACTTCTTTTCTCAGCAAGTAAGCTACGTTCTTGCTTATTCTTTCTCCTCACCAACATCGATGAACATTTACAACGGGGGACAAGACGTATAGTACTATATCATAGAAACTAGGACACACCACATACCCATTAGTGAGGCTGTAATGAGCCTGCACCCCTCCCCCACACGCACGCACATAGCGGAAGTTGAATAAATTTTGTTTGAACTTCTAATGAATACTAAAATACTAAAAATACTAAAAATACTAACAGTAATGGTTTCACTCGCACCAGGAAGATAAACATATTATTACAAAAGAACCCATCAGTCGTGAAAAAGTTCCAAGTCCAGCGAGACATATGAATTTGGAAGCACTTATCCTGCGATGATAGTTCCTTTTCAGTGCCGCATGTTGCTATTGGCCATAGGCGCGCCTAGGGGGCCTGCTCCCCCCCCCCCCTCTCCTAGCGGTGAAAGTTGCGTGTTCACTATTCAAATTATCGGGCTATCTATCCAAAAGTGTTCAACCATGGTACTTTGCGAAATTCCTGGGTGTGCCCCTGCTGTTGACCTTGGCCCACCCACTTTTTGAGACGTTCCTACGCCTATGATTCGGAGGGCTCCGATGCCAATTTTTTGGGCCTCAACCCGATTTTTGGGAACCCGGGTATGATTCTTGGAAGCTCATCCCACTCAGGATGGAGGGGGTATTTTCCCCTTTGGTACTCCACTGTGGCTGCTAGTCGAGTTTTTTTTTTCAGCCGATGGCACCCTTCAGAGTAGAAAGACCCTTTGGAGGATTTTCTTTCGGGACATGCTCTTAATTTTCCGGTGCTCGGATCGATTCGATCGAGTCGCGGTGTGATTTTTGGGGGGTAGAGTTCTATTTTTAAAGACCCCTGCGCAATGCTTTTGGGCCCCGGTACGATTCATCGGGCTCCTGTTGCGAAAGGGTGATGCAGAGGGTCCCGTGATGCAGAGGGTCGTAGCACAGGGAGTTGGGGGTGCGGAAGGCCCGTGATGCAGTGTCGTAGCACACGAAGTCGGGGATGCAGGAGGCCGGAGCCACAGACGGCCCGCGGTCGGGACGGCCCGCAGGACGGGTCATGCACCATGGGTTGTTCGGTGTCGCGCCGGCAGCACGGTGCATTGATCCGGTCACATTTCACAGCTGTGACGAGGTCGGCCGTCACTGGGCGTGCATCGGGTGCCGCGTGTGTGGCCGTCACAGCCGCCCACAGCCGCCCACAGCCGCCGCCGCCCGGCGCGTCACGGACGTTGGGCGCCGGTTACCGTCACTGGGATGCTACCATCACTGGACGTCTGTTACCGTCATCGTGTGTGTCTCCGTCCCTGGCTGTGTGTCGCCGTCCCTGGGTGTGTATCGTCCCTGGGTGTGTGTTCCCGTCCCTGGGTGTGTTCCAGTTCTGGGTGTGTGTCGTCCCTAGCTGTGTGTCGTCCATGGGTGTGTGTTCCCGTCCCTGGACGTGTTCCAGTCCTGGGTGTGTGTCGTCCCTGGGTGTGTGTCTCCGTCCCTGCGTGTGTATCGTCCCTGGGTGTGTATCGTCCCTGACTGTGTGTCGTCCATGGGTGTGTGTTCCCGTCCCTGGGCGTGTTCCAGTCCTGGGTGTGTATCGTCCCTGGGTGTGTCTCCGTCCCTGGGTGTGTATCGTCCCTGGGTGTGTATCGTCCCTGACTGTGTGTCGTCCATGGGTGTGTTCCAGTCCCTGGGTGTGTTCCAGTCCTGGCTGTGTGTTGTCCCTGGGTGTGTGTTTCCGTCCCTGGGTGTATTCCAGTCCCTGGGTGTGTCGTCCCTGGCTGTGTGTCGCCGTCCCTGGGTGTGCATCGCAGTCCTTGGGTGTGTATCACCGTCCCTGGGTGTGTATCGCAGTCCTTGGGTGTGTATCATCGTCCCTGGGTGTGTATCGTCCCTGACTGTGTGTCGTCCATGGGTGTGTTCCAGTCCCTGGGTGTGTTCCAGTCCTGGCTGTGTGTTGTCCCTGGGTGTGTGTTTCCGTCCCTGGGTGTATTCCAGTCCCTGGGTGTGTCGTCCCTGGCTGTGTGTCGCCGTCCCTGGGTGTGCATCGCAGTCCTTGGGTGTGTATCATCGTCCCTGGGTGTGTATCGCAGTCCTTGGGTGTGTATCACCGTCCCTGGGTGTGTATCGCAGTCCTTGGGTGTGTATCATCGTCCCTGGGTGTGTATCGCAGTCCTTGGGTGTGTATCATCGTCCCTGGGTGTGTATCGCAGTCCTTGGGTGTGTATCATCGTCCCTGGGTGTGTATCGCAGTCCTTGGGTGTGTGCTGCCACCTCTAGTTCTGGTTAATGTCAGGGAGTGTTGACGACCTTACCGTGTGTTGCTGTTACGGCGTCTGTCTGGTACCACTGTCTGTCTGGTACCACTGTCTGTTTGGTACCACTCTCTGTCTGGTACCACTGTATGTCTGTCTGGTACTACTGTCTGTATGGTACCACTGTCTGTGTGGTACCACTGTCTGTCTGGCGCACCAGTTTGTCTGCCTATCTGTCTGGTACCAATGCCTGTCTGTCTGTCTGATACCACTGCTTGTCTGGTACCACTGTATGTTTGATACCACTGTTTGTCTGTCTGCCTGTCTGGTACCACTGTTCTGTCTGGTACCACTGTCTGTGTGGTACCACTGTCTGTCTGGCACCAGTTTGTCTGCCTATCTGTCTGGTACCAATGCCTGTCTGTCTGTCTGATACCACTGCTTGTCTGGTACCACTGTATGTTTGATGCCACTGTTTGTCTGTCTGCCTGTCTGGTACCACTGTCTGACGACTGCGGTACCTGCAGCACGGAAGTCGGCTGTCGCCGCTGTGTTTTCGTCACTCTCAGTCGATGTCGTTGGGGTGGCACCAAGTCACATCTCTCACTTCAGTGACGCAACAGTTGGTGCACGTGGCCAACTGTCGATCGAAATATCGCCAGCTGCCGTGATGTTCCCGGCGAAATATCGCCAGCTGCTGTGGTGTTTCCGGCGAAATATCCCCAGAGCCTGGGGGATTCCAGGACAAATCGACCAGGCAAAGGTTGTCCACCCTCATGTCTCAGATTTTGAGAAAAATTGGTGTATGGGGTTATCTTCTGCCCTGAATCCACCTGTGCAAATATTACTTCGATCAGTTCAACGGTTCAGGAGTTATAGCCTCGGGCATTTCTGGAAGGTAACTGTTAGGTTATGTTCGGTGGCCGATAACTAAGTTAATTATCAGCCAAAATATAATTATCCAGACATTTTTGAACTCGCAAATATTCAAGGAATCCAATTCCGTAAATATTTGTAATATGTGATGAATAATAAAAGTTACCCCATGACCTCAGGTCACGTGATCTCCGGTAACCTCGATGCCTGTGATTTTTTATTGACGGAATGGAAGGATCATGATTTGGCTTGATATATAGCATACAAAAAAGTTTTTTCCTATAAATCCCCATTTGGAGAGCGCAAACTTTACCATATTTGAAGTGTTTCGAGGATTGAGCTACTAACTCGGCCGTCCCTCCGTCCAATATCGAGATACAGTTTGATAGCACATACCAACGCGTTCTCTGGCATTAGGTGGACGATGGACGGTTTTATAAAGTAGTAATGCACAAAGCTGTATAATATTCATAAATTTAACGAACGATAACGGGGGAAATCTAGAACAAATCGACCAGGCAAAGGGGTGATTGTCCATCCTCATGTCTCAGAATTTGAGCAAATGATTGATGCATATGGTTATCCTATGCCCTGAACCCTCCTGCTAAAATTTTCTTTCGACCAGGTCAACGGTTCAGGAGTTATAGCCTCGGATATTGCTGGAAGGTCACGCTGCAAGGTTATGCTCGGTGGCCGATAACTATGTTAAATGTTCAAAATGTAAATGTCCAGACATTTTTGAGCTTGCAAAGTTTCAAGGAATCCAATTTCGGTACTATTTTTATATGTGATAAATGATTGAAAAGTTACCCCATGACCTCAGGTCACGTGACCTCCGGCGACCTCGATGCCCGTGAAAATCTACTTTTTTCAGATTGACACGATGAAGGACCATATTTTTGCTTGACATAACAAGTTAAAATAATAGCGTTTTTGCTACAAATGTTCCTTTGAAGAGCGCAAACTTTATCATATGTGAAGATTATCGTGCAATGTACTTCTAACTCGGCCAGGCCGGGCTGTCAGCAGACCCCAAGCCAAGAATGTGCCCCTGATTTGATGGACTGTGTCCAAGCGTTTGAAAACGGCCCTCTGGCTTGCCGGAAAAGGCCCTGGGACGTCAAAGAGGGCCCCTGAAATGACGGAGGGCCCTAGTTGCCGCAGGGGATTTCGGGCCGTCAGAAAGGGCCCTTGGGCCGACGGAAGTGGCCCAAGCTGTTGAAAAAGGGCCTCCGGCCTGACAGGGGAGGTCCTTGATCGCTAAGAAGGTCCCCTGCACCGACGAAGAAGACCCCTAGCAGTTGGAGGGTCCGGGCCGTCGGGGAGAACCCAGAGCCGTCATGAAGGGCCCTTGGGCCGATGAGGACCGGAACCGCACAGGGGCCCCTTGCATGATAGAGGAGGCCCAAGATTTTGAAGAGGAGATTCCGACCGGACCGAGAGTGAGCTGAGCCGTGAAAGAAGGCCTCTGAGCCGACGGATGTGGCCCTAGGCCGGACGTGCAGAGCCACTGTGTCGGCTTTGGCTCACGCTGATGGAGAGGGTTTCAGAGCTGATAGCGGGCCTCAGGCCGATAAAGAGACCCCGAACTTCAGAGACGATCCGAGCTGAAGCGGAGGGTTTCCGGTGCTACGTATTTGGTAAGGCATTCAATCCACATGTGTTAAGAGGGATCAGGGGATAGGGCTGGATAGCTAGGGTAGATAGGCATTGTTAGGTGTGTGGGATATTGGTGGATGGTTTCTTCATGATGTGGTGATGGTTGGGGTGGGTCTTTTTACCAGGCTTATGGTATCTTCCATTTACAAACTTAACTGGATGGGCCCTTGTGTCTCTTATACCAGATTTGACTTACACCAGATTTGACAAAAGCAATTAAGGCTAAGAAAGATGTATTTAGAGTATTTAAGGAAGCTTCAAATATAGTAAATATAAGGTTGTATCAAAAAGCTAGAGATACTGTGAAGCAGAAAATCAGAGCAGCAAAGCGAGCAAAATAATTGGATTTGGCTAGGTACTGTAATGGGGACAGTAAAAAGTTCTTTAGTTTCTACAAGCTGAGTAAAGTTTCAAGCACAATTGGTCCACTGGAAGTAAATGGGATTATGTTGAGTGAGGATGGTGAGATGGTTGAGGAACTCAGCAAGCAGTTTAAATCAGTGTTTACGTTGGAGGATGTGACTAATCTGCCAACTGTGAACCACAACTCAGTGACAGGTGATCAGTTACATGATGTTGATTTCATTGATAGTGATGTTGTTTTGAATTATATCAGGAAAATAAAGCCAAAGAAGGCAGCAGGACCTGATGGAATTTATGCTAGGGTATTGCGAGAAGCTGGAAAGGAACTGGCAATTCCACTTAGTATAATATTTTGTAGATCAGTTTCACAAAATGAAATTCCAACAGATTGGAAAAGAGCAAATGTAGTTCTTATTTTCAAGAAAGGAGAAAGAGGGAAAGTTGAAAACTATACGCCAGTAAGCCTCACATCCTTAGTCTGCAAGGTACTTGAATCAATTATCAAGGATATAATAGTTAGTTTTCTGGAAGGAAACAGATTGATTCCAGATACTCAACATGGGTTTAGAAAAGGGCGATCGTGTCTCACAAATCTCTTGGACTTTTTTAATTTTGCTACAGAAAAATTTGATAAGGGAAATCAGGTTGATGTAGCATATCTTGACTTTAGCCAGGCCTTTGACAAGGTACCTCATAAACGGTTAATGATGCAGCTTCAGGTCCATGGTATTGCGGGTAACATCCTAAAATGGACAGAGTTGTGGCTTTCAGATACACAGCAGAGAGTGATGCTAAATGGTACGAAGTCATCATGGCAAAATGTTCTTAGTTGAGTCCCCCAGGGGTCAGTACTGGGACCACTATTGTTCATTATGTTCGTAAATAACATTGAAAGTGGCCTAAGCAGTAAGGTTTTGAAATTTGCAGATGATTTGAAGGTCTTTAGGGCAATAACAGGGCACAATGAGCTGGTCTTGCTGCAGAAAGACTTAGACGAGCTTGTGAAGTGGTCCGAAAAATGGCAAATTAAATTTAATTTGGATAAGTGCAAAATCATGCATGTAGGTAGGCAGCATATCAAGGATCCGTACTTGATGGGTGGCCAAGTACTATCTGTGACTCAGCAGGAGACTTAGGTGTTATTTTGAACACAATTGGGGGCATCAGAACAGACCAAAGAAGCCAGGAAGAAGGCACTAAGAATGCTGGGGGCAATAAATAGGAATGTATCATACAAAAGTGAGGAAGTAATCAGGAAGCTTTACTATGCATATGTCAGGCCACATTTGGAATACTGTGTCCAAGCTTGGTCCCCTAGTTATGAAATAGATTGTTGGCTTTTAGAGAGAGTACAAAAGAGGGCAACAAAAATGGTGAATGGTATAGGCAACCTGGCATATGAGGAAAGATTGAAGAAACTGAATATGTTTTCACTTAGATATAGAAGGCTGAGAGGAGATCTCATCGAGGTCTTTAAATTTGTTCATGGTCAGGAACAGGGTTATCTCAGGGAACTGTTTGAATATAACAGAAATGATGCAATTAGGGGTCATCAATTCAAAATTAAAGTTAATCACAGCAGGACAAGGTTAAGACAGTCTTTCTTCACCAATATGGTAGTAGAACACTGGAACCAGCTGCCAGAAACCATTGTCAGTAGCAACACACTGAACATCTTTAAAAACAACATAGACAATCATTATAAGAATAGGGGGCTTGTTGTTCTGTATTCCAGGGAGAGTTGATCGACGCATTTGGTGGACAACTGGTTCAGTGTACAGAGTGCAACCAAGAAGGGCCCTTGTGGCTCATAGTTGCACTGATCTTTTATGTCTTTATGTCTTTATGTCTAAACGCTTGATATCTTTATATAGGGTGTACCTAGCAGTGGATTCAGCACCTTCCTTCGAGATGTGATACTGATGAGATTGGCTATGGTAGCACAATGGGTATGATTGGAGGAGTTTGTAATTTTTGGGTGTGTTATGCAATATCAGGTGAATGGTGCTAGATAGGCTGGGATATATAGCTCTCTAGGAACTTGAGATAAGGTATTTATTGGGGTGAGAGTATGTACATGTCTAGTATCTTTTCTAGATAGGCTTAACCCAGATGGGCCCCTGTGGCTCTTATTAAGCCTTAACACTTTATGACTACGTAAAGGGCTCCTAAGCCCATAAAGGGGCTCGTGCTGCTACGCAGTAGTGGCGTTTCCAAGGGGTGAAGGAGTACCCGCTCCCTGTCGAGTCTAATGGAGCCGTCCAGGCGACCGCCCTGAGGGGAAGAAATATAACCGAAGAAATGTTTAAGTAGATTTAATAGCTTGTGTGGAAAATGCCCTTCACATGTGAAGAGGTCCACCCTGAGGGCTAGCAAGGGCCGTGCAGACAAGAGAGGACCCGCCCGAGAGCTGGAATGCCTATATCAGCTGGAAAGAACAGCCTCAGCTGGAATTGACCCCTAACGGCTGAAGAATAAACAGGCATGTGAGGGTCTGAGAAGGCTGGGATGGTCTTTGGGTACGAAAGGGCACCTGACGGATCAACAGGATCCGTGCGAGCTGAAGAGGACTAGCGAGGGTCCATCTCAGATCTGAAATTCCCCGAGATGAGAGCTAGACAGGACTATTGGGAACTGTGATGGGCCCCTACAAGCAGGAGAGGGCCTTGAGTGATGCAGAGGATCTCCTGAGAGTCAGACAGGACTGGACTGGGATTCTTCTGATGCTGAGAGCGGCCCCTAATGGATGAACAGGGCCATCTGAGAGGAAAAGCTCCCTGTTGGCTGGCAATTGAGGTGAGGAATACCGAGGACAAGCCTCAGAGCTAGAATGCTCTTGAAACCACGAGAGCTGTCGATAACTAGGAAGGATCCCTGGCAGCATGAGAAGGCCCTGGAGGGCGAATAGAGTTCCCTGAGAGCTAAGAAGAGTCCCTAGGTCAATGATTGTGAGGAATACTGAGGGCCAATGTCAGAGCTAGAAAGCCCTTGAAGCTAGAAAGACCGTCAAGGACAGAGAAGGGCCCTAACAACTGGGGAGGACCCCTGACGATTGGAAATGGTCACTGAGCGTTAGAAGGGACTGGACTGGGATGCCCAAGAGGCTTGGAGGAGGCCCCTATGAGCCGAACAGGGCCCCCTGAGATCTAAAGATTCCCTAAGGGCTAGCGATCGTTGTGAGGAATACTGAGAACGAATTCCAGAGCTAGAATGTCATTGCTAGCCCGAAAAACTTCAGGAGTAGGGAGGTCCCGTGAGAGCTAGAGCGGAACGGACTGTGATGCTTCTGAGGCTTGGGAGGAACACTGGGGGATGAACAGAGCAACCTAAGAGCTAAGGGGAGTTCCGAGAGCTGGCGATGTTTGCGAGAAATTGTGAGGCCTGTCTCAAAGATGCTTTGTCACGAATGAAGAGGTGGAGAAGGTCACTGCGAGCCTCGCAGATCGCTTGACGAAAGCTCTCGCCGTCAAGGGAACACAAAACATTCACAAGTTCTCGCCTGTTGATGTTACGACTGTTTGGGTACATGTATGGTCGAACGGCGAGGGACGTGCCGTGAAAGTGTCACGATAGGTGGACAAAGACAAGCTAGACACGAGACAGAAGCAATTGGTGCACTTATGAAACATGGTTTGTTACCACAGCTACTTGCAGATTTGTGTGTTGATCTGTCTTTGGGCATAAACTTTGGATCGTTTCCATGCCCTCAAATATGCAAACAGTACTTCGATGCACTTCTGACGGGGCATGGTTGTGACGTGATGTACCTCCTTATTTCTCAGTTGGATGCATGTTTGTTCTAAACACACAATGGTTGTGTAACCATGGTGTATACATTGCCCTCATGAATCCCTACGGATCGTGTTTTCTGTGAGAATACAAGCATTAACGGATGTCAGGAAGTGTTCTCGGCGAACTAAATTGAGACGCATTTACTCAGCGAAATAACTGGATATAACAAAACACAGGTTACTGGTGCCGACCACAGTTCAGTTCGGGCCAATTCGGACGTCAGTGGGCGCCTTTTGTCTTATATAGATAACTGGATATTTGAGGTAAATAAGTACATTAGAAGACATAAATCCACACAATGCCAGAGAAAACGTTTCTACTACTTCTGTCTTCTTCTACTTGTTTCTTCTACTTGTTTTCAAACCGAATCTCGATTTTTGACGAAGAGACGAAGAGAGTTAGTAGCTCAATCCTCGAAAGACTTCAAAATGGTAAAGTTTGCGCTCTCCAACTAAGGATTTATGGAAAAATCGCCTATTTTTTATTTGCCATATATCAAGCCAAAACATGGTCCTTCCATTCTGTCAATTAAAAAAAAAAAAAAATGGACGGGCATCAAGGTCACCGAAGGTCACGTAACCTGAGGTTATGGGGTAACTTTTTAATATTATTTATCACATATTACAAATATTGCCAGAATTAGAATCTTTGAATATTTGCGAGTTAAAAATGTCTGGAAATTTATATTTTGACTGATAATTCACTTAGTTATCGGCCATCGAACATAACCTTGCAGGGTGGCCTTCCAGAAATGCCCGAAGCTATAACTCCTGAACCGTTGACCTGATCGAAGTAAAATTTGCACAGGTGGATTCAGGGCATAAGATAACTCTATACACCAATTTTGCTCAAAATCTGAGACATGAAGGTGCCGGGCCCTGGTCGATCTGTCGTGGAATTCCCCAGCCGCTCTTGTGTTCCCGGCGAAATATCGCCAGCTGTCGTAGTGTTCCCGGCGAAATATCGTCAGCTGCCGTGGTGTTCCCGGAGAAACATCGCCGGCTGCCGTGGTGTTCCCGGCGAAATATCTCCAACCGTCGTGTTCCCGGCGAAATATCGCCAGCTGCCGTGGTGTTCCCAGCAAAATATATCCAGCTGCCGTGGTGTTCCCGGCGAAATATCACAGACAGTGCCGTCGTCTGGCGAAATGTTGCAGTTTGCGACCCCGATTGGCGGAGGTACTGCAGACTGAACGTCCGATCAATCGCATACCTGATGCAAATATCGACAAACGCATCGACGCAGACCGGCACAGCGAATTCTCAGTGGCAATCACTGGCCTGTTGTAAATATAGACAGTTCCCAATACTGATCAGCGGGTAGCAGCCGCAGAGCGGCTTGTGCTCCGCAAGCCCGACCGCCGCTACGTACTGTGGCCTTGTCCACAGCCGTTGTTGATGTGGCCTGGCCTGCTGACCCTGCATTGGTATCGGCTGGTCCAACTGCGCCCTACACATAACACAGTTACGTTCCGTCGCCAGAGGTTCGTCCAATTTGATATTGACACACGCCTGTCTAGGGTGTGGGGTGGAAGTTAACCGTCAGTCGCTTATTGAGCTATGTGCGTAAAACCGGTTGAGATGGCGGCCGGAATTTTTTTTTATATCTCATGATGCATAGTGTGCTCATGTATTGATAGAAATTATAAAAGGGTATTGTCAGGTCACCTAGATATGATATCATTGTTGTGGTCATGTCAGGCAAATCTGAGCTGACACAGTGATGATGTTGAACACATCAGTATTAGTGACCTAAAGCCGGTTAAATTATATACCTGGATGTTTGAATACTCAAACGTAGCTGGGAGGGGAGTATGAGTCTTGCACTTGCCATATTCCCATTTACTTTTTCAAGATCACACAAAACCATTGATCCATGTTTCAGTTGTACGCTCTACAAGCGCGCTTTTCAAAAGCATCCTCAAGAAAACACACGCATATGTATTTTGTACCCATGGGAACCGGACACAGAATCCTGGTCATGTAAGGTCACTAAACCTCGCCGGCATTGGGCAGCATGGGAACCGGACACAGAATCCTGGTCATGTAAGGTCACTAACCCTCGCCGGCATTGGGCAGCTTGTTACCTTCGGATGGCACGGCAGGTGGCTGGTATTTGGCAATTATAAACCGAGCAGATTATATAAATAAATGTGAAAACTAGCATAAAACTAGCATGCAGGATCTCGCGACTGACACCGGGCATGACTCATTGGAACAATTGGCTGGTCTCAGGGGCGAGGCGTGAGGTCAGACTTTGTCAAAAGTCAATAATCGACAGTCAACATCGGAACTTTGCGACTTGTTGGCACATTTTGGCCAATCTATTGCTAATGTGCCCGCCAAATTCTTACCAAATATACATACAGCCATCGATACAGTACGGAACACTCGGTAAATATGCCATAGATAAAGTACGAAACACATGGCACACATGCTATCGATACAGTACGGAACACACGGCACACATGCCATCGATACAGTACGGAACACACGGCACACATGCCATCGATACGGTACGGAACACACGGCACCGAGACATGGTCACGGCAGGGAACACACGGCACCGAGACATGGTCACGGCAGGGAACACACTCGGCTGTGCAGATTGTGGTCCCAATCGAGCAAATCCAGCCAGGCTTTACCGCTGCCCAGGTAACTCCTTGGGTAAATGTTCTAGTAACATAACGGGGAAATTTATGGCTACAAGCTCGGAAAAAACAATCATCACAGTTTTATCAGGAGGTTAGTGAAATATCCGCCAGCCCGATGTGGCATGCACGTGCTTGTCACGAGGCTCTGTGATGGGAGCACCTGCCATCGTGGACCTGACACCTGTCCTTGTGGTTTTGGGAACTAATAATGGCCAAATGATTTTAGCTGATTTCCCAGTCCCATCAGAGTAGATAATGCGATCCGGTGCATTGTGTACGTACTGACCTTTACTGATCCTACTGCTGGCAATCGACAGTGAGTGATGTTGACACCAATCTTTATGGCCCAAGTGGGACGAGAAAACAAGCATCCCAGACTGCGCCTGCTCCACTGCTGCTCATTTCATGAGAAAATAAGCTACCGAAAGTGTATCTTATAACCATGCAGCGTTCGAGTTTTGGGCATGCACCGTGTGGAGCTAGTCATAAGGTGATCGTGGAATGTCACGGGGGCATTGATATGTCATACGCGGGACAGCGGCACCTCCCTGGATAACGCTGCAAAATGCCGTTTTATTTCGTTGCTTGATTTCCGAATCCCCGCAGATAGTCTGTCAACAATCACCAAGTTCCTGTACACACCCCTGAGAAGTCTTGGTGTGTGCATGCCGCCCGCGGTCGTGTCTTGACCCAGAAGGCATTGCACAATTTGTGTCGGATCAAAACAACTTTCAGTAGTATCCAATGCCAATGCTCCTAGAACTCTATGCTGGACGGGGGTTTTCCACAGCATTACGAGGCGATTCCTATGTGGCTCTGTGTTAATCTATGAGGTGCAAATAAACAATTGATCAGACGATGACAACTGAGTAGTGTGCAAAAAGAATTCCCAGACATCAGGGCTCCGGGAGCAAGTGTTTGTTTATTTTACTGCTGATCAAAGGCCGATAGAGATTGAGGTCATTGCGCTGCATGCCTTAAACACAAACGCAAGGGAGAGACAAGTGCCTTTCGCTAGCTCTTCTTCGGCTGGTCGGTACCGTGATCCATATATGCCATCAGGCCGTGATTCAGCCTCTCTCCGGTTTGCTCCAATCGTCTGGCTGTCATTTTAGCCTGATGCCCTGCTCCCAGTTTTCCTTATCGACAACTCTGAGACCGGCAGTGCACTCACGGGCGGGACCGGCCGCCGGATTGGCAGGGATCCAAGCACGCTTTGAGGCGTCACGTAGACCCGGGCAACAAACAATATACAGATAATATATAATTACCGTACCGCGAACAATTACGGTGGAGATGCGGACGCACACTAGTGGACGAAAACAACTTTTTTGGAGCAAAATGTGCCTAGTTTTCGAGAAAATCGAAGTTAAGAAGGGTTCTTGCCAGGCACCCTGGTGACGTGACTGATTCCGCGCATGCCTCTGCCGGACGGACTGTGCTGTGCTGCAGCTGGAGACTACAGAGTCCGGATCAGGCACCAAGATGTCACTCCTGACCTGAGCTATGGCAAAATGTCACTCCGGCCTGAGCTATGGCAAAATGTCACTCCGGAGTCCGGATCAGGCGTCACAATGTCCCTCCGGCCTGAACTAGAGACTATGGCGTCCGGATCAAGCACCAAAATGTCACTCCATCTGGCAGCTTTTGCCAGCGCGATAGTCGCGGCGTCAGGTGGCCGGCCGGTGGTGACGTGGCGTGACCTTCGGTGTCGGCAGCACAGCACGCGCACACACCCCGGCCTCGCACAGCGCGTCTGGCCGGCCGCCGTGTACGCGGCTTGGGGCCGGGAGCGGCTGTTCAGGCCGGCAGCGCTAATGGTTGGGCCGACTCGCCCCAGACACTACACGGCGCCGCACGGCCGCCCGCCGAGATGCGCTCATAGTGTGGCAACGCATGTGCTTGGGCCGGCTACAACGGTCTTCACTACAGAAGAGCAGTCCATTAGTGACAATGTTCCAAAGTTAGTGTAGTGGTAAAAGAGCAATTCACGTATTTGCGGTTGGTCACCACGGCTTTACTGAAGCACAGCTTGTGCTCCGCCAGCGACACTAAACATGATTGGCAATCTTCAGGAGGAAGAGGGAAGATGACGTAGAAAGTGAAACTTACCTATTTAAGTGTTACAATGGTGGGTCGTGGCTACCTCGGGATATGCATAGAAGATCGATGGGTATGCACATTACCTAGTGAGCGTTTTCGTAACATTTTCTTTCGTCAGCGTCAGCTTGCATTTCAGTGATGACTGAACGATGCCACGTTCCGTGCGACAGCCATTTTGTTCCCATCGATCGATCGACAGCTGCGATGAAACCAAACGGCTACTTCACTTATTGAGCTCGAGGTCTTACTTTACGGAACATTTGAGCTTTTTCAAGCGTATCAGCAGACACTGTCGAATTGAATATACGGCATTACCCTAACGGCAATACACTGAGCAAAATGTCAGAAGCGCATATATTATCTGAGAACAGCAGACGTTCTCATTTTTCCTATTCAAATCAGACCACACAAAACGAGCACTCTGTCCGCGATATGCTGAGAACATCATTCTCAGATGAGAATGACAGTGCGTTGAGACTTACAAATGTACTCATGTGAAACCACTTTTAAGACTCAGGAAGGAGAATATCCTTTGGTCTCAAGTTAAACCAGTCAGACCGAGAATAGCAATTGTTCTCAATTTAAACAGCTATGCTCAATTGAGACCAGTCCCAAGTTCACTCTGACTCTTCGTGGATCGTAAATGTACGTAAAGATCGTAAATGTAAAACCACTTCAAAGTCTCAACCAGCAGATTTATGTTCTCGTTGAAGCCAATTCACTTGAGAATAGCTATTGGTTTCAACATTCGAAGCTATTACTCAAAGAAGACTAGTTTCAGGTTTAAATTGAGCAATGCATGCCTCAACTGAGGGTGGTTAGTTGCATAAATGCCCCTCGCTGTTCTCATATGAAACTTCTTTCAGGTTTAAATACACGTTTTATTTTGGTATCGCAACTAAAACAGGGCAGGTGAACAGTTCTCCCAGTGTCACAGGACGTACTTTAATGTACAGTTCCAGAGTACCGCACACTTATCACCAGCGTCATCTGCCACACATGCCGCTCATCGCTTCCTCAGAGGATGATGTCCTGGCGATGACCAGCGAAGTTATTGAAGAGGAGTTGTGAGCACCACAACATTCTGTTTATTTGCCAAAGGTATTCCAAAAGTGTACCATATAAACAGGCATGCCTTTGCACCAAATATCATCGCCGTTGGCATGTTCGCTACGTCACTCGCAGGCAATAATCTTAGACTTGTACATATGCCTGGCATAATGTTCACCTGCCAGGCATAAAGGAGACACCGGGAGCTCCAAGAACTTGCGCTGAAAGCAAGTTCAGGTATAACGCAACATCTTTTCCCGTTGTTTTCCACGCCGCGCTCTTGGCCTCCTTTATCCACAAACAGATATGTTGGAACAGCACATGGGGTACGGAGGAGAAACCTGCCAGCGGCATGTTATCTGTCACCGCCCAACCGCCTTCAACCGTGACGGTACTGTCGGAGAGTGTCAATCGGCAGCTGGAGACAGTTCAGTGAGAATGTGAGAGAAATCTGAGACAGTGAAAATCCCAGCTAAGGTGCTGGTCGAGGAAACCTAACACTTTAACGGCAGGACGTAGCTTCACAGTGATTACAGTCCGAAGTGTGCAGATTATAATGGAGAACAATGGTAAGTTGAATCGCATGACATTATAGTCCTTTCCAAAAATTGTCTACAGCTAATTACTATGCTGCCTTGAATTATAGATCTGGTCAACTGCAGGACAGCAATTTCGAAAGCTGAAAATGTCACGCCTTTAGCGACTACTAATAACTTGTGCAACGACAGCTACAGTGAATCATTGTATTTTGTGCAATCATGTTTTATTGCGCTCAAATCTATTAAACACCGTCTTCATTGGGGTATATAAGTGTTCGGCAAACAGCACAGGCGATTTTCCGTGCGTTTCCTGAACCGAACAGCGGTGTTCGGAATACAGTACGTGTTAACCCGCGCCTGTTAACCCTTTCATCTTTCTTAACGTCTTTCCGGTCGGATCCTCACACCCCGTCTCGTGGGGGGGGGGCGATACAACCCCCTCTAATCGCCCAACTAAGCGTCGCACGAAAACGAAAAAGGTGTCATCGGAAAACGCTCGACGAGTAGGGCCAAAAACCACCCCCAAAATTGCATTACCACAAAAGTGACGTCACTAGAGTGTCTATGTGTTTACAACTGACATATTTTTGGCTCTGGGAGTTCATTTTAGGTGATATATGAAAAAAATACCTGGAATCAGAAAAGGACAGCGAAGTCGATCATGGCCGTACAATTCTTGCTCGCCATTTTTTTGTTTGTTTTAGTTCAAAATTTTCAGTTTTCAATTTTTACATTTTTATTTTTCTAATGGGTAGAGCGAACCGAAAAACGTTTGAAGTGAACTTGCTCTCATAAAAAATGCTTACATTAACCAGAATCTTCGATTTTAGCACCAATGGGCAAATATGGAAACTAATTAGTAATTAAAAACGAACAAATCACAAATTCCTCCGGTGTGTTTTGTTTCATCCCTAAAGATAAGCAAACACTGAAAGTTCCATTAAAATATCCTTACCCGTTAAAGCGTAACGACTGGTTGAACTTTTCTGGAGGTGACCTCACTTCACCTTGACTAACCCGTTGACCCTAGATGAACAAGTGAAGTGTGTGCTGAATTCCGAACACGGACCTAAGCCCACAAGGTTGCACTTGAGAAGGGTGGATCAAGTAGTTACCATTGGGGGAAGGGGCGCAGGAGAAAAATACACCCCTTTTGGTTGGAAAGATGCCCCTTCAGTAAACTTCAGTGTACCCCTCCCCACTTAGATAATTTTTTCCGCCGAAGGCACCCCTCCGAAGAAATGCGTCCCTTACCAAATGATAATTACTTGATCGGCCTTTCCAGTTCCCAAATGCAACCCTGTGGGCTTAAAATACTTATTAGCCCCGTGTTCGGAATTCAGCACACATTTCGCTAGCTTTAACAGGCGCAGATAAACGTGCCGTATTCCGAACACCGCTGTTCGGTTCGGGGAACACACGGAAAATCACCTGTGTTGTTTGCCGAACACGTTTATGTCCCAGTGAAGACGGCGTTTAATACATTTGTGCCCAATAAAACATGATTGCACAAAATCACAAGGCTTGACTGTAGCTGTCGTTGCACAAGTTATTAGTAGCCGCTAAAGGCGTAACATTTTGAGCTTTCGAAATTGCCGCCGTGCAGTTGACCAGATATATGATGCAAGGAAGCATAGGAAGCTGCTGTAGACAATCTTTAAAGGAATATGATGTCATGCAATTCGACTTACCTTTGTTCTCCATAATTATCTGCACACTTCTGACTGCAGTCACTGTGAAGCTATAGCTGGGTAACTCCAGACAGATTGCACAGCAATGGCGACCGGACGCCGTTGGAAGAAAATGGACGATGGGTCCAGCATCTATTCTCATAGTAGCCGCAACTTGATAAAACTTGAGACCTGTATTATTTTGCACGATGCCTCAGTAGAATTACGCACGAATATTGATAGACTTACTTGGTCCATGACATAAATCCGCAAAATATAGGTTCTCAGTGCCTAAAAACTGCACTCATTCATAACACTGAGCCCGATATCTGTCCTGTCGTGAGCAACCCAACGAACATGTTCTCGAACAGTTTTTTCTAACGGCATCCTGCAGCGTAACCCTCCTACTATGTCAGCTGTGCCACCATATTCTGTGCTCTGGATTCGTGCGTTGTCCGGCAAAATACTGAACCATTTTCCAGGCAAGGAAAATGCGAATCTGACCCGCAATTTATTAGCATTATATTGGATTATCATTCGAGCGTCAATTCGCACTAAACAAAGTTGTGTGTAGAGAACAAAGAAACAAAGTCGCACATACATCGTATACAATATTCCGCCGGACTCCTCTTATGCAATAGCTGAGACTATTTGGCGCGCTATGGCGCGCCGAATAGAAATTTGGCATACCTTTTCCCACATTAGTTTGACATGTGGGAAAATTTTCAGGTCAGGTCATCCATGTTCACCGAGTTAGTCAAGGTCAAGTGAGGGCGCCTGCAATAAAGTTCAACCAGTCGTCACGCTTTAACGGGTAATGGTATTTGCATGAAACTGTCTTTAGTTTGTGTATCTTTAGGGACGGACCAAAATACACCAGAATAATTTTTTTAGTTGTGAGTTTTTGATGACTTATCTTCTTAACCTTTGCTCATTAATGCTGAAATAGAAGATTTTGGCTAAAGTAAGCACTTTTGTGGAGGATATGTTTACTTAAAACAATGTTTCTCGGTGCGCTCCACCCATTAGAAAATGAAACATTAAACAAAACAAAATCAGAACTTGAAATTATAACTAAAAACTAATTTTCATTTTTGGGCATGCAAACATTTTGGGACGATGGTTCGTTCACTTTGTCTTCCTTTTCTGATTCAACATCTATTTTGTTTTTAAAATCTTCCCCAAAATGAACTCCCCATCCCGTGAGTCGTGACCTCATCTGCCCCCTGCTACGTCACTTTTTGAGGGTATAGCATTTTGTGAGTGGTTTCGGGCCCTATTCGTCGATCGCTTTCCCATAACGCATCTTTCGTTTTCGAGCGACGCTTAGTTTGGAGATTAGAGTGCGACAAATAACTACCCCCCCCCCCCTCCCGAGACGAGGTGTGAGAATCTGACAGGAAAGACTCAAAGGGATAATGAGCTGATAGAGTTGAAGGGCAGACAGTTCGAAATTAATATAGGATGGCCTGTAACGGTATTAATTTTTTAACGTTAAGGTGATAATATTTATTTATTTCAATGCCCGACGTTTCGGTGTCATACCTTCTTCAAGGGCAAGTGAAGAGTGAACAAGTTTTGCAGTCAGAATGGGCACAATGCATGACATAAACGAGTTTATTTTTTAAATACAGACAGTACAAGACATGACACATTCATTACAAGAACACTTCCGTAAAACAATATGCACAATAGAACGATGAACATTTAGGACCTACATAAAGCTAAGCAATCAGCCCGTTCAATGGCTATTCAGCAATGCAACCTATAAGGGAATGAAAGGGGAGATAGAGGAGGAGAGAGAGAGAGAGAGAGAGAGAGAGAGAGAGAGAGAGAGAGAGAGAGAGAGAGAGAGAGAGAGAGAGAGAGAGAGAGAGAGAGAGAGAGAGAGAGAGAGAGAGAGAGAGAGAGAGAGAGAGAGATAGAGATATAGAGATAGATATATATATAGAGATATATATATATATATATATATATATATATATATATATAGAGATATATATATATATATATATATATATATATATATATATATATATATATATATATATATATATATATATATATAGAGAGAGAGATAGAGAGAGAGAGAGAGAGAGAGAGAGAGAGAGAGAGAGAGAGAGAGAGAGAGAGAGAGAGCGAGAGAGAGAGAGAGAGAGAGAGAGAGAGAGAGACAGAGAGACAGAGAGAGAGACAGAGAGACAGAGAGACAGAGAGACAGAGAGACAGAGAGACAGAGAGACAGAGAGACAGAGAGATAGAGATATAGAGAGAGAGAGGGGCCCATGCCGGGTTTTTTCCCCTCATCGTTGTAGTTCCTTTTTTCTTTTTTTATAATCCTGGCTGTTATAGTAGCTATTTTGAAAACCCCCTAAAAAAAACTCGTTTTATGTCGTACATTGTACCCATTCTGACTGCAAAACTTGCCCACTCTTTGCTTGCCCTTGAAGAAGGTATGACACCGAAACGTCGGGCATTGTAATAAATAAATATTATCATCTTAGTGTTAAAAAAACTAATACTGTTACAGGCCATCCTACATCAATTTCGAGCTGATAGAGGGTTAATGAGCTCACCTACCCGGAATACCCACCCCCGGTGGCATAGATGTCGAGGTCGCTGGCAATTTCGAGCCTGGAACCTCCGATACTATATTATTAGTATCGGCAAACAGGAGACATGCACCACGGGTAGGACCCCGGTAAGCATTGATTGGCTTGAGGGTAGCATTCCTCATAAGGGATCATAGATTCTTGTCCGGGGGAAATACAAAACCATGCTCACTTCAAATAGCTGGAAATAGTAAAGGGTGAAAAACCTACTGCCCTTGTAAGCGTCGAGAGCCAGCGAATATTACGTTGCTTGCTGACACATGGTGCCATTTACATCGGCACGGTTAGTTTTGCGTCCCGTCAGTATCTGGCACGTATCATAAGGCTGCATTGTCAGAGACTGGATGTCGACCGACGCCAGCTGACGTTGCCAGACATCGACGCTAAATAAACCGCTGTCAGACACTGAACCACGGTCAGGTGGCCGAGCAGTATCCACTCGTACCTGGTGCTGGTGAAGGCAATTACACGGCAGCCTCTGACAGCGGTACCCAAGGCAGCCTGCAGCCTCTGACAACAGTACCCAAGACATGCACCTAGAGCCGACTGCGTGTCAAACTGTTTCTCACACATTACACAATTCATAATTGTAGACAGATATGAAATATATTTGATCTTTGCTGTCCAGCAAAGACAAAATGTCTTCGCTAGACAAATTGTGAAGCTTCAAAGTTTGTCTAACTTAATGTCTTTTCTGGATAGTGAAGATCAATTTAATTTCTTGTCTGCCTGGATCATGAGTTACAACCAGGAAATGCGGGTCTTTCTTAACTATGTGCGATATATAAATCACACAATACTAAGGCTTTCCTACGAGAGGGTGCATACGCAACCTTTTCCCAACTTAACTGCTAATCCTGTATGTTTATTGATCAATTTTAGTTAACTGAACAGCTAACCTCAACTGAATTGAGCGACAAGTTGTGGTGCTCGTAAATACTGATACGGTGTTCTGCTGCTCGCGTTTACGCCACCCCATCCCAAGTGTAGACAGGTTTGTATGTTATACTCTATGTTAGCCGGATGTACTACTATGTTAGCACACTGTAAAACATAGATTAACACCCCTATGGTGCTATTTCAGATATCAAATTCCAGCACCATAGGGCTGCTTGAATTAAGCACCTTTCTGGAGTTGGCATCGCATCGAAAAATTTAAAGTGCCAAATATAAGCATGGTGCTTATAACTAGCACCTCTTCATTGGACTATATTTAGTAGCAGGATGCTTGAAATGAGCACCCATGGGGTGCGCGCCTTAGCACCCCCAGGGTGCTAGTTTTGCTCACGCCAAAAACCAGCACCTCCTGGGCACGGTTCGCTTATGGTGCTAGCATATTTAGCACACATTGGGTGCTTGAATCCAAATTGGTCTCCTTGGTAGTGACTTACGGGTGCCGGTGGCTTACTGAATTTATGCGGACGGATGACTTCTTTTGCTACATGCTAGCTTCCGATACCGATATTAAATATAAAACTATAAAAAAAAGCCTAACCTCATGTAGCCTAACCCAGCTGCTTGCTTCATGAAGGAAATGGTGTGCAGAACTTTTATCATGAACACCTTAAATGACAATAATACCAAATAAACCAACCAAACCTAACTCAGACAATTTCTTTCATTTGTAATGCAAGCTCCACATTTATCCACAGTTCAGTCTTCCATGACACAGTGCCAGTCATGTACAAATTGTGATGTAAAGAGCAGATCCAATGGCTCCATGGCTACATAATTATGAATAAACCAATGAAATCCATAATAATGTCATAAAGTCATGACGTGGTAAAGCTTAAAAAGAGCCATAGTGGCTCATCTAGGTTAAGCCTATACAATTATCTGGTATTGATGATGATAATCCAGGTTCTTTAGCTTTCTTTCAGCTAGTACATTCTTAGCAGCACAATAAACCGCCCAAAAACCATTGTCTGAGAAATAATTTTTTTTCCCACAGAATAAACTGCAACTGGCATAGCCCACTCAGCTTTTCAGTGTCCATAGCTGAATAATGATGTCATAAAATAACAATTAGGCTTGTTTGTCCCAGATCAATATCACATATGCTTTGCTAAGCATGCCAGGTATTATGTGTTGTGCTTAATAACTCTCTGTTCTCCTGGTCGCATGCAGTAATTTTCATATTAAGTTCACACAGAGTAAGGTTCTTTGCTGTCCATTTTGCACTTCCAGAAGTTTTGTATTCGGTGAAACTGATCAAGGCAAAGGTTAATACAATCAGTGAATCAGTAATACAATCAGCCATAGACGTTGTGCAAGCAACAAGCGAAACAAGCGGAAACTTGTTGGAAGTTTCGCTTGTTGAAAACAAGCGAGGTCATGTCAGGTCGAGTCACGCAAATCAGGTCATGTCGAGTCCGGCCAGATTAGGCCATGTCGGGTCAGGTCAGGGGTCAAGTTGGGTCGCGTCTGGTCGGCAGCTCCGTTCCAGTAGATCAGTTCGATCAGCAGGCTTTGCCAGAACTGCCAAAACTGTTCGTGAAGAGATTAACTTTGATCTCTTTACGACCATTTTGCACGCACAACTTAATGGCTGAGATCCATGAGCTTCTCAGCCTCAGTCGACAATGCTTAGGTGGCTGCACCACCACTTATTTACCGGTCATCGTGTGTGTTGCCAGCTACAGATGATGCCAACCTTCCGCTGACAGATATATACAGTGTCGAACCCAGCCTGGTGCTAATGATGTCAGCACAATTGCATCACCACATCATAAAGTAACGGTGTGTCACTTTATGACTTTATGATATGATGATGGCAATTGTGGTGATGACGAACTTGCTTACCTGTTTGCCACAGGCCACAGAGCCGCCGGTGGGCCTTCTGCACACGACCTGTGAACTTTACCTGCCGCAACGGGCTGTGGTAGCCGGGAGTGACACACTGGTGTGTCCGTCTGTCACGTGACTACCCGGCGCCTACCCTGGTGCAGTATTGTGGTGCCATGTCCACTGCCTGCTACTGTGTCCACTGCCCAGCCTCGGCCGGCGCGTCCTTCAGCGGCAGACGGCCACCACCACAACCACTGCTACAGCCACTACCACCACCACCACCACCACCACCACCACCACCACCACCACCACCACCACAACCACAACCACAACCACAACCACAACCACAACCACAACCACAACCACAACCACACCACCACCACCACCACCACCACCACCACCACCACCACCACCACCACCACCACCACCACCACCACCACCACCACCACAACCACTGCTACAGCCACTACCACCACCACCACCACCACCACCACCACAACCACTGCTACAGCCACTACCACTACCACAACCACTGCTACAGCCACTACCACTACCACAACCACTGCTACAGCCACTACCACCACCACAACCACTGCTACAGCCACTACCACTACCACAACTACTGCTACAGCCACTACCACTACCACTACCACTGCTACAGCCACTACCACTACCACAAACACCACCACTACCACTACCACCACACAACCACTGCTACAGCCACTACCACTACTACTACCACAAACACCACCACTACCACTACCACTACCACCACCACCACCACCACCACCACAACCACTGCTACAGCCACTACCACTACCACAAACACCACCACTACCACTACCACCACCACCACCACAACCACTGCTACAGCCACTACCACTACCACAAACACCACCACTACCACCACCACCACCACCACCACAACCACTGCTACAGCCACTACCACTACCACTACCACCACCACTGCTACAGCCACTACCAATACCACAAACACCACCACTACCACTACCACCACCACAACCACTGCTACAGCCACTACCACTACCACAAACACCACCACTACCACTACCACCACCACAACCACAACCACTGCTACAGCCACTACCACTACTACTACCGCAAACACCACCACTACCACTACCACCACCACCACCACCACAACCACTGCTACAGCCACTACCACTACCACTACCACAAACACCACCACTACCACTACTGCTACCACCACCACCACCACCACCACAACCACTGCTACAGCCACTACCACTACCACAAACACTACCACTACCACTACCACTACCACTACCACTACCACTACCACTACCACTACCACCACCACCACCACCACCACCACCACCACCACCACCACCACCACCACCACCACCACAACCACTGCTACAGCCACTACCACTACCACTACCACAAACACCACCACTGCCACCACCACCACCACAACCACTGCTACAGCCACTACCACTACCACAAACACCACCACTACCACCACCACCACAACCATTGATACAGCCACTACCACTACCACTACCACAAACACCACCACTGCCACCACCACCACCACAACCACTGCTACAGCCACTACCACTACCACAAACACCACCACTACCACCACCACCACCACCACCACCACCACCACCACCACCACCACCACCACCACCACCACCACCACCACCACCACCACCACCACCACCACCACCACCACCACCACCACCACCACCACCACCACCACCACTACCACCACCACCACCACAACTACTACTACCACTACAATCAGAACCACCACCACCACCATCACCATCACCACAATCACCACTACCATCACCACAATCAAAACAGCAACTACAACCACAACCGCAACCACAACCACCATCACCACCATCACAACCACCATTGTCCTACAACCACAACCACAACCACAACCATAACCACCATGACCACCACCACCACCACCATAATTTATTGACAAGAGACATTCAATGTTGAGCAAGAATGACAATTCAGAGCATCTTCTAAGTTCCGACTTTACGACGCACTCAACAGCTGAGGCCATATGGCGTCGCCTGCTTCTCACCCTGGCAGGAAGGACGGGCACCGCGGTGAGTCGAATCCCGTACCTCTGGCATGCCAAACGCCCAGCTTAACCACTGAGCTACCAACGCTCTAAAAGATCGTCTTATCTGCATGCTGGCTTCAGTGATGCCTCCCGATGTTTGGATTACAGCGATCGCATAGGATTATATAGTCATTACATTGGATTATAGCCATTACAAGGCTTACAAACTAAATTTGGAGCATGCATAAATAGCATCAACCCATGTAGTATTTCTAATGGAATGTATGTATAGACGAAACCTTGCAGAAAAAGACCAACTTGTCGAGTTAAGTCGTGAATAGAAGGTCAAGGTTACCCTTCGTCCTTAACTATTTCATTTTATCAGCTGTAAGCCTGGCATTTTCACCCGTAAGTCTGCCCTTGGAGAGGGAGGCAGTTTGCACTTGACTGATGATTCCCTGTAGTGTCGGTTGTCACGGAGCCAAAACCCCGGCAACAATTCTCTAGCACGTATGAGAGGTGAAATTGGTCGATAAGCACGTACCACGTTTCTTGGTTTGCTTGGTTTCGATTGCAATTTCGGTCACTGCTTAAAAACGTATCACGCGGGCCAGACACATTGAGGAGATAGCATTGTGGTCAATTAACTGAGATGCTGATGCAAGTTTTGCGTTTGCTGCTTACGTCACTGGTAGGCGCCGGCACGGGGCCAGGGCGACGTGGCCGACTGAGGTTGCGCCGCTGTCCCACCGAGCCCGCTGAGATGTGGACGACACCGTTAGACCTGGCCGTGTGCGAACTTGCGCCGCGCTGCCGTGTCGGTGACCCGTTAACACGACCCACTCTGCCACGGCCGGGTGTCTGATGACCCCGCCTCGGATCGTCAGCCGAGGACGGCCGGTTCCGATGACCTGCATCTGGACGTCCGGCTCGCGTGCCGCACCTGTCCAAGGCGGCCTGCATCGCGACAGGCCCTGCCTCGGGCGAGCTCTCTCGGGCGGCCTGTCTCGCGGGAGGCCCTGTCTTTGATGACCTTTCTTGGGCGGCTCGCCTCGCGAGAGGTCCTATCTTCGACGACCTGTCTGGTCGGATGATCTGTCTTGGCGTTCTACCCTGTGGGATGGCCTCCCACGTGAGATAATCTGTTCCGTGGGATGACCTGTCTCTGGTCGTCGGATCTTGTGGGGTGACCTGCCTTGGATGACCCGTCCTGTGGGCTGACCTGTCTCGGATGACCTGTCCACACCTATCGATCTTGATAGGGTAGCAGTAAGATACATTGGAACATTTTGCGGCGACGAAAAATGGCTGCTTTGCAATGGTTTGTGGGAATGCCAAATGCCAACTGCCACGAGGTCCCAATGCCAACTGCCACGGGGTCCTAATGCCAACTGCCACGAGGCCCTAATGCCAGCTGCCACGAGGCCCTAATACCAACTGTCACGGGGTCCTAATGCCAACTGCCACGAGGTCCTAATGTCAACTGCCACGATGTCCTATGAAAAACGCACGATTCAGTGGTGCCGACTACTCACACTGAACCAACCCGCACGTTCCTGTTACTTTAAATGCAAAATTTGGCATGACTTTACAGTCGTTTCTTGCTTCAGAAAATGCTGAAACAGCGAACAATAATGCTGCCTGCGCGGGCCAGCAGCAACACACCTATCTAAGATTGCTTGGGTCAACGTTATAAGATTGCTAAGCGAGACTCAGCCCGCACAAGACGGTATGGTATCTACCGTTCACGTAATCATGTCGTCATGGCTATGTGATCTGCGCTCCTGGCGGAGGCCGGAAGATCGTGCGTGGCTGGTACCAGTCCGCGGCTGGTACCAGTCCGCGGCTGGTACCAGTCCGCGGCTGGTACCAGTCCGTGGCTGGTACCAGTCCGCGGCTGGTACCAGTCCGACTGAGGGTTCGGCGCTAAAAGGCTATGTATGTGTGGCATAGACTGAGAGGGAGGGTTTTCAGACACAAAAAGAGCTTCATACGGCTTGGCACCTACGCTAATTCTACGAATTCGACACAGTGCACTTATGCTTGACATTCGTACACCGCATTTGACAGACGAGCTGATTTCAGGGTACTTGCAGCCAATTTTCGGTGAATCTGGTTGTTCTTCAATGCATGAGTGAACAACCTGGTGGCGCTAGTTCTACAACTTGGAGGCGCTAGTTCTGCAACTTGGAGGCGCTAGTTCTGCAGTTCTGCAACTCAGAGGCGCTAGTTCTGCAGTTCTGCAAGCGGGCTTCTCTGCCGAATATGCAGCACGAACCACAAATTTGAGCGCACGGTGCCGAAGTGATCAAGCAGGTGTTTGTTTCTGAAGTCGCTGCACTGCTGCGAAAATTGAGCGCAATAGGTTGGCTGCACGTCTCGCCGGGCTATCGATTGTGCAGCTGCGGTGTGTCGAGGAGCTCGTGTCGCGGCACGGCCGCCAATCCTGAGCCTGCAGCATGACAGCGCCACAATGCGTCGCCTTCCCTCGCTCGTCCAATTAGATGGAGTGAGATTTGTGCTAAGTGGGTGTGCATGGTACAGGCGCATTTAAGCAGGCGTGGGTGGAGTTTGAAAATTATTGGTAGGGCACTACGTGTGTGTTACGCGGGATCGAGTGAATAGGGCTAGATAGGTGAGGTAGATGGGCATTGATGGGTGTGTGGGATGTCGGTGGATGGTTTCTTTGGAATTTGGGATGTGGTGTTGGTTGGGGTGATGAGGGTCTTTTTGACAGGGTTGTGGTATCTTCCCTTTACAGGCTTAACCTGGATGGGCCCTTGCGGTTCTCATTAAGTTTGAACACTTTATTTATGACTGTATGACTTTATGTCCAGCGGGCCTGGCGGCGCCTTGCACTGGTGTAGCCATTCTTCGCCCGCCCCGCGAATAGTGACCGTCGGCGACGGGACCGGATGTGTTATCTACGACCCGCTGCCACCGTATCCGGCACATCTGATAACACACAACGAGGTGCAGACACCGGGAAACAGCAGACTCGGTGCTGCTCGAAACCGGATCTGGTACACCCAATCTACTCATGCGATATTTCTACACATGTGAAACCATGGGCTTTTGTATATCTGGGAGGCCCAAGCTGATGCACTGGCTATCTGTATCTGGCACCCTGACACTGGCTATCTGTATCTGAAATCCTGGCACTGGCTATCTGTATCTGGTACCCTGACACTGGCTACCTGTATCTGGTACCATGGCTGCTGGCTACCTGTATCTGGTACCCCGGCACTGGCTATCTGTATCTGGTACCCTCGCACTGGCTATCTGTATCTGGTACCCTGGCACTGGCTACCTGTATCTGGTACCATGGCTGCTGGCTACCTGTACCTGGTACCCGGTACCCTGACACTGGCTATCTGTATATGGTACCCTGCCTGCTGTGAACGGAATATTTCTGGCCACAGTTGTAGACTTCAAAGCAGAGCTGCTTCTAATTCTAGAAGCTGTCTGGTGCACTGGCATCACCAACTCCAGCTCCAAGATGGTGTGCGACTTCAGGGACGCAATAATTATTTATATATTATTGTGGTTAGACCGTGCTCACGTAGATCTTAGGAACATAGACTTTCTGCAGGTAGACATTGTGAACGTAGACTTTCTGCACGTGATCTTATGAACACAGATCTTATGCATATCACAGTGTATATCTACATTCCCTCCCGCTTTTGTAGATCTTCTGCACACCCCACTGTTGTAGATGTTCTGCATGCATATCTTATGAACGTAGATCTTATGCACATATAATTGCCGCACGTAGCTCTTATGAACGTAAACCTGCACGTAAATCTTATCAATGTAGATCTTATGGACTTCCACGCTGCCAGACCCTGTGGACGGGTGCTGACAGACCCCGAAGACGGATACCAGAAGACAGACTTCGGGGATGGGTGCTGACAGGCCCTGTGGACGGGTGCTGACAGACCCTGTGTATGGGTGCTGACAGACCCTGTGGATGGGTGCTGACAGACCCCGTAGACGGGTACCGGCAGACAGACTTCGGGGATGGGTGCTGACATGCCGCGTGGATGGGTGCTGACAGACCCTGTGGATGGGTGCTGACAGACCCCGTAGACGGGTACCGGCAGACGGACTCCGGGGATGTGTGCTGACAGACCCCGTGGACATGCACCGACATACCTACTGTGCGATTGACTCACCCCCTTGGGAACTGATGCTACTAATCCCCTGAGTACGTGTAATGAGAGACAGATCCCGGGCGATCGCATGGGAAACAGACTGATAAATCACAAGAGAATCATGGGGAGATTCACACCGGAAGTGTTAGTGCGTAGCCAGGGGAGAAAGGGCAGCCCCTACAACCTGGAGGGTCGGAGGGGCCCTCCAGGTGACCGCCTTGCGGGGCCCGCAAGGGCAACTCATGGCATCGGTGCAGGGGACCAGCATGGGTCTCCTGAGCAACGTGATGGGCCTCTTGGTCGACGAAAGAGGCCCCGAACTGACTGAACTGGTCCCGGCCGATGAAGAGGACCCCGAGTCAACGGAGAATGCCCTCGGGAGATGTTGAAAGCCCTTGGCTGGGCCAACGTGAAGTGCTTCTAGATAGATGGAGGGGGTCCGGATCGTTGTGAGGGCCCCCGGACTGACGGAGAGGGCACCGAGCCAATATGAGGGGCCCCTGGGCCGGCGGCGGAGCCCAAGCCGAAGAAAGGGCGCCTGGTCTGCTGAAGATGGCCCAAGCGTTTGAAAAGGGGCCTGCGGCTTGCGGGAAAAGGCGCTGAGACGACGGAGGGGCCCTGATTGCCGGAGAGGACCTCGAGCCGTCAGGAAGGGCCCTTTGACCGATGGATGGGGCCGAAGCCGTACAAGGGCCATTGACCTGATGGAGGGGCCCCAAGCTATTAAAAGATGACTATCGGCCTGACAGAGGAGGCCCTGGATCGCTAATGAGGGCCCCTGCGCCGATGGAGAGTATCCTTAGTCGCCGAAGTACCACGGGTCGTCGGAAAGGGCCCAAAGCCGGTATGAAGGTCGCCTGAGCCGACGGAGGGGACCAAGACCGCACAGGGGACCCCTCGCGTGATTGGGGAGGCCCAAGCTTTCGAAAGAAGGAACTCCGGCCGGATGGAGAGCGTCCTGAGCCGTGAAAGAGGGCCGTTAAGCCGACGGAGGGGGCGGGGGCAAGACCGGACGTGCAGGGTCACTGGGTCGGCTTTTGCTCACGCTGATGGAGAGGGCCTCAGGCCGCTAAAGAGGCCCCCGAGTTACGGGGACAATTCGGGGCGCAAGCTGTGGTTTCCAAATTCCTCGCAAGGGGCCTCTAGCTTACGGAGGGCCCAGGATTGTCTAAAAACCAGTGTCGTTTCCAAAGAGTTAAGGGGCACCCACCTCCTTGGCGAGTTCGATGGGGCCCACCAGACGACCGCCTTGAGGGGCAGTGATATAACCGAGGAAAAAATAAAACGCATCTTACAGCTTGTGTAGAAAAGGCCCTTCAGACTGAAGACATCCACCCTAAGGACTAGCAAGGGCCGTGGAGACAAGAGACTGGCCGCCCGAGAGCTGGAACACCCATGTCAGCTGGAAAGAGGAGTCTCGGCTGGAAAGGGCCTCCGACAGCTGAGGAATAAACAGGGCGCCTGAGAGCCAGAGAGGACTAGGATGCTCTTGGGTTTGAAAGGGCCCCTGGGGGATGAACAAGTCTCCTAAGAGCTGAAGAGGACAAGTGAGGGTCCATCTGAGAGCTGAAATCCCTCCGATATGAGAGCTAGACAGGGCTATTCAGGACTGTGACAGTTCTCTAAAAAGCATGAGAGGGCCCTGAGGGATGACAAGGATCTCTGAGAGTCAGAGAGGAGTGGACTGGGATTCTCCTGAGGTTCAGAGCGCCCCTAATGGACGAACAAGATCCCCTGATATTTTTTTTTAAATCCGGTTGGCTGTTGATTGCTGTGAAGAACATGAATATTGAGGGTCAGCATAAGAGCTAGGATATTCTTGAAGTCACAAAAGCTGCCGAAAACTGGCAAGGGCCCCTAGCAGCTCGAGAGGGCCCTTGGGGGGTAACAGAGCCCCTTGGGATCTAAGGAGAGTCCCTAAAGGCTACCAATAGTTGTGAGGGATGTCGACAGCCAGTTCAGAGCTAGACTGTCCTTGATATCCCGAAAGGCTGTCAAGGACTGGGGAGGGTCCTTGAGAGCTAGAGCGGACCGAACTGTAATGCCCCTGATGCTTGGGAGAAACACTGAAGGACGAGCAGAGCCACCACCCAGCGATGGCGAAAAAGACAGCCCAGTGATAGTAGCTGTGATGACTGCCGCTCTAGATGCGCCAGTTGCTTCTCCTTGGACCGGGGTGACACCAGTTACGCAAAAAGAAAGAAGAAATAAATTCATTTAATTGTGAGAAGAAATGGACGATTTCCTTGCTTGTCATGATTGAAAGTAAAATAAGGCGAAACGTTTTGGCCCACATTGACAAGGAATGCTGTGCTTTTAATAAAAATTAGATATATTATATCTCAAACTTTTCGATCATGGATCAGGGGACGAGTGGTCTAGGGGTAAGATGCTCGTCTCACAATGGAAAGATTGTGGGTTCGAATCTCACCTGTCGCTACTCTTCGCTCGCGACCAATCGGCGTGAGAGATTGGCGACGCTATATGACTCAACGGTCGATGTGTCGTAAAACCAATAACCAACCAACCAATCGATCATGGATCATTTTATGAATACTCTCCCTATTAAACTATGCCTGAACATATAAGCATTTACGTCCATGGGGATGAGTAATCGTATTTTTAGCCAAGCTAATAATATTCATGTCTTGATTGGAGATGTTTTAATTTGCCTATATTTTCCGTAATTTGTTTACTTTTCTTGGTTGTTGTCGGCAGCTAAATGGTTTGTTTTTCTGGTCTTTACTGGACTGTTGTACTTAAGTTTCAGATCTCGCATTAGCCACGCCAGCGCTCAGTGCCTTATTCCCAGGTCTTATTTGCCGTAAACAACTTTGCCTATATATTTATATATATATATATATATATATATATATATATATATATATATATATATATATATGAATGACATGAATATATATATATATATTTTTTTTTTTTTAAATTTCTTTATTTATTTATTTATATAAATAGGTGCCCTTCAATAACAAAGTGACCGAAATCCGAGGAGTTTTGGAAAAGTGTAGAGCATGCTTGCAGTTCAGCGGTACTCCGTGGAATGATTTTCCGCCGGGTGGCATCGGCTGTCGAAAGTTTTGGGAAAATATCACCAGGTCATTGGCAATAGTAACAACATCAGCGATCTCTCGTATGCCGTGTTCCACATATCGGGCTTTTTGGAAGTGTACACTGGAAATGCCCGGGAAGCTAGTTAGCAATGCTCAACAATTATCTTGTACAGGTTGGTTCTTTGATGCAAGTTTTCCAGCCAAAGTAGTGTGAACAATAATTCCAATGAGTGCTGGGGTGGGTTCACGGAATAAGGCACGATGCCAAGCAGAGTTTATTGCTAGACCCTGACGTCAGCACTCGATCTGGGAGCTCCAGTTCAAAAATGGAATCTAAACGAAGATTTTAGCATAGACTAACGTGCAGACATGGTCATCCTGTTGCCGCGACCCCGGTTTTACCGAGCCAGCTGCCATCTGACCTCAGAAAAGGACTGAGTGGGAGGGGAGGGGAAGAGACGGGTGGGGAGGTGGACGTTGCAACACAAACCCTGCATTGTCAGGCAATGTGGGACCAATGTAGGTACGTACCCTTCAAGTTGAACGATCGGTGTGGTGGGATTTTTTTTTGCGTAAAATCATGGAACCGTTTTTGGAAAATCGTAATCACGCATTCAGATTCATTGAAAAAGGATATCCAGATCAAGATTGAAAAGCAGTGGCCAAGATACACATATAATGTTGAAGATGCAAACATGATGATCAAGATACAATAATTTAATCCAAATACAAAAAGAATGACATTCAGCACGTTGCTCTTCGGAAAAAATGACAGTTTGGAGTTTAATATGCATACCACACGTAACCTTAATAGGATTATTCGGCTTGCGGGCCACTGCACTGCCGCACCAGCCATTGGCGCTTCTCGATATGTGACATCACACACGCCACGCCCATTCACATCTGATGGACTAATTCGTTCTTAACATACCCATCCACACCTGGCGCTTATCCACATATCAGGCACCTATCCACACTCGGTATGTTAATTAACACGAGACATATGACTGGAGATCCCCGGGTGGGTCGGAGTGTCGTGACCCTCCTAAGTTTGAGAACGGGTAATCGAGGAGGGGTCAGGGTGAGGTGGAGGTGGGGGTGGGGGTAGGGTGTTGTGGTCCACTTCCGTACTGGTGGTCCATGTGGTGATAGGATCCATAAGCTCGTTTGAAGACTCCCTAGACGCATTGAGGTTTGCCACAGTGCCGATATATGTCATTGTGTAATCCCTGACGCTTAGTTTAGACAAGTATAAATGACTTCCCTTTTAATCAGACTCAAGGTCATTTCCTCATTGGCAACATTTGCAACCAGGAACTGACAGCAAATCAGGCATTCTCCATTCAAGCTCTCCGGTTGTTTAAGAAGTCGAATCAAACCGACAGTGTCAAGCATGACGTCATGTATCATACACGTGACATCTATAAGTAGACCAGACAAATATCCAATGTAGAGGCGCCGGATTAGGAGGCATGGGTGCAATTGGCCGCCTGCCGAACTTATGGGGGGCCAAAAAAGTATTTTTAGCCAAGTCTCTGACAGTCATCTTTTGTGCAACGGCGTCCCGAAGGGGGGGTTCAAAAGGTGCAATTCCCGCTGAGAGATGATGGCCCCAGAGAATCACGCTGGGGCTCGGAAAAATTGCGCCGGGGTCCGGAAAAATCACGCTGGTTTTCCAAAAATCGTGACAAGGCCTAAGCAAATCGCACAGGGCACAGGAAAAGGAAAACTGCGGCAATGCAAAGTAAAGTAGGGAACCTGAAAAATCAGTCTGGGCGCGGAAAATCACCACGGACAACACGCTAAATGTTCCCAAAATCCCGTATGACCCAGAAAAAAACGTCTGTGCCCCCGAAAGCGCTGTATTGTGCCGAAAAAAATCGCGCCGGAGCACAAAAATATCGCGCCGGAATCATAAAAATCGTGACGGTGCACCAGAAATCACGCCAAGATCCAGAAACACGCGGGCACCCGATGCCAGCGTCTGAACCCGAAAAATCGTGATGGAACTCTATGAACTCCAAAATTCCCCGTGAGGCATCAACAGAGTTTGAGTTTAAGGTCAGAATAAATATAACTGGGTTCTCAAAGCACACCGGAGCCCATCAACGAACCGGGACCTTCCAAAATGCACCGGGTGTCGCAAAAAGCGACAGGGCTTGAAGATATGCACCGGGACCCTAAATAAGCACATCAGGAGCCCTTAAAAATACACCAGAGGCCCTCAAAACGTGCCGGGTCCTCAAAGAACACCGGGGCCGCAAAGATGGCATGCGTTCCTCAACAGCACGCTGCGGCCCGCAAGAAGGGACATGGTCCTCATAAAACACCGATGGAAACTAAATAAACACATCGGGGCCTTCGAAATGCGCCGGTCCCTCGAAATGAGCGTGAGTTCACAAAAAGACGCGACAAAGTCCCAAAAAGCGTAGGGTTTTCAAAAACGCGCCGAGGAGCTAAGAGAAATGCACTGGGGCCCTAAGCGCATCAGTGGCCAAAAAAAGCACACACGCACACAACTGAACGTAAAGAGAACCGAATCAGCGCCTCGATTCCGTGGCCAATCCGGAGTCTCCGTGGCCGGAGTATATTTACGCAGAAAGATAAGGGACATTAATTATCAGAGGAATATCAGGATTACTTTTCCACAAAAAAGTGGGAAGAAGAGAGCTAATTTCAGCCTAAACGTCATGCAATTATCCCAGTTAAACGACATACGAAACATTCTATGACGTCAAGCACGGCAAGATATGTATCATATGGCAGCAATTAGCGAAGCATAAGAGACCAGAAGAAGCCGCAGAACCTGCAGAACCGCACGAAGTTTGGCGAATGCGACGAATGTGCAAGACGAGTATGCGCGTGCATTTTGACGTTGACGTGACGTGGTGGTGACGACGAACGTTGACGTGGTGGTGACGAGGAGTTATAGACAGGAATGCGACATGTGCGCAATTGGGAAATTTTACATTTGCAAGTGAGTTGCACAGGTGTAATTTAAGCAGTGTGAGCCGACTTCTCAAGGGATACCCAAAAAAACTTTGAACAACGGGCGGAGGTTGAAATTTGCCGTTTTAGAAACGATGATGGTAGGTTGGGTTCCCTCTGCAGGAATATTAACTTGTCGCTAATTATATTAATTGAAAAGTAAAGATGTCCCTCTTTGAAAAAGTTGGTCAAAATCCAATAACTTTTAACAAATAGGGGTAGGTTGAGCCCTCTCCAAATCCGTTTGCCTTCCCATGACATAAATCCTTGGTACGCCACGGGCTGTATGCTAAGGGCACGAGTCGACGTGTCGTAAAACCAATAAACACCACCACCACCACCACCACCACCACCACCCAGTATTTGTATATCTTCCTTTTTCTTGTGAATGGGTTTGATGGGAAATTCCCTCATTGCCTACGTTCTGTTACTCTTGGATGGTTTTCCTTGCATGAATTAATATTTGTTTGATTTTGAAAAATGTAATTTAATGCGGTCTAGAGTTTTGTTTTGCGTTTTTTGGTAAGGGTTCTAGGCAGGCCCGAGCGCCACAACCTCAGCAACTCTGAGGCTACAGCTCCAGGTTCTCCTGAATCCCCAGCAAAGTTCAGGAGAATCCGAACCTACCAAATGTGTGGCAAGAAACGCCATCTCTGTCCCAACTTTTCAGCAAACCCTCCAGTTCATCTGGCAATGCTTTCCCATGGAAAGGCAATATACCAGCGTGTGGCTTTGGACGATATGATTATGTTGGCACCAAACGTGACTTACTCTCATCGTATAGCCCAAGATGTCAGGTGGAGCGCAGCAAAGTCTTCGGCCGGGGAGAATCAAACATGTGACCAGTGGGGCAGCATAAAAGAGAACTTGCACACCTCCAACCTCCAAGACTGAGCAAAGCGAAGCACATATACACAGGGTACTTCAAGATAGCATCTCAATCAGGGCATTGCACTTCGTGGCACCGACTGTTCCACGCAGACGTGACACCGCTCGGTCTCGGCCTGCCGCATCAGTCACGTCATATATCACAGCCACGTCACATGTCACAGCCACGCCATATATCACAGCCACGCCATATATCACAGCCACGCCATATATCGCAGCCACGCCATATATCACAGCCACGCCATATATCACTGCCACCCCATATATCACAGCCACGCCATATATCACAGCCACGTCACATGTCACAGCCACGCCATATATCACTGCCATGTCATATATCACAGCCACGTCACATGTCACAGCCACACCATATATCACAGCCACGCCATATATCACTGCCACCCCATATATCACAGCCACGTCACATGTCACAGCCACGCCATATATCACAGCCACGTCACATGTCACAGCCACGCCATATATCACAGCCACGCCATATATCACTGCCACCCCATATATCACAGCCACGCCATATATCACTTCCACCCCATATATCACTGCCACGCCAAATATCACAGCCACGTCACATGTCACTGCCACCCCATATATCACAGCCACCCCATATATCACAGCCACCCCATATATCACAGCCACGCCATATATCACAGCCACGCGATATATCACAGCCACGCCATATATCACTGCCACCCCATATATCACTGCCACCCCATATATCACAGCCACGTCACATGTCGCAGCCACGCCATATATCACAGCCACGCCATATATCACTGCCACCCCATATATCACAGCCACGCCATATATCACTGCCACCCCATATATCACTGCCACCCCATATATCACAGCCACGTCACATGTCACAGCCACGTCATATATCACAGCCACGCCGTATATCACAGCCACGCCATATATCACAGCCACGCCATATATCACAGCCACGTCATATATAACGGCCACGTCACATATCACAGCCACGTCATATATCACGGCAACGTTACATATCACAGCCACGCCATATATAACGGCCACGCCACATGCCACAGCCACGCCATATATCACAGCCACGCCATATATCACAGCCACGCCATATATTACAGCCATGCCATATATCACAGCCACGCCATATATCACAGCCACGTCATATATCACAGCCACGCCATATATCACAGCCACGCCATATATCACTGCCACCCCATATATCACAGGCACGCCATATATCACAGCCACGTCATATATCACAGCAACGCCATATATCACAGCCACGCCATATATCACAGCCACGCCATATATCACAGCCATACAATATATCACAGCCACGCCATATATCACAGCCACGTCATATATCACAGCAATGCCATATATCACAGCCACGCCATATATCACAGCCACGCCATATATCACAGCCATACCATATATCACAGCCACGCCATATATCACAGCCACGTCATATATCACAGCCACGTCATATATCACAGCCACGCCGTATATCACAGCCATGCCATATATCACAGCCACGCCATATATGACAGACACGCCATATATCACAGCCACGCCATATATCGCAGCCATGCCATATATCACAGCCACGCCATATATCACAGCCATGCCATATATCACAGCCACGCCATATATCACAGCCACGCCATATATCACAGCCACGTCATATATCACAGCTCCGCCATATATCACAGCCACGCCATATATCACTGCCACCCCATATATCACAGCCATGTCATATCACAGCCACGTCATATATCATAGCCACGCCATATATCACAGCCACGACATATATCACAGCCACGCCATATGTCACAGCCACGCCATATATCACAGCCATGCCATATATCACAGCAGCCACGCCATATATCACAGCCACGCCATATATCACAGCCACGTCATATATCACAGCGACGCCATATATCACAGCCATGCCATATATCACAGCCACGTCATATATCACAGCCACGCCATATATCACAGCCACGTCATATATCACAGCCACGCCATATATCGCAGCCACGTCATATATCACAGCCACGCCATATATCACGGCCACGCCACACACCACAGCCACACCATATGTCACAGCCACACCACATGTGACAGCCACGCCACATGCCACAGCCACACCACATGTCACGGCCACACCACATGTCACGGCCACACCACATGTCACAGCCACACCACATGTCACAGCCACACCACATGTCACAGCCACACCACATGTCACAGCCACACCACATGTCACAGCCACACCACATGCCACAGCCACGCCATATATCACAGCCACGCCATATATTACTGCCACCCCATATATCACAGCCACGCCATATATCACAGCCACGCCATATATCACAGCCACGCCATATATCACGGCCACACCACATGCCACAGCCACACCACATGTCATAGCCACGCCACATGCCACAGCCACACCACATGTCACTTGGCTTTAGTACTTGACTTGACTTTAGTAAGGCCTTTGACAAGGTACCCCATAAACGGTTAATGATGCAGCTTCAGGTCCATGGCATTGCAGGTAGCATCCTAAAATGGATTGAGTTGTGGCTTTCAGATAGACAGCAGAGAGTGATGCTAAATGGTACAAAGTCATCATGGCAAAATGTTCGAAGTGGAGTCCCTCAGGGGTCGGTACTGGGGCCACTGTTGTTCATTATATTTGTGAATAGCATTGAATGTGGCCTAAGCAGTAAGGTTTTGAAATTTGCGGATGATTTGAAGATCTTTAGGGCAATAACAGGGCACAATGAGCAGGTTTTGCTGCAGAACGACTTAGACGAGCTTGGGAAGTGGTCCGAAAAATGGCAAATGAAGTTTAATTTTGATAAGTGCAAAGTAATGCATGTAGGTAGGCAGCATATGAAGGCGCCATACTTGATGGATGGCCAAGTACTATCTGTGACTCAGCAGGAGAAGGACTTAGGTGTTATTTTGAGCACAAAATTGGGGGCATCAGAACAGACCAAAGAAGCCAGGAAGAAGGCACTAAGAATGCTTGGGGCGATACAGAGGAATGTGTCATACAAAAGTGAGGAGGTCATCAGGAAGCTTTACTGTGCATATGTTAGGCCACATTTGGAATACTGTGTCCAAGCTTGGTCCCCTAGTTATGAGAAAGATTGTTGGCTTTTAGAGAGAGTACAAAAGAGGGCAACACAAATGGTTAATGGTATAGGCAACCTGGCATATGAGGAAAGATTGAAGAAATTGAATATGTTTTCACTTAGATATAGAAGGCTGAGAGGAGATCTCATCGAGGTTTTTAAATTTGTTCATGGTCAGGAACAGGGATATCTCAGGGAAATGTTTGAATTGAACAGAAATGATGCAATTAGAGGTCATCAATTCAAAATTAAAGTTAATCACAGCAGGACAAGGTTAAGACAGTCTTTCTTCACCAACAGGGTAGTAGAACACTGAAACCAGCTGCCACGAACAATTGTCAGTAGCAACACACTGAACATCTTTAAAAACGGCATAGACAATCATTATAAGAATAGGGGGCTTGTTTTTCTGTATTCCAGGGAGGGTTGATTGACAGATTTGGTGGACAACTGGTTCAGTGTACAAAGTGCAACCAAGAAGGGCCCTTGTGGCTCATAGTTGCACTGATCTTTTATGTCTTATGTCTTTATGTCACAGCCACACCACATGCCACAGCCACACCACATGTCACAGCCACACCACATGTCACGGCCACACCACATGTCACAGCCACACCACATGTCACAGCCACACCACATGTCACAGCCACACCACATGTCACGGCCACACCACATGTCACAGCCACACCACATGTCACGGCCACACCACATGCCACAGCCACGCCACATGTCACAGCCACACCACATGTCACAGCCACACCACATGTCACAGCCACACCACATGTCGCAGCCACACCGTATGTCACGGCCACACCACATGTCACAGCCACACCACATGTCACAGCCACACCACATGTCACAGCCACACCACATGTCACAGCCACACCACATGTCATAGCCACACCACATGTCACAGCCACACCACATGTCACAGCCACACCACATGTCACAACCACACCACATGTCACAGCCACACCACATGTCACAGCCACACCACATGTCACAGCCACACCACATGTCATAGCCACACCACATGTCATAGCCACACCACATGCCACAGCCACGCCACATGTCATAGCCACACCGTATGTCACGGCCACACCACATGCCACAGCCACACCACATGTCACAGCCACACCACATGTCATAGCCACACCACATGTCATAGCCACACCGTATGTCACGGCCACACCACATGCCACAGCCACACCACATGTCATAGCCACACCACATGCCACAGCCACACCACATGTCACAGCCACACCACATGTCATAGCCACACCACATGTCACAGCCACGCCACATGTCATAGCCACACCGTATGTCACGGCCACACCACATGCCACAGCCACACCACATGTCACAGCCACACCACATGTCACAGCCACACCACATGTCATAGCCACACCACATGTCACAGCCACGCCATATATCACAGCCACGCCACATGTCACAGCCACGCCACATGTCACAGCCACACCACATGTCACAGCCACACCACATGTCACAGCCACACCACATGTCACGGCCACACCACATGTCACAGCCACACCACATGTCACAGCCACACCACATGTCACAGCCACACCACATGTCATAGCCACACCACATGTCACAGCCACGCCATATATCACAGCCACGCCACATGTCACAGCCACGCCACATGTCACAGCCACACCACATGTCACAGCCACACCACATGTCACAGCCACACCACATGTCACGGCCACACCACATGTCACAGCCACACCACATGTCACGGCCACGCCACATGCCACAGCCACACCACATGCCACAGCCACACCACATGTCACAGCCACACCACATGTCACAGCCACGCCACATGTCATAGCCACACCACATGTCACGGCCACACCACATGTCACAGCCACACCACATGTCACGGCCACACCACATGTCACAGCCACACCATATATCACAGCCACACCACATGTCACGGCCACACCACATGTCACGGCCACACCACATGTCACAGCCACACCACATGTCACGGCCACACCACATGTCACAGCCACACCACATGTCACAGCCACGCCACATGTCACAGCCACACCACATGTCACGGCCACACCACATGTCACAGCCACACCACATGTCACAGCCACGCCACATGTCACAGCCACACCACATATCACAGCCACACCACATGCCACAGCCACGCCACATGTCACAGCCACACCACTTGTCACAGCCACACCACATGCCACAGCCACACCACATGTCACAGCCACACCACATGTCACGGCCACACCACATGTCACGGCCACACCACATGTCACAGCCACACCACATGTCACAGCCACGCCACATGTCATAGCCACACCACATGTCACAGCCACGCCATATATCACGGCCACGCCACACACCACAGCCACACCATATGTCACAGCCACACCACATGTCACAGCCACACCACATGTCACAGCCACACCACATGTCACAGCCACACCACATGTCACAGCCACACCACTTGTCACAGCCACGCCACATGTCACAGCCACACCACATATCATAGCCACACCACATGTCACGGCCACACCACATGCCACAGCCACACCACATGTCACGGCCACACCACATGTCACGGCCACACCACATGCCACAGCCACACCACATGTCACAGCCACGCCACATGTCATAGCCACACCACATGTCACGGCCACACCACATGCCACAGCCACACCACATGTCACGGCCACACCACATGCCACAGCCACACCACATGCCACAGCCACGCCATATATCACAGCCACGCCACATGTCACAGCCACGCCACATGTCACAGCCACACCACATGTCACAGCCACCCCACATGTCACAGCCACACCACATGCCACAGCCACGCCACATGTCACGGCCACACCACATGTCACAGCCACGCCACATGTCACAGCCACGCCACATGTCACAGCCACACCACATGTCACAGCCACACCACATGTCACAGCCACACCACATGTCACAGCCACACCACATGTCACAGCCACACCACATGTCACAGCCACACCACATGTCACAGCCACACCACATGTCACAGCCACACCACATGTCATAGCCACACCACATGTCACAGCCACACCACATGTCACAGCCACGCCACATGTCATAGCCACACCACATGTGACAGCCACACCACATGTCACAACCTGGCGTGCACCGTCTGAGCCCCCTCGGCCCGCACCGCAGTCGCCCCCTGCACCACGGCAGCGGCCCAGCCGAGAGCCGACAACCCTCAATGGTGTGGGACTCCGATTGTCCGCCATGTGGTCGGTCAGATTCGGCCCAGTCGGGCCCACCGCCCACGATGCCGACTGACTGGTGGGAAAATCGCAGGAGAGTGCGACTTTCTCGCAATTTAATCGCACGCCATTGGGGAATTATGTGCAAAGCCGTCCTCGCGTCGCAACGTGTCTAAATCCGAAGAGTTTCAAACTGAGATGATTATCGAATTTGTCGCCACCGAATCGGTGATAATCAAGTTTCTGGTTCCTTCAGTGAACCCCTCCCCTGGGTGTCAGAGCGATCTCCAGCCCTGCTTATCATCTACACGTGATGCATCAACTGGTCTGAACATTCGTCCGCTTCCAACACGTCCGTCCACAGTGGACTTCCTTCCCATGTGATTTTAGTGAGATGGTAAGCATACCAACTTGCTCCCCCCATTCCGAGGGACCAATTCTTGAGATTTCTTTGCGAACGTGGTATTCAATGTCCAGGATGATCCTCCGTCGCTGCAGACAGATTTGTTTGCGCGTTACCATGCAGCTTGCAGGTGCATTCAATGAAGGGGAAAGCTGGATGAGAGACGACACTCCTGGCTAGCCTGAACGTTGAATTGGGTACGCAGATACACCTGAGGCATCCATTCATGCATTCCCCACCTAACCATGTCTTAGCTCGGCTATCTATTGATAACTGGGCACCCAAATACACCTAAGGCATCCATCTATACCTGACCCATCTAACCATGTCTCAACTCAGCTACCCATTGAGAAATGCGTGATCAAATTAGTCAGAGCTAAGCTGACCTCCCAATCGAATCTGACCTGCCCAATCAAAGTAGACCTACCTAACCATGCCTGAGGCTGACCCAATAAACTGCATTGGATACACACAACCTCACCGGACCTACTCAACTGCACATGAGACACACAGCTTCACCAGGTCTACTCAACTGCACCTGACACACACAACCTCACTAGGTCTACTCAACTGGATCTGACACACACAACCTCACCGGACCTACTCAACTGCACCTGACACACACAACCTCACCAGGCCTACTCAGTTGCATTTGACACACACAACCTCACCAGGCCTACTCAACTGCATCTGACACACACAACCTCACCAGGCCTACTCAACTGCATCTGACACACACTACCTCACCAGGCCTACTCAACTGCATCTGACACACACAACCTCACCAGGCCTACTCAACTGCATCTGACACACACAACCTCACCAGGCCTACTCAACTGCATCTGACACACACAACCTCACCAGGCCTGCTCAACTGCATCTGACACACACAACCTCACCAGGCCTACTCAACTGCATCTGACACACACAACCTCACCAGGCCACTCAACTGCATCTGACACACACTACCTCACCAGGCCTACTCAACTGCATCTGACACACACAACCTCACCAGGCCTACTCAACTGCATCTGACACACACTACCTCACCAGGCCTACTCAGTTACATCTGACACACACAACCTCACCGGGCCTACTCAACTGCATCTGACACACACAACCTCAACAGGCCTACTCAACTGCATCTGACACACACAACCTCACCAGGCCTACTCAACTGCACCTGACACACACAACCTCACCAGGCCTACTTAACTGCACCTGACACACACAACCTCACCAGGCCTACTGAAATTTACCTGACGCAACCCCTTCTGACCCACCCAAATGCACCAGATCCACGCAACATCACTAGGCCTATTCTCAACTGCACCTGACACAACCCCATCGGGCCCACCCAAGTGTACCCGATCCACGCAACATCACTAAGCCTATTCGCAACCGCACCGGATATACGCAATGATATCCGCTAACTACACCTGACCCACTGTGGACCACTTGACCCATGCCTGATCACCTGACCCGTTTGTCGGCAGCTGACCCGCTCCCGAGTGCAGCCATGCCCACCCGGCCCGCCGTACCGCGCAGCACTGCGGTACAGCCTAGCTGCAATACAGGCCGGCCACCGTTTTTTATTGACCACAACCTCCACAACCATTCATTCTTGAATCATCGGTGCGTGTCTATACATTGTTAAGGGCGTGCAAACGTCAGGCGTCACGAAGTAACAGAACACTGCATTGCAACGTGATGTGCACTCCTGACTCCTGCTGTTGTGGACTTAAATTACCTGGCTTTGCGTTGCACTTGAAAACTTGCTGCAATGTATTAACTTTAACGGCAAGATGGTTTCATCAAGTCAGAGGTCGACGTGGTTCCATGATATTGCTGTGCAACGCGAGGAAAGGCTGTTCACCAATGGCTTAATCGTAGCTTCAGGTCAGTGTATGGGTCAGGTAACCCGGTGTCAGATATCAGGCCAGGTGTCAGTACATGGCCAACAGCGCGTTTCACTCGAGCGGCTAAAACGGTGTCGCATGCTGGACCATAGAAGTCATAAAGTCATACAGAGTTTAGACTTAATAAGAGCCACAAGGGCCCATCCAGTTAAGTCCGTACATGGAAGATACTATAAGCCCAGTAAAAAGACCCACCCCAACAATCACCACATCCTAAAGACACCATCCACCAACATCCCACACACCTATCAATGCCTATCTACCCTAGCTGTCCAGCCCTATTCCCCTGAACCCCCTCAACCCCCTCTGACTGAAGACCTGATCGCTTAAATGTCCAACACCTCAACTTGTTTAACCTGAATTGATGACCCCTATGTGATACTCTAAACCGAGGAGCGTCATTGAAATTGCCTGATCTAGTCCTTTAACAATTTTGTACATTTAAATCATGTCCCCCCTTGGTCTCCTATACTTAGGTGAGTACATATATAATGCCACAAGCCTTTCTCCATATTCTAAGTTACCTATTCCATTGATGAGTCGAGTTGCTTTGCGCTGCACTCTTTCTAACATATTTATATCTTTTTCTAGGTAGGGGTTAGTGAATAAGGGGCTAGTAAGGGCAAGGGCGTCGCCACCTGGGGGGCAGGGGGGCAGTCGCCCCCCTGCCGTGAAACAGGGGGGGCGCCGCCCCCCCTGAAATTTGAGGAGGCCCCTATCCGGAAATGCACAGCAAAAAAGGTGAACAAGGAGGCCGACGGGACAGAATATCATGCTGTCAATGAGGCCTCAAAACTGACGAGGCCACCAGGAAATATAATCAGGTCCCTATAAGAGACGTAGAACAGAGATTAGGAGGAGGCCCCCAGGACGAAAAGGAGGCCCCATGACGAAAAGGAGGCTTCAAGACGTAGAACAGAGATTGGGAGGAGGCCCCCAGGACGAAAAGGAGGCCCCCGGGACGAAAAGGAGGCCCCAGGACGAAAAAGAGGCCACAAGACGTAGAACAGAGATTGGGAGGAGGCCCCCATGACGAAAAGGAGGCCTCAAGACGTAGAACAGGGATTGGGAGGAGGCCCCCGGGACGAAAAACAGGCCCCCAGGACGAAAAAGAGGCCCCAAGACGTAGAACAGAGATTGGGAGGAGGCCCTCATGACGAAAAGGAGGCCTCAAGACGTAGAACAGAGATTGGGAGGAGGCCCCCAGGACGAAAAGGAGGCCCCCAGGACGAAAAGGAGACCCCATGACGAAAAGGATGCACCCAAGGACGAAAAGGAGGCCCCAAGACGTAGAACAGAGATTGGAAGGAGGCCCCCAGGACGAAAAGGAGGCCCCCAGGACGAAAAGGAGGCCCCAGGATGAAAAGGAGGCACCAAGACGTAGAACAGAGATTGGGAGGAGGCCCCCAGGACGAAAAGGAGGCCCCAGGACGAAAAGGAGGCCCCCATGACGAAAAGGAGGCCCCCAGGGCGAAAAGGAAGCTCCCAGGACGAAAATGAGGCCCCCATGACGAAAATGAGGCCCCCAGGGCGAAAAGGAAGCTCCCAGGACGAAAACGAGGCCCCCAGGACGAAAGACGCAGTCCATGCGCCCCTACACTCCAACAATCAATCAACCAACCAACCCCAGGACGAAAAGGATGCACCAAAGGACGAAAAGGATGCCCCAAAGACGTAGAACAGAGATTGGGATGAGGTCCCCAGGACGAAAAGGAGACCCCAGGACGAAAAGGAGGCCCCAGGACGAAAAGGAGGCCCCCAGGACGAAAAGGAGGCCCCTAAGACGTAGAACAGATATTGTGAGGTGGCCCCCAGGACGAAAAGGAGGCACCCAGGACGAAAAGGAGGCCACCAGGACGAAAAGGATGCCCCTAAAACGTAGAACAGAGATTGTGAGGTGGCCCCCAGGACGAAAAGGATGCCCCATAACGCAAAGGAAGCCCCCAAGACGTAGAACAGAGATTGGGAGGAGGCCCCCAGGACGAAAAGAAGGCCCCCGGACGAAAAGGAGTCCCCAGGACGAAAAGGAAGGCACCAAGACGTAGAACAGGGATTGGGAGGAGGCCCCCAGGACGAAAGGAGGCACCCAGGACGAAAAGGAGGCCCCCAGGACGAAAAAGAAGGCTCCCGGGACGAAAAGGAGGCCCCCAGGACGAAAGACGCAGTCCATGCACCCCTACACTCCAACAATCAACCAACCAACCCCAGGACGAAAAGGATGCACCAAAGGACGAAAAGGATGCCCCAAAGACGTAGAACAGAGATTGGGATGAGGTCCCCAGGACGAAAAGGAGGCCCCCAGGACGAAAAGGAGGCCCCCAGGACGAAAAGGAGGCCCCCAGGACGAAAAAGGATGCCCCCAGAACGAAAAGGAGGCCCCCAGGACGAAAAGGAGGCCCCCAGGACGAAAGGGAAGACCACAGGATGAAAAGGAGGCCCCCATGACGAAAAGGAGGCCCCAGGACGAAAAGGAGGCCACCAGGACGAAACGGATGCCCCTAAGACGTAGAACAGAGATTGTGAGGTGTCCCCCCAGGACGAAAAGGAGGCCCCCAGGACGAAAAGGATGCCCCATAACGCAAAGGAAGCCCCCAAGACGTAGAACAGAGATTGGGAGGAGGCCCCCAGGACGAAAAGGAGGCCCCCCGGGACGAAAAGGAGGCCCCAGGACGAAAAAGGAGGCCCCAGGACGAAAAAGAAGGCACCAAGACGTAGAACAGAGATTGGGAGGAGGCCCCCAGGACGAAACGAGGCCCCCAGGACGAAAAGGAGGCCCCCAGGACGAAAAGGAGGCCCCCAGGACGAAAAGGAGGCCCCCAGGACGAAAAGGAGGCCCCCAGGACGAAAAGGAGGCCCCCAGGACGAAAGACGCAGTCCATGCGCCCCTACACTCCAACAATCAACCAACCAACCCCGGGACGAAAAGGATGCACCAAAGGACGAAAAGGATGCCCCAAAGACGTAGAACAGAGATTGGGATGAGGTCCCCAGGACGAAATGGAGGCCCCCAGGAAGAAAAGGAGGCCCCCAGGACGACAAGGAGGCCCCCAGGACGAAAAGGAGACCCCCAGGACGAATAGAAGGCCCCCAGGACGAAAAGGAGGCCCCGAAGACGTAGAACAGAGATTGTGAGGTGGCCCCCAGGACGAAAAGGAGGCCCCCAGGACGAAAAGGAGGTCACCAGGACGAAAAGGAGGCCCCTAAGACGTAGAACAGAGATTGTGAGGTGGCCCCCAGGACGAAAAGGAGGCCCCCAGGACGAAAAGGATGCCCCATAACGCAAGGATGCCCCAAGACGTAGAACAGAGATTGGGAGGAGGCCCCCAGGACTAAAAAGGAGGCCCCAGGACGAAAAGGAGGCCCCTAGAACGAAAAGGATGCACCCAAGGACGAAAAGGACGTAGGGCTAGACGTAGAACAGAGAACAGAGATAGGAAGGTAGCCCCCAGGACGAAAAGGAGACCCCAGCACGAAAAGGAGGCCCTCGGGACGGAAAGGATGCCACCGAGACGGGCAAGAAGCCACCCAGGTTAGACGAAAAGGCTTCCGATGGGTGGCAGGATATTCTTAAGTTGGAAAATGAGGCCCCCAAGACGGAAGATGCCCCTGCAATATAAAATTAAGACCTGATAGGGGAGACTTCTCCGGACGCAATAGGGGCCCCAAGACGGGTAGGAAGGTTTCCGCAGGAATGAGAGAAGGCCACCGAGACCAGCCAGATGAGGCCCATATTTTGGAAGAGGAGGAACCTGGAAGAGAAGATCTAGGACTAGGACGCAAAAGCACCCTGCTAAGAGGATAATGAGGCTCCAGACACAGATGAGGAGGCCCCCATGACGTGAGAGGAGGCCCCTAATTTGAAAAAGGAGTCACCTAGGAGAGGGTAGGAGTCCCCAGAAATCAAGAGAGTGTCAAAAATGGCACGGAGGCAACCAGGATTGCAAAAGAGGCTCCAACACCGGAAAGGAGGCCCCAGAATATGAGAGGAGGCCCTAAGACGGAAAAGGAAGGAAGATATGAGATGAGGTTTCGGAGACGCAAAAGCAGGCCCCAAACGGGTGAGGTTCCACCGAGATAGAAAAGGATGATCCAGAGACGTGGCAGGAGGCACCTAATTCGGAAGAGAACGACACAAGATTGGAAACGAGACCCCATGATGAACGAGGAGGCCCCTAAAATAGGAGAGAAAGGCCATTGGATAAGAGAGATGGCTCCCAAGCGGAAAAGAAGGCTCGAAGACGGCTAAGAAGGTCCCCGGGAAATAACAAGGCTACTAAGATAGGAAAGGTTGCCAGTAATTTAACAGAGGCGGCGCCTGGGAGAGAAGAGGAGTCCACCAGGAGATAAGAGACCACCCCTAAGATGGCTAAAGATCGAATCCAGAGCGCAGAGCAGGAGAACGCAGAGCAGGAGGCCCCCAAGACGTGAGAGGAGGCCCCTAATTTGAAAAAGAAGGCCTCTAGAAGAGAAATGAGGCACCTGCCTGACTCGGGAAGGAGTAGGTCTCTAGGACCAAATGAGGTCCCGAAGACCGGAAAGAGTTCCCAGGAAATGAGAGGAAGCCCTTAAGATGGGAGTGATAGCAGGTATGGAAGGAGGTGAGGTTTCCAAAATTGAAGATCCCTCAAGACGGGTAAGGCTTTGCCAGGATAAAGGAGGAGGCACACGAGGCGTGGCAAGAGGCCCCTAATTTGGCAGAAAATGCCCCTCGAAGATGAGAGGAAGCCCCATGCCATGTTAAAGGGGCCCCAGAATGCAAGAGGCCCTCCAAGACGGGAGAGGAGGACCATTGAATATGGAGGAGGGTAGGACACACAAGGAGACATCGGAAACCGGTAAAAAGGCTCTAGGAAATGAGACGACGCGACAGGAGGCCTATAATTTGCAAGAAGAACCACCTAAGAAATAGTAAGAGTCGAGTCTGGGTATTTTAAAATCACGATATGGGCCCCAAAAGATCCGGCCGGGGGCCCCGCAAATTACGCGGAGCCTGGGGTACCGAAAATTCACGCCCGGACCACGAAAATCATGCCAGGGGCACGACAGGTCGTACCGTGCCCCAAAAGTCTCATTGGGACCAAAACAAATGACGCCGGAGCAACGAAGAACAATCCGGACATGAATAATCACTCTGTGGGCCCAACAATGACGCCAAAAGCCTCCAAAACGCATTGGACCCCAAAAAGTGTCGAGGCCGCTATAGCTCGCGCTAGGGATCCAAGCAAATCACGTCGGGGCCCAAAAGATCACATTGGACCCAAAAAAGTCGCGTCGCAGCCCTTGAAAATCACACTGGAGGCCCAGAAGGTCGCGCCGGGGCCCCAAAAGTTGCAGCTGCCCCCAAAATCAATTTTAACCGGAATGTCACTCTGGGACGGAAAAAAACTCCTTCAGTGGCCGCAGTGCTATATCAAAGTGGCAAATGCCCCCTCCATCCTGAGAGGGATAAGCTCCCAAGAATCGTGTCGGGGGCCTCAAAAATCGCGCTAGGGCCACCAAAATTCGCGTCGGTCCACCAGAATTCGCGTATGGGTCTCCAAATAAATACGGCGAGCCCCGGAAAACTCGCTCCGAGGCCCGAAAAATTGCGACAGGAACCGCCAAAATCGCGTTGGGGCCACAGCTAAATACAACGCATCGCACAAACTCGAACCCCAAAATATCGCGCTTGGGACCCACAATTCCCATCGGTAGTCCCGTCGAGGCTCTACAAAATTGCCGTCTAGGGCCACACGTAAGCACAGTGTGACCACAAACACAAACACAAATCAAGCTGGAGCCCTCCAAAATAAGGATGGATTCCAACAACTAAATGCCCAGGTAAAAAAATGGCTCTGGAGCACCGAACATATTATCAGATGCCTTCACCAATTGCGTACGGCACCGAAAAACAAACCGGATCTCGAACAATCGAGGTGGGATACAAAAACATGGCGCCAAGTGCTCGAGAAATCAGGCCGGGATTCGGACTTTAAAAAAAATCAGAAAAGTTTCACAAAATCGTATTGAGCCCAGAAAACTGGGGTTGGGTCTCCGGAACCACGCGCCTGGGTGCGATAAGCCACTCTGGGACCTAGAAACATCGTACCGAAGCCCCACAATTGTACTTGGGCCCCACAAGTGTGCGTCAGAAGCCCAAAATAAACACATCGGGACCCTAAGAGCACAACGGGGGCCGAAAATACAACTGACCCTACAAAGCGCACAGTCTCACAAAAGCGACAGGGCCTTAACACAAGCGTTGCAGCCATAAATATACATACCGGGAGGTCTAAAAAATACACCGGAAGCTCTCAAGGCACACAGGGGTCATGATAACGCACAATAGCCTGAAAAGGTGGCTGGGGCCGCAAAAGGCAACATGGTTCCAAAACAAACAAAAAAACCGGCGCTAAATAAACACATCGGGATCTTCGAAAACGCCCTGACACGTCAAAATCCTCGGTGTACAAAAATTCAACAAACCCTAAAACGAGCAGGGGGTTCGAAAATGTTTTAGGCCCCTAACAAAAATGGATTGGAGCCATAATACACAATCATAGACCAAGAAAGACGCAACGGGTAAAAAAAAAACGCCGAGGCATGGCCTCGGTTCGGTATCCAATCTGGGAGGATAGCAGCACAGATATGAAGTGCATCAAAGCTCAGCGGAAACCGCATTTCATAGCTACCAGAAAATGTGGGAAGTAGGAAACTAATGATCGAATTTAATCAATCGACTTTCGAAGCGAACGCCCATGCGAATCATTTCATCACGTCAAATATGGTGCAAGTCTATCATGTGGCAGCAATTAGCAAAACGCAGAAGGCCTAGCAGAAACCATAGCATCGCACGAAGTGTGGCGAATGCACCGAATACGAAAACTGGGTGTGCACGTGCACTGACGTTGCCGTCGTGGCGACCGGGTGCTATGAACTGCAATGCCTGAAATTGTAAAATTTTGTATTTTAAAGTGGTGGTAATACATTTTACTTTGAAGTTATGGGCCTAATACATCTTCTAAACCCTGCTCGTTTTAGGGCTTTGTGGCGTTTTTTTGTGCACCGAGTATGTTTTACGTGTCGGGGCGTTTTCGAAGATCCCGATGTGTTTATTTAGCTCCCGGTCGTTTTGTACGTTTTGGAACCATGTTGCCTTTCGTGGCCCCAGCCTCTTTTCCAGGCCCTTGTGCGTTCTCATGGCCCATGTGCGCCTTGCGAGCTTGCAGTGTATTTTTCTTAGAGCTCCCGGTATGTTTATTTAGGGCTGCAACGCATGTTTTAAGGCCCTATCGCTTTTTGGGAGACTTTTGTGCGCTTTGGAGGGTTAGTTGTACTTTTTGGCAACGTTGTACTCTTAGGGTCCCGCTGTGTATATTTGGGGCTTCTGACACAGATTTGTGGGGCCCCAGTATGATTTTGGGGCTTCGGTGCGATTTTTTTATGGGTCCCAGCGCGACTTATCGCGCCCAGGCACGTGGTTCCGGAGACCCAACGCCAGCTTTCTGGGCTCAACGCGATTTTTGTGGATCTTTTCTGTTTTTTTATTAAAAGTCCGAATCCCGGCCTGATTTTTCGAACCTCTGACGCCATGTATCCCACCTCGATTTTTCGAGATCCGGTATGCTTTTCGAAGTCATACGCAATTTTTGAAGGCATCTTGAAAAAAATGTTCGGTGTAACAGAGTCATTTTCCTGACCCTGACATTTATTTGCTGGAATCTCTCTTTTTTTGGAGGGCTCCAGCTTGATTTTTTGGGATACCGATCCGGGTTTGTGGTATAGGTGTAATTTCAGCAGTGTGAGGTAACTTATCAAGGGATACCAAAAGGAAACCTTAGAACTGAGTGGTGGAGTTAGGGTTGAAATCCGACCAATCAGAAACCATAGTGGTAGATTAGGCCCCTCCACAGGACAATTTAGTTGATGACTAATTATATTATTTCGAAATGTACCCTTTGACAAAATAGCGGTCGAAATCCAAGGACTTTTAAAGTGCGTAGGTGCCCTCCCCCCCTGCAAATCCGTTTGCCCCCTCCTGCTTGACGCAAATATAGGTACTCCATTGGTCCCTCAATAATTTTCCGAAACATACGCCCATGGGGAAAAGCCAACATTGAGGGGACAAATTACCCCTCATAAGCATGGAATACAACATCCATGCCCCATATGAAATGGGATGAATGATGTTTTTAAATGCATTTTCTTCCAACAAACTTCTTTTCTGTTATTACAGCCTGCATGCGATGCGCCCCTAAACCACAATAACTAACTAACTAACTAACAGCCTGCATGATTAGAGCTTCCCAGCTTTCATACCTTCTCAACGTCATTTACAAAACGGCACAGCACAGCGAAAACGATGGGCGTGACGGCGTGGAATGTGAAGGCTTGGATTATGTATGTACTGACATTGTTGCATTGTTGCGTTGTCATTTATGCATTGGTGTTCAATGCTTGTTCTTGCCGTGAATTTATTCGCTGAGGATATATTTTAGCTCGTGTGACAGTTGCCTTGCAGCCAGCACCAAATGTTATAAAAATAAACAAATTCCTAAGATGACGCTATAAAAACTAATGTAATCCACTTCTCGTTGTCACTTTACAAAATTGTGGTCCTTGGACTGAGAAATGGTCGTTCAAGCTTTGCTTATGACATCAAGCTGATGGGAATAAATAACAGTAGTGATGAATCTAGCTATTTCAGTTAGACTTGGAGGACTTAAAAGTGGGTTGATCAATGGCAGATATCGGTAAGATATGCTTAGCACCAGCCCCGCCAGCTCGCTGCAATCTAGAGGCCAGCGGGAAGATTCGAGAAATCATTGAGACGATGGCTTGTTTTGGCACTTATGCATTTATGCAAAAAAATGTTCGGTGTAACAGAGTCATTTTCCTGACCCTGACATTTATTTGCTGGAATCTCTCCTTTTTTTTGGAGGGCTCCAGCTTGATTTTTTGGGATACCGATCCGGGTTTGTGGTATAGGTGTAATTTCAGCAGTGTGAGGTAACTTATCAAGGGATACCAAAAGGAAACCTTAGAACTGAGTGGTGGAGTTAGGGTTGAAATCTTTTTTGGAACAGTCTCCCCGAGGAAGTTAGGGCCGAGAATATGCGACTGGCTTTTAAGTTTAAGCTGAAGGAGGCGCTGAAAAGAGCTGTACGTGGGAATGTTTGAGTATTGTATGCATGTGTTTTTAATGTTTTAGTAGGCTCCTGTCCCACCCCTTTTTTTTAAAGCGTTTTTGACATTTGATACTGAGTATCTCTTGGTACCAATACAAGGATTGATTGATATATCCAAATATTACTTATTTATACCCTGGTATGGCCCAGTTTTCAGCCAAAATGATTAGTGCTATTGCGTTTTGAGTAAATGATGCACCATGCCAAGAACAAACAAAAAACCAATATGAAATCATGTTCCCCATCCTCGAACCATAGTATAAGAGCCTAAAAACAATATGAGACCCCAACACAATGGAGGCCCCCTTTCGGGTAACAGGAGGCCCCCTTTCGACCTTGCCCCCCCCTGGAAGAATTTCGTGGCGACGCCACTGAGTAAGGGGTAGGGGCTAGTGAAACCGAATATTCCAAGTGAGGTCGCACATATGCTAAGTACAGTTTTTTCATGACTTCCTTGCTCTTATATATCACACTTTTATTAATGAGTCCCAGCATTCTGAGTGCCCTGTTCTTAGCTGAGATACATTGTGTTTCTGCTTTAAGGTCTTTTGAAACCAACACACCTAAGTCCCTTTCCTCTTCAATAACATCCAGTTCCCTCCCTCCCATTGTATATCTGAAAGTCTCACCTCCAGACCCTAGATGCATAACGTTACACTTATCATAGTTGAAATACATCTGTCATTGATCAGCCCACTTTTGTAGGTCCTCCAAGTCTAGTTGAATATTACCAGGGTGATCACCACTGTTTGCCACTCCTACCAGCTTGATGTCATAAACAAATTTGAACACTATTCCTCAGCCCTACCTCAATGTTATTCACAAAGATGATAAAGAGAAGTGGCCCTAGAACAGAACACTGTGGTACTCCACTCAGAACATCCTTCCAATCAGATTTGCATCCATTTAACACTACCCTTCGTTTCCTTCCCCTCAAGCATGCTTCAATCCAACTTATAACTTTTCCAACAATCCCATGTTGGTGTAGTTGATGAATTAGCCTCCCATGTGGAACTTTATCAAAAGCTTTGCTAAAGTCCAGGTACACAACATCCATCCTGCTTTGATTGTCTACTTCTTTAGTAGCATACTCCATGAACTCCAATAGGTTAGTTAAACAAGACCTTCGAGATCGAAATCCATGTTGAGTATCCCTTAAAATGTTGTGCATATCAAGATGAATTTGAACATTCTGCTTAACCAGATTTTCTAGTACCTTGCAAACTATTGAGGTCAAACTGACTGGCCTGTAGTTTCCTACACACTTCATACTTCCCTTTTTGAAAATTTGTACTACGTTTGCATTTCTCCAATTTTCAGGTACTTCAGAATATTCCATAGACCACCTTAAAATTATACCTAGGGGAACTGCTAAAGCTTTAGCACACTCTACTAAGATCCCAGCATAGCTATCATCTGGTCCAGAAGCTTTATTGGGTTTTATATTCTACAACTGCTTTTCTACAGCTTCTGTAGTTATTGTAAGATCCTCCAGCTTATGACCTGTCATGGCATAAGCTTCAGTTGTTTCTGTTGTACCAGAATTATCTTTAGTAAAGACTGATGAGAATTGCTTGCCTAGGGAAGACGAAGAAGGCCTTGCCCATGTGGTTGGAATACTGCACATTTCCAACCCAATTTATGCACTAAGCTATGCATGGGTGTAACCACTGGTGGGGGGGACATTTCCCCCCAATTTCTGAACAGTGGCGATTTTTCCCCCTAAATTTTTTTTCCATGTCCCCCAAGCCTCAGCTACCTGAGTATCATCGCCGCAAAATTATACTTAATCATTTATAAAATGAAAATATATATGCAAGAGTATCACCAAAAATACTAAAAGCAGATCTAGCCAATCAACGAGCTTCACAGGTTATCTGTCGTCGCGAAATCTCCGAATGGTAAATCAGCAAACGTTAGAAATTTCTGCTTCCAGGCCATTCTTGAATAACATGAACCTTGGCCGTCTTCTATTTTCGCTTCGGTGGAAAATTGTGTTCTGCTGGGCAATAAATTTGCATTATTGCAAGGCTTTATACGTTTTAGGTTGCATTCCCCTGCTCATATATTGATATATCTTGAACAAATGCGACTCTGGGTGTCCTTGGGTATCTTCAAGACCATTGAGGGAAGTCATGGGCAGCCTTAAGCACGTACGTCAAGTTAACGCATTCGTATTCGTGTTTAGCGACGAGTTCGCCAGAGGCGTATTTGTATTGGCATCGGCATTCAGCGACGAGTTTATGATAGTTTGAATCGATTACCACAAATGCTTGTACTGAACACGCTGGAACGAACTACATATGTCACACATTACCGCTTTAACGGTCAAGGTTCAACGCAAACCGGTTTCTTCGGTCGCCTCCCATTTTGTTTTCGTTTTCACCCAAACCTGCCCAAATCTTGTATCAAGCAATAGCCTGTGGTGAACCTTCGTGCAACATTTCAAATCGGTACATGTCAAGGTCAAACTTCTAGGTCAAAGGTGAGATATTGAAGCAATATCGATCGAACGCGAGGTTCGGTTGCTATCGCTTCAATTTCCATCAAATGGGCGTCATTCGACGTGGCTTGCTATGCAGTATCAGAAAGCTAAGCAATCGAATTATTTGTTTCAAGGACAAAGGCCAAGCTGATCCTTCGGTCGCCTAATTTTTTTTAGTTTTCTCAAACCTATCCAAATCTGGTATCAAGTAATAGCCAGTAGTGAACACTCGAGTAACATTTCAAACCGGGACATGTCAAGGTCAAAGGTTTGATTACGTTCTTCGATGTCCCCGCGTTTCGTCGATATGGCTTCAAGTTGCAGAAAATGAATGTCATTCGTGTTGTGTCATTCGTGTTGTCTTGTTGTGCAGTATCAGAAAGTTGATATTGCGATATAATCTCGACGGGTCAAAATTCAAGCTGATTTATTCGATCGCCTCACGTTCTTTTTGTGGTTTTCGCCCAAGCCTACCCAAATCCACTATCAAGCATCTCAAGCCCATGGTGAACCATCGAGTAACATTTTTAAACCGGAATATGTCAAGGTCAAACCTCGAGGTCAAAGGCTACATTGAATTTCTAGAAGTCCTCGCGATTCGTCGCTATGGATTTGATTTGCACCAAGTGGGTGTCATTCGACGTGGCTTGTGCCGTATTATAATGTTGCCAAATATAACTAATTTCTAAGTTCAAAGGTCAAACCGATTTCATTGGTTGCCTAGCATTTTTTTCTTCGCCCTAACCTACCTACGTCTGGTATCAAGTAATCGTGTTACCTAAAAAAAACGTTGCCTCGAGTAGCACAAACATTCCAAACCGGGACATGTCAATGTCAAACCACAAGACCGAAGGTTAGCTTAAATTATTCGATGTCCTCGCACCTCGTCGCTATCTTCAATTTCATCAAGTGGAGTCATTTGACGTGCCGTATGGTACTCTAGCAAACTGTTCAGAAATCACATTAATTTTCAAAGTCAAAGGTGGAACTCATTTCTTCGGTCGCCCTGCGTTTCTTCTTTTTCTCCAAAAGCTACCGATGCTTGGTATCAAGAGATAGCCCGTGGGCAACCCTCGAGTAACATTTCAACCCGGGACATGCCAGTCAAAGGTTAGTTTAATTTTCAGAGTCCTTGCGTTTTGTGGCTATGGCTTCAATTTGCATTATGTGGGTGGCATTCGACGTGGCTTGCCGTACGGTATCAGAATGTTAAGGTATCGAAATGATTTCAAAGGTGTCGAAGGTCCGGCGTCTGTACAATGATTGAGTGTAATCGGAATAGGAGGGTCAAATCTATTTTTATTTGCAGTCGTTGTGATAGGAAGCACTCGTATCCTATATGACTAGGGGCTTCCCAAATAAACCCGTCATAACCTGCTCGGACGGTGCTCTCATCGCTGGTTTTTAATTTACGCTGCCACATTGCTGTTCCGGACATATAAAATATAGAACTTTTTCAAATTGTCTGCTTTTCTCTTAATGGTTCAACGAAAGTTGTCAAATTTGCCAGAGAAGCCACACGTGAATGCGCACAATTGTATAACTAGCCGGAGTTCATAACCGCGAGAGAGCAATGTTGTAATCAGGGGTAGATACAGGAATTGTCATGGGGGCACTTGTCTGGACGGACGCCATTTCTTTGGAGCGGCGCAACTGCGAAAGCACCTGGAGGGGCGCCTCTGGCTGCACAATTCGAGGGGCGGGTTGCACTCGGCCCTTCCTGAAAGGGTGTCTTTCCTTCCGAGGGTGCCTTTTTATTTCATAGGGGCGCCTCCGGCTGAAAATTTCGAACGGGTACACTGGAACCTTTGCAGAGGGACGCCTTTTCCCGGCCTGAGGGACGCCACCTTCCACGTGTAGGGTACATGCCCTCAGTACCACACCCTTTATTCACCCTGGTTGTCATTGCATCGAAATGTATGCCCGTAAAACAGGAAAGCATGGGAAAAGTAATTGTATGTCCATATTTGCTACCATAAAACCATCGTCCAATATTTTATGTTTTTACTGCTACAAGAGGGCAACGTTTAACATACTTACAGCATTGCTCTGTGGTGATCGTGAAATCGGGTCCATCACATACGACATAAAGCTAGATGTTCACAGGCAGGGATAAGTAGCGAAACTTGCTAATTTTGGCGGAACTTTTAGTCCCCAAAATATCATTTTCAACAATGGTAAATCTGAAAAATTGAAATACATTGAACATTGAATTGAAGTGGCTGGAAATGACATTGAAAAAGGTGGCTGAAATCCAAGGATTTTTTTTTTTTTTTGGGAGGCGGGGCGGGGCTAGGGCCCCTTTATCCTGTTCAAACTTACCGCGTCCCTGGTTTGCCCCCCCAATTTCGAATTCGTGGTTACACCCATAAAGCTATGCATGAATGACAAAAGAGCAGTACTGGTTTTCCCAAAGCGCACCGCACTCTAGTGTTGGGTGGTGCCGATTTGTCTACTCCCTCAGCTGCTTTCTGCTGGTGATGGGTTGGTCTCTGGCATCGATTGCTTTCTGCTGGTGGTGGGTTGGTCTCTGGCATCGATTGCTTTCTGCTGGTGGTGGGTTGGTCTCTGGCATCAGCTGCTTTCTGTGGATGGTGGGCTGGTCTCTGGCATAAGGCGACGTTATGCACTCATTGGCCCGACAGGGCTGCTGATTGGAATGCGTCACGCAACGATTGGACACCCCCAGATGTCGGATTCGGTCCATACACTGGGTCAGTGTTGGGTCCACTCGGTCCATACACTGAGCCATTGTTGGGTCCACTCGGTCCATACACTGAGCCAGTGTTGGGTCCACTGGGTCCATACACTGAGCCAGTGTTGGGTCCACTCGGTCCATACACTGAGCCAGTGTTGGGTCCACTGGGTCCATACACTGAGCCGGTGTTGGGTCCACTCGGTCCATACACTGAGCCAGTGTTGGGTCCACTGGGTCCATACACTGAGCCCGTGTTGGGTCCACTGGGTCCATACACTGAGCCAGTGTTGGGTCCACTGGGTCCATACACTGAGCCAGTGTTGGGTCCACTGGGTCCATACACTGAGCCAGTGTTGGGTCCACTGGGTCCATACACTGAGCCAGTGTTGGGTCCACTCGGTCCATACACTGAGCCGGTGTTGGGTCCACTGGGTCCATACACTGAACCAGTGTTGGGTCCACTGGGTCCATACACTGAGCCAGTGTGATCACCGTTGCAGGATATACAACTCTGAGCTGGATGGCTATCAGACATACCTACCAGAATATAAGTTGAGGAAGAAAGGTGTGACTTATGTCGGGGGAGCAGGGCAGCAGATAGAAACCTAGACTGATGTACATTGAGGTGTACGCCAAAATGTGGTTTGCGTGGTCCTGGCCAAAATAGCGCCGTGGTTCCACTTCTGCATCGACGTCCGAAACATTTACATGAGAAGAATGCAATGAATCCATGGCAAAGCAATGCAGCTCCTTGCTCACTTGCATGTGGTAGCGAGGGAGCCGGAAGAGGGGGGTGGGGCAGAGGAGTCAACTCCAGATCAGCTTCTAGTTCCTACACATCTACATGCACGGATTGGTAACTATGATATGTCAAGTTAAGTGCACTCTTCTTCGAATTATGACATTTTGTCATTATGGCTCCTAGGTAGAATGTGAACTTTGTAAATAGCTCGCAAGAATTACAAAGGAAGACCGCTCTTAAGAGAAGCGCTGTAATTAACAACTGACATCGCTTGTTTCGTGACAAAGCAATTATTTTTTCAAAAGTTAGGGAGGGTGAAGGGCGTTAGGGATGTGACCAACGTGTCCCCATTGCGCTGCAGTTTTACTGTCATGAGTACACAACTGATGGAACTGATGGAATACACAACTGATGAACAGGAAGCTAGTTTGATCCCGTACTGTTTAGCCGTACAGTGCATGTACGGCCGTACAGTGCCCGTAGGAACAGGAAGGAGAGGTGTGCTCCCACATTTAGTAGCTGAACGTCGTGTTTATGGTGAATCATGGAAGGATTTGACATGGAAAGGCGACCTCATCATTTATTTGGATGCTCGTGTACCATCGCTGCAATTTAAAACATGACTCATGGAATAGTACCTGGAAATGAACTTCACACAAATATCCTGCATCGCAATCATTCGATAATGACCCAACGTTGGGCGATTATGGATTAATGAATAAATATAGAACGTAATATATTTGCTTGGCGATTACTCTAGTTCTCTCATGAGTCTTCATGTTCTGATGACTACTCGGTTCCGCATGCCATCTTGTGAGAACCATTTGGCTTCTTAGCCCGTCTTCTTATAACCACTCGGCTTCTTAACCCGTCTTCTGAGAACCACTCGGCTTCTTAACCCGCCTTTTGAGAACCACTCGGCTTCCTAACCCGCCTTTTTGAGAACCACTTAGCTAATCAACCAGTCATCTCAGGGCCACTCGGCTTCTTAACCCGCATTTTGAGAACCACTCGGCTTCTTAACTCGCCTTCTGAGAACCACGGTTTATTCCCTTTCCGTCTTCTGAGAACCATTCGGCTTCTTAGCCCGTCTTCTGAGAACCACTTGGCTCCTTAACCAGTCTTCTGAGAACCACTCGGCTTCTTAACCCGTCTTCTGAGAACCACTCGGCTTCTTAACCCGCCTTTTGAGAACCACTCGGCTTCCTAACCCGCCTTTTTGAGAACCACTTAGCTAATTAACCAGTCATCTCAGGGCCACTCGGCTTCTTAACCCGCATTTTGAGAACCACTCGGCTTCTTAACTCGCCTTCTGAGAACCACGGTTTATTCCCTTTCCGTCTTCTGAGAACCATTCGGCTTCTTAGCCCGTCTTCTGAGAACCACTTGGCTCCTTAACCAGTCTTCTGAGAACCACTCGGCTTCTTAACCCGCCTTTTGAGATAACTACTATGCTTCTCCGACTATTGTCGAAGAATTACTCCGCATATGGATATCATTCGATGAAACTCAGTCAGTCACCTTCAGTTCCTTGTGTCACAAGCACGTGACTCGATATTAAGCGGGGACTAACGCTCAGCGCCGACACACCCCTCTGGGCGCAGTTCGCACCGCAGAACTAATGGCCTCAGACAGGGTTGAGTCAGAACATTGGAGTCCCCCACAGCGTCAACCATGGACAGTACCATCCGGCCGGCACGTCTGCAATGACTCAGCACCGGCTTCCCAGCGACGCAGCCAAGTGGCGCGCGCACCGGCAGTCCACCTGACCCGCCCCAAAGTCACGGTCAATGCAACAGCCCCGACAGTATTCCCCCGTTTCGATTTCGGCGGCCGCGATCGTCTCGCCGGCTGCGACGTCACGGACCGTGCCAGACGGCCGACCCAACCGGTTGGGTCGGCCGTCCGGCGAGACGCGCCGCAGTTGGCCGACGTCCAACGCGACCGCGGCGCGGCGCGGCGCGGCGCGGCGCGGCCGGCCGGTCGCAGCTCGCCGGCGTCCGGCCCGACGGCGGGCGCGCGGTGCGCAGCCGTCAAATAGCTGCCGTTTTACGACTGACGGCCGACCGGATAATACATGGAGCACACGCGATGCGCCGGCAGCCAGCAGAGGCTGAGCCTCGGCTGAAGGACGGGCTCCGCCGAGTGCTGTGATTGGGCTGAACTTCGATCAGTCTCAAGCTGCGGGTCGATGCATGGTTCGGACGGATAAGGCTGGTCAACTGCCTCCGTGGTGGAGGTTCCCCAGTCAAAGTTGCGGTGGATCGAACCAACAGGTGACGGTGAAAAGGAATGTGAAGCAGGCTCAAATCCAAGAACCTTAAATTGAGGAAGAGTTGGGTGGACACTCGTACTTATAATACAGCGGCAAAGTAGGGACGCCTGCTACTGGCAGTGCTCAGACACTCACAAAGATATATAAAAACCTGCTCAGAGCGGATGGAGGTAAATGGGGGGGGGGGGATGGAGTATTCCGGACTCCTCATCAGGGGTTCGTCTGCGGAGTGGTGGTGGTGGCGGACTGGTGGCCTCGCTCATTTTTTGGCGCGGTCCGCTTCATTGGCGAATGGGGGGGGCGCCAAAAATGGCGCCATCCAGGGAATCCAGACTCTGCCCCCACCCCACTCCCAACAATGCTAAAGCAATGGCTAATGATCACTGACTGGGGGCGGGAACGACCAGGACCAGGGGCGGATTCGAGAGTTTCTATGGAACGACCAGGACCAGGGGCGGATTCAGGAATTGATATGGGGGAGGGGCACCACTGCGAACGTTCCATGAAGGACGCTTTCAGCTGAAAATTCGTTGAGCGGAGGAGATGCACTCGAGGGCATTGAAGGCATCGAGGGCGTTTTCCTCTCATGGAGCGGCCATGACAATGGCTGCGGCCCAAACTCTTAACAGTTGAGTTGGAGATAGCAGGCAGCTCAGCTTACGATTCCTAATCTGAACGCCTTTTAGTTATCGGCTTACAGTTGGCCTAGTTGGCCTGGTTAACACCGTGGTCACTCCCAAGTCAAAGAATAGCGGCGAACAACCAGGGACAAAGCGTGTCGATGATGGGTTATCTATCCAGTGCTCAGGTATGCAGCCAGGACAACTAGCTGATCCAAGGGGAACTGGAGACATGTGCCCTCCTCCCCTGATGGAGATGCGGCGCCTCTCCAACTGGAAAAGGGCGCCACTCCACAACGCTTCAGTACATTCTCTCCTCCAGCTCAACGAGTTTCTTTTCAGCCAATTGTGCCTGTCATAGTAGAAAAGACCAAAATCAGTGGGGTATGTGCGGATAAATGACGTCCCAAGTGCCTCATTCAGATATAAATTCCTGGATTCTTCCTGTCCAGAACATAACTCGTGAAAAACCACCGCATACCGTCAGTCAACAGCCGGGCACTCGACGTTACACAACCAACAGACAGTCAACGGCTGCCGTCTGGCCAAACAGACAGTCAACGGCTGCCGTCTGGCCAAACAGACAGTCAACGGCTGCCGTCTGGCCAAACAGACAGTCAACGGCTGCCGTCTGGCCAAACAGACAGTCAACGGCTGCCGTCTGGCCAAACAGACAGTCAACGGCTGCCGTCTGGCCAAACAGACAGTCAACGGCTGCCGTCTGGCCCAACTGGACATGCACACACAGCGTGGGTGTCGAATATATATATATATATATATATATATATATATATATATATATATATATATATATATATATATATATATATCTGAAAAGGTCTTTACTGCACGCCAATGTTGGCACGGGTCCCCAATAATTACATTTTAGCGCAGGCTCTCTGGGCGGTCCCATCGATTTCGGTCCTGTCATCGCTTCAATGTATTGGCTATCCAATTATTTAAAGAAATTGGCACCCCTGAGAAGCAGCACCCTACATTTATATTCAGGACACCAAGGACAGCTATGCCAACTGGACAGATGTATTCATATGATACATTTAGTTATCGTATGGTTACGGATAAGTTTTCATATTGGATGATATAATGTTCTTTAGGCAAAATCAACATCAAAAAGGTTGAGAGAGAGGCAGCTTACTACCTGACAGCCTATCTGCAAGTTCAGGCCGGTTTTATCACCAATCGTCGTCGAATCTCCGCCAACTTCCATGCCAATTTAGTCGTTTGTATGCTGCCTTTCTTTTATCTTTTGGCACAATTATCAGACCCTAATCCCAGATAAAAGCTCAGGATGCCCACCAGACATCAACCCACCAGCCCACCAGCACGGTTTTCATTAACATCCTGCTGACACAAGCGATCAAGGTTACCAGTCATCAAGGTCGCTTGTTTCCAAGTTTTTTCGAACTAAATTCTCGAAGGAGAATGTCCACATGATTCGGACATCGTTTGAAAGTACATGCAATTTGCATGTGGTCTTGGTATTGATTTTTTAAAGTTGTATTTTGATATTGATGGATTGATTTTTTGTTAAACGATTTATAAAGGTGTGGTCTACCGTGTAGAATCCGCGTCCACCATCACGGAGTTATTCCTATGACGTTTTCGACCTTGCGTATTTTTGGTTTCAAGGCACCTGGGCCACTGATACATAGTAACACCCACCGCCTGGATTGATGTACTTCCAATATACCAGCAAAGTACACGGGTTTCCATTTCCATCGTTGAGAAGGTGTCTAAAATAGCATTTGTGCCGTCCCCCACATTTTAAAGACTCTGCACCACGGCGACATTAAACCCTGAAGGATGTCCACGTCCGCCGAATGCAAAGCAGATTTTCAGAATATTAAGCACTCGAAATTGCAAGGTGCCTATTGCACCATGCAATATGCTACTGGTCTTCCTCGGCTTCTCTACACACCATCCATTGGATGTTGGTCAGCTTAAATGTATCTTCAAAGAGCTGCCAATCAATTGGCAACATCCATGATATTTTTTCTCTCTTCCACGGAAACACGGACGCGCGCTGCCGCTTGATGTAGCGGATGGTTCATCCTTTGGCCATCTTACAGTATATCTAATTTGAAGATGTCATTATGTCGGGCCACTCAGCTGTCCTATCATAACAGGTAAAATTCGAGGCACTTTTCGCGAAACAGCCAATTATCGACAGATCTCACGCATTTCTCCAAGTGGCTAATGCTGGATGCGGTAGGGTGATGAGGAACTGAGTTAATTTGCTTACCAGTCATGGTTTTGTCGAAGGTTATTCGAGGTCATTAACATAATCTGATTTCAGGTGAAATATTTTGGTTTCTTAGTCGCTCTAGGGTTAATTTGGGCAGTAGAACTGAATTTTGTATCCATGCCCATGTCATGTCCCATGGGGATAAGTGAAGTTCAGACACCATTTTGGAAGCTTCCAGAATCGCATCAACACCTCGGCTACGGCTACGGCTACGACTTCACCTGATCCTTCATCTATGAATTGAAATGCAACACATTGCATGTTGTTAGTATCTTAAGGTACTAAGTAACACAGTAGTGAACATTTTAGGTGCGCATCGGGTATTGCTTTACACAAGGAACGGCAAAGGGTGCAAATTTTCAATGTCAACGAAACATAAACCACCACAGTGAGTTGTGAGGTCAACCAGCAACGGGAAGTATGAAGCTCGACCATCAATCGCGCCATATCTCCTCACGTGCAGCACGCTATGCTTCAAACCGCTCCAGCACTGTCTGGTTGAAAACGCTAAGGCGTCGCAAACCCTCTTGCGCTGCGGAAGGTGGAAGAATGCCATGTACGGGCGAGAAACACACCACTTGACGTCGAACTAACCGCACGGAACCGCAGCACGGCGTGTTATGGCTCCTTATCCAGACCACCGTATTGAGGAGCGTGGGCGAGGGCACTGCTTTAATGTAGCGGAATATTGTTTTTAACAGCAACATAATGACGTCGACTCCGCTGGAGTGAAGGGCTACCAGTGAGCGCTACCATTCACAGGCCGCTGTAGCCTTGATGTGCAATCACACGATCGTACTCGTAATCCGGTATTTTAGCAGGTGACATAGATTCGTCTGCACTATCGAGGTCGCCAGTGTGCACTATCGAGGTCGCCACTGTGCACTATTTGCAGGTGCAAAGCCATCCCGCGATGCCAGCCAGCTACTACTCGAATACACGGCGTGATGCGCACCTACAGAGCGGGACCTGCTCTTGGGGTAACACGCATACGCCTTCCATGCGTTTCAGCGCTGAAACGCGCAGTGAGGGCTGGATGACGTAGACGAAATGACGTCACCCTCAGGGCAGTAGCGTCGCCACGAAATTCTTCCAGGGGGGCAAGGTCGAAAGGGGGCCACCTGTTCCCCGAAAGGGGGTCTCCATTGTGTTTAGGGTCTCATATTGTTTTTAGGCTCTTATACTATGGTTCGAGGATGGGGAACATGATTTCATATTGGTGTTTTGTTTGTTCTTGGCATGGTGCATCATTTACTCAAAACGCAATAGCACTAATCATTTTCGCTGAAAACTGGGCCATACCAGGGTATAAATAAGTAATATTTGGATAAATACATAAGTGCCAAAACAAACCATCGTCTCAATGCTTTCTCGAATCTTCCCGCTGGCCTCTAGATTGCAGCGAGCTGGCGGGGCTGGTGCTAAGCATATCTTACAGATATCTGCCATTGATCAACCCACTTTTAAGTCTTCCAAGTCTAGCTGAATATAGCTAGATCCATCACTACTGTTACTTATTCCCACCAGCTTGATGTCATAAGCAAAGCTTGAACGACCATTTCTCAGTCCAGGGACGACAATTTCGTAAAGGTGACAACGAGAAGTGGATTGCATTGGGGTTTTTTTTAGCGTCGTCTTAGGAATTTGCTTATTATTATAACATTTGGTGCTGGCTGCAAGGCAACTGTCACACGAGCTAAAATATATGCTCAGCAAATAAATTTACGGCAAGAACAAGCATTGAACACCAATGCATAAATGACAATGCAACAATGCAACAATGTCAGTACGTACATAATCCAAGCCTTCAAATTTCACGCCGTCACGCCCATCGTTTTCGCTGTGCTGTACCGTTTTGAAAATGACGTTGAGAAGGTATGGAAGCTGGGAAGCTCTAATCATGCAGGCTGTAATAACAGAAAAGAAGTTTGTTGGAAGAAAATGCATTTAAAAACATTCATCCCATTTCATATGGGGCATGGATGTTGTATTGTATGCTTATGAGGGGTAATTTGTCCCCTCAATGTTGGCTTTTCCCTATGGGCGTATGTTTCGGAAAATTATTGAGGGACCAGTGGAGTACCTATATTTGCGTCAGGCAGGAGGGGGCAAACGGATTTGCAGGGGGGGGGCACCTACGCCCATTAAAAAGTCCTTGGATTTCGACCGCTATTTTGTCAAAGGGTACATTTCGAAATAGTATAATTAGTCATCAACTAAATTGTCCTGTGGAGGGGCCTAATCTACCACTATGGTTTCTGATTTGTCGGATTTCTACCCTAACTCCACCACTCAGTTCTAAGGTTTTCTTTTGGTATCCCTTGATAAGTTACCTCACACTGCTGAAATTACACCTATACCACAAACCCGGATCGGTATCCCAAAAAAATCAAGCTGGAGCCCTCCAAAAAAGGAGAGATTCCAACAAATAAATGTCCGGGTCAGGAAAATGGCTCTGTTGCACAGAACATTTTTTTCCAGATGCCTTCAAAAATTGCGTATGACACCGAAAAGCATACCGGATCTCGAAAAATCGAGGTGGGATACAAAAACATGGCGTCAGAGGTTCGAAAAATCAGGCCGGGATTGGGACTTTAAAAAAAAAACAGAAAAGATCCACAAAAATCGCGTTAAGCCCAGAAAGCTGGCGTTGGGTCTCCGGAACCACGCGCCTGGACGCGATAAGTCGCGCTGGGACCCAGAAAAAATCGCACCGAAGCCCCAAAATCATACTGGGGCCCCACAAATGTGCGTCAGAAACCCCAAATATACACAGCGGGACCCTAAGAGTACAACGGTGCCAGAAAGTACAACTAACCCTCCAAAGCGCACACAGTCTCCCAAAAAGCGATAGGGCCTTAAAACATGCGTTGCAGCCCTAAATAAACATACCGGGAGCTCTAAGAAAAATACACTGCAAGCTCGCAAGGCGCACAGGGGCCATGAGAACGCACAAGGGCCTGGAAAAGAGGCTGGGGCCACAAAAGGCAACATGGTTCCAAAAAGTACAAAACGACCGGGAGCTAGATAGACACATCGGGATCTTCGAAAACGCCCCGACACGCAAAAAATACTCTGTGCACAAAAAAACAACAAAGCCCTAAAACGAGCAGGGTTTAGAAGATGCGTTAGGCCCATAACTTCAAGGTAAAATGTATTACCCACCACTTTAAAATACCAAATTTTACAATTTCGGGCATTCCAGTTCATAGCACCCGGTCGCCACGACGGCAACGTCAGTGCACGTGCACACCCATTTTTCGTATTCGGTGCATTTCCCACACTTCGTGCGATGCTATGGTTTCTGCTAGGCCTTCTGCGTTTTGCTAATTGCTGCCACATGATAGACTTCCGCCATATTTGGCGTGATGGAATGATTCGCATGGGCGTTCGCTTCGAAAAGTCGATTGATTAAATTCGATCATTAGTTTCCTACTTCCCACATTTTCTGGTAGTTATGAAATGCGGTTTCCGCTGAGCTTTGATGCACTTCATATCTTTGCTTCTATCCTCCCAGATTGGATACCGAACCGAGGCCAAGCCTCGGCGTTCTTTTTTGGGCCCGTTGCGTCTTTCTTGGTCTATGATTGTGTATTATGGCTCCAATCCATTTTTGTTAGGGGCCTAAAGCATTTTCGAACCCCCTGCTCGTTTTAGGGTTTGTTGAATTTTTGTGCACCGATGATTTTTTTTGACGTGTCAGGGCGTTTTCGAAGATCCCGATGTGTTTATTTAGCGCCGGTCTTTTTGTTTATTTTGGAACCATGTTGCCTTTTGCGGCCCCAGCCACCTTTTTAGGCTATTGTGCGTTATCATGACCCCTGTGTGCCTTGAGAGCTTCCGGTGTATTTTTTAGACCTCCCGGTATGTATATTTATGGCTGCAACGCATGTGTGCCGGAGGGTCAGTGCGCCAGTACCCTGTCGCTTTTTGTGAGACTGTGTGCTTTGGAGGGTCAGTTGTATTTTCGGCCCCCGTTGTGCTCTTAGGGTCCCGATGTGTTTATTTTGGGCTTCTGACGCACACTTGTGGGGGCCCAAGTACAATTTTGGGGCTTCGGTACGATGTTTCTAGGTCCCAGAGTGGCTTATCGCACCCAGGCGCGTGGTTCCGGAGACCCAACCCCAGTTTTCTGGGCTCAATACGATTTTGTGAAACTTTCCTGATTTTTTTTAAAGTCCGAATCCCGGCCTGATTTCTTGAGCCCTTGGCGCCATGTTTTTGTATCCCACCTCGATTGTTCGAGATCCGGTTTGTTTTTCGGTGCCGTACGCAATTTGTGAAGGCATCTGATAATATGTTCGGTGCTCCAGAGCCATTTTTTTACCTGGGCATTTAGTTGTTGGAATCCATCCTTATTTTGGAGGGCTCCAGCTTGATTTGTGTTTGTGTTTGTGGTCACACTATGCTTACGTGTGGCCCTAGACGGCAATTTTTTAGAGCCTCGACGGGACTACCGATGGGAATTGTGGGTCCCAAGCGCGATATTTGGGGGGCCCAGTTCGAGTTTGTGCGATGCGTTGTATTTAGCTGTGGCCCCAACGCGATTTTGGCGGTTCCTGTCGCAATTTTTCGGGCCTCGGAGCGGGTTTTCCGGGGCTCGCCGTATTTATTTGGAGACCCATACGCGAATTCTGGTGGACAGACACGAATTTTGGTAGCCCCAGCGCGATTTTTTAGGCCCCGGTACGATTCTTGGGAGCTTATCCCTCTCAGGATGGAGGGGGCATTTGCCCCTTTGATATAGCACTGCGGCCACTGAAGGAGTTTATTTTGTCCCAGAGTGACATTCCGGTTAAAATTGATTTTTTGGGCAGCTGCAACTTTTGGGGCCCCGGCGCGACCTTCTGGGCCTCCAGTGTGATTTTCAAGGGCTGCGACGCGACTTTTTTGGGTCCAATGTGATCTTTTGGGCCCCAACGTCATTTTCTTGGATCTCTAGCGCGAGCTGTAGCGGCCTCGACACTTTTTGGGGGTCCAATGCGTTTTTGAGGCTTTTGGCGTCATTGTTGGGCCCCAAGAGTGACTATCCATGTCCGGATTGTTCTTCGTTACTCCGGCTTCATTTGTTTTGGTCCCAATGAGACTGTTGGGGCACGGTACGACCTGTCGTGCCCCCCTGGCATGATTTTCTTGGTCCGGGCGTGAATTCTTGGTACCCCAGGCTCAGCGTAATTTGCGGGGGCCCCGGCCGGATCTTTTGGGGCCCATATCGTGATTTTAAAATACCCAGACTCGACTCTTACTATTTCTTAGGGGTTCTTCTTGCAAATTATACCCTCCTGTCGCGTCGTCTCATTTCCTAGAGCCTTTTTACCGGTTTTCGATGTCTCCTTGTGTGTCCTATCCTCCTCCATATTCAATGGTCCTCCTCTCCCGTCTTGGAGGGCCTCCTCTTGCATTCTGAGGCCCCTTTAACATGGCATGGGGCTTCCTCTCATCTTCGAGGGGCATTCTCTGCCAAATTAGGGGCCTCTTGCCACGCCTCGTGTGCCTCCTCCTTTATCCTGGCAAAGCTTTACCCGTCTTGAGGGATCTTCAATTTTGGAAACCTCACCTCCTTCCATACCTGCTATCACTCCCATCTTAAGGGCCTCCTCTCATTTCCTGGGAACTCTTTCCGGTCTTCGGGGCCTCATTTGGTCCTGGAGACCTACTCTTTCTGGAGTCCGGCAGGTGCCTCATTTCTCTTCTAGAGGTCTTCTTTTTCAAATTAGGGGCCTCCTCTCACGTCTTGGGGGCCTCATGCTCTGCGTTCTCCTGCTCTGCGCTCTGGATTCGATCTTTACCCATCTTAGGGGTGGTCTCTTATCTCCTGGTGGACTCCTCTTCTCTCCCAGGCGCCTCCTCTGCCAAATTACTGGCAACCTTTCCTATCTTAGTGGCCTTGTTATTTCCCGTGGACCTTCTTAGCCGTCTTCGAGCCTTCTTTTCCGCTTGGGAGCCATCTCTCTTATCCAATGGCCTTTCTCTCCTATTTTAGGGGCCTCCTCGTTCATCATGGGGTCTCATTTCCAATCTTGTGTCGTTCTCTTCCGAATTAGGTGCCTCCTGCCACGTCTCTGGATCATCCTTTTCTATCTCGGTGGAACCTCACCCGCTTGGGGCTGCTTTTGCGTCTCCGAAACATCATCTCATATCCAATGGCTTCCTTTTCCGTCTTAGGGCCTCCTCTCATATTCTGGGGCCTTCTTTCCGGTGTTGGAGCCTCTTTTGCAATCCTGGTTTCATCCGTGCCATTTTTGACACTCTCTTGATTTCTGGGGACTCCTACTCTCTCCTAGGTGACTCCTTTTTCAAATTAGGGGCCTCCTCTCACGTCATGGGGCCTCCTTATCTGTGTCTGGAGTCTCATTATCCTCTTAGCAGGGTGCTTTTGCGTCCTAGTCCTAGATCTTCTCTTCCAGGTTCCTCCTCTTCCAAAATATGGGCCTCATCTGGCTGGTCTCGGTGGCCTTCTCTCATTCCTGCGGAGACCTTCTTACCCGTCCTGGGGCCCCTATTGCGTCCGGAGAAATCTCCCCTGCCAGGTCTTAATTTCATATTGCAGGGGCATCCTCTTCCGTCTTGGGGGCCTCGTTTTCCAACTTAAAAATATCCTGCCACCCATCGGAAGCCTTTTCGTCTAACCTGGGTGGCTTCTTGCCCGTCTCGGTGGCATCCTTTCCGTCCTGAGGGCCTCCTTTTTCGTCCTGGGGCCTCCTTTTCGTCCTTGAGGCTACCTTCCTATCTCTGTTCTACGTCTTAGGGGCCTCCTTTTCGTCCTTGGGTGCATCCTTTTCGTTCTAGGGGCCTCCTTTTCGTCCTGGGGCCTCCTTTTAGTCCTGGGGGCCTCCTCCCAATCTCTGTTCTACCTCTTGGGGGCTTCCCTTGCGTTGTGGGGCATCCTTTTCGTCCTGGGGGCCTCCTTTTCGTCCTGGGGCCCACCTCAAAATCTCTGTTCTACGTCTTAGGGGCCTCCTTTTCGTCCTGGTGGCCTCCTTTTCGTCCTGGGGGCCTCCTTTTCGTCCTGGGGACCTCATCCCAATCTCTGTTCTACGTCTTGGGGGCTTCCTTTGCGTTCTGTGGCATCCTTTTCGTCCTGGGAGCCTCCTTTTCGTCCTGGGGACCTCATCCCAATCTCTGTTCTACGTCTTGGGGGCTTTCTTTCGTTCTGGGGCATCTTTTCGTCTGTTCTTTTCGTCCTGGGGACCTCATCCCAATCTCTTTCTACGTCTTGGTGGCATCCTTTTCGTCCTTTGGTCCTTTTCGTCCTGGGGTTGGTTGGTTGATTGTTGGAGTGTAGGGGCGCATGGACTGCGTCTTTCGTCCTGGAGGCCTCCTTTTCGTCCTGGAACCTCTGTCCTGGGGGCCTCCTTTTCGTCCTGGGGGCCTCCTTTTCGTCCTGGGGGCCTCCTTTTCGCCCTGGGGGCCTCCTCCCAATCTCTGTTCTACGTCTTGGTGCCTTCCTTTTCGTCCTGGGGCCTCCTTTTCGTCCTGGGGGCCTCCTCCCAATCTCTGTTCTACGTCTTGGGGCCTCCTTTTCGTCCTGGGGGCCTCATTTTCGTCCCGGGGGCCTCCTTTTCGTCCTGGGGGCCTCCTCCCAATCTCTGTTCTACGTCTTGGGGCCTCCTTTTCGTCCTGGGGCCTCCTTTTCGTCCGGGGGCCTCCTTTTCGTCCTGGAGGCCTCCCCCTCCCAATCTCTGTTCTACATCTTGGGGCCTCCTTTTCGTCCTGGGGGCCTCCTTTTCGTCCCGGGGGGCCTCCTTTTCGTCCTGGGGGCCTCCTCCCAATCTCTGTTCTACGTCTTGGGGCCTCCTTTTCGTCATGGGGGCCTTTTTCGTCATGGGGGCCTCCTTTTCGTCATGTGGCCTCCTTTTCGTCCTGGGGGGCCTCCTCCCAATCTCTGTTCTACGTCTCTTATAGAGACCTGATTATATTTCCTGGTGGCCTCGTCAGTCTTGAGGCCTCATTGACAGCATGATATTTTGTCCCGTCGGCCTCCTTGCTCACTTTTTTTGCTGTGCATTTGCGGATAGGGGCCTCCTCAAATTTCAGGGGGGCGGCGCCGCCCCCCCCCAGTTTCACGGCAGGGGGGCGACTCCCCCCTGCCCCCCGGTGGCGACGCCCTTGATGGAAGCAGCCACCAATCAACATGACATCAACACCTCCCAGCGGGCGTTGGGCGTAGAATTGGACACAGACGCCGACGTCTTCAAGTTTACGATTAACTTGAGCAACAGGAGCACTAGGCGTGGTATGCTGTCAACGTTGAGCGCCATTTACGACCCTTTGGGGTTCATTTCGCCTGTCATTCTGCCAGGCAGGGTCATACTGCAATAACTGTGCCAAGACGGATATCGGTGGGATGATTCCGTGTCCGAGCACGTGTTGACACAATGGGACGAGTGGTGCACGGATCTAGATAATCTGCAAGGCTTGCGAGTACCAAGGTGCATCATACCAGAGGGCTTTGCCTGTGCAAAAGTACAGGGATTTCATCACTTCTCGGACGCGAGTCTCATCGGATATGGACAGTGCAGTTATTTGCGCCTCGTTAGCGATCATGGACAGGCCCTCTCCAGATTACTCATGATTAAAGCGAGAGTCACTCCATCCAGGCCAGTCACCATCTCCAGACTGGAGCTCACAGCAGCTGTCCTCCCAGTTCAAGGTAGTTGCTTTCTTCGAAGGGAAATGAAAATGGATGATGTACAGGAATATTTCTGGGCTGACAGTGAGATCGTTCTGTGGTACATCTCGAATGAGGCACGAAGATTTCACATCTTCATAGCAAACAGAGTGCAGCAAATTCGCGACAACACACAGCCATGTCAGTGGCATTACATCGAAACAAGGGTAAATCCCGCAGACCACGCATCGAGAGGACTGAGTGCTGCCCACCTCATCAACAACGAACTGTGGTGGCTGGCGCTCCATTATTGTCTTCTGCAACACCAATTCCCGAGCAGGAATCGTTTGTATCTATCAGTCCTGACGACCTCGAGGTCAAAAGACTCGCCAGCGAGAACAAGTTGCTGTTTTCATCACGGCAACAGCGCAGGGGAGCAACTTTGCAACTCTTTCCAAAAGACTCGAGTATTTTTCAGATTGGTACCGGGCCAGACGAGCTGTAGCGGCAAGTATGTATTACGCTGTTTACGACGCATAGATATCTTAAAGCACCGCGTCTTGTCAAAGGGAAGCTCAATGCAAGGAAAGAAGCAGATATCTGTAGAAGACATTCAGAAGGCAGAAGAAGTCATCAGCAAAGTGGCGCAAGAGGAATCATTCTTTCAAGATAAAAGAATGTTGAGTAAGCAAGCAAAGACAGATAAAATAGAACCAACGACAAGAAACGAAGAGAAGGGGGTAACCAAAAGCAGCTCTCTACACATGCTGGATCCTTTCATAGATCATCGTGGTGTCTTGCGTGTGGGTGACAGGATTAGTAAGGCAAGCATGCCCATGGAACAGTTGCATCCAGCTATCCTTCCCTACAACAGTCACATAGCACACCTGGTAGCTGACCACTGTCATCTGTAGGGGGGTTATTCAGGTCCATCTTTGAAGCACTGGGTTTTTTTCGTCCCCCTCACTCATGGGGTAAACCTTCTGGCACGTTGATAGTCTAGTCAGACCTCGACGTTTGCGATATTTAAAACCCCAGTTATAAATTCAATGGTTCGAATCCTTCATCTCCGAGCTCTGATCTGCACACCTTGACACGCACTTCCAAAGCCAGCATTTCTATATTGTGCATATTAGTCAACAGATAAATGCAACGAAGATCAGACATTAATGCGCAGCGTGATATAGCGTTAACAATGTAGCTTCATTTTTGATAGACAGGTGCAACAGTTTCTATCAGAGAACTACATCTCGACAGACAGCGACTCTCAGGCAGAGTACCGACGTACCTCTGTGGGGCCAGGGCTGGCCAGGCGGCGGCGAGCCGCCTGAGGGGCGACCGCCCCCGACGACCGTTCGTCCAAGATAGCCCTCCTGCCTCGGGGTACCGTCGCTAGATACTCGCAGACGACACGTCACTGGTCACGTGACTTAGTCCACATCACTACTGCGCCGCATGGCCACTGGCCAGTGGGGTTACTCATCCCCGCTGGAGAACAAAGCTCGCTCTGAACTGGCGTCTAGAGAGCACAATGGCTCTCTCTGAACCCCGTGCACTGTACTGCAGACGGGCGCGACATCGCTCTGAGATATCAGAGACCGACTCTGATCTCAGCACAACGGTCCCTCCGTGGGAAACGGTGCTGTGTGTGCACATCGGCAGCCTCGCTCGGTCTGGCGTCGCACACGTGGGCTGTATCAGCATTTCACCGGACGCTGGCGAACCACAACAATCGGCTGACTGGCAGAGGCTCGGTACTGCAGCCTCTGATCTGGCGACACGGCGCCCGACACAATAGCGACACTCGGTCACATCACCGCATGACAGCTGGCATAGACATCATAGACACGCCTGTCCATAGGGTTCCCATAATACAATCACTTGTCCTACATCACCCACTGACGATCACATCACCCACTGACGACGGCGGCGCGGCGCGCGCCGGGGAGGGGACTGAATGGCTGGGATTTAGATGCCCCAAAACCAACTTTGTTACACATCGGAGAACATCTCATTCAGGTAGAGGAATGACACTGAGTGAAGTTCATGGCTCCTGATACTGGATTATGAAAGGAAGGAGTGTAGTAAGAACTATTATCAAGCATTGTGTGAATTGTAAGAAGCTGCGCGGATCTCCGGCGGAACAAAAGATGTCAGATTGTCCTATTGATCGCGTCGACAGCTCGTGTCCTCCGTCCACATACTGTGCAGTCGACTATTTTGGCCTTTTTGTGAAGGAGAAAAGAAACCGGGTAAAGTGATGGGGTGTCTTGTTCACGTGCATAGCCTCACGGACAATTCACATCGAAACAGCAAACTCATTGACAGCGGACGCATTTTTAAATGCTTACCGCAGCTTCGTGGCTCGTTGTGCTTCAGTTAGACAACTTCGTTCCGATCAGGGAACGAACTTCATTGGAGAAAAGGGATCCTCGAAAAGGCGTTCGAGGAAATGGACTCCACTATGGAAACACGTGAACTACAAAAGGAAATATGCGATTTGGTGCAGTTCAAGATGAATCCACCAGGCGCCAGTCACATGGGAGGCGTCTGGGAGCGGACCATACGATCAGCTAGGACAGTTCTGACATCGCTGCTACAGAAACACGGTGATCAGGTGGACGGTGAGGTGCTACGCACACTCCTAGCAGAAGTGGAGATGATTGTGAACTGTCGGCCAATCACTTATCCATCCATGAGCCCTACTGACCTCCTAAAACCTCTGACCCCCAACCAAATACTAACACACTAGAGTAGAGTAGTTCACCTTCCGCCGGGTAGTTTTCAGAGCCCTGACATGTACTGCCGTCAACGTTGGTGGCGGGTGCAACACCTAGCGGATCTATTCTGGAGCCGATGGCGGCGCGAGTTCCTGCCATCACTGCAGGGGCGTCGCAAATGGACCCGTCCCCGTCGCAACCTGCAGGACGGTGATGTTGTGCTCATCATGGACGAGAACGAGCCGCGCAACCGGTGGAAAATGGGATGCATCGTAAATGCCGTTTGAAGCGAAGACCATATGGTGCGATCAGCGCAAGTGTTGACCGGAACATCGTTGCTTGTTCGCCCAGTTCACAAACTATTCGTGCTCGTACAGTCCGGGTGAGACGCTACAAGGGTGCGGCGTGCTACGTGTGTGATATGGTGTGAGATGAGACGCTACAAGGATGTGGTGTGCTACGTGTGTGATATGATGCGAGGTGAGACGCTACAAGGGCGTGGTGTGCTACGTGTGTGATATCATGTGAAGCGGGACTGTACCGACATGCATTGGCGGACAAGTTGTCCGTCAAATTCTTGCTTACATTTACCCGCATAGAAAGTAGCATAGAGAAGATTTTGTTGATTTGTCGGCGTCAAATTAAGGAAGGGAGTGTGACGGCGCCAGAGTGTGTATGGGATGTTGAATTAAGTGAGCGAAACCGACGCAGTTGTGTGCTGCGGCGAGGTTGACGCTGTGGCGACATTCGCGCTTCCGCGGCGTTTGTAAGTGAGAAATTGCGCGATCAGAGAGGGGAGAGAAGGCGTTGGCTCTTGTTCACCGGTCCTTGCGCTCGGGGGAATGCGCCTCCAGAAAAGTGTTGGAAATAATCGTGTGCTTGATCTTTGAATGGCACTATAATCATACGGATCAGAAAGAGAGGAAGACCCTCAAGGAGTGTTATTGAACAGCCTCACAGCCGCAAAGGGTTGGTAATCAGCTTTCTATTCTTGTGATATAGTTGTGAAGAAACGAATAATGCCTTACCTGATTGTTAATGTTTGCACTATTCTCGCATCAAGTAGGTATTGGCTTACCGATGTGGTCAAGGTGGGTCAGAACGTGTTCGGTGAGCAATGTTGTGTCATAAGAATGGGACCCGAAACCAGTCATTAGTCTATATTTTGCAGGTTTTTACGTAAAAATATACAGCAAATCAAATACCATCCTTTCTTTTATTAGAATCAGCATGGAAACCAAACTGGCCATTACAACCACAATCTATTGTCAAATTGTGGCTTTTACTCCGAGTTCGTATAGCATGTATCGACTTTGTGTAATGTAATCAAGTGCTGTATGTTTGAAGTGCACCCAACAGCTAAAAGCATTCCCATAGTACCCACATTCAACATTCTTACCCTCCCGGGGAAGCTGCCTCACACCCCCTTGGCTTGGTGTTTCGGGGCTCATAATACGATAATCAAGACTTCCTTAAGGAAGTCTTGAAAGAGAACGCTTTAGAAACAAGAAATGAAGAAATTTCTAAGTGTTTTTATTTAAACGGATGCACCCTACATCACAATATGGATTGGATTACCCTGCCGGATTTGGGATTGCACAATGTTTGGATTATATTCGACACAACTATGACAACACCTGCGGATTTTTCTTGGATTTAAGGTCAATCTCAAGACTATGCTCCTGCTCTGCTTCCTGTAACAAATACCTGATTCCCCAAGCAAACTGATGTTGGATTAACAGCTTGTGTAGATGATTGGGGTGGCCCCAAAAGTTTTCCGTGACCTCGGAAAATTTCGCGCGTTAGCCCGCCGCTGACATCTGAAGCTGTTCGAACATCGCTTGCCAGCCTTATCGGATAACATATTTGAAGAGGCTACATCATACCATTTAGCTGTGACATCATAAGCGATCGGACAACATGTGCCAGTCATTTTCGCCGAAATCGTAACTTACCGGTTAATTTTATTTAATTTAATTAATTTAATTTAATTAATAAGTTAATTTTAGTGCACTCAAATGGCCAATGCTAGATGTCTTAGGACAACTCAGCAAACATGGGTCGATGACATTTCGAATGTCATTCGAGTGTATTGAACTAACTTCAAAACAACTGCATCAGGGCAGCAACAGGAGCCCTCCACGCCACACTGATAGCCAGTCTTCTGGTAAACTCCGACATGCCTACCCCCGCTTTAAGAGGAGACAACAGCCGTGCCGCTACCACATTAAAGTCCAGTCCACTGCAAACCACCCTGCACAGCGATGCTTTTAGCCTGACATATGCGACACAAGCCGATCTAGGCGCAATCTCCCACCATTTAGTGTTCAAATTGCCACGACTCTTTCAGATCATAGTCTCGCAATGTCAGCCACTGCAGCTGGACCGTCCACTAAGCCATTCTGGACACACCATGAATCTAATATTTGCTATCGGAAAGGAACTCAGGTGTCACATCTGCGGAATTTATCTCACCTTCAACAAATTCGTCGATCTTAACAATCACAAAACACTCGTATTCACGCATGGGTCAAAACACGAGGTCAAAGTAGGCATCGGCATCACTGGACCAGGCCTTCAGCTTTCCAAACGTCTACCGGACAACTTTTCCATCTACACCGCTGAAGCAATGGCCATTCTGTCGGCGATCTCCATTCGAAAGAGGCGAAAAACGACAAACGTAGTAATTTATTCAGATTCTAAATCAGTCCTTCAGTCAATTAACAACACACACGACTGCCCACATCCAAGTAATGCTCGAATCCAACAAACCGTGGGCAGCAAAGTGAACAACTTTTCCTTTCTCTGGAATCCGGGCAACATCAACGTTCCAGGAAACGAGCAAGCAGACGGGTTGACAAAGCGAGCAGACGGGTTGACAAAGCAGACGGGTTGACAAAGCAGACGGGTTGACAAAGCAGACGGGCTGACAAAGCAGACGGGTTGACAAAGCAGACGGGTTGACAAAGCAGACGGGCTGACAAAGCAGACGGGTTGACAAAGCAGACGGGTTGACAAAGCAGACGGGTTGACAAAGCGAACCGAAGCATCGACCAATTACCCCAACATTTAATATACAGTAGACGATTGCAAAACACTCGTACAACGCCACATACGTAAACATCACCAGAACACATGGACAAACACAACTCTACACCTCACCGCTCCAGCCACACCCACAACCAACGCTCGGCACATGGAACTAACGCTTGGCACATGGAACACATCAAACCAACCACACCATCAAAACGAAATCTTCCTCACTAGGCTTAGAACTTGTTTCACAAAACTAACACAGCCTTAGCTAGAGGATGACCACTATGTAACACCCGCACACTGCGACACCCACAACTCCACATTAAGCATAGGTCCCATCCCGCTATGTTGTAGTAGCTTTGACGCTCAAAGACAATCATTGTCTTCTGCCAATAGGACGGCATCACCCTGTCGTTTCCATCGTTTTGGGTGACAGGCACCCACAACTCCTTCAATTGCTATTTGAATAGCTGTACTCCACAAAGCTAGCAGGATCACTGTAGACACCACACCACCAACATTCACTTGGACACGCAATGCATGCCGCGTATACAATCGTAGGAATAACGTAAATAACCATCCACGAATGGCATCGGACGTACATGAGTCAATCCGCATTCCCATTTGAAATAAATGGCTAACTAACGGTGCAATAGGACGTAGATGAGCGGACTTGTCTTGCAATGCATAACATAAAATGGGTACCCAGTGGTATGTACCACGGACGTGGATAAGCAGAGTTGCAAAACACCGTACAAACCTCACACACAATCTTTCATGCAGTGGCATGAAAGTTTACTGCTACTAACCCACAACTAACAACTAACACGCGACAGCCGGCGTGATAGGCCTTGTGGACCTTATTTTTATCTTATTAATTACCTCGTTGTCCGCACGGTAAAGATACCTCAGTGCTCTTCAGCAACGGTAGGCTAATGCCGGCATCCTTGTGCAAAACCAACATTCTCGTCAACTGTCCCCACCTATAAATTAGTATGAAAATAAAAAATATAAACACACTGATCCACAAGAAATTATCATGCGAAGTAACGTAAACTAAAAATACTAAACATGTGGGAGACATCCCCGCCCCCCCCCTTCAGAACCTTCACGTCGCATACACTATAACATGAGACTCCTTCAACGTAAATGTGTACACCTGCCTTAGACTTGCTTGCAAAACCCACTCCCCCCCTCCCGCCTGGCCCCCGCCTTCAGTACCTTAACGTCGCGTACACTATAATATATGACTCCTTTAACGTAAATATACTCTTGCCTTACACTTGCTTGCAAAGCCTACTCGCTTTAAAGGTGACGCAACTTACCTTTATGGTCCGACACGCCTATAAGCTTACTCCCCCCCTCCCACATTGACACATAAATGCAGAAAAGGCTGCAGCATGCAGAGGAATGACTTGAGCTACATGAGGCTGTTCTGTGTTGAGACATGACTTCAGCTACCTGGGGATGTTCTGTGTTGAGACATGATTTGAACTGTTCTGGAGAGTGGGGCGGTTCTGCATCACCTACTACATCATTTACGCGAAAATGATCAGGCATTGGCGACATTGCCGTCCCTGCCAACCAGAACATGTGAATGTGAAGGTAAACAAACTCCTGCACAGTTTCTTGCGCAGTCACAGGTGCGTCTCGGCAAAAACTGCAGTGTAATGCGTGCAGCCACTCAGGGAATCTTAGCCGGAGTTGGAGGCTCATGAAAGCTTTCCACACACGGTAGTACTGTGCACGTCTATCGGCCTCTGTTAGCATTAAAGGTTGGCATTAGGTGACGTGCAGCTTGCAAGTGGTTGGCTATAGGTAAATGATTGCCAGACTGTCGCCAGCCCCCCAGGAACAATTGGATCAGCGGGGGGAAGTGGGTGTGTTGCCATGAAATCCGGTGTTGCCAGTCAGATCGTAGCTGCCAACCATCTCTGGTAGAAACGAAAACTGAACACCAGTGACATCGTAGACATCCCAGATTTTACCTGCACCTGGGTGGTACTTGCTCCCCAAGCGCTTTATAACTCCGTTATCACGTAGACGTTGACAAAATCGTGGTCTAGTCTTTTGGCCACAATTCACAGAGACCACTGGAAATAACAAAATGACACGCTCTCAACCGCTCCTATAACACAATCCATATAGTCCACGTCACTTCAGATGTCACTTCAGATGTATTAATGACGACTGTGCATTGCGCAACACGTGATTCATCGGTCACATCATCGCATGCTCTGCCAGCCGTCGCCTCGCCCCGTATCTCGAGGATGGTGTGCCACAAGCCATCTCTTGGAGCACCACATGACATCTGACGAGAGCAGAGGCGCCCTGACGGATGACACTGCCAGCATCCTGCACTGTGGTGACAGGGAGCACCACATTACATCTGACGAGAGCAGAGGGGTCCTGACGGATGATACTGCCAGCATCCTGCACTGTGGTGACAGGGAGCACCACATGACATCTGACGAGAGCAGAGGCGCCCTGACGGATGACACTGCCAGCATCCTGCACTGTGGTGTCAGGGAGCACCACATTACATCTGACGAGAGCAGAGGCGCCCTGACGGATGACACTGCCAGATCCTGCACTGTGGTGACAGGGAGCACCACATTACATCTGACGAGAACAGGGGGTCCTGACGGATGGCACGCGTCCTGCACTGTGGTGACGGGGACCACATACATCTGACGAAAGCGAGGGGTCTCGACGGATGGACTGCCAGCATCCTGCACTGTGGTGACAGGGAGCACCACATTACATCTGACGAGAGCAGAGGCGCCCTGACGGATGACACTGCCAGCATCCTGCACTGTGGTGACAGGGAGCACCACATTACATCTGACGAGAACAGAGGGGTCCTGACGGATGGCACTGCCAGCATCCTGCACTGTGGTGACAGGGAGCACCACATTACATCTGACGAAAGCAGAGGGGTCTCGACGGATGGCACTGCCAGCATCCTGCACTGTGGTGACAGGGAGCACCACATTACATCTGACGAGAGCAGAGGCGCCCTGACGGATGCCACTTGAGGAAGTATGAAGGTGTTGAAAAGGCGCAACAAAGTGGTTCTCAGAGGTGCAACCAGGGTGGGGGAGCAGGGGGCATCCCCTCTAGCAACCAAAAATATAGTATATTAAAGAAGGTATTTTAGATTTTCACCACCCAAAGCCATACAATTTCCTGTACGCTTTGCGCGGCAGGATGTTTTGGAATCGATATGTCATACGCATGAAGAGATATTTAAATGAGGCTTGCGATAAATATAAACATAGAGGCTCCTTGCAAATAAAGTGACCGAAACCCGAGGAGTTTCGGAAAAGTAGGCGGCCCTAAGTAGGGAGGCGAGCCCTCTTCAGATGTTCGCCCCCTCTGGACCCAATCCTGGCTACGCCACAGTTAAGCGGATGGGACCATTCATTCCAGTAGTAAATGCATACTTTTCAATTGGCAGCAAACTATTGCCAATGCTACAACACTAGACAACAAGGTGGACACATGCCATATATCTCAATGAGATGAACCAAGCTTTCAGCCATAATTTCAGGTGATATTTCCACAAACTCAGGGACCCCATATTTGTGTATGTTTTGTGGTTGGGTACACAGCCACCCTTTGAACCCTCGTGGCAACACCTACCTATGTATACATATATCTGCATGCATGGGCTTCTCAAACACTATGTGATGAACTAGGTATGACATTATGATTATCATCCTGCTTTATTACACAATTTTGCACGAGGTAGCCATGGCCACGCGGGTTGCCCAACTTCTTAATATTAGGCTTGAAAGCAATGATGAACATGCAATTTAAAATTGAAATAGCGTCCACATCATAAGGTATATAGCAAACAAAATTGGAATTCAGGTATATTCCAATGTAAGGTAACACCCAAAGCAATCGCATATCCATTTACTATACAACAAATTATCCATGATTTAAAAAAATATATATATTCAGGTGACTAACTAAGCAAATTTTGGAACACTGTGTCAGGGGTGCTGGCATGGACGAGTGACAGTGCCACCGATACATTTTTGTATGAGGAAACAACATAATGGCTACGAAAGCAGCCTGCATCTCAACAGCTATGGATTATTGGTAAATACCTAGGTGTCTACCTAATTTACCTGCCTGATTTATCTACATGGGCACATGCTAATGTTCATGTGTAGGCTTCCATGCTCTATTATGTTTTGGTTAGTATATAGAAGAAGCCGCTAGGCCAATTGTCGCTAGAAAATGTGTTTTTACTGGTGTTTTCTGATGTCATTTGACTAAATCTGGTATTGGTGTCCTTGGGAATTGAGTACCAACTTTTTACATATACGCAATTCAATTTGAAGTACCTACTTGTCGGTATTTTCATAGAAAAGTCTGGGTGCAAGTCGGAAAAATGTATGGACTGGATTTGTTGAAACTTACCTAGCAAATTTGTCCTTTACTAAATCTTCGGGAAATTGCACATTAGTGAGATATTCACTATTTAAGATCACGCCCTTCAGCACTTATATGGCATATGATGCTGGCTCGTTTGGTGACAATGATAGTAGGCGATTCAACATCAGTAGGTGCTAGGCGATCCGACACTATTCGGCTAGGTTAGTCTAGGCTACCTCATTTGTTGTTGTAATCTTACATTACTTTCATTAAATATCACTCCACCGAAAATCACTTCTTCCCTGCTTTTCTCATACTATGTGCAACTGGATAACATGCATCTGAAATGTCAAAAATATGTTGTTATTTGAAGGAATTTTATGGGTTTTTTTTTCGTGGTGAAATGACTGCTTCTTGAGATAGCATTACTTCAAATTGAAGTGTTGATTATCTTGAAAAGTTTTCAATTGCCAAATGAATAAATATCAAATGCATTCAAATCTCATCCGAAAACACCAGGAAAAAATTAACCCAACATCGGCCTAGGGCCTTCTATATATTTACCATTTTTTAAAGGAGAGGCTACATGCCGAAAACATGCATAGGTAAAGTATTTCTTAAATAGGAAACTGCCCACAAGATATGCACAATCACTGCTTGTGGACCGTAGTTTTCATAAAATGGCATCTCCGATGCCAACAGTTCCATTGGAACTGCCAGAACACAGCATGCTGAATTATTAGTATTTACAGAGGTTCCTGACTCTCTAGGACGACCACGGGCTATCTTCTCCAAAGAACTTGGTTTCAAACAATAATTTTGAAGCCAGGATGTTTTCGTTGCTGGCCTCTTTCCAAATTCATTTTCTCACCCGAGAATGAACGGCCAGGCTGACCACATCGGACTTCGCTAGGTGAATAGAACGGCTTCATTATCTAATCAAGATATAGAATCATTGGAAGACGGAAAAAATCGACATAGGAGCCAAGAGGTGAACGTGTTAACCTGCCGTCAAACCGTAAGATCCCGCTTAGTGATTTGCAAAGTGGAAGTGCTCCCAGTCGCGAAAAAAAATTGTCCATTCTGCCAAGATTACAGCCCATTCCGCCCATCTTTTAGCTATAGGTACTGGCTGTGCTTGGCCCGTCAATATCTCCCGGTTGATGTTGGCTTTGTAGGCAGTTATTGCCAAGGCATGTGTCTCCGGAGAGGGTTTTCAAACCGACTGTTACCGCAAGATATGAACTTGGTGGGAGGCACGCCATAGCTTGGACCAACACCATCAGTCGTTGAGGCTCATCATAAGAAGTGACTAGCATATTCAAACATATCTTAGTCTAATGTAAATAAGAACCAAAAAGATAGTGGAACACCAGCAATTGCTCCTTCCTGCATACTGCGCATGTGCAAGACAGCAACACCGCGTAACTAAGTGATGCAAGTGCAAGTACAATGGAAACTCTTGCAAGCATGTGCAAGAGGTGCGCGCAGGTTCACCTGCAGGTAAACATACCTCTGTTCGAGTGTTTGTGTGCACCCACTGAGATGTTGGAAGAATCATATCCTGATCAGACACCCAGTACAAATGAGCTCGAATCGTATCCACTTTTTGCCCATTTAGATACAAACAATATAGCTGTTTGTCATCAACCATCCTTATCTCCTGTCATTGAGCATAAAATAGTTGACCGCTTTTAAGCGGCTTAAAATGGAACCACATTGTGTATGCGGACATGCATGCCACACCGAATATAGCTTACAATGACGCTCGTATACAATGGCACCATTTAACTATTCACGGCCGCGAGGTGCCAGCTAAACTTGACATGCCCAATTCACCTGCTCCGCATTTAATCGGATCAGCTCCAGAGCGTGAATGTATTCCAGGTATACCATTACTCGATTGTTTTCTGGTTTCAAATACGATTACGCGAACGGGAATGTTTCTGGTAGAACGCACTTGTGGAAGGACATAATTTATTTGCCACTTCCAAACGGTGCGTTCTCCTGCAGTGGGATGTAATTATTTTGCCATTCCCAAACGGTGTGTTATTTTGCTCCGATTCTGTCGGTAGCACGAACAACCGAGCAAGTATATCATTGTCGTGAGGCCGAATGCTGTCGTCAAGTGGTTGCTCCCGATATGATGAGAAGCACTGTGCTACAGCCTCGTCGGGGCCGCATTCCGCGGCGAAATTCCGCCGGCGCAGGGTACAGAGGTCACCAATCACAGCCCCACCACTGTGACACAGGGTATAGAGGTCACCAATCACAGCCCCACCACCGTGGCGCCGACCCACCACCGGCACAGGGTATTGAGGTCACCAATCACAGCCCCACCACTGTGACACAGGGTACAGAGGTCACCAATCACAGCCCACCACTGTGGAACATGGTACAGAGGTCACCAATCACAGCCCCATTACCGTGGCGCCGATTCACCACCGGCATAGGGTATAGAGGTCACCAATCACAGCCCCACCACCGTGACACAGGGTACAGAGGTCACCAATCACAGCCCACCACTGTGGAACATGGTACAGAGGTCACCAATCACAGCCCCATTACCGTGGCGCCGATTCACCACCGGCATAGGGTATAGAGGTCACCAATCACAGCCCCACCACCGTGACACAGGGTACAGAGGTCATCAATCACAGCCCCACCACTGTGGCACCGACTCACCGCCGGCGCAGGGTACAGAGGTCACCAATCACAGCCCACCACTGTGGCGCCGACCCACCACCGGCACAGGGTATTGAGGTCACCAATCACAGCCCCACCACTGTGACACAGGGTACAGAGGTCACCAATCACAGCCCACCACTTTGGAACATGGTACAGAGGTCACCAATCACAGCCCCATTACCGTGGCGCCGATTCACCACCGGCATAGGGTATAGAGGTCACCAATCACAGCCCCACCACCGTGACACAGGGTACAGAGGTCACCAATCACAGCCCACCACTGTGGAACATGGTACAGAGGTCACCAATCACAGCCCCATTACCGTGGCGCCGATTCACCACCGGCATAGGGTATAGAGGTCACCAATCACAGCCCCACCACCGTGACACAGGGTACAGAGGTCATCAATCACAGCCCCACCACTGTGGCACCGACTCACCGCCGGCGCAGGGTACAGAGGTCACCAATCACAGCCCACCACTGTGGCGCCGACCCACCACCGGCACAGGGTATTGAGGTCACCAATCACAGCCCCACCACTGTGACACAGGGTATAGAGGTCACCAATCACAGCCCACCACTGTGGCGCCGACCCACCACCGGCACAGGGTATTGAGGTCACCAATCACAGCCCCACCACTGTGACACAGGGTACAGAGGTCACCAATCACAGCCCACCACTGTGGAACATGGTACAGAGGTCACCAATCACAGCCCCATTACCGTGGCGCCGATTCACCACCGGCATAGGGTATAGAGGTCACCAATCACAGCCCCACCACCGTGACACAGGGTACAGAGGTCATCAATCACAGCCCCACCACTGTGACACAGGGTACAGAGATCACCAATCACAGCCCCACCACTGTGACACAGGATACAGAGGTCATCAATCACAGCCCCACCACAGTGACACAGGGTACAGAGGTCATCATTCGCAGCCCCACCACTGTGGCGCCGACTCACCGCCGGCGCAAGGTACAGAGGTCACCAATCACAGTCCCACCACCGTGGCACAGGGTACAGAGGTCATCAATCACAGCCCCACCACTGTGACACAGGGTACAGATGTCACCAATCACAGCCCCACCACTGTGACACAGGGTACAGATGTCATCAATCACAGTCCCACCACCGTGGCACAGGGTACAGAGGTCATCAATCACAGCCCCACCACTGTGACACAGGGTACAGATGTCATCAATCACAGCCCCACCACTGTGACACAGGGTACAGATGTCACCAATCACAGCCCCACCATTGTGGCACCGACTCACCGCCGGCGCAGGGTATAAAGGTCACCAATCACAGCCACACCACCGTGGTGCCGACTCATCGCCGGCACAGGGTATAGAAGCCACCAATCACAGCCCCACCACTGTGACACAGGGCACAGAGGTCACCAATCACAGCCACACCACCGTGGTGCCGACTCATCACCGGCACAGGGTATAGAAGCCACCAATCACAGCCCCACCACTGTGACACAGGGTACAGAGGTCACCAATCACAGCCCCACCATTGTGGCACCGACTCACCGCCGGCGCAGGGCATAGAGGTCACCAATTACAGCCCCACCACTGTGACACAGGGTACAGAGGTCACCAATCACAGCCCCACCATTGTGGCACCGACTCACCGCCGGCGCAGGGTATAAAGGTCACCAATCACAGCCACACCACCGTGGTGCCGACTCATCACCGGCACAGGGTACAGAAGCCACCAATCACAGCCCCACCGCTGTGACACAGGGTACAGAGGTCACCAATCACAGCCCCACCATTGTGGCACCGACTCACCGCCGGCGCAGGGCATAGAGGTCACCAATTACAGCCCCACCACAGTGACACAAGGTACAGAGGTCATCGATCACAGCTCCACCACTGTGGCGCCGACTCACCGCCGGCGCAGAGTATAGAGGTCACCAATCACAGCCCACCACTGTGACACAGGGCACAGAGGTCATCAATCACAGCCCCACCACCCTGGCGCCGACTCATCGCCAGTGCAGGGTACAGAGGTCATCAATCACAGCCCCACCACTGTGGCGCCGACTCACCGCCGGCGCAGGTCACCACCGTGGCGCCGACTCACCGCCGGCACAGGGTACAGAGGTCACCAATTACAGCCCCACCACCGTGGCGCCGAGGGTCGCTTACATTGTAACGCGCTCCGTTCGCGCTGAACCTGCCACTCCTCACCGTTGATCTGAATTTTCACTCTCCGTCAGTCTTGCAGGTGTGGTCAAGCTAAGCTCGGGATGCTCCCGCCCCGGCTATATATGCAGATGGGTAGGTAGAACAGCTGATAGATCAAGTAGACCAGCCGGTAGGCCAGGGAGACCAGCTGGTGTACCAGGTAGACCAGCTGGTAGAGCAGGTAGACCAGCTGGTAGAGCAGGTAGACCAGCTGGTAGAGCAGGTAGACCAGCTGGTATACCAGGTAGACCAGCTGGTAGAGCAGGTAGACCAGCTGGTAGACCAGGTAGACCAGCTGGTAGGCCAGGTAGACCAGCTGGTATACCAGGTAGACCAGCTGGTAGAGCAGGTAGACCAGCTGGTAGACCAGGTAGACCAGCTGGTAGAGCAGGTAGACCAGCTGGTAGACCAGGTAGACCAGCTGGTAGGCCAGGTTGACCAGCTGGTTGGCCAGGTAGACCAGCTGGTAGACCAGGTAGACCAGCTGGTAGGCCAGGTAGACCAGCTGGTATACCAGGTAGACCAGCTGGTAGAGCAGGTAGACCAGCTGGTAGACCAGGTAGACCAGCTGGTAGAGCAGGTAGACCAGCTGGTAGACCAGGTAGACCAGCTGGTAGAGCAGGTAGACCAGCTGGTAGGCCAGGTAGACCAGCTGGTATACCAGGTAGACCAGCTGGTAGAGCAGGTAGACCAGCTGGTAGACCAGGTAGACCAGCTGGTAGACCAGGTAGACCAGCTGGTAGGCCAGGTTGACCAGCTGGTTGGCGTGGGTGGCGCAGGGAGGACTTGGCACAAGAGCGCACCCTTTAGCCCACCATTGAGTGGGGGGATGGGAACGTTTGGAGCCTCCTAACGCTTTTTCAGATAGCTTGAGGTCTGAATGGTATGACACCATCGAGTTTTCATAACTTGTCCAAGCATATATGCAGTACCTTACACCGAACGTTTTCCTCAAGGATACGACGCCGTCTCCACGCACCACGTTTTCCGTTTCGCATTCTACGCTCGATATTTCGGCTCTGATTGCTACGACAAAATGTCACCATGCTCGCATGCCGAACCGTCAATCGGAGTGCTCCCATGCCGAACCGTCAATCGGAGTGCAGCAGCCGATCAATATAGGCAATATAGGCCGCTTCTATTCTCAGATCAGATCGTCGCAGGGGACATAAATGAACTGTGTGCTTACCAGGCTTGGTGAAGTTTATTCAGAGGAACATACGAAATTTACTGTATTTGACTCCTACCTGGCACAGATGAGGACACAAATATCATACAACCCAGATGTGAAGGTCTCTGTGAATTTCTTGCATGTTGCAGAAGTCAGCAATGTATTTGGGCGCATGTTTGCTAGAGAGGCTAGCAACGTATCTGAACAATGCATGCAAACAGAAGTCAGCAATGTACCTGGACTTTGCATCCTACAAAAGTCAGCAATGTACATGGCCACTGTATGCTACAGATGTCAGCAATGTATCTGCGCATTGTATGCTACAGAAGCCAGCGATGTGTCTGGGAATTATATGCTACAGAAGCCTGCAAGTGCATAACGGAAAGAAGACTAAAAATAGAACATTGTGAGGAATTACTATATATTCCCCCACAAGCTTACCTTGATAAGAAATGTCAGCACGGATAACCTACTGTTCCAAAATGTGCTAACACTGTCATCAGACCTGACCTGCGACTTAACCCATGACCACAGAGGACACACTTTTGGTAGTCCAAGCGTGCATAGAGAAACATAGACAGTCGTTGGAATCATTTCCATCTGTTATTTGATTCCAGACCTAACTGGTGGATGTCGTTCAATGTCCGTAATTTATTTGGGCTCGGTCAGTAGCCCGGTCAGTGTCAGACCTAGGGATTTCGCACGACACTTCTGGGTACTGGGCAGTGACAGACTTTCAGCGGCTCGGCAGGGCATCATGGGGATATTTCTGGGGTCCGAGACTAGTCATGTAGGATTCATGTAGGTGATGCACAGCAGCAGCTGCAATAGTTCTGCATGGATATCATCGTTTGGTTTTGTTGGTGTACCCTACTTCACGAATTTGCTTTACAGGACGTATGTCATTTACGCCAATATGTGACACACAGCCGACAGTAATTGTTTTTTTTATGTGCATGCTGTTAGCATGCGAGTATGCTTCCATAAAGCTACTTTGTAACACACTGAGTGTGACAGTACAGCCACGTCTCTAGTATCTAGCATACTGCCACAAAGCTGCCTTACGACACCCTAGTGTGATGGTGCTGGCACGGCTCTAGTATCTAGCATACTGCCACAAAGCTGCCTTACGACACCCTAGTGTGATGGTGCAGCCACGTCTCTAGTATCTAGTATGCTGCCACAAAGCTGCCCTGCGACACCCTAGTGTGACAGTACAGCCACGACTCTAGTATCTAGTATGCTGCCACAAAGCTGCCTTGCGACACCCTAGTGTGACAGTACAGCCACGGCTCTAGTATCTAGTATGCTGCCACAAATCTGCCCTGCGACACCCTGAGTGTGATCGTGCAGCCACGGCTCTCCAAGACCCCGAGCATACAACTTGCAGCTGCCACGCCGCCTTCGAAGTTGTTGGCGGCTGGGGAACCGCAGCCATCGGTGGGCGGCTGGGGAACCGCAGCCATCGGCGTGGGGGTGGGGGGTGGGGGTGGGGGGGGGGGGAGGGGGGGGGGTCTGGGGCACTGCACCCTTCCTTCGAATACTTAATATTAAGCTTACACGGCCTTGACTGCAAAGAGAGAGCATCATGTGTGGCCTGCGTCTTCCTTTAGGCCGGACTGTGCCGCCGCCAATGTTCGCATCAGTGGCGTAAGCTGCACATAGCAGGCAGTCCGGATCACTGAAATCCACTCTAGTGCACCCGACACTGAAGTTACGTGGGGCGATCAGGACGCTGGCTGGTGCAGCGGTAAATGTCTGCTGGACACCGCAAGTTATCCGTGGAAGAGGTGCCGTCACACGACGGCGGCATGCTGGTCACGTGACAAGTTATCCGTGGGAGAGGTGCCGTCACACGACGGCGGCATGCTGGTCACGTGACAAGTTATCCGTGGAAGAGGTGCCGTCACACGACGGCGGCATGCTGGTCACGTGACAAGTTATCCGTGGGAGAGGTGCCGTCACACGACGGCGGCATGCTGGTCACGTGACAAGTTATCCGTGGAAGAGGTGCCGTCACACGACGGCGGCATGCTGGTCACGTGACAAGTTATCCGTGGAAGAGGTGCCGTCACACGACGGCGGCATGCTGGTCACGTGACAAGTTATCCGTGGAAGAGGTGCCGTCACACGACCGCGGCATGCTGGTCACGTGACAAGTTATCCGTGGGAGAGGTGCCGTCACACGACGGCGGCATGCTGGTCACGTGACAAGTTATCCGTGGAAGAGGTGCCGTCACACGACGGCGGCATGCTGGTCACGTGACAAGTTATCCGTGGGAGAGGTGCCGTCACACGACGGCGGCATGCTGGTCACGTGACAAGTTATCCGTGGAGAGGTGCCGTCACACGACGGCGGCATGCTGGTCACGTGACAAGTTATCCGTGGAAGAGGTGCCGTCACACGACGGCGGCATGCTGGTCACGTGACAAGTTATCCGTGGAAGAGGTGCCGTCACACGACGGCGGCATGCTGGTCACGTGACAAGTTATCCGTGGGAGAGGTGCCGTCACACGACGGCGGCATGCTGGTCACGTGACAAGTTATCCGTGGGAGAGGTGCCGTCACACGACGGCGGCATGCTGGTCACGTGACAAGTTATCCGTGGAAGAGGTGCCGTCACACGACGGCGGCATGCTGGTCACGTGACAAGTTATCCGTGGGAGAGGTGCCGTCACACGACGGCGGCATGCTGGTCACGTGACAAGTTATCCGTGGAAGAGGTGCCGTCACACGACGGCGGCATGCTGGTCACGTGACAAGTTATCCGTGGAAGAGGTGCCGTCACACGACGGCGGCATGCTGGTCACGTGACAAGTTATCCGTGGAAGAGGTGCCGTCACACGACGGCGGCATGCTGGTCACGTGACAAGTTATCCGTGGGAGAGGTGCCGTCACACGACGGCGGCATGCTAGTCACGTGACAAGTTATCCGTGGGAGAGGTGCCGTCACACGACGGCGGCATGCTGGTCACGTGACAAGTTATCCGTGGAAGAGGTGCCGTCACACGACGGCGGCATGCTGGTCACGTGACAAGTTATCCGTGGAAGAGGTGCCGTCACACGACGGCGGCATGCTGGTCACGTGACAAGTTATCCGTGGAAGAGGTGCCGTCACACGACGGCGGCATGCTGGTCACGTGACAAGTTATCCGTGGGAGAGGTGCCGTCACACGACGGCGGCATGCTGGTCACGTGACAAGTTATCCGTGGGAGAGGTGCCGTCACACGACGGCGGCATGCTGGTCACGTGACAAGTTATCCGTGGAAGAGGTGCCGTCACACGACGGCGGCATGCTGGTCACGTGACAAGTTATCCGTGGAAGAGGTGCCGTCACACGACGGCGGCATGCTGGTCACGTGACAAGTTATCCGTGGAAGAGGTGCCGTCACACGACGGCGGCATGCTGGTCACGTGACAAGTTATCCGTGGAAGAGGTGCCGTCACACGACGGCGGCATGCTGGTCACGTGACAAGTTATCCGTGGAAGAGGTGCCGTCACACGACGGCGGCATGCTGGTCACGTGACAAGTTATCCGTGGAAGAGGTGCCGTCACACGACGGCGGCATGCTGGTCACGTGACAAGTTATCCGTGGAAGAGGTGCCGTCACACGACGGCGGCATGCTGGTCACGTGACAAGTTATCCGTGGAAGAGGTGCCGTCACACGACGGCGGCATGCTGGTCACGTGACAAGTTATCCGTGGGAGAGGTGCCGTCACACGACGGCGGCATGCTGGTCACGTGACAAGTTATCCGTGGGAGAGGTGCCGTCACACGACGGCGGCATGCTGGTCACGTGACAAGTTATCCGTGGAAGAGGTGCCGTCACACGACGGCGGCATGCTGGTCACGTGACAAGTTATCCGTGGAAGAGGTGCCGTCACACGACGGCGGCATGCTGGTCACGTGACAAGGATAATTCCGCTTGTGCCACAGCACCCCAAACAATCTACATAGGTTAAAGATAAAGGAGATCTGAGTAATGAAGGCCGTCTGAGCTAATGGAGGCAGTCAAAGCTGATGAAGGCAGTCTGAGCTGATGAAGGCGGTCTGAGCTGATGAAGGCGGTCTGAGCTAATGGAGGCTGTCTGAGCTGATCAGGAGCAATCTCGTCTCTTCAGACGTTTCTAGCTTTTTTTGCTTCTTGTCAACTAATTCTTATATCGCTGCGCACACCTGACGTCATTGCTGCATGCGTCACAGTCTTATCCCACTGCTGGGCTACCTGCGGCGTGATATCACTACTCTATATATCACACAGTGACGACATTGTCACATACCCCATATGCCTGATTGCTACCATAGAACCAATGTGCTGATACCATTACTGCAGATCCCGCAGGCTATGCAGCATCACTACTACATTTCCCATAGGCTGGCACCATGATTGCAAATTCCACAGGCTGACATCACTACTGCAGCCACCATAGGATGGCACCACTACTACAGAGGCCAGAGGACGGCGCCACTGCTGCACACCCCACTGGCTGGCACCACTAGTGTAGACACCATAGGCTGGCACCTCTACTGCAGAACCCATGGGCTGGCACCATTACTGCAGACTCAATGGGCTGGCACCACTACTGCAGACCCAATGGGCTGGCACCACGACTACAGACCCCATGGGCTGGTACCACTACTGCAGATCCCAAAGCCTGGCACCACTACTGCAGATCCCAAAGCCTGGCACCACTACTGCAGACCCCATGGACTGGCACCACTACTGCAGACCCTATGGGTTGACACCACTGCTACAGATCCCATGGACTGGCATCACTACTGCAGACCCCATTGGTGGCACCACTACTGCAGATCTGCTCCGTCTATGGCGTCACGAGCTCTGGTGTCCATGACATGCCCAGCATGATAGGTCATGCTCACGACACCACTTCATGCTGCACCCCGCTGCCGCACCGGACGCCCCGTCCAGGACCAGACGGCATCCTTTTGGCACACCCAGCCACGCGCTCCAACAGCATTGCACCACTTCGTGGCGCGGATCTAGAGATACGCCGCTGAAACACCCAGATAAAAGTCATGCTCTACGATGGCGAACCGTTCCATCATCCCGGCAGAAGGCGTTGCCTTGAATCGAGTCCATGGCCACCCGAGTGTGTGATGCGCCATGCGGTCAGACAGACGCGGTGAGCGTGCGTGCCGGCGAAACACGCCAGCCGTGAGCCGTGAGTCTGGTCAGACAGCGGGGGTCAGACAGCCGCGGTGAGCGTGCGTGCCGGCGAAACACGCCAGCCGTGAGCCGTGAGTCTGGTCAGACAGCGCAGACAGGGGTCAGACAGCCGCGGTCAGACAGCGGGGGTCAGACAGCGGGGGTCAGACAGCCGCGGTGAGCGTGCGTGCCGGCGAAACACGCCAGCCGTGAGCCGTGAGTCTGGTCAGACAGCGGGGGTCAGACAGCGGGGTCAGACAGCCGCGGTCAGACAGCGGGGGTCAGACAGCCGCGGTCAGACAGCGGGGGTCAGACAGCGGGGGTCAGACAGCGGGGGTCAGACAGCGGGGGTCAGACAGCGGGGGTCCCGGCGAAACACGCCGACACCGACAGCCGTGAGACGAGCTCGAGATATGCCTTCTCGAATGACGTTCGACGGCCCTGTATCTGGGGGACCGAGTTGTCGAAGTCGCAGCCGATAGTAGGTAGGACCTCACTGGAGGATGGTCATCATTTATTGACTCTGTGCTCTCTGTCGCCCCACCCTAAAGCTAGCTTGACAACTGCTTCGTGTTCCATGCTCGCCGCGAGCATTGCTCGTTAGGCTAACACCACATTTCGCACGCAAGGTGGAAATAGGTCGACTTTGTTTCCTACACACAAGACAGTTTCCTTCGATCGCGTCCACAGATTTGTTAAAACTTCGTACCGACTTGGTGAGCCGTATTGAAACGAGTGCCGCGATCGATGCCGAAGGTTGCTGCCATTAAAATGCTTAACCTCGAGAAAATGCAAAATGATATTACTTAATAAATACTCTAACGCCCAAGTACGATGATAAACAATTCATTTTAATACACAGCCTTGTTCATCCTAGGAAACACTCATGCAATGACAATATATGAAATTAATGTGCGAGTGGAAAATGTTCTAATATTTCGGGACAAAGTGAAGATAGAAAGTGATTGCCCAACGCTGAAACGTCGAATCCTTTTTATCAATGCACTGCTCCCGACATCATGTGCGCTATTCATGATGCGTGTGTCGGTAGTTTTCATCCGAAACCATAAGTTGCATTTTACAAAATTCTGAGCGCACACTTAGGTGGATAAAAACCGCGACAAATCAAGTTTCAAGTTGGTTGGAACTTTCTGAGCGACGTCTTAATGTCTAACGTGTGCTATTGCTAATGCTAGTGGAAAGGGGGTGATACAAATGAGAAGTACTTCTGAAAAATACAGCGCAAACAAGCATTCACTATAATGGCGAATGCACGACAACCACGGGTCGCAGCGACATGCAACTGGCACCCTATTGTAGTCAATTGAACGGAGGAATTGTGTCAGTCTCATTGTTGTCACCTCTACCTTCCGCGTGACTCCCACGTGTGGCCGAAATATGTGTATTGGTGTTTCGGGTCAATTCTCACGATTAATGGCAAATCCCGTCAATCAGTTGTGACACCGGTTTGCAAAAAAAAATAATGCATTACATTTGGGCTGTGCGACGCATGCACTTGTTCCAGCAAACTTAAAACTGTGCGCCCCATAGCACATAGGTGCTATGGGTCGCACACCCGTACACATGGGGGCGCACACACCGCACCCATAGGTGCGGTGCTATTGTGACGGCGAGGAGGCAACGCCAATGTTTTGAAAACATCCCCGATTACACATCGATTGTGACAAAAATCGTAGAAAAATTGCCAGTATAAATGGTGCATACGGGCAGCCCATTCCATTGCGACGAATACCGTACCCTCAGCGCAAGCACTACACCCTTCGACTTACTCTTTAGACAATAGTGTGGGGCACAGTCTAGCTCGCACACTCTCAAACCATGCTCACAACCACTAAATAGTACATGTTTAGCTTCATCAGCAAACAGTTACCAAAGGATATTGATCGGTAGCCAGGTCAATGACACAGGTTAAGCAGTTGAGAACTTGGTATGCACACGCGGCGCTACTGGGGTAGAAGCATTGCCATGAGAAGTACTAACCAGGAATATATAGATATGAGATAAATGAATAAAACAGCTGTGTTGCACATATTTGGAACTTGAAACACTGAGCGACAGGAGGGACAGGAGCGACAGCAACAGCGACAATGAACATTAGTAGCGTGACAGGAGGGACCGAATTGGAGATTGGGACCACGCAAAGTGACGGAGCCGGGGAATGGAACCGAAACAGCAGGATGGGAGAAAGGAACTTGGCAATGGGCTTGGCAACGGCACCGGCTTACGCAGTTGTTTAATTCGTTTCAATTATGTCCCTGTTTCAATTATGTATGAAGGCCATAGGTAGCATCGTGTGATGACGTACAGGATGCCGGGTAAGAAACAAGGTGTTAGAGGTAGCAATTTATATGTGAAAGTGATGAGGTCGGAGACCGTGATGAGAGCGCCCGAAGAAAGTGCAGTAATCAACCTGACCTCGGTTTTGGAGGACAGTGACTTGCGTGGGCAGTGGAGGAGAAAATGGCCAAGACCCTCGAGGTACGCATGACTTGATCATGCGTACACGGATCACACAGAGTGTGGTGTAAGATGTGCAGATATGTAAACATAAAAGCCATAGGTTTCAATCTGGACAGAATGCCACACACATACATGGGAGTAATATCTGGGAGGAAGGGGGGGGGGGACATGTCCCCTCCCCCTCCCCATTTTTTTAAAAGTGACGATTTATTCCGCACAATTTCGTTCGTGTCCCTCTAAGCCCCAGCTATTAAAAATACATTTGTATGATTGCCGCGAAATTCCACTCAATCATTTATGTAGTGAAAAAATATATACAAGACAATCACCAAAAATACTACAAACCGATCTAACAAATCAATGGGCTTTGCAGACTATCTGCCGTCACAAAATCTCCGAGTGTTAATCGGGAAGCGTTATGCATTCTTGCTTCCAGAACATTCTTGAATAACATGAACCTTTACCATGTTCTGTTTTCGCTTGGGTTGAGAATTGTGCTTTGCAAGACACCAGATTTGCAATATCGCAAGGCCTTATACATCTCAGGTTACCATCCCCTGAGCATATACCGATATATCATGAACAAACGTGATTATGGGTGCCCTTGGGTATCTTTAAGGCTATGAGAGTATGTCTTGGGCATCCTTAGCACGTACGTCAAGCTAACCTCATATTCATTTGGCATCCAGCGACGAGTTCGCTGGAGAAGTATTTGTATTCGCATTCAGCGACGGGTTTATGTTCGTTGGAATCAATTACCGCAAATGCTTCTGCATGTACTGAACACGTTGAAAGCAACTACATAGGTCTCTCATGGCTGCATTATCGGTCAAAGTCCAATCCAACGCAAACCTGTTTATTCGGTCGCCTCGCATTTTTTTTCGTTTTCGCACAAACCTGCCAAAATCTGGCATCACGCGATAGCTCTTGGTTAATCTTCGAGCAACAAGTCAAACAAGGATATGTCAAGGTCAAACCTCAAGGCCAAAGGTTCGCTTGCATTCTTCGATGGTCTCGCGTTTGATCGCTATGCTTTCCAGTTGCATATAATGGTAGTCACTCGACGTGGCTTGTTTTGCGGTATCAGAGAGTGGATAATTCAAAATAATTTCTAAAGCCAAAGGTCAAGCCAAAGGTCAGGTTCTCTGGTCGCCTCGCATTTTCTTCGCCAAAACCTACCCAAATTTGGTATCAAGTGATAGCCGGTGGTGAACCCTCGAGTCATAGGTGTTGTTTTATGAAAATTAGTGGGAGGGCAAAGCGCTACAGGACTATATAAGACATAAGATGTGGCTGTTTCACATGCGCACTGAAGGAGGGGGGGGGGGGACGGAATCCGCCCACTTCCGTTATTTACATTATCTCATAAACGGGCGGCGATATTGTAACGCAATCTTGTGACTTTGTTAACAATTAATAAGCGCATACTGTGCAACACAAAATCGAAATCCATAAGCAAATATAGGAATTGCGGTGGTGCCAAATTGACCGACCTGGCGGCGGCCGGCGAGCGTTCTAGGTCACAAAGGCTTCGTCGGTGCGCTGAAGCGGCGGTGCAGTGAGGCAACCGATCACGACCCCATCTGACCATAAACACCTAGGGTCATGAACTTTGTAGTTCATCACATCCATAATCTCCCCCCCCATTTTTGTATATAGCTTCAGTAGTTTCCGAAGTTATAGGGGCGGGGGCCGAATCCCCCCCCTCCTCCTGTGCGTGTTATGTGAGAGGCCCGCGGGCGCTGGTGTTAATCGACCCTGTCCTCAATTATGTGTGCATGCTAGATTTAGGCCAGTTACTCCGCTGATAGGATAAATTTGCAATGTATGTGATGCTCAGGATAAGGATAAAAACACAATCACACGTCTATAAGACCAGGTTATCACTTACGGGATATATCATTGTCCGACTCAATTGAAAGCCCGACAAAAGAACAGCGAATGCAATTTTCGAAACGTTCCATTCTATCAGTCTGCAAGTGTTCCCCAGCCACGTTTCCTCCGTTGCTCATACATGAACGAATAATCTACGAGCCCATTCACACACAAGCGTGATGGTGAACTATTAATATATTAGTACATTGTGTGTAATAAAATATATATACACGACCTTCAATATACCAGGAGGTGCTGAGTTGACATCAAAAGTAACGATAAGGGTTGTACTTTATTGCTCAACGTTTCGGCCAGGGCCCATCGTCAGGAGTGATATAAAAATGTCAAGTTTAACAATTGAAGAAAAAAAAGCACGCGAGAAAAAAAGCGTGCAAAAGACACGTGGAACGCAGAAAAGCCTCCTCAGTGGTGCAGTCACTTTAAGAAACTCCAAACCCGAAACAAACTATGTCAAGATAGAATCCTCTGAGGAAGCCCGAGCCGATGGTCCATATACATATCGATACATACACTCACGCACACATATAGACATATATCCAATATAACGCGTAATACATAAAATATAATTTATGTTTAGGTAATTTTATGTGATATACCAAGTCGTCGTTTGCGTGTTTAGTTGCGGCCGTAGATTACGTATGTGTAGAGATTCGAGGACCTCCAGATCAGCGTTGTCCCTGGCTGTTGCTAGAATTTCTACTTGGAAGTTTGTGTTAGTGTCGCTGTGTTCCATGTTAGAATGTTTGTCGATCATGTGTTCGCCTAAAGGTGTGTATGCTCTCCGAAGTCTGGCATCTCCCAAGTGCTCATTGTACATATCCCTGATACTACGTTTGGTTTCACCGACATAAAATATTCTAAGACAGCGGTTGCACGTTATTTTATAAACTACGTTTTTCGCGTGCATCTACCTTTGAGCCCGTTGATACAGGTGTGGCACGTTCTTCTACCAGCAGGGCATGGCGGCATTTCCAGGGCTGAGCGGACCAGGTAAGATTTCAGCGTAGGTCCGCTAGTCCAGGCTACCCTAACATGGTTTAGATGAGACGAACGGATGGCTGCGTTTACCTGTCGACATAGTTGGTCATCGACAAATGGAAGTCTCATGTAAACATAGTTGGGATTACTACCCGCTCGATGCCGACGTTGCCCACTTATCCTACTCCTGTTGTGAGGGTGAACGGCACGAGCGACGGAGTGTACCCGATGTGCTGGGTATCCGTTTTCCAGGAAAAGAGTTGTCATCTTCGCAAGGCTCCGCTCGCATGAAATAGTATCGGAGGAGACTCGTGCTGCTCTCCTCATTTGGGATGTTAAAACGGCCTTTTTAGTGGCCATCAGGTGGGCCGAGTCATAGTGCAAGATGATGGGGGCTGCCATTGGTTTAAAGTACAGTTCGGTGGTGTAGCTCCCATCAGCCTGAACTACAAACAACGTATCAAGGAAAGGAATCGAACTGCTATGACCAGTGTGTTCTAAGGTGAACCTGATGCTGGAGTGTTGTTGGTTAATTTCTGCAAAGAAGTCGAGCAGAGAGGCCAAGCCATGTGTCCAAACACCAAAAATATCGTCTATATACCTCATGTAGAGAGCTGGTTTCAAATCATACGAAGCTAAAAAGATCGACTCAAGGCGGTGTATAAAAGCAATCGCTAAAGGAGGTGCACATCGGTTACCCATAGCCACTCCTTTTGTTTGCTTGTACATGGAGTTACCGAAACGTATGAGGTTATTGCTGAAAATATGTGGTAGTAATTTCACACAGTCCTGTATCCCAATCCCGAAAAGACAAATATCATCCAGATTGTCCTCGATTAGACGAATCACAGCATATATTCCCTCCTTTATCGGAATGCTGCCATATAAATTGTTCACGTCCATGGTGAAAACAATACTGCCTTCCGGAAGTTTGGTAGGAATCGTTTCTTTCACCCTCTGTAGGTACGACTCCGAGTTTGTCAGATGGGCGGGAACCAACGCTAGTATCTGGACAAGAATCTTGCTCAAGAACCAAGATAACCTGTCTAGGGGGTCACCACTCGCCGACACTATAGGGCGCAGTGGAACCTCTAGTTTGTGGTTTTTGGGGAGACCGTATAATTCCGCTGTGCGGCTGGAATGAGGAAGGAGAGATATATCCGCTCGTATGAAATCTTGCTTCCTCCTTCCTTCCTTGCTTATCTCTCCTTCCTCATTCCAGCCGCACAGCGGAATTATACGGTCTCCCCCAAAACCACAAACTAGAGGTTCCACTGCGCCCTATAGTGTCGGCGAGTGGTGACCCCTTAGACAAGTTATCTTGGTTCTTGAGCAAGATTCTTGTCCAGATACTAGCGTTGGTTCCCGCCCATCTGACAAACTCGGAGTCGTACCTACAGAGGGTGAAAGAAACGTTTCCTATCAAACTTCCGGAAGGCAGTATTGTTTTCACCATGGACGTGAAAAATTTATATGGCAGCATTTCGATAAAGGAGGGAATAGATGCTGTGATTCGTCTAATCGAGGACAATCTGAATGATATTTGTCTTTTCGGGATTGGGGTACAGGACTGTGTGAAATTACTAACACGTATTTTCAGCAATAACCTCATACGTTTCGGTAACTCCATGTACAAGCAAACAAAAGGAGTGGCTATGGGTAACCGATGTGCACCTCCTCTAGCGATTGCTTTTATGCACCGCCTTGAGTCGATCTTTTTAGCTTCGTATGATTTGAAACCAGCTCTCTACATGAGGTATATAGACGATATTTTTGGTGTTTGGACACATGGCTTGGCCTCTCTGCTCGACTTCTTTGCAGAAATTAACCAACAACACTCCAGCATCAAGTTCACCTTAGAACACACTGGTCATAACAGTTCGATTCCTTTCCTTGATACGTTGTTTGTAGTTCAGGCTGATGGGAGCTACACCACCGAACTGTACTTTAAACCAATGGCAGCCCCCATCATCTTGCACTATGACTCGGCCCACCCGATGGCCACTAAAAAGGCCGTTTTAACATCCCAAATGAGGAGAGCAGCACGAGTCTCCTCCGATACTATTTCATGCGAGCGGAGCCTTGCGAAGATGACAACTCTTTTCCTGGAAAACGGATACCCAGCACATCGGGTACACTCCGTCGCTCGTGCCGTTCACCCTCACAACAGGAGTAGGATAAGTGGGCAACGTCGGCATCGAGCGGGTAGTAATCCCAACTATGTTTACATGAGACTTCCATTTGTCGATGACCAACTATGTCGACAGGTAAACGCAGCCATCCGTTCGTCTCATCTAAACCATGTTAGGGTAGCCTGGACTAGCGGACCTACGCTGAAATCTTACCTGGTCCGCTCAGCCCTGGAAATGCCGCCATGCCCTGCTGGTAGAAGAACGTGCCACACCTGTATCAACGGGCTCAAAGGTAGATGCACGCGAAAAAACGTAGTTTATAAAATAACGTGCAACCGCTGTCTTATAATATTTTATGTCGGTGAAACCAAACGTAGTATCAGGGATAGGTACAATGAGCACTTGGGAGATGCCAGACTTCGGAGAGCATACACACCTTTAGGCGAACACATGATCGACAAACATTTTAACATGGAACACAGCGACACAAACACAAACTTCCAAGTAGAAATTCTAGCAACAGCCAGGGACAACGCTGATCTGAAGGTCCTCGAATCTCTGCACATACGTAATCTACGGCCGCAACTAAACACGCAAACGACGTCTTGGTATATCACATAAAATTACCTAAACATAAATTATATTTTATGTATTACGCGTTATATTGGATATATGTCTATATGTGTGCGTGAGTGTATGTATCGATATGTATATGGACCATCGGCTCGGGCTTCCTCAGAGGATTCTATCTTGACATAGTTTGTTTCGGGTTTGGAGTTTCTTTAAGTGTCTGCACCACTGAGGAGGCTTTTCTGCATTCCACGTGTCTTTTGCACGCTTTTTTGCTCGCGTGTTTTTTTTTTCTTCTTTCCAATTGTTAAACTTGACATTTTTATATCACTCCTGACGATGGCCCCTGGCCGAAACGTTGAGCAATAAAGTACAACCCTTATCGTTACTTTTGATGTCAACTCAGCACCTCCTGGTATATTGAAGGTCGTGTATATATATTTTAGTACACACAATGTCTAAAACCCAGGAGCATCTAAGAGCCATTCTTCGTTATATTAAACAATATATTAGTACTATTAATATTTGTGGGCAAGACACACCGAAGCACACCCAGGTCGGGAAGTATGTCTCCGATCATACCAACATGCATTACACAGACTGAGAATGTGGAGAGGACTGCGTTCGGACATTCAATATAAAACGTGGAGTTCATATATGTAACTTTTTAATCAATTTGAGGTCATATTATTGTGTTCTTTCTTGATGGTGAAAAATGGAAATATTTAATCCTTATCAAGTGCAGTTGCCAGTTAAATCGACCTAACGCACCGTTTTCGCGACCGTTAATCTCATATCAATGTCACCTGAAAGGGGCCGAGTTCAATATATCCTCAAAATCCGAGCAAGCAAGACCAAGCCGGTTTTAGCATTTATATCACTGTGTTCGCTCAGAACGCTCGCTCACTCTGTCTGCACAATCAGTGTAAACTCGTAAGGGGAACGCTGCCTGGGAAACGTCTGTGGACGAATACGTGCTAAGTATGGCTATATCTGGCAATCTAAATCAAATCAGGCCCTTTCTGACCTTCACATTCTAATGACTTGTCATGAAGATATGAAGGTGTGATGGCTGTTGCGAAATTTATTTCTTTTTTGCTATGGTTTCAACTTCCATAAAGTGGGTGTCATTAGATGGCCGTGTGGTACTCTAACAGACCGCACATAAATCAAATTCATTTAAAATGTCAAAAGTTAAACTCATTTCATCGTCGCCTCGCATTTCTTCGTTTTCGCTATAAGCTACCCAACTTTGGATCAAGCGATAGCTCGTGGTCAACCCTCGAGCAACATTTCAAACAGGGACATGTCAAGGCCAAACTTCAAAGGAAAAAGTTCGCTTGAGTTCTCCGATGGCCTCGTGTTTGATCGTTATGCCTTCCAGTTGCAGAAAATGAGTGTCATTGGACTTGTTTTGCTGTACAGCATCAGAAAGGTGCGAATTCGAAATTATTTCCACGGCCAAAGGTCAAACTTATTTCTCGGTCGCCTCGCATATTTTCGTTTTCGCCTATGCTTACCCAGATCCACTATAAAGCGATAGCCGGTGAATCCTCGAGCAACATTTCAAAACGGAACATGTCAAGGTCAAACCTCAATATCAAAGGTTACTATAATTTGTTTTCAAGTCCTCGCGTTTTGTTGTGGCTTCAATTTGCATCCAGTGGATGCCATTCGGCGTGGCTTGTTGTGCGATACCAATTAGTTAATATATCGAACTAATTTCAAAAGTCAAACGTGAAGCCGATTATTTTTTCGGTCGCCTCGCATTTTTTTCTTCTCCCAAGCCTACCCACATCTGATCTCAAGCAATTACCCGTGGTGAACCTTGAGTAACATTTCAAATCCAGGCGTGTCAATGTCAAACCTCAAGGTCAAAGGCTAGTTTGAATTGTTCGAAGTCCTCGTCGCTATGGCTTCAATTTGCATCAAGTGGGTGTCATTCGACGTGGCTTGTTGCACGGCATCAGAAAGCTGAGAACTCAAAATAATTATGAATGTCTCGAATGTCTGATGTGTGCACAATGATTGAGTGTGATATTGTAATCGGAGCATATCTCCTTTTGTTTGGAGCTATTGTCGTCAGTGGCACAGCCAGGATTTTGCTAGGAGGGGGGGGGGTCCCACCAAAAATGCAATATATAAGCGTTAAAGCCGTCTCCGTCTCTCCTATTAATTCCGTCATAGCCTGCTCGGACGCCGTCTCGTTGCTGGCAATTAATTTATACTGTCACATTGTTGTTCCGGACATACATATACACAAACAGTTTTTTTAAACAAGTTGTCTGCTTTTTTCTTAATGATTCAACGGAAGTTGTCAAGTATGCAAGATAATCCACGTGTAAATGCGCACGATTGCATAACCAGCCGAAGTTCATAACCAAGAGAGAACAATGTTGTAATTAGGGTTGGATCCAGGAATCGTCATGGGAGGCACTTGTCTGGAGGAGCGCCATTCCTTTGAAGGGGCGCCACAGCGAAAGTGTATCGGAGGCTCGCCTTTTCCTCTCGGAAGGACGCCTCTGGCTAAAAATGGTGGGTGGGGGAGCGGTGCGCTCGGGCCTTTCGGAGGGGCGCCTTTCTTCCCAAGGGGGCGACTTTTTCTCTCAGAAGGGGCGCCTCTGGCTGAAAAATTCGAGGGGTGCACTCGAACCTTCTCGAAGGAGCGCCTTCTTCCGACCGGAGGGACGCCACTTTTCATGGGGGGGGGGGGGATACATGCCTCAGTGCCATCCCCTTTATCCGCCCATGGTTGTTATTACATCAATATGTGTTCCCGAAAAAGGAACACATGGGAAAGTTTCATGTAAGTTCATATCTGCTACAATAAGACCCATCGTCCAATATTTTCTGTTTGTCTGATAAAAGAGGGTAACAATTTAACGTAAATACAGCATTGCTCAATGATGATAGTAAAATCGACCCAGCACATACGGAATACCGTTAGGTATACATAAGCAGTGATAAGCAAACTTGCTAATTTTGGCGGAACATTTCTTCCCAAAAATGTCAGATTTAACAACGGTAAATCTGATAACCAGTCCTTGAAAATGAAGTGACTGACGTCCGAGGATTTTTGTGGTGTGGGGAGGGGGTCTTAATTATCTATCCTGCCCAAACTTCCCGCGCCCCTGATTTGTCCCCCCTCCCAACCATTTAAAAAATGCCTGGTGGGGTCCATAAGTTTAAAAAATTATTTAAAAATTGGAGTAGAGGTCTAATCAGGCACCAAGGGTGCCTGACTAGCACCCTTGGTTGTTAGTGGAGTATTTACTTGCTTCATTCTCCCAAGAAAACAGAACAATTAGATGCAGATCGCTTTTCCCATCCCATCTGCATTGTAAAGCATATAGCAGCCTTCAACATTTGAAGTGAGATGGGTGGCTTGTCTGAGCCCTGTTAGGCACAACATTCATTGATAGGTACCGTGGCATAAACACCTCGCCATCTGTGTTGTTGCATCATGAGCCCTGTTAGGCACAACATTGATCGATAGGTGCCGTGGTATAAACACCTCGTCATCTGTGTCGTTGCATCATGAGCCCTGTTAGGCACAACATTGATCGATAGGTACCGTGGTATAAACACCTCGTCATCTGTGTTGTTGCATCATGAGCCCTGTTAGGCACAACATTGATCGATAGGTGCCGTGGTATAAACACCTCGCCATCTGTGTCGTTGCATCATGAGCCCTGTTAGGCACAACATTGATCGATAGGTGCCGCGGTATAAACACCTCGTCATCTGTGTCGTTGCATCATGAGCCCTGTCAGGCATAACATTGATCGATTGGTGCCGTGGTATAAACACCTCGCCATCTGTGTCGTTGCATCAGTTTGCTTCGCCTCCGCGTGCAACGACTCCGTTATAATTGTCCTGTCCACTGCTTGGTTCCGCTATGCTGAGCGTGCAATGCCGACACTGAGTTCATCCACGATCGTGGTGAACGTCCACAACTGACGCAACTGTTCGTCCACGACCGTGACGTCTACAACGGTGATGGACGTTCACCACCGTGGCGTCCACCACCGTGACATCCACGACGCTGACGTCTACGACGATGATGGATGTTTTTTACCGTGACGTCTACGACCGTGAAGTCCACGACGCTGACGTCCACGACGCTGACGTCCACGAGGCTGACGTCCACGACGGTGATGGATGTTCACGACCGTGACGTCCACGACGATGATGGACGTTTACGACCGTGACCTCCACGACCGTGACGTCCACGACCGTGATGGGCGCAATCGCTCGCTGCGGAGCGTAATCGCTCTCAACGGCCGCCAATTTCAGCCCGCTGACCAGACCACCTCCAATGTACACGAGCCAACCGTGCGAACGTGACCTCATTGTCAGGTCAAGTCGGCACAGGTCACGCCTGCGACTGCTGCATGCACCGACAGAGCCATGCTCGGTTATGGCGAGGTCAGAGCAGCGCTGGGTGTAGCGCAATTGAGAGGGTGCGTTCTGCGCGAACTGAAAAGCATACGGCCTCAGTTTATACTGACGCCACCCCAGTCCTTCCTCCGAAGCGGTTCTGGACATCTTGCCTTTGCGGTTGGTATGGTGGGTGCACTCTCGAGGTCTGAATCTGAGCGTTGGTTGGACATCTTTCCTTTGCGGTTGATTTGGTGGATGTCACTCTCAAGGCTTGAATCTGAAAGTTCAGTTGGACATCTTGCCTTTGTGACTGGTTTGGTGGATGTCACTCTCAAGGTTTGAATCTGAGTGTTCAGTTGGACATCTTACCTTTGTGACTGGTTTGGTGGATGTCACTCTCAAGATCTGAATCTGAAATTTCAGTGGGGTGAGATAAATTTGCAGGCCATTGCTGCGCTGATGTGGTGATGAATGAAACCATAAAATCCATGTAGCAACCCTTGAGGCCGACTGTCGCGCATGAGTAATTTTTCATGTTATACAACTGGCTGGGGTAAATTAACCAATAACATTAGGGTACATATTTTCCCACGATGAACATAGAATGCAATTGGTCATCATTGCCTGGGACCGGAAGCTTCGACTAAATCCAATGTCATAACTAGTTTATTCCCCACGCAAGCTTCAACCCATCGTGGTAAATACAAACAGGAGACGGTATAAAACTATATATCATTACTATTCTTAAAGCTCCGTCTCGTACCATATCTGTGTTCTTGGCTACCATTAACATTACCATAATACACTCGAATGTATTTAGTCGTTGTCCTTTAGCATTTAAATGACAATCCAGCAAATTACTACATACTTAAATACCAGTTCTTATCTCGTGCAAAAATTTAGAAAAATAGCATGAAAGGCCAAAAGTCCTAAATAGCACAGGCTACTTACTCCCAGTTTCTCCAAATGCAAGTATGCAGAAGTAAGCCAGAGCAACTCACCATCACGTGATTCATAACACATCGGGTGATTTAAACCTTGGCAAGACATCTGAACCACCCAGCCCGCCATCCAGCAAAGGAGCTATATTCGCTTAATCTCCACGTCAAAGGGGGCCGAAGCAGGTAGCGAGCAGAGGCAGCATGCACGCAGCGGTGCACGTCTGCACCTCGTGAAAGTCCCGTGTGGTATGTGGACGGCCAAGGTCAGAGCCGACGCCGCGCCCGGACTTCGTGCCACACGGAGGCCCCTCAGAGGACTAGCTCCACCCCCGTCTGATGTCACGGGGATCCGCCGGGAACTGGCTCCACCCTCGCATCGCGTCACGGAGATCCCTCGGCACTAGATCCATCCCCGGCTGATGCCACTGGGATCCGCCGGGAACTGGCTCCACCCACGCATCGCGTCACGGAGATCCCTCGGCACTAGCTCCATCCCCGGCTGATGCCACGGGGATCCGCCGGGAACTGGCTCCACCCGCACATCGAGTCACGGAGATCCCTCGGCACTAGCTCCATCCCCGGCTGATGCCACGGGGATCCGCCGGGAATTGGCTCCACCCCCGCACATCGCGTCACGGAGACCATCCGGTACTAGTTCCAGACCCTTCTGATCTCACGGGGACCCCCTCCCCCTCTGATGAATAGCTCCAACCCCATGTGGTGTCACGGAGTTACTGAAAGAACTGGCTGCACTCGCGCATGGCATCGCGGAGATCCTCTGAGGACTCGGAGGCCTCCGAGCACTGTGACGGATGATCATGGTGGGCTTCTTCTCTTCCACCCGATCAATGAACCTCGGAACCCCCAGCTTCGTATCGGACCAGCTGTATGTCCTCCAGCTGTGAAACGGACCAGCTACATGTCCTCCAGCTGCCTATCGGACCAGTTGTGTGTCCTCCAGTCGTGAATCGGACCAGCTACATGTCCTCCAGCTGCCTATCGGATCAGCCGTTTATCGGACCAGCTGTGTGTCCTCCAGCTATGTATCGGACCAGCTGTGGGACGGACCAGTTATATATCGGACCGGCCGTGTATCGGACCAGCTGTGTGTCCTCCAGCTATGTATCGGACTAGCTGTGGGGCGGACCAGCTATATATCGGACCAGTCGTGTATCGGACCAGCTGTGTGTCCTCCAGCTATGTATCGGACCAGCTGTGGGACGGACCAGCTATATATCGGACCAGCCGTGTATCGGACCAACTGTGTGTTGAACTAGCTGTATCGAGCAAGCTGTTTAGCGTTGTAAATCTGACATTCCAGAAATGTATGCAATTTCGACAGTGTACATGTTCCGACAGTGGAGAGTAAGACAGTCGATGATTTACTCATGCAATACTGGCGGAATTTTCCCGTGTTTCGCTAGGTGTTTGGTACTGGAGTTGGGACCACAGGGATGTTGTGGTCACGTCTCCACCCACATGCTACCGAAAATACAATTTTCCTTTCTAAATGAAGCAAATGCTTGAAAGGTTGCTGGCCTAATCCATAAAAAAACTGATGGCAACGCCTTTAGTCTCCGGCACATCTCTTTTTTTAGCGCTCCACGAAAGAAAACCCTGTATCAAAGAAAACGGATATCAATCCATCTTTGGGACTACGAACTGCGAGAACACGGAAAGCGGATACCTTGCCAATTATACGATACAAATTGCCCGAGAGCGTCGGCGGAGTGTGTCGGGAGGATGCTGTAGCTGCTGCCACTGTTGGTTCCGATCACCACGCGAGTTGGGGACCCCGTGGCCGTCGGCTGCGTGGACCAGTGGGCCAGGAGAACCGTGCGGTGGCATGTCGAGTGCTGTCACCAGCTCTGTGGATCAGCGCTGACCAGTGACCTGCCGTGCTGACTGCTGATCTCCTGACCAGTGACCTGCCGTGCTGACTGCTGATCTCCTGACCAGTGACCTGCCGTGCTGACTGCTGATCTCCTGACCAGTGACCTGCCGTGCTGACTGCTGATCTCCTGACCAGTGACCTGCCGTGCTGACTGCTGATTTGTTGACCAGTGACCTGCCGTGCTGACTGCTGATCTCCTGACCAGTGACCTGCCGTGCTGACTGCTGATTTGTTGACCAGTGACCTGCCGTGCTGACTGCTGATCTCCTGACCAGTGACCTGCGGTGCTGACTGCTGATCTCCTGACCAGTGACCTGTGGTGTTGACTGCTGATTTGCTGACCAGTGACCTGCCGTGCTGACTGCTGATCTCCTGACCAGTGACCTGCCGTCCTGACTGCTGATTTGTTGACCAGTGACCTGCCGTGCTGACTGCTGATTTGCTGACCAGTGACCTGCGGTGCTGACTGTCGATCTGCTGGGAGGCATGCGTCCTGTCCTGGTGTGCAGTGGGTGGTACATATCAGTCGGCCAAGTATATCTCGGCTGTTGACTGACTTGTGATGTACATACTTTGACGAGATAGTCAAATCGGCAGGCACAAGCAATGAAATGTGTCAATCAGGACTATCAAGGAAAATAGAAGCGATGTATTATATCAACACCATCGAGCAATGATGGTACAGTTTTGCCACAACTTCTAGCGCCATCACTGTAGCAGTTGTGATTCTGTCTCTTGCATAGCGTAAGCCCATGGAACAGGCTACGTTGGTGTGGCATGATGGTCACTAAGGTGGTGTGGTATGCTGGTCGCTAAGCTGGTGTGGTATGATGGCCACTAAGGTGGTGTGGTATGATGGTCACTAAGCTGGTGTGGTATGATGGTCACTAAGCTGGTGTGGTATGATAGTCACTAAGGTGGTGTGGTATGATGGTCACTAAGCTGGTGTGGTATGATGGTCACTAAGCTGGTGTAGTATGATGGTCACTAAGCTGGTGTGGTATGATGGTCACTAAGCTGGTGTGGTATGATGGTCACTAAGGTGGTGTGGTATGCTGGTCAAGGCTGATGTGGTATGATGGTCACTAAGCTGGTGTGGTATGATGGTCACTAAGGTGGTGTGGTATGATGGTCACTAAGCTGGTGTGGTATGGGCCACTAAGGTGGTGTGATATGATGGTCACTAAGGTGGTGTGGTATGATGGTCACTAAGGTGGTGTGGTATGATGGTCACTAAGGTGGTGTGATACGATGGTCACTAAGCTGGTATGGAATGATGGTCAGTAAGGTGGTGTGGTATGATGGTCACTAAGGTGGTGTGGTATGATGGTCACTAAGGTGGTGTGGTATGATGGTCACTAAGATGGTGTGGTATGATGGTCACTAAGGTGGTGTGATATGATGGTCACTAAGGTGGTGTGGTATGATGGTCACTAAGATGGTGTGATATGATGGTCACTAAGGTGGTGTGGTACGATGGTCACTAAGCTGGTATGGTATGATGGTCACTAAGGTGGTGTGGTATGATGGTCACTAAGCTGGTGTGGTATGATGGTCACTAAGGTGGTGTGGTATGATGGTCACTAAGGTGGTGTGGTATGATGGTCACTAAGGTGGTGTGGTATGATGGTCACTAAGGTGGTGTGGTATGATGGTCACTAAGGTGGTGTGGTATGATGGTCACTAAGGTGGTGTGGTATGATGGTCACTAAAGTGGTGTGGTATGATGGTCACTAAGGTGGTGTGGTATGCTGGTCAAGGCTGATGTGGTACGGTGGTCACTAAGCTGGCGTGATATGATGGTCACTAAGCTGGTGTGGTATGATAGTCACTAAGCTGGTGTGACATGCTGGTCACTAAGCCGGTGTGGTATGATGGTCACTAAGCTGGTGTGGTATGATGGTCACTAAGCTGGTGTGGCATGATGGTCACTAAGCTGGTGTGGTATGATGGTCACTAAGGTGGTGTGGTATGATGGTCACTAAGGTGGTGTGGTATGATGGTCACTAAGATGGTGTGGTATGATGGTCACTAAGGTGGTGTGATATGATGGTCACTAAGGTGGTGTGGTATGATGGTCACTAAGGTGGTGTGATATGATGGTTACTAAGGTGGTGTGGTATGATGGTCACTAAGCTGGTATGGTATGATGGTCACTAAGGTGGTGTGGTATGATGGTCACTAAGATGGTGTGGTATGATGGTCACTAAGGTGGTGTGATATGATGGTCACTAAGGTGGTGTGGTATGATGGTCACTAAGGTGGTGTGATATGATGGTTACTAAGGTGGTGTGGTACGATGGTCACTAAGCTGGTATGGTATGATGGTCACTAAGGTGGTGTGGTATGATGGTCACTAAGGTGGTGTGGTATGGTGGTCACTAAGGTGGTGTGGTATGCTGGTCAAGGCTGATGTGGTGCGGTGGTCACTAAGCTGGTGTGGTATGATGGTCACTAAGTTGGTGTGGTATGATGGTCACTAAGGTGGTGTGGTATGATGGTCACTAAGGTGGTGTGGTATGATGGTCACTAAGGTGATGTGGTATGATGGTCACTAAAGTGGTGTGGTATGGTGGTCACTAAGGTGGTGTGGTATGCTGGTCAAGGCTGATGTGGTGCGGTGGTCACTAAGGTGGTGTGGTATGATGGTCACTAAGGTGGTGTGGTATGATGGTCACTAAGTTGGTGTGGTATGATGGTCACTAAGGTGGTGTGGTATGATGGTCACTAAGGTGGTGTGGTATGATGGTCACTAAGGTGATGTGGTATGATGGTCACTAAAGTGGTGTGGTATGGTGGTCACTAAGGTGGTGTGGTATGCTGGTCAAGGCTGATGTGGTGCGGTGGTCACTAATGTGGTGTGGTATGATGGTCACTAAGGTGGTGTGGTATGATGGTCACTAAGGTGGTGTGGTATGATGGTCACTAAGGTGATGTGGTATGATGGTCACTAAAGTGGTGTGGTATGATGGTCACTAAGGTGGTGTGGTATGCTGGTCAAGGCTGATGTGGTACGGTGGTCACTAAGCTGGTGTGATATGATGGTCACCAAGCTGGTGTGGTATGATAGTCACTAAGCTGGTGTGACATGCTGGTCACTAAGCTGGTGTGGTATGATGGTCACTAAGCTGGTGTGGTATGATGGTCACTAAGCTGGTGTGGCATGATGGTCACTAAGCTGGTGTGGTATGATGGTCACTAAGGTGGTGTGGTATGATGGTCACTAAGGTGGTGTGGTATGCTGGTCAAGGCTGATGTGGTACGGTGGTCACTAAGCTGGTGTGGTATGATGGTCACTAAGGTGGTGTGGCATGATGGTCACTAAGCTGGTGTGGTATGATGCTCACTAAGGTGGTGTGGTATGCTGGTCACTAAGCAGGTGTGATATGATGGCCACTAAGGTGGTGTGGTATGATGGTCACTAAGCTGGTGTGGTATGATGGTCACTAAGCTGGTGTGGTATGATGGTCACTAAGCTGGTGTGGCATGATGGTCACTAAGCTGGTGTGGTATGATGGTCACTAAGGTGGTGTGGTATGATGGTCACTAAGGTGGTGTGGTATCCTGGTCAAGGCTGATGTGGTACGGTGATCACTAAGCTTGTGTGGTATGATGCTCACTAAGGTGGTGTGGTATGCTGGTTACTAAGCAGGTGTGATATGATGGCCACTAAGCTAGTGTGGTATGATGGTCACTAAACTGGTGTGGTATGATGGTAACTAAGCTGGTGTGGTATGATGGTCACTAAGCTGGTGTGGTATGATGGTCACTAAGCTGGTGTGGTATGATGGTCACTAAGCTGGTGTGGTATGATGGTCAAGGCTGATGTGGTACGGTGGTCACTAAGCTGGCGTGGTATGATGGTCACTAAGGTGGTGTGGTATGATGATCACTAAGCTGGTGTGGTATGATGGTCACTAAGGTGGTGTGGTATGATGGTCACTAAGCTGGTGTGGTATGATGGCCACTAAGGTGATGTGATATGATGGTCACTAAGGTGGTGTGGTATGATGGTCACTAAGGTGGTGTGGTATGATGGTCACTAAGGTGGTGTGGTACGATGGTCACTAAGCTGGTATGGAATGATGGTCACTACGGTGGTGTGGTATGATGGTCACTAAGGTGGTGTGGTATGATGGTCACTAAGGTGGTGTGGTATGATGGTCACTAAGATGGTGTGGTATGATGGTCACTAAGGTGGTGTGATATGATGGTCACTAAGGTGGTGTGGTATGATGGTCACTAAGGTGGTGTGATATGATGGTCACTAAGGTGGTGTGGTACGATGGTCACTAAGCTGGTATGGTATGATGGTCACTAAGGTGGTGTGGTATGATGGTCACTAAGGTGGTGTGGTATGGTGGTCACTAAGGTGGTGTGGTATGCTGGTCAAGGCTGATGTGGTACGGTGGTCACTAAGCTGGTGTGGTATGATGGTCACTAAGGTGGTGTGGTATGATGGTCACTAAGCTGGTGTGGTATGATGGTCACTAAGGTGGTGTGGTATGATGGTCACTAAGCTGGTGTGGTATGATGGTCACTAAGGTGGTGTGGTATGATGGTCACTAAGGTGGTGTGGTATGATGGTCACTAAGGTGGTGTGATATGATGGTCACTAAGGTGGTGTGGTATGATGGTCACTAAGGTGGTGTGGTACGATGGTCACTAAGCTGGTATGGAATGATGGTCACTAAGGTGGTGTGGTATGATGGTCACTAAGGTGGTGTGGTATGATGGTCACTAAGGTGGTGTGGTATGATGGTCGCTAAGATGGTGTGGTATGATGGTCACTAAGGTGGTGTGATATGATGGTCACTAAGGTGGTGTGGTATGATGGTCACTAAGGTGATGTGATATGATGGTCACTAAGGTGGTGTGGTACGATGGTCACTAAGCTGGTATGGTATGATGGTCACTAAGGTGGTGTGGTATGATGGTCACTAAGCTGGTGTGGTATGGTGGTCACTAAGGTGGTGTGGTATGCTGGTCAAGGCTGATGTAGTACGGTGGTCACTAAGCTGGTGTGGTATGATGGTCACTAAGGTGGTGTGGTATGATGGTCACTAAGCTGGTGTGGTATGATGGTCACTAAGGTGGTGTGGTATGATGGTCACTAAGCTGGTGTGGTATGATGGTCACTAAGGTGGTGTGGTATGATGGTCACTAAGGTGGTGTGGTATGATGGTCACTAAGGTGGTGTGGTATGATGGTCACTAAGGTGGTGTGGTATGATGGTCACTAAGGTGATGTGGTATGATGGTCACTAAAGTGGTGTGGTATGATGGTCACTAAGGTGGTGTGGTATGCTGGTCAAGGCTGATGTGGTACGGTGGTCACTAAGCTGGTGTGATATGATGATCACTAAGCTGGTGTGGTATGATAGTCACTAAGCTGGTGTGGCATGCTGGTCACTAAGCCGGTGTGGTATGATGGTCAATAAGCTGGTGTGGTATGATGGTCGCTAAGCTGGTGTGGTATGATGGTCACTAAGCTGGTGTGGTACGATGATCACTAAGGTGGTGTGGTATGATGGTCACTAAGGTGGTGTGGTATGCAGGTCAAGGCTGATGTGGTACGGTGGTCACTAAGCTGGTGTGGTATGATGGTCACTAAGGTGGTGTGGTATGATGGTCACTAAGCTGGTGTGGTATGATGCTCACTAAGGTGGTGTGGTATGCTGGTCACTAAGCAGGTGTGATATGATGGCCACTAAGGTGGTGTGGCATGATGGTCACTAAGCTGGTGTGGTATGATGGTCACTAAGCTGGTGTGGTATGATGGTCACTAAGCTGGTGTGGCATGATGGTCACTAAGCTGGTGTGGTATGATGGTCACTAAGGTGGTGTGGTATGATGGTCACTAAGGTGGTGTGGTATGCTGGTCAAGGCTGATGTGGTACGGTGATCACCAAGCTTGTGTGGTATGATGCTCACTACGGTGGTGTGGTATGCTGGTCACTAAGCAGGTGTGATATGATGGCCACTAAGCTGGTGTGGTATGATGGTCTCTAAGCTGGTGTGGTATGATGGTCACTAAGCTGGTGTGGTATGATGGTCACTAAGCTGGTGTGGTATGATGGTCACTAAGCTGGTGTGGTATGATGGTCACTAAGCTGGTGTGGTATGATGGTCACTAAGCTGGTATGGTATGATGGTCACTAAGCTGGTGTGGTATGATGGTCACTAAGCTGGTGTGGTATGATGGTCACTAAGCTGGTATGGTATGATAGTCACTAAGCTGGTGTGGTATGATGGTCACTAAGCTGGTGTGGTATGATGGTCACTAAGCTGGTTTGGCATGATGGTCACTAAGCTGGTATGGTATGATGGTCACTAAGCTGGTGTGGTATGATGGTCACTAAGCTGGTGTGGTATGATGGTCACTAAGCTGGTATGGTATGATGGTCACTAAGCTGGTGTGGTATGATGGTCACTAAGCTGGTGTGGTATGCTGGTCACTGAGCTGGTGTGGTATGCTGGACAAGGCTGATGTAGTGCGATGGTCACTAAGCTGGTGTGGTATGATGCTCACTAAGGTGGTGTGGTATGATGGTCACTAAGCTGGTGTGGTATGATGGTCACTAAGCTGGTGTGGTATGATGGTCACTAAGCTGGTGTGGCATGATGGTCACTAAGCTGGTGTGGTATGATGGTCACTAAGGTGGTGTGGTATGATGGTCACTAAGGTGGTGTGGTATGCTGGTCAAGGCTGATGTGGTACGGTGGTCACTAAGTTGGTGTGGTATGATGCTCACTAAGGTGGTGTGGTATGCTGGTCACTAAGCAAGTGTGATATGATGGCCACTAAGGTGGTGTGGTATGATGGTCACTAAGGTGGTGTGGTATGATGGTCACTAAGCTGGTGTGGTATGATGGTCACTAAGCTGGTGTGGTATGATGGTCACTAAGGTTGTGTGGTATGATGGTCACTAAGGTGGTGTGGTATGCTGGTCAAGGCTGATGTGGTACGGTGGTCACTAAGCTGGTGTGGTATGATGGTCACTAAGGTGGTGTGGTATGATGGTCATTAAGGTGGTGTGGTATGATAGTCACTAAGGTGGTGTGATATGATGGTCACTAAGCTGGTGTGGTATGATGGTCACTAAGGTGGTGTGGTATGATGGTCAAGGCTGATGTGGTACGGTGGTCACTAAGCTGGTGTGGTGCGATGATCACTAAGCTGGTGTGGTATGATGGTCACTAAGGTGGTGGGGAGCATAAATAACATCCAGAGTTCATTTAGTGCCAAAGTTCATAACGTCCAAAGCTCACAACGTCCAAGGATCATAACATCCAAAATGCGAAATAAAGTTCAAAAATGTCCAAAATGTCTCGCATAGGGTGCGTTCATAACGTCCAGAGTTCATAAAGTCCGAGGATCACAACGTCCAAAACTGGCTTCAGAGGGAGCGTCCATAACGTCCAGGGTTCATAACGTCCTGAGTTCATAACGTCCAAAAATAGTTCCTCAGTTGTCCGCTAGAGATGCCAGCGAAGCCCTGACGGTGAAATCGGGCGACTGTGTCTCCGTTTTCTGTCAACAGGTGGCAGTGGCACATTATCATTCCGACCTTCCCCTGCTGAAGCCTGCCTTCTCCATCGCACACCCCGGTGCGTCCGATTTGGCATATGTGTTATCTATCGCTGATAACCCACACGCCACCGATAAGCGCACCGGGAAGCGTCTCTAGTCGCAGGCCGGCTGGCCGCAAAAAGGCCGCGGACTGGCCGACCGGCCGACCGGCCGGGTCCATGCAGAGGACCGGCCGCGTAGCCATTGTTACCAGTTTGATATGATGAGCGAATTTGAGCAGCCTATTCCTCAGCATAACCTCAATATTGTTCACGAATATTATAAATAGAAGAGTATCTAGAACGGAGCACTGTGGAACACCAATTATAATTATTCCATTCAGCTTGATATCCATTGCATGCTACCTTTTATTTCCTTCCCCTTAGCAATGTTTAAATCCAGTCAAGGACTTTTCCATATGCCCCATACTGCTGATGAATGAAGTAGGAGACTCTGTTTAGAAACCTGCATGCATAGTTCTATGGGGTTGAAAAGCGATGAAAACCATGATGCAAATGTTTTAACCAGTAGGAACTGCATAATTAGATAAACACGGAGATATATTAATAAATTTGAAGGGCCGTTCCGCTAGATGCCGATTGGCTATATATTTCATGAACTCATGTCTGCGTCCCGACTGTGACGGCTAGCCATAGCCGGAAATAACGAGTGGTTTAATAGGCACGGAACGCGGATATTTATGGCATGGTATTGAGAAAGACTATATGAGATGATTGCCTGAGTGGCTGTTGGTGAATCCATTGGCGGATATATTGGACTGATAACTATGGTGGATTCCTGACCTCGAACCAACCGCAATGACACATAACTGTAAACCGGAGGCGGAGGTCTCGGGATCTGCATGTCAATATCGCTGCCAAAGGAATCGAGGATCGGCGGGGAAGGCAAAGGGATTACGTCGGAACGTACTTATCACAACCAACCTGAATTGAAATCACAACAGGAACGAAGAGAGAAATAGTGTGTTGCACCAGTATGTCACAATACGTCCATGTGAAATCCAATCTAACTCTTCTTGAGTGTGCTCTTCAAACTAAACCGAATTAAATTGGCCAAGACCGCCATATGGAATGGCCAATTCCACTACAAATCGACATTTGAAAGGGTCAAAATAACACTCAATATTATATATTTTGATAAAAATATTTGTGTGGGGTTATCTAATGCGGCGAGTCCAGCTGTGCCATTTTTAGAAATATCAGGTCGACGGTCAAGGAGTTATAGCCTCGGGCATTTTTTAGATGTCACCTAACAAGGGTGTCTTTTCAGGTGTATAATTCAATGAAGAACAATCTGAATTGCGCAAAAGTATATATCGGTGAACTCACAATGTCCCACTGTATCTTTTGGCTATATCAAATTTAAGGTTTACGGGATATTTGAAATCGTGACATCGTGACCTTAGGTCACGTGACCCATTTTACCTTCCGGGACAGTCACAATGCGATTTAAAGAAGTGCAGAAATGAAGTTCGATAGAATCTTTCGAAGCAAAAAAGTAAAAAATAGGGTTTTGCTCTTAAAACTCTACATATCCGTTCAAAATTAGACATGCATGATTGTTTTCGCTCTAGTTTATCGTGACCTATATGAATATGTATTTAGAACGGTATATTGCCGAAATGCAAGGCTTTTGGCGTTCGAGACACGTCATGGGATGATAACGTTAGTCATTTGATCTTGAATGTTGTGTTGCACAAGTGTTCTAACTCGTGAGGTCAAGGGTGAAGAAATGACAAAAATGTCTCCAAATTTTGGTACTAGATGTTTATGAGTTATACATTGCCATGAATTACAAGGAGAGAGAAGCATCCACAATATAGCAATCACATTCCGATAACCGAGAAACCATTTACACAACCATTTACTACATGGCAAAAATAAAAATGTACGAACGTAGTGAATTATCAGGAAGGGCACAAACAAGCGGTGGCACCGTGTTTGGATGCACAGTACTCACTGCTCACTCTCGCTGAACATGCTGCCTGGGAAGCGAGGAAATTTATGATGGTGTCGGGCGCAGTCAAGGTGAAAGCATAGCTATTTTATGAGTAGGATCAGATCAGCCGAATGTGTCTCGGCAAGACCGACCGTGTCACGGTGCGACAGGTTGATGGAATCAAAAGTAGAGTTCAGAAAAGGCTTGCGTTGGATAATTTGTGTGAGATATATGATATATACAAGCAAAACTCTGAAAACCCTCGCACCGGCTTCTTAGCCTTTGCTGCCCTTCATCCGAAACATTGCGTCTTGGCAGGCAGCAGTGGGACGCACTCGGTGTGCATGTGCACTTATCATAAAAACCCAAAACTGCTCATATCCGCTCTCGGCCTCCCCGGTCTCAAATACCGTAACCTCCTCGATCACGCTGTATTTGGCATGTATGTGTATGTGACACATTGAATACCGTGATTGCATGATGCACAACTGTGAGGACTGCCCTGGTGAAACGGGGTAATGAACTTTCTAAGGATTCTCCTCGCGGACAAATCAGGAGAAGGGAGTGAAGGTAAATTAGCCCCAGATGATGACATGGATAATTATATTAGGTAAAAACAGTGAATGAGCACACATCGCTGTACACTTGCAGAAATAGTTTAGACCAAAGAGGGAAGCATGCGATATTTCAGTCCGCAAACCGTGAAGCTGATCAAACACCATTTTGTGGCTGACAAACAAGGCCAGCACTTCACCTACGCAAAGGCTACTGGCAAGGAGGGCGAAGTGATTGCCTAGTACGATTTTTCCGAAAATTATTCATTTGTGGTGCAGTATGTAGCTCAAGGCTTCCACTGGGATTCGTCCCTGTGTACGGGGCACCCGTTTGTAGTGTACTGGCGTGAGGACGAGGTACTGTGCCATCAGAGCTACTGCTGTATCTCTGACGGCACAAAGCACAACATTGACATGGTACATGCGTTCCTGCAACGGCTTATCCCAGAAATTTGAACCGCAGTACCTGACCTCCAAAAATATGTATTTCACAGACGGCAGTATACGAATAAACATGACTTCGTTAATGTGTGTCACCATCAGTCAGATTTTGTGGTACCCTGTGAGTGCTATTTTGTCACATATCAATGCATGGACGCGTGCGACGGCATCGGGGGCACAGCCAAAGCGTGCCGCGGCTCAAGAGAGCCTCAAGCGCTCGCTTAACAACCAGATACTAACGGCGGAGGACATGTTTGAGTACATGTCGCACAAGCTAGCCAGCTGCATCAAATGCATATTTGTACCAAAGCAGGAGGCAATGGACGTCACGACCCACCTCATCAAGCGCTTCCCGAAAGCCATCACGGTGAATGGAACACAGGGGTACCACAAGTTCGCATCATGGACCCACAGCACCGTAATAGTTCATGAACTGCCTACCGATGCGGGGCGTGTGTTAATGGAAGTTGGGTGAAGTGAGACGTGTTGGTGAGCGCGCTGATGCAGATTGTGTTGATTAATATTATCGCAGTGACAGATCGTCAGTCTGAACTGGGATTCTGAAAAGGTATGGGATGATCTGCTCATCTGTAGATCATTGCATTGCATTGTATTATAATGCTGTACTGTAACACATTATGGTATTGCATCGCATTGTGTAATTCTGTTACTTTATTTCATTATACCGATGTAGACGGCTCATGATCCAATGCGATTCATTTTAGGCTCAGCATGTGTCAATGGATGCGTCCGCGCCAAATTTGTTCTCAAGCAGTTCAAGATGAATGGGACTATTCATCGTGATGGGATACCTGCATGTGATGGGATACGTGCCACGAACATCGGAAGGCTTGTATTTCAGTAATATACTGTTCTAAACCAATATTAAAACAGGCCACGATAAACTAGCGCAAAAACAACCATGCATGCCTAATTTTGAACGGATATATATATTTTTAGGGGCAAACCCCTATTTTTATTTATTTTTGCTTCGAAAGCTAACATGTCGGACTACATTTCTGCGCTCTTTCAAATCGTATTGTGACTGTCTCGATAGCTAAAGTAGGTTACGTTACGTTAGGTCACGATATCACGATTTAAAATGAAAATTCCGAAAAAGCGAAAAGATGCAGTGGATTATTATGAGTTCAACGATATATACATTTGCACAATTCAGATTGTTCTTCATTGTATTAAGGACCTGAAAAGACACCCTTGTTTGGTGACATCTCAGAAAGGCCCGAGGCTATAACTCCTTGACCGTTGACCTGTCAAGGAGTTATACCTGGATCCGACGCATCAGATAACCCCACACAAATATTTTCATCCAAATATATAATATTGGGTGTTGTCGATTTGTCGTGGAATGGGCCCAAAGAGAAAATGCAGACAATCTGATGTCCACTACACATGGCTGCAGGTCCGGGGTGGGTTGTGATGGTTCAGACCCCTTGGTTGGTGACTGCTAATGCTAATTTCTCATTTACACTTATCAATGTGAAAATGTTCTGATCAGAACACTTTTAGTACTTATACACTGTATGAGAGAGCACTTATGAGTGAAAGTGTGAGCACGAGACTTGTGCAATATCAACAGCAATGACCAAGAATTCGTACAAACGTATTTCACCACTATTGCAAGCCGTGTCCTACTTGTAACACCAAAACCAGTGCTGTTCAGAAAGAGCGGGCAATGTTATGAGAAACTAGCCTCGTTCACCTATAATGGATGGTATGTTTCAGTAGTTTTCTGTACAAGGATGGACATGGTAAGATTTACAGATATGTGATAATTAACTTGGTCGACTGGGCTATTCCATTTCATTCCTGGGGATCCCATGCATCGCATGTACGATGTGCACGATTTATCGCAGCCCAAAACAACCATCTTCGAGTGTGCAATAATGTCAATGTTTCCCATATTTCTCCCATGCTAACGAAATCATATACTTTGCCTAGTCTTACCCTGATTCCTTATGGTGCTTATTCAGTCCCACTCCCTTCTTCATGCTTTTCAATCTCAATTACTATTAGGAGTAGCTCCACGAAACCTGGTGGCTGTTCGCAGCTTTCATGTACATATGGTGCCATAATGTCAACTTTTTGACTCCACATGGCTGAATCTACAACAGGCCCATCCACAACAAATCGACAAGAGCATAACACCCAATATTTTATATTTTCATTAAAATCATTGTGTTGAGTTATCTGATGCACTGAATCCAGCTGTGCCATTTTAGAAAGATCAGGTCAATGGTCAAGGAGTTATTGCCTCTGGCATTTCTGAGATGTCACCTAACATTGGTGTATTTTGAGGTCCTTAACACAATGAAGAACAAACCGAATTATGCAAAAGCATATGTCGGTGAACTCACAACATTCCACTGCATACTTTGGTTTTTGCTGAATTTTTGCCTACGGGTTCTTTGAAATCGTGACATCGTGACTTAAATGACCTAATTTAACCTTCGGGACAGTCACATTGCGATTTGAAAAAGTGCAGAAATGAAGTTCGATATGTCATCTTTCGGAGCAAAATATAAAAATAGTGTTTTGTCTCGAAAACTCTACATATCCGTTCTAAATTAGACATGCATGGTTGTTTTTGTGCTAGTTTATCGTGGCCTGTTATGTGTTTAGAACGGCATGTTACTGAAATACAAGCCTTTTGACGTTCGAGGCACGTGAGGGAATGAGAATGTTAGTCATCTGATATTGAGTGTTGTGTTGCACAAGTGTTCTAATTCGTTGTGAGGTCAAGGGCTAAACAGAAATGGCAGAAATGCCTCCGAATTGCAATAGGTTGCCCATTCCATGACAAATTGACAAGCGAAGGGGCCAAAATAACAGCCTACACTTCATATTCCAAGGAGAATACTCATATAGAGTAAGTTTGTCACTATATTCCAGCTGCTATGCAATTTTGAGAAAGATCCGAGCAACGGTTGAGGAGTTATAGCTTCAGACATATTTGAGTGGTCACCGAACTCTTTGGAGGCCTGGAACTCAATGAGGAGTAACACGAATTGTTCAAATCTACATATCGCCGAACTCGTCATGATCCACTGTATTTTGTATATAAAAATGTACGATCATATTTCACCGACAACACCGAATGGATTATAACTCCGCCAACCACTGTAATATCAACTTTCTGGTGTTTCAAACCCCACATTCTGGAAACCAAAAAAAATTAACTCATTGACTGAGTAAGCGCATTCATCGCGAACAGCTTGAGAACAAATTTGGCGCGGACGCATTCATTGAGACATGTTGAGCCTAAAATGAATCGAATTGGAGCGTGGGCTGTCTACATCAGTGTAATAAAATATAGTAGCATAATTGCACAATGCGATGCAATACAATAAGGTGTTGTAGTGCAGTATTATAATGTAATGAAATGTGATGATCTACAGATCTGCAGATCATCCCATGCCTTGTCAGAATCCCAGTGCAGACTGATGATCTGTCACTGCGATAATATCAATCAAAAGATCTGTATTAGAGTGCACACTAACTCGTCTCATTTCACCGAGCTACCATTAAAACACGCCCCGCATCGTTAGACAGTTAATTAACTATTTCGGTTATGTTGGTCACTGGTACGAACTTGTGGTACCCCTGTGTTCCCTTCGCCGTGACGGCTTTCGAGAAGCGCTCGATGAGGTGGGTCGTGGCGTTCATTGCTTCCTGCTCTGATACAACTATGAACTTGATGCCGTAGACTAGCTTGTGCGACAGATACTTAAACATGTCCTCCTCCGTCAGTACCTGGTTGCTAAGCGAGCGCTTGAGGCTCTCTTGAGCGGCGGCACGCTTGGCTGTGTCCTCGATACCGTCGTAAACGCTCTTGCCATGAGATGCGACAAAAAAATTCCACGCACAAGGCACCCCAAAATCTGTCTGACAGTAACACATATTGATGCAGTTATGCTTATTCGTATACTGTGCAGTACTGCCGTCTCTGAAATAAATATTTTTGGTGGTCAGATACTGCGGTCCGAATTTCTGTGATATGCCTTTGAAGGAACGCACGCACCATGTCGGTGTTGTGCTTTGTGCCGTCAGAGATACAGCAGTAGCTCTGATGGCACAGCACCTCGTCCTCACGCCAGTACACTACAAACTGGTGCCCCGTGCACAGGGACAAATCCCAGTAGAAGCATTGAGCTATATCCTGCACCACAAATTAACAATTTTCAGCGAAATCGCACTGGACAACCGCTTCACCCTCCTTACCAGTAGCCTTTGCGTAGGTGAAGTACTGACCTTGTTTGTTAGCCACAAGGTGGTGTCTGGTCAGCTTAACGGCCTGCTGGCTCAAATATCCCATGCTTTCCTCTTTGGTCTACACTATTTCTACGAGTGCACATTGATGCATGCTCATCCACTGTATGTACCTAATCTCATTATCCATGTCATCATCTGGGGCTGAATTACTTTCACTCTCTTATCCTGATTTGTCCGTGAGGATAATCCTTAGAAAGTGCATCACCCCATCTTCATCAGGGCATTCCTCACAGTTGTGCATCATACAATCACGGTTTTCCTTGCCACATACAGCGTGATTGAGGAGGTCTCGGCCTTTGAGACCGGGAAGGCTGAGAGCGGATATGAGCAGTTTCGGGTTTTGCTGATATGTTCACACCCACACCGAGTGCGTCCCACTGCTGCCTGCCAAAACGCAATGCTTCGGACGAAGGGCAGCAAAGGATAACATGCGCACTGGAGGGGGGAGGGGGCGAAATCCGCCCACCCCTCCGGTCTTTCGTACATAACTGCAGATTTTATCGGTCGATATACGCGACCGGTGCTTTTTGCGGACCTGCTTAGAAATGACCGGCGCGTCTTTTAAAGTAAGAAAAATGGAAATCGGCCGAAACATTTTCAAGTTAGGGGCCGCTAAATTCAAAAAAAAATCCAGCGCCGGACCACAAAAATCGGCGCTGATCCGCTTCCCGTATATTCGCAAAAGGGAAGTGTTCTTTGCAACACTAGCGACTTGTTTGATGTACATTGATATGCTGTATAGTTCCAAGGTCATGTTAGGTCACCGTGGTCAAGTCAGGTCAAGTTCATGACAGGTTAATGGAACCAAACTTGATCAACTGGAATGTTGTCATAAATGCACTACTGTTTGTCATTTGTACTGTTTATCATTGGGTTTCCATACTTTATTCATGTACTTCACTCCCTTCTTCGCGAGGCCGATTGCGCCGAGCTGCCCGACGGAGCAGTCGGGCGGGCGTCCCGATTCCGGTAACTAGAACAGGTAACTGACCTGATAAAGTGCTGCTATATAGGTGACCTGAGGTCAAATGTCGGGTCTAGCATCTGCATTGCATCATTAGTAATGTCCAAAACATCATTGATGCCCGTTTTGGAGCATTTAAACACAATCACAGTGATCCATAACAATGACAAGCCAAGCCACGCAAAAGAAGAAAAGTTTGACAAATGTGACCTCATTTGACCTTGAAGATATTGACCTAAGGTCATGAAATGTGCACACCATAGAGTTCACTGCCGTACCGATATACCCTGCGAATGTCGTTCCTCCAGCTTGAATAGGAGCCGAGATCTTAGGGGGGTGGGCGGAATCCACCCCCCCCCTCCTCCAGTGCGCGTAATTTTCAGAGGCCCTCCAGGGCGCGTGTTGAGAAGCCGGTGCAAGGGTTTTCAGGGTTCTCCCTGTATAGATCATATATATCGCACAAGTTTTCCAAAACAAGCCTTTTCTGAACTTTACTTTCCATCAGCCTGTCACACCGTGACACAGTCGGTCTTGCCGAGACACATGCGGCTGAACTGGTCAGACTCATAAAATAGCTTTGCTTTCACCTTGTCTGCGTCCGACACACTCAGAAATTGCCTTGCTTCACAGGCAGCACGGTCAGTCAGAGTGAGCAGTGAGCAGTGGGCACCCAAACACGGCGCCACGTGATGTTTGTGCCCTTCCTGATATTTCACAACATTCGCAGATTTTTTAACTTTCGAAATGCAATAAATGGTCGTGCGAATGGTTTCTCAGTGATCATAATGTGATTGCTGTGTTGTGGATGCTTCTCTCTCCTTGTAATTCATCGCAAGGTATAACTTATATCGTCTACTACCATAATTTGTATATTTTTTTTCTCATTTCTGTTTAACCAATGACATCACGTGTTCGAATACTTCTGCAACACAACACTCAGGCTCAGATAACCAACATTTTCATCCCAGCACGTGCCTTGATCCTGAACAGGGTTATATTTCAGTGATGTAACGTTTTAGAGACATATTATAACAGGAAGTGGTACACTAATGCAAAAATAACCATGCATGCCTAATTTAGAGCGGATATGTAGAGTTTTAGGGGCCAACCCCTGTTTTTTTAAATTACTTGCTCCGAAAGATAAAAGATCGAACTTCAATTTTGCACTGTTTTTTAGATCGCATTGTGACTGTTCCGAAAGTTAAAGTAGGTCGTGTGACCTTAGGTCACGATGTCACGTTTCAAATAGCCCGTAAAGGAAAATTCCGAAAGAGCCAAAAAATGCAGTAGATTATTGTGAGTTCCCCGACATATACGTTTGCACGATTCGGATTGTTCTTTATTGAGTTGAACACCTTAAAAGACACCCTTGTTAGGTGACCTATCACATAAAAAAATGTAGTCCGAATTCTTGCTGGGGTGGCTTTATGAACCAGGGTTCTATTGCTAAGCAGAGGTTGTTGCGTGAACGCCGGCCCCACCACCCGATCCATGAACTCCAGTTCAACGGCAGAATTTAGACCGAAAGTTTAACGTGCCGTGAATGCACCGACACGGCCGCCCGGTACCTCGTCCCCGGCCTTATCGGGCCAGCTGATAACTGACCCTCCCAGCCGGGGGCTAAATGCGAGCGCGTTAAGCGACTCGGACCCTGCGTTGCCAGGACAGGGGAGACCAGTGCAGGCCAGCCCTCTAACCAACTGAGCTACCGGGACGACAAATGCCTCATTCTGTAACTCCTTGACCATTGATCTGTTATTTCTAAGAATGACAGCTGGATTCGGTGCATCAGATAACCCCACACATTTATTTTCATCAAAATATAATATATTGGGCTTTATATTGTTGTTTTGGCTCTTTCACTTGTCGATTTGGCGTTGAATGGGCTAGCAGGTTTCTTCGAGACACCTCGCAATTTTTTTTTTGCCACTTTGCGGACAGGGCAGGAGCGGTTCCAGAACAAACAAATACGGGATGTCATGTTCTTAAAATGAGTATAAAAGTTCCTCAAATAACCGTTAAACCGTTGTTGCATGGATGCATTTCATGCAATCAGCATTTTTTTCCGTTAAATGGCGGAAATACGACATAATGACGAGTGGTCGACATAGATGCATGGCTGTTCCTTGCAAATACGAGCAGATAAAAGGCATCTTTTGCACCATATGCGTTCCACCCTGCAGCCTGGATCCGCGTATTGCAATAATGTTCTACCAGAGTGAACAAGAGACCGACGCAGTCGATGCGCCCTTAAACTCCAATAACTAACTAACTGGAGTGAACAAGAACCATTTCAAACAGTTTCTAGTGGTGTATTCACCATATCCGGCCGAAATGAGTCCAGTTTTGCTTTCCCTATTTGGGTGTAACTCCTGTATTTTCATGTTCCTTGCAACGCACATAACAATTTATGTGTATTTTCTCCTAAGCCATGAGGTTATCAATGTGAATAACGCGAGGAAAATAAGAATGCGCGAAGAAAATGGATTTCCTAGCTTTTATGCCTCAATAATATATCCCTGGATTCGAATGCAAAGTATCGCCTATTCCATTTTGCTGTGTTCACTAAACTGAACTGTATGAATTCAAACACCACCGCTTGTTACGATGCCCGGCCCGACGCGTCGGTGAGCTGCACCCCTCATGGTCAAAGTCCAGAGTTCCGGCATTGGGGGACCGTCCAGATAGCTGATAACTGATAAGCAGCGACGTCCCGATACATTCACCAGCATCCCACGGCAGTCTTTACCCCCGCTCCACAGAGTAAGGTGGCGCCGCGCCGACCGGGAAAGACCCTCCCCCAGCCCTTTGGAACGAATTTTCCAGCCAAAGGCGCTCTTTTCGGAGGAAAAGGTGCCCCTTCAGTTTCTCAAGTGCAGCCCCTGCACCCGCTCAACGAATTTTCCCACCGAAGGCGACCCTCTGAGGAAATGTATTCGTCCCCTGGAGGAAATGGAGAAGATTTCAGAATCCACACCTGAAGAAACCACCAGACCACATTTTGCAGCACATTTGCGAGGTGCCATGCGACAAGAACCGCACACCGCTGCCACCTGTTGACAGCAAGCGGAGACACAGTCGCACGATTTCACCGCCAGGGCTTAGCTGGCTCCTCTAGCGGACAACTGAGGAACTATTTTTGGACGTTATGAACTCTGGACGTTATGAACCCTGGACGTTATGAACGCTCCCTCTGAAGCCAGTTTTGGACGTTGTGATCCTTGGACGTTATGATCTCTGGACGTTATGAACGCACCCTATCCGAAACATTTTGGACTTTTTGACTTTATTTCGCATTTTGGACGTTATAATCCTTGGACGTTGTGAGCTTTGGACGTTATGAACTTTTGAAGTTATGAACTCTGGATGTTATGATATAGCCCCAAGGTGGTGTGGTACGATGGTCACTAAGCTGGTATGGTATGATGGTCACTAAGGTGGTGTGGTACGCTGGTCAAGGCTGATGTGGTACGGTGGTCACTAAGCTGGTGTGGTATGATGGTCACTAAGGTGGTGTGATATGATGGTCACTAAGGTGGTGTGGTATGCTGGTCAAGGCTGATGTGGTACGGTGGTCACTAAACTGGTGTCGTATGATGGTCAAGGCTGATGTGGTATGACGGTCACTGGGCTGATGTGGTGTGATGGTCACTAAGGTGGTGTGGTATGATTGTCACTCAGGTGGTGTGGTATGATGGTCACTAAGATGGTGTGGTATGATGGCCACTAAGGTAGTGTGGTATGACTGTTACTTACTTATCCGGTTTCCCACAATTACGTCTGGAATTGGGCGAGCGGGTTAGTGACACGTCCACCTGCCGATGAATCTTGTCGCCACGAGAGAGCGGATGCGGTCTGACCGCGCTGGTAATCCGGCAGCTCGGCCGGCTGGTGGTGGATAACAGTCTGTGGCGTCACCTCATCCCGTCCCTCTCCCGGCCACCACCGCGGCCTTGCGGTAAGACATCGATACATCTTGGATAGCTCTGACGGCACAGTGTGGGAGGGGGGGGGGGAAAGGGGGATCAGCTGCCTGACTTCGTCACCGCTGAACTATCATCAGGTATCAAACTCCGGGACAGGCGAACACCAGAAAGGAGCCGGCGGTGGAGGAGTCGGCCGACTGGGATAACGCTATCATGGAATAGATTGTGGCACGAGAGCTGGCCATGTCGGCGAGCTTACAGTCGTGCCTGCAGGCATTGGACATGTGAGCCGCCTGTGAATGAGAGAGGATAAAACTGCGTTGAATCGTTGGATCGTTGTTAATTTAGGCATGGGTGGGGAACGGGCGAAAGAGTGTTGTTAATTTGGGCAGGGAATGGGGACGGGTGGAGGAGCGTTGTTAATTTGGGCAGGGAATGGGGACGGGTGGAGGAGCGTTGTTAATTTGGGCAGGGAATGGGGACGGGTGGAGGAGCGTTGTTAATTTGGGCAGGGAATGGGGACGGGTGGAGGAGCGTTGTTAATTTGGGCAGGGAATAGGGACGGGTGGAGGAGCGTTGTTAATTTGGGCATGGAATGGGGACGGGTGGAGGAGCGTTGTTAATTTGGGCATGGAATGGGGACGGGTGGAGGAGCGTTGTTAATTTGGGCATGGAATGGGGACGGGTGGAGGAGCGTTGTTAATTTGGGCAGGGAATGGGGACGGGTGGAGGAGCGTTGTTAATTTGGGCAGGGAATGGGGACGGGTGGAGGAGCGTTGTTAATTTGGGCAGGGAATGGGGACGGGTGGGGGAGGGTTGTTAATTTCAGTTCCTTGGTCGAGCAGTTGCAGAATATGTGTGACTGGGGAGAGTGACAGTGACAGTGACTGTGACTGGGAGTGACCGTTGCGCGAGTGACCGCGGCAGGGGGTGGGTGACTGGCGCGAGTGACCACGACACAAGTGACCGCAGCAGGGGGTAAATATGGCGCGAGTGACCGCGACAGGGGTGGGTGACTGGCGCGAGTGACCGCGACACAAGTGACAGCAGCGGGGGTAACTATGGCGCGAGTGACCGCGGCAGGGGGTGGGTGACTGGCGCGAGTGACCGCGACACAAGTGACCGCAGCAGGGGATAAATATGGCGCAGTGACCGCGACGGGGGGTGGGTGACTGGCGCGAGTGACCGCGACACAAGTGACCGCAGCAGGGGGTAACTATGGCGCGAGTGACCGCGGCAGGGGGTGGGTGACTGGCGCGAGTGACCGCGACACAAGTGACAGCAGCAGGGGGTAACTATGGCGCGAGTGACCGCGGCAGGGGTGGGTGATTGGCGCGAGTGACCGCGACACAAGTGACCGCAGCAGGGGGTAACTATGGCGCGAGTGACCGCGGCAGGGGGTGGGTGACTGGCGCGAGTGACCGCGACACAAGTGACCGCAGCAGGGGGTAACTATGGCGCGAGTGACCGCGGCAGGGGGTGGGTGATTGGCGCGAGTGACCGCGACACAAGTGACCGCAGCAGGGGGTAACTATGGCGCGAGTGACCGCGGCAGGGGGTGGGTGACTGGCGCGAGTGACCGCGACATAAGTGACCGCAGCAGGGGGTAACTATGGCGCGAGTGACCGCGACAGAGGGTGACTGTGGCGCGAGTGACCGCGGCAGGGGGTGACTGGCGCGAGTGGCCGTGACGGGGGGGGATGACTGTGGCGCGAGTGGCTGTGGCGGGGAGGGGGGGGACTGGCGCGAGTGACCGCGACACAAGTGACCGCAGCAGGGGGTAACTATGGCGCGAGTGACCGCGACAGAGGGTGACTGTGGCGCGAGTGACCGCGGCAGGGTGACTGGCGCGAGTGGCCGTGACGGGGGGGATGACTGTGGCGCGAGTGGCCGTGGCGGGGAGGGGGGACTGGCGCGAGTGACCGCGACACAAGTGACCGCAGGGGGATGGGTGACTGGCGCGAGTGACCGCGACACAAGTGACCGCAGCAGGGGGTAACTATGGCGCGAGTGACCGCGACAGAGGGTGACTGTGGCGCGAGTGACCGCGGCAGGGGGTGACTGGCGCGAGTGGCCGTGACGGGGGGGGGATGACTGTGGCGCGAGTGGCCGTGGCGGGGAGGGGGGGACTGTGGCGGGGGGGGGGCTGTGGCGCGGGTGGCCGTGGCGGGGGGGGGACGGTGGCGCGAGTGGCCGTGGCGGGGGGGGGCTGTGGCGCGAGTGACCGTGCCAGTGACTAGCACACGGCCCAGCCGAAGGTGCCGCCACAGTGTCCGATCTACATAATCTTGAACCCCACTTACAACACCGTACCGTATACACCTTGTCAGCCACGCAATGCTGAGTGGCAGTCGGCAGGGTCAGGGCAGAGGTGCAAACATCGGGGACTGCGGCATGTTACCCACACAGACACAGCGTAACATAATGCAGCGTAGAATAGCGCAGCATAACATAATACAGCATAACATAATGCAGCGTAATATAATACAACGTAACATAATGCATCGTAGAATAGCGCAGCATAACATAATACAGCGTAACATAATGCAGCGTAATATAATACAACGTAACATAATACAACGCCACATTTATTTATGATTAAAACATCTGTACATCTGTAGATCTGTACATCTGTAGGAAACGCTTGGCACAAATGTCATGATGGCTTGAACCGAGACACTTATTCTACACTGTCGCTTTTATCGGAAATTGACGAATTTGCATTCGATGGTTGCCTTTGAAGCTTGCAAAAATAATTGCGTGCATACAAGGTTCTGTATTATATAATCTCAATTTTTGCTTCAGGAATTGGAAGGTGATATACCTAAGTTCAAGTTAATGTTCAAACTTTTTCTTTGTAGGTGATCTTAAAATTAGATGAGAGCAATCAAATGACTAATCCTTACATTTAAAAACAAAATGACCTTCAACTGTACTGTCCAGTAATACGGTAGCGTTAAAAGCCAGACTTTTGAGAAGAAAATAATTGCAAAGGTATATGCATTTCAAGTGCTCTAGATACCGCCTTTAGATACGGACTATTATCAAGTAAAGTGACTAAATCAATATAGGGGGGACAAGATTTAGGGGAGGGGCTAACGGATTTGGAGGTGGCCAGCCTACACCCATCTTTTTAAAACGTCCCCGGATTTCGACCACTACTGCTCTGAAAGTGGCCCCTTTATATTTTTGTTAAACAAAATAATTAGTGACCAACTTAATTGTCCTGTGGAGGGGGCCCAATATACTACCATCGTTTCTGAGTCACATGATTTCAACCCTAACTGCCCCACCCTGTACAAATCACTCAACATTGTAAAATTTTCCAATTTCAGGCATTCCAGTTAATGACGCCCGTTAGCCAAAACTCCAACGTTCGTGCACGTGCACACCCGCCTTGCGCATTCGGCGCATTCGTCACACTACCTGCGATTCTCCGGTTTCTGCTAGGCCTCCCACGCTTTGCTAATTGCTGTCATATGACAGTTTTGTTCCGTATTTGACGTGTGAAATGCTTCGGATAGGGGTTCGCTGGGAAAATACGATTATTCAATTCGATTATTAGTTCTCTTCCTTCCACCTTTTCCGGTGGTTAAGAAATCCGGATACCCGCTGAGCTTTGATGCACTTCATCTCTTTGGTTAAATATGCTCCCAGATTGGCTACCGAACCTAGGCGCTGGTTCGGTGCTCTTTTTTGGACTAGTTGTCTTTTACTTCGTCAACGGATGTGTTTTAGAGTAGCAGGCAACTTTTTAGATGCCCGGTACACGTTTGAGACATCGGCTCCTTTTAAAGAGTTTTGTTGTGTTTTTTTTGCACCGACGATATTTTTGAGGTATCGGCGCGCTTTCGAAGACCCCGATGTGTTTATTTAGTGTCCGGTCTGGTTGTTCCTTGTTTAGGACCATGCCGCTTTTTGAGGACCCCAGCCTGTTTTTGAGGCCACATGCAGTCTCTTGGACCCGGTGTGCCTTCAGGGTCTCCCTTTTTTAGAGCCCCTGTGAGTTTATTTAGAGCTGCAACGCATGTTTTAAGGCCTTGCCGCATTTTGTGAGACTAGGTGCGCTTTGGAGGGATTGATGCATTTTCAGCCTTTCGTCGTGCTCTTAGGGTCTCGCTGTGTTTATTTTGGGGCTCCTGGTCACACATTTGTGGAACCCCAGCGCGATTTTGGGAGGCCCGGTATAATTTATCGTGGTCCCGGCGCGACTTTTCGGGCCCGGGCGCTTGGTTCCATGGGAAACCGAAGCCAGTTTTCTGAGCTCGACGCATTTTTTGGTGACTTCTTTTGATTTTTTTTAAAGTCCGAGTCACAGCATGATTTTTTCGGGCACCGGCGCCATATTTGTATGTGCTGCTGCGATTTGTCGAGCTCCGGTACGTTTTTTTTTCGGGTCCGTATGCGATTTTTGAAGGCATCTGGTGGCCTGTTTAGGCTCCGGAGCGATTTTCCTGGCTCGGGCATTCATTTTTCGGAATCTCTCCTTATTTTGGAGGGCATCGGCTTGATTTTTGTCGAGTCCCGATGCGATGTTTGGAGTCACGATATGCTTCCAGAGCGGAATAATTGATGCCCGTACTCCAACTTTTGGACTACCAACAGGAATTTTGGGTCCCGATCACGATATTTGGGGTGCTGGGCTCGAGTTCGCGGGGCTCGTTGCACTTAGCTGGGCCCCAACGCGGTTTTGGCAGGCCCCGGCGAATTTTCGGGGGCCCGGCACAAGTATTTTGTGCCCGCTGTATTTATTTAGGCCACCTACGCGAATTCTGGGGGGCCCAGATGCGAATTTATGGGGCCCCAGCGCGATTTTTTTGGCACCTGTCGCAATTCTTGGGAGCCCGCCCCTTCAGGAGGGGGCATTTTCCTCTTCGGTACTCCACTGTGGTTGCTCAAGGAGTTTTTTTTTCAGCTGATGGCACCCTCCGGAGTGGAACGACCCTTCGGATAATTTTATTTCGGGACCTGTTCTCAATTTTACGGTGCTCGGTCGATTCGATGGAGTCCCCTTGTGATTTTTGGGGTCGAGTTCTATTTTTGTAAGCCCACTGCATGATATTTTCTGGTCCAGGTACGATTCCTCGGGCTCCCGGTGCGAGTGACATTCCGGGTAGGAATTGATTTTTGGGAAGCTAGCTGCGACTTGTGGGGCTCCGGCGCTACTTTTTTGCCCCAGTGATATTTTCAAGGGCAGCGGCGTGAAATTTTGGGCTTTCAGTTCGATTTTTGGGGCCCCGTGGTCACTTTTTGGTATCCCTAGCGCGAGCTTTGGTGGTCACGTCACGTCTTGGGGGCCCAACACGTTTTTGGGGCTTTTGGAGCGATTGTTGGGACCCCAGAGTTATTTTTCATGATCGGATTGTGTTTTTCGTTGCCCCGGCTTCATTTTTGGTTGGTCCCGATTATACTTTTGGGGCCCCGGTGTGACCTGTCGTGCCCATTGCGTGATTTTCAGGGTCCCAGGTGAGACTTTTTGATACCCCAAGCTCAGAGTGATTTTCAGGGGCCCCGGACAGATCTTTTGGAGTCCTCCCTCGTGATGTTCTTGAATCCCGGCACGACATTTTGAGGCCCCAGCGTGATTGTCGAGGGCCCCGGCGCGACATTTTGCTGGCCCTAGCGTTTTTTAGGGGCCGCTCCCATTTTTTGGAGACCCAACGTCATTGTAGGGGCCCCGGAACGATTTGGGGGCCCCAAAGTGATTTTCAGGGGCCGTGGTTGGATTTTGGGAGCCCCAGCGTCATTTTCAGGGCCCCGCACGCCTTTTTTGGCTCCAATATGATTTATATGGGCCCGGTGCGTTTCATGGGGGGGGGGAGGGTGTCAGTGTTATTTTTAAAGGCCACGGTCGCACTTTTTTTAGCCCCAGTGTCTTTTTTAAGGGCCCGGAACGAGTTTTTGGGCCCACAAAGTTATTTTCAGGGGCCTTGGTGGGATTTTGTGTACCCAGAGTCATTTTCAGGGCCCCTGTGCGACTTTTTGGGCCCCAATATGATTTATAGGGCCCGGTGCGATTTTTGGGGCCCAATGGTATTTTCAGGAGCTCCTGTCACTTTTTGGAGCCCCGTGTCAATTTTAGTGGCCACGGAACGATTTTTTTGGGGGGCCCCTATGTGATTTTTAGGGGCCTTGGTGCGATTTTTGGGGCCCCAGTGTCATTTTCAGGGGCCCCTGCGCGACTTTAGCCCCAGCGTCGTTTTTAGGGGCCATGTGCGACTTTTTGTGGCCCGCAATGTGATTTTTAATGGCCCCGTGCTATCTTTGGGCCCCCAGCGTCATTTTCCGGGGCACCTGCGCGACTATTTGGGACCCCCAATGTGAATGTTAGGGGCCCCAGTGCAATTTTTGCGGCCTCAATGTGATTTTCGTGGGCCTTGGTGTGATCTTGGGGCCCCCAGCGTCATTTTCACGGGCGCCGTTCGACTTTTTGGTCTCCCTGAGATTTTCAGGGGCCACAGCACGCTTTTTGGGGGCCCCAGCTGGATTTTTGGGGCACCTGGCGCAATTTTTCAGAACCCCGGCGCGATTCTTTGGGGTCCCACAACCTCTCAGGGGGGGGCATGGCCACCTTAGCCCCCCCTCCCATTCGGTACGCCACTGCGCTGAGGTCAGTTAGGATGTGATTGGTGTCGCCAAGTTCGATTTGGAAATGTTCCATATATATTTCCAACTTGCTTCGAAAAGTTTATAGACAGAGAAAAGTTGCTGTTTTTTTCTCTTTAATTCTTGACCAGAGTGGATAGCATTTGGCTTTGCTTCGGTGGCACTCATCACATTTTACTGAGTGTCAATTGTTTCGAAAATTGTTGCCTTCAACAGTTTATGATATGTTTCTAGGTACTGGACCTTGACCTGATCGGTAGCCTTGACCTTCGCACATGTCAGTGTGTTATATTATGTCTCCCGTCGGAGTATAATCGACATTGAAGCATGAAAGTCCATTTGTTTTACGACCAGAGCCCGAAAACTAATGAGAGCACTTGGTGACTGACTGCACCCGACATTGACATATTTGGCCTAACATGGATAGTCAACCAAAAGAGATGGATAAAGCTATTTCACGTAATTCTAAGCCAGTGACGTAGCCACGGAGGATGAATGGGCAGCCGCCCCCATCCTGGAGTGTCTGAGGGACCGCAAGGCCCTTGGAACGACGTGAAGGGTCTTTGGGTTCACGTGAGGGGTCCCTGGGCCGACGTGAAGGGCCACTGTGACAACATGAATGGTTCCTGGGCCGATGTGCAGGGCCTCTGGGCCGATTTGAAGGGACTCTGGGCCAACTTGAAGGGCACCTAGGACGACGTGAACCTGAGCTGACGTGAAGGGCTCTGATCCGACGTGAAGGGCTCTGAACCGAAGTGAAGGGCCACTGGACCAGTGGCGTACTCAAGGGGAGGCGAAGAGGGCAATCGCCCCCTGAGAGGTAGGAGGGGGCCCTTCAGGCGGCCCGAAAGGGCCCCCTGGACCCTTGCCGTTACGTGTAGGGCCCCTGAACCGACGAAAAGGGCCCCGGGCTGATGGAAAGGGTCCCTGGCCGATAAAGAGGATCCGAGTCTACGGAGTGCCCTCGGGAAGATGTTGAGGACCCTAGGCTAGGCTAACGTGAAGGACGTCTAGATCGATTGAGGGGCCCCCGATAGTTGGAAGGGCCCCCGAGCTGACGAAGAGGGCCCAAGACAATAGGAAGGGCCCTTGGACTGTCGGCGGAGTCCAAGCCGAGAAAGGGCCCCTGACCTAATGCGCAGGGTCCAAGCGTTTGAAAAGGTGGCTCCGACTTGCCGGAATAGGCCCTGGGTCGTCAAAGAGGGCCCCTGAAACGACGGAGGGGAGCCTTAGTCGCCAGAGAGGCCATTGGACCGTCAGCAATATCCATTGGGACGACGGATGGGGTCAAAACCGCACAAGGGCTTCCTGGCCTGATCGAGGCGGCCCAAGCTGTTGCCCAAGAGGGCCTCTGGCCTAAAAGAGGAGGGACTGGATCGCTAAGGAGGGCCCCTGCGCCGACGGAGAGGACCCCTAGCGTCGGGAGGACCCTGGGCCGTCGGGGAGGGCTAAAAGCCGGTATAAAGTGCCCCTGGGCCGATGAGGGCCAAAACCGCATAGGAGGCCCTCTTGCGGGATAGAGGGGGGGGGGGGGCAAGCTTTTAAAGAAGGGACTCAGGCCGGACGGAGAGTGCCCTGAGCCGTGAAAGAGGACCATCTAGCCGATGGATTGAGGCCCCAGGCCGGACGTGCAGAGCCACTGGGTCGGCTCTGGCTCACGCTGATGGAGAGGGGCTCAGAGCTCACAGCGGGTCTCAGACCGATGAAGAGGCCTCCGAACTACGAAGATGATCCCGACTGAAGCAGAGGATTCTCAGTGCTACGTAAAGGGCCTCTAAGTCCATAGAGGGCCCGGACTGTTAAAAAGCAGTGGCGTTTCCAAGGGGTGAAGGGGTACCGGCCCTCCTGGCGGGTCCGATGGGGCGCTCCAGGCGACCTCCCTGAGGGGCAGAGATATAACCGATGCAAACTTACACGCATCTAGCAGCTTATGTGAAAAGCGTCATTGAAGCCCGAACACGCCCACCCTGAGGGCTAGCAAAGGCCGTGAAGACAGGAGAGGATCCGTCCGAGAGCTAGAATGTCCATACCAGCTGGAAAGAGCAGTTTTAGCTGGAATAGGCCCCTAACAGCTGAGAAATAAGCAGGGCACTTGAAGGTCAGAGAGGGCTAGGATGCTCTTTGGGTTCGAAATGGCCCCTGAGGGATGAACAGGACTCCTAAGAGCTGAAGAAGACTAGTGAAGGCCATCTCAGATCTGAAATTCCCCCGAGATGAGAGCTAGATTGGACTATTGCTGACTGTGATGGGCCCCTACATGCAGGAGAAGAGGGATGATGATGGGAGGAAGGGAGGATCCTCCTTCATCTGAGGGATGAAGAGGATCTCGTGAAAGTCAGAGATGACTGAACCGAGATTCTGCTGAGGTTGAGAGCGGCCCCTAATGGATGAACAAGATCCCCTGAGAGGTAACAAATTCCCTGTTGGCTGGCGATTGAGGTGATGAATACCGAGGACCAGCTTCAGAGCTAGAATGTTTTTGAAACCACAAGGGCTGTCGATAACTAGGAAGGGCACCTAGCAGCTTGAGAGGGCCTTTGAGGGCTAACAGAGCCCCTTACAGCTAAGCAGAGTCCCAAAGGCTAGCGATGGTTGTGACGAATACCGAGGGCCAATGTCAGAGTTAGAACACCCTTTAAGCTAGAAAGACTGTCAAGGACTGGAAAGGGCCTCTATCAGTTTGAGAGGACCACAACGATTGAAAATGGTCACTAAGCGCAAGTGAGAACTGGACTGGGATGTCCAAGAGGCTTGGAAGGGGTCCCTATGAGAAGAATAGAGCCCCCTGAGATCTAAAGAGTGTCCCTAAGATCTACCTGTGGTTGTGAGAAGAACTGAGAGCAAGCTTCAGAGATAGAATGTCATGATTGTCGAGGAATAGAGAGGCCCCCTGAGAGCTGGAGTGGACCGGACTGTGATGCTCCTGAGGCTTGGGAGGAAACTAAGGGATGAGCAGAGCCACCTAAGATCTAAAGAGAGTCCTGAGAGCTGGCGATGCTTGCTAGAAATTATGAGGCCTGTTTCGGAGCTACAGGATTCCACTGAAAGCTAGACGAGTTTGTCGAGGACCGGAAGTAGCCCGTGCAAGATGGAAAGGGATCCTACCGGATGAATAAGTCCCGTGAGAGCCAGAGAGGATTGAACTGGGATGTGAATGGGGACTGCGGTAGCTCAGTTGGTGGGGAGTTGGATCTTGATCGTAGGGTCGAGGGTTCGAATCTCACAGCCGGGGGATTTCTGAGTCCACCCGCGACCAATCGGCGTAAGAGGTTGGCGACGTTATATGACCCAGCACTCGGATGCGTCGTAAAATGAAACGAAGTACCCACGGGCTGGGATGTTTCTGAGCCTTGGGATTGACACCTGAGGGATCGTGGCCCTCAGAGCTAAGAGAGCCCCTGAGAACTAGCGATGGGTGCGAAGAATACTGAGGCCTTCCTCAGAGATAAGATATCATTGTGAGCCATAAATGCTGCCAAGGACTGGGAAGGTCACCCATCGCCACCTCAGCGGCGGCGGCCACCCAGGAGTCCACGGCCACCCCAACGGCCACAGCCGTCTTGGCGGTGATGACCGCCCAAGCGGCCACAGCTGTCACAGTGGCCTGACCACAGATACTCCAGCAGCTACGGTCGCTCCATCGATGGCGAAACAAACAGCCCAGCGATAGCTGTGATGACGGCCGCTCCGGTAGTGCTAGTTGCTTGGCCTTGGAGCCGGATGACACCGGCTAAGTAAAAACAAAGGAAGCAATAATTTACAGTATGCTATTTGTTCGTCATAGCTGATCAGGCATGATGCTAGTCATTTTCCTGCACTCAAATATTGCAATTATTTTTCACCACAAGTATTCAGGCGTCATTTTGAGAAAGTATGACGGTTTTGAAAAGCCGCAACAATATGGGCCCACCAGAGACGCAAGCAATGGGGCACGGGAACCCAAAGAAGGAACCAAAAATATTATTCATCAAACAAGACATTTTGAGATTTTTTACCACGCAAACCCTTTATTTCCGAAGCGCTTCGCGCGCCGAAGCATTTCTTACATAAACGCATGAAATATATCCATCGACAACCAGACCAGACAACCAGACAACCCAATATGTTGGTGAATCTGATGTGCTACAGCAAGCAAACCAACAAGGCAGCTTTGGATCAATCTTAAGCACATATCAAATCCGAAAACAATTGTGAACATTTTAACCACTCCAATCCGAACTTCGTATCGGTAAACGAAAGCATGATATGCTCTACCACAATCCCTTACGCCTGTTCAATAACGTCATCGTACTTGAAGTTATAAGGCTCTCCTAATCTCCAAAAAGTCACGCTTATCGTGTTATTACGAGAGAAGGCGAAGCTTCCGCGAGTGCACTCACGTGTGTCAGACAAGAGTGCACTTGAACGGAACGGACAGCACCACACGACACAGCCTGGCCCGGCACGGCACGGCACGGCACGGCACGGCACGGCACGGCACGACACGGCACGACACGGTACGGTACGGCACGGCACGGCGCGCATGGCACGGCACGGCACGGCACGACCCGACAAGGTAGCGGCACGGCACGGCGCGACACGGCACGGCACGGTACGGTACGGCACGCCACGGCACGCCACGGCACGGCACGACCCGACAAGGTAACGGCACGGCACGGCACGACCCGACAAGGTAACGGCACGCCACGGCACGACACGGCACGGCACGGCACGACCCGACAAGGTAACGGCACGGCACGGCACGACACGACACGGCACGGCACGGCACGGCACGGCACGGCACGGCACGGCACGGCACGGCACGGCACGGCACGGTACGGCACGGCACGCCACGGCACGCCACGGCACGGCACGACCCGACAAGGTAGCGGCACGGCACGGCGCGACACGGCACGGCACGGCACGGCACGGCACGGCACGGCACGGCACGCCACGGCATGCCACGGCACGGCACGACCCGACAAGGTAGCGGCACGACACGGCACGGCACGACCCGACAAGGTAGCGGCACGACACGGCACGGCACGACCCGACAAGGTAGCGGCACGACACGGCACGGCACGACCCGACAAGGTAGCGGCACGACACGGCACGGCACGACCCGACAAGGTAGCGGCACGACACGGCACGGCACGACCCGACAAGGTAGCGGCACGACACGGCACGGCACGACCGACAAGGTAGCGGCACGACACGGCACGGCACGACCCGACAAGGTAGCGGCACGGCACGGCACGGCACGACCCGACAAGGTAGCGACACGGCACGGCACGGCACGGCACGGCACGGAACGGCACGACCCGACAGGGTAGCGGCACGGCACGACACGGCACGGCACGACACGGCACGGCACGACCCGACAGGGTAGCGGCACGGCACGACACGGCACGGCACGGCACGGCGCGACCCGACCCGACAGGGTAGCGGCACGGCACGGCACGGCACGCCACGGAACGGCACGACCCGACAGGGTAGCGGCACGGCACGGCACGGCACGACACGGCACGGCACGACCCGACAGGGTAGCGGCACGGCACGACACGGCACGGCACGGCACGGCGCGACACGGCACGGCCAGTCCCGACCCGCTTTTGAATACTTTTTTGTGTTGCAGCATTTCAAATCATAATTCTTTCACTCGGAATCCGATCTCATATTATAATTTTGTGCTGAGCACAATATTTTATTTGAAGTGCACGCATTGGTTTTCAGACAGCATATGATGGCGGTATTTATCCGGCTTCAGCCCAGCCGACATCGGTTCGGCCACCCGTCGGTATTGTTGTTACGTCATGCCACGTGACCTGCGTATCGTGACCTAGCGATTGCTTGGCTAGCGTGACTTCGATACCAATTTGATAATTTGGCATGGTGCATAGGAGTTTGGAATACGTACCCATATTCGGTAGCTGAGCCCCTTTTCGGCCATATTGTAACCGATATCAGCTCAATTAATATTATGATTCTATGTACTATGCTGAAATCGAATACACTATTTCCATGATCGGGCTGCTGCGTTGAATATGGAGTACCCATACCAAACTTTAATGCACTGTACCCAGGTGTATCAATGGATTTCACTTATTTCTGAAATTCTTGCATCTTTTTCGATAATTTCACGCAATGATGAATATGCTTCCAAGGACTGCCCAGGGAGCGAAGTCGTGGTTCCTGAAGGTTCCTGTCGTGCTATGGCTCCCGATAATGTAAGTACCTGCAGCATGTACTTACATAGGTAACATAGCATGTCTGTTACCTTCGCTCGCCCAGCGCCTCCAATAACGCTGGTTATTGGAGTATAACGCTGGTTAAGGTAACATAGCATGTCTGTTACCTTCGCTCGCCCAGCGCCTCCAAGAACGCTGGTTATTGGAGTATAACGCTGGTTAAGGTAACATAGCATGTCTGTTACCTTCGCTCGCCCAGCGCCTCCAATAACGCTGGTTATAAAATTGTGAAATTTTTGGGAATGCTAGGAACCGGTATTATGAAGCCGTCAAAAGCTGGCTCACTACGTAGGCCCGGCGATTCCCTCGAGCGCAGTTTTGGGCGTCGTTCCGTGTGAATCACGGTTGAAGAGAGGGACCACTGAGATCTGAGACCCGCTCCGTGCCGGTGCAGACCAATTTTTTAGTACGAATGATAGTCTGCAGCTTCACGGAGAAGCCGTCACACGCGATTTGGTGGCAACACGCCTGGTGTCGCCGAACGTCTCTCCATCAGCAGAGTCCGTGGCGGCACCCTGGGCATGGTAGCAGCCCGCCTAACCTGCTCAGTCACTGATCTCGGGCTGTGGCGGCACCCTCGGCATGGTAGCAGCCCGCCTAACCTGCTCAGTCACTGATCTCGGGCTGTGGCGGCACCCTAGTGATCTCGGGCTGTGGCGGCACCTAGACATGGCCCCTAACCTGGTCAGTCACTGATTTCGGGCTGGGGGGGAAAAAGGGAGAGGCGGCACCCTAGACATGGCAACAGCCCGCCTAACCTGGTCAGTCACTGATCTCGGGCTGTGGCGGCACCCTAGACATGGCAACAGCCCGCCTAACCTGCTCAGTCACTGATCTCGGGCTGTGGCGGCACCCTAGACATGGTAGCAGCCCGCCTAACCTGCTCAGTCACTGATCTCGGGCTGTGGCGGCACCCTAGACATGGCAACAGCCCGCCTAACCTGCTCAGTCACTGATCTCGGGCTGTGGCGGCACCCTAGACATGGTAGCAGCCCGCATAACCTGCTCAGTCACTGATCTCGGGCTGTGGCGGCACCCTGGATACGGTAGCAGCCCGCCTAACCTGCTCAGTCACTGATCTCGGGCTGTGGCGGGCGGCAGCCTAACCTGCTCAGCACTGATCTCGGGCTGTGGCGGCACCCTAGACATGGCAACAGCCCGCCTAACCTGCTCAGTCACTGATCTCGGGCTGTGGCGGCACAAGATAACCTGCTCAGTACTGATTCGGGTGTGGAGCATGGAGCAGCCCTAACCTGCTCAGTACTGATCTCGGGCTGTGGCGGCACCCTAGACATGGTAACAGCCCGCCTAACCTGCTCAGTCACTGATCTCGGGCTGTGGCGGGCAGCCCAACCTGCTCAGTCACTGATCTCGGGCTGTGGCGGCACCCTAGACATGGCAACAGCCCGCCTAACCTGCTCAGTCACTGATCTCGGGCTGTGGCGGCACCCTAGACATGGTAGCAGCCCGCCTAATCTGCTCAGTCACCGATCTCGGGCTGTGGCGGTGAGCGACTGTGACGAGAAGTGATTTGGGCGGAGAGCTACGGTGACGAGAAGTGATTCTGATGGAGAGCTACGGTGACGAGAAGTGATTCTAACGGAGAGCTACGGTGACGAGAAGTGATTCTGACGGAGAGCTACGGTGACGAGAAGTGATTCTGACGGAGAGCTACGGTGACGGGAAGTGATTCTGACGGAGAGCTACCGTGACGGGAAGTGATTCTGACGGAGAGCTACCGTGACGAGAAGTGATTCTGACGGACAGCTACGGTGACGAGAAGTCATAGCTGTGGCATGCGACGGAAGCTACGACGCATGCTTGATCCACCCGTTTGCATGCAAGAACCGTTCGTTTACTTGGCAGCGTTACATCACGAGAAGTTGATGACGGCCGTGGCGCCACCCGAGAGTGACCTCGCTCAACATCAAGCCGACCTTAACTGCGAGCGAGGGCGAGCCCCAAGGTCGTCGGTGGTCGTGCACAACGTACATGTGAAACACATTTGGTGCTGCCCGACCGGAATCGGTTTGATGTCACTTTATCAAGCTTTGCCTATTAACCGTTTTCGTTATGTCGAGTAGCGTGATGTTTTTATACCCAGAATAAAACCAAGCCATGCCAATTTTGGTTGCATCGTCTTCCATAATATTACTCACTCTGATATGCTTGCAATGTATTGAAGAACAAAGACTATTGTAACACTTCTGCGATGTTTATAGCACGCTTTGCCACAAGTGGTCTGTCAGCGATGGCCACGCCTACACCAAAGTTATGGCTCCAAACGCTGCAAGAGGAGACACTCGTATTTGATCCGCCAGTTCTCTGTGAACAGCAGCGAAGGCCTGAAAAACCACCCTCTCGACCAAGCATATGTGATACAGCTAGGGGCTGCGATATTAATGCAGGAATGCAAATAAGGAATGGTGGCAAATATTGCAATATTTGCTTTTATGTGCCTGAACTGAGCTTCAGTCCTTTCAAGATCAATTATTTCCTCATTTATCATCGATAGCGCGTTTTCGTATTTAGAAGAGCCATGCGATCCTCCGAATGAATCCATTGTGATGCTATTGGTGCTTCTACTAGTCGTCAAGCGGTGCATTTTTGTGCATTTTTTCAGGAACCGGTTTAAAGGCTGCGGTATCGGGTGCGGAAGGAATTCCTGCTTCTGGAAAATTACGCTAAAATTAAACAATGCATGGTGGCATGATAAAACAGGAATAAGGCGATCGAACGGCAGCACCACATTGTAACGTCACCATGCCTCCATATTGAACAAATTATGCACTCAAGAGGGGCTTAACAGCACTTCTGATCCACTCAAGGCATTTGTGTGATCGAGGGTGTCATGCATTTTGATCTATGTAGAGTTTGGCTGTGAAATGAACCTTAAGTTTTACTAAGCGTAACATCGTTGGAAGGCATTGCGTGCGTTAGTTGTAGCTAGATGAACCGTACCATTGATTCTGTTGTGAACTAATGCTCATGTTCCTGAGCTAATTGATACAAATATCAGGAATTATTATGTGAGGAGAAATAGGAAAAACTGGCTGCATATATTACATAAAATGGACAAAAGTGACAGCATGTGAATGAACGGTGAAAGCAACCAACGATATGGAGCATGAGAAGCAAAGCCACCTTACCCTGGTGCGATGCGATAATACTTTCCTTGAGTAGCGGTGTGTTGGATCGCACCTAATCAGGCGCCGTTCCAGTACTGTTTTAATGGCCGTTTGCTCAGTCTTTGAAAGGTCAGGTGGAAGACAAGTATCAGGCATGCCATGACTACCGGATGTTCGTTGAAATTACGGTGAATTGTCTTGATCTTGGCGAGTAATCGTCTCTTGGTCGACTACATATAATGGTACCGACGGTAACATGGACTGTTTTAAGCCAAATCATTGCTCATGAAGTATTACTGGAGCTCACTGATTCCAAAACGAAATAATTTATGATTTGATTTTTTGACCGTATGAAAATACAACTATTCCGCCAACACCAAAAATACAGAATGTTACGTCTGAGCCAGCCAAATCTAAGTATTTTGGCATGCTACTTCTCAACTGGCCAGCTTTATCATTTTTTGGCGTGCTACTTCTCAACTGGCCATCTGGATGCACCATTACCTACGAGTGCCGTGCTTGTACTTCGGATCCATCTCTCAGCCACCACGTTCAGCTTCGTCTTTCCCACTGATGGAATTAATTTGCTTAATGTGTGGGCTAATAAGAGGCAGCAAATGGAGTGAGTCGCACATCAAGTCACACCTACGCGCTCAGTGTTCAGCCACCGACCTTCATAAGTTGAGTCTGCTGTTGCGTGTTCATGAATCTGTCGTGAAGTCAGATTGCCCGGGGCTGGCACAATTTAGGCGATAGATCAGGCTCTGGAGACTCCTAGTCTGAGTTACCAAAGCCATTGGAGTGGTGCGGTGGTGCTAGAGAACGCAGAGACGGATGTCCATAACTCTGGATAACCATCCAGCCATTATTTGCTACTTCCGACCTAAAAAGATAGCCAATGGCCACGTCTCCGTGGCCGCCAACTGAACCATCGCCGGCAGTCACCACCGGCGTCACATTCAGCACTGCTGCCCAGCTGGTGTGTGTGGCCAGTAATGAGCGGCGCCACCGTCTGTACCGGTCAGTGCAGGGAAAGTTGTCCGGAGAGCAGCTCGCCGAAGGCCAGACAAACAATCTGGCAGCGTGGTGGTCTCGGCGGCCGCTGCCGCTGCCGGTATCCTGCAGTGACGCGAGCTGCGCCTGCTGACCTTGCCTGCGCCCAGCCCAAGTCTGACTGGCCAGCGTTGGCAGCGTGCTTCTGACTTGCACCAGCCGTCAGGAGATGACGGTGCGATGACGGTCCGACTTCGGCACCACCGGACCATCAGCCGCAGACGGCATCACCGGACGATCAGCCGCAGACGGCACCACCGGACCATCAGCCGCAGACGGCACCACCGGACCATCAGCCGCAGACGGCACCACCGGACCATCACCGCAGACGACACCACCGGACCACGCGACGGCATCACCGGACGATCAGCCGCAGACGGCACCACCGGACCATCAGCCGCAGACGGCACCACCGGACCATCAGCCGCAGACGGCATCACCACGATGCCGGACCATCAGCCGCAGACGGCACCACCGGACCATCAGCCGCAGACGGCATCACCGGACGATCAGCCGCAGACGGCACCACCGGACCATCAGCCGCAGACGGCACCACCGGACCATCAGCCGCAGACGGCACCACCGGACCATCAGCCGCAGACGGCACCACCGGACCATCAGCCGCAGACGGCACCACCGGACGATCAGCCGCAGACGACACCACCGGACCATTAGCCGCAGACGGCACCACCGGACCATCAGCCGCAGACGGAACCACCGGACCATCAGCCGCAGACGGCATCACCGGACGATCAGCCGCAGACGACACCACCGGACCATTAGCCGCAGACGGCACCACCGGACCATCAGGCGCAGACGGCATCACCGGACGATCAGCCGCAGACGACACCACCGGACCATTAGCCGCAGACGGCATCACCGGACGATCAGCCGCAGACGGCATCACCGGACCATCAACCGCAGACGGCACCACCGGACGATCAGCCGCAGACGACACCACCGGACCATTAGCCGCAGACGGCACCACCGGACCATCAGCCGCAGACGGAACCATCGGACCATCGGCCGCAGACGGCACCACCGGACCATCGGCCGCAGACGACACCACCGGACCACCAACCGCAGACGGCACCACCGGACCATCGCCGCAGACGGCATCACCGGACTTCGCCGCAAACGGCACCACCCGGACTATCAGCCGCAGACGGAACCATCGGACCATCGGCCGCAGACGGCACCACCGGACCATCGGCCGCAGACGACACCACCGGACCATCAACCGCAGACGGAACCACCGAACGATCAGCCGCAGACGACACTACCACCGGACTATCAGCCGCAAACGGCACCACCACCGGACTATCAGCCGCAGACGGAACCATCGGACCATCGGCCGCAGACGGCACCATCGGACCATCGGCCGCGGAGGCCGCGCCCGAACCACGTATACGCGCCGATATACAATGGACACCCCATCATTGTCTGCTGGTACAGCTCGTTCAATGCGCAATGCGACTTTTTGTAATGCGTACAGGATCTAAGCTTCTCAAAAGGTACATGTCATTACCAATTTTATAGAAGCGGAGCTTCAAAGGCATTCTTGAATGGCCCCAGCAATGCGACAGTTAATCAATGAAAATCGCTTTGGAGGGGCTCACTCAGAGGATGTCATGCTGCAACATGTAGTTACTGAATTAGCTCAAGCAAGACTGCAGTGGCCCGATTACCTTTCGAGGGACCAGCTACGATCTGGGCAAGACGCCAAATATGGCCCGAGCACCTTCGGAGGGACCAGCAACGATCTGGTCAAGACACCAAATATGGCCCGAGCACATTCGGAGGGACCAGAAGTGATCTGGTCAAGACGCCAAATATGGCCCGAGCACCTTCTGAGGGACCAGGAGTGATCTGGTCAAGAGGGCAAATAGATTCGGACCTGGAATTAAAACGGTATCTTAGAAAAAAAACAATTAATCTAAAATCCTCGGCGAAGCAAATTATTTTCACACAATTTAAATGACAAACTATTCCATTGTATTGGAACATGGCCTACTCGTTGTGCTTCCTTGTGTTTCCTTTTCCTGCATGCGTCTTGCAGCGTACACACCTAGTAATAAGCCACATAGATGTGTGTGTGGCCAGCTGGTCAAATTAGCAGACATTCATTGTCGGATGGCAGCGATGTCGGAGATGTGGTGTGTGGGCCAGCTGGTCAAGTTAGCAGACATTCATTGTCGGATGGCAGCGATGTCGGAGATGTGGTGGCCAGCTGGTGCAGACATCATTGGTGAGTGGGAGATGTGGTGTGTGGGCCAGCTGGTCAAGTTAGCAGACATTCATTGTCAGGTGGCAGCGGTGTCGGAGATGCTGTGTGTCGGCCAGCTGGTCAAGTTAGCAGACATTCATTGTCGGATGGCAGCGGTGTCGGAGATGTTGTGTGTGGGCCAGCTGGTCAAGTTAGCAGACATTCTTTGCCGGGTGGCAGCGATGTCGGGAGTGGCGAGTTGGCATCTAAGCGTTTCCAAGACAGTTCTCGGTAGACACACACCACTGACACCACATACACCACTGACACACCACATACACCACTGACACAACACTGACACCACTGACATCATGGACGTCGATAAACATTGCTTTGATTGTGGTGCGCCACATCAGCAATCCTCCTGAATCGTGTGAGGTGCATATAATTTAAAATTAGGACAACAAAAATAACAGATAACGAATACCATCTATGACGGTGCATGGCCGTATATGACTATCTTGAACTTTCCTTGTGGCATCACTGGTAATTTACCGCTGATTGCAGCGCGGAGGGATGGCCTCGGATGCGGGCAGCCAGGAATGTACTGCGGGTGGGAAATGACACGGTGGAAGGGGATGACCTCGGACGAGAGCAGCCAGCATTGTACTGCGGGTGGGAAGTGACACGGTCGACCAGGTCACCATGTCGATAGCCACAATCGCCTGGGGAGTCGAAGGGTGCGTTCTTCGTCGCAATCATTCCGCGTGTGTGGGCTGCATGTTCCGTAGATTGCCACCGTGGAGCGTTCCGGCAAACTTGGCACCTTATCAATGATGTGAACCACCTGTGTCGCTATTTGTAAGCTTTTCGAACTCTTCGAAGATCTCACGGTTGGTGACATATATGGCGCGTTCACACCGTTCGACACATTCTTTTTTCTGGAACAGCCCAATCACATTCCCTTCTCAAATTACGTACGAATTTTCCGTATGTATCTTGTTCTTGTCACTGTGTTTTGTATGGGCGTCGCCATCAGGCACGAAGCCACACAGGACAGCGCAAGGACTGCTTCTTACAGTCTGCGAACTTCCCGCGGAATACAATCTTGGCGTGTATATTTTAGGAAACGGACAGAGACGGACGTACGTCGGACATCGCGGCATCCGCGAATGGAATGTGACAAAGAGCGCACCCAAAGACACTGCTTGGCAGCCTCTTCCGTTGCGACGACATATCGTGCCTTTGATGACGTATGGTGCGGTATCATGCCTTTGATTACGCGTGTTGCTGAATCATGCTTGTGATTACATATCATGCCGTATAATTTCCTTGATGACATATGATGCGGTATCATGTCTTTGATAACGTATGCTGCTGTATTATTTCTCTTTGGTGAGGTATGCTGACGCATATCTCGCAAATACAAATGCAAATGCATGATGCCATATAATGTCTTTCATGACGTAAAATGCGGCGCCATGGATTTAATGGCATATCACTATATATCATGTCTCTTTCATGACATATAATGCCATATCATGTCTCTTTACTGACATTTGATGTCGTATCATGTCTCTTTGATGATGTATGATGCCGTATCATGACTCTCTTATGACGTATGTTGCTATAGCATGTCCCTTTGATGATATATAAAGTCATATCACGTCTCTTTGATGATGTATGATACTATATCATGTCCTTTTGATGACATACAATGTCATATCGTGTATCTTTAATAACGTATGATGCCGTATCATGTATATTTGATGATGTGTGATGCCACATCATGTCACTTATGACCTATGATGCTGTATCATGTCTTTTTGTTGACGTATAATGCCGTATTGTGTCTTTTTGATGGCATATGATGCCGTATCATGTCTCATTGATGACACATGATGCCGTATCATGTATCATTGATGACGTATCATCCTGTATCATGTCTCATTGATGACGTGTGATGCCGTATCATGGCTCCTTGAATGACGCCATCGGTGTGACATCATGAGGTAAAGAAATATAGGTATCCCCTGCGCCGGGAAAAGGTTGCCAGGCTTGGGAAATACGCGAGTGCATCACCAAAGGAGGGGCGATCGTAGAATCCTCCAAACTTTGTGAATTTTAACATTATGACTATGGCTTTCTATTGGAAGAATTAACCTCAAAACTGTTCTGTCTCCCCTGCCGAAATCCATGGTGATGTCACGGCACCTTCTTTCGCTCTTGTCAGTTTTTTCTTCTTCTAGGCTTTCGATATATCTCACATGATGTCCATGATCGTGATGTTTGGTGGGTCAAAAATGCACAACCAAAGTAACCATAACACTACCCTAACACGATACCCTTGCAGTTAACACTAAGATAGTAGCAAGATGCGCGAACAAAAAGCGCCTTGCTGCACAGGGAACCATATGCATTTGAGATAGCCCATCGGCGATCAATGTGCAAAGCAAAATGTTGAGCACTTTGAGACTCGATTAATTATTTTAGTGATGTACGCAAATATATGTGCGTGCATTATTTACTTTAACTTCCTTCTTGTTCATCAGCAATATTTCGATGGAAAATGCCTCTCTCTATATATATATCGTACGCGTCATTTAAACAAATTAGTAATCATGATTGCACTCCTAGAATGAAAAACTGGCCTAAACAAGGCCAGAGGCCTAAACGATAGTCGAAACGTTGCAGTCTAGAATATATGAGCGACAGAAATTGCATAATATTAATGATTCTCTTCGGAAGACTCAGCTACGAACTTCACGGCGATGGATATATATATATATATATATATATATATATATATATATATATATATATATATATATATGTGTGTGTGTGTGTGTGTATATATGTGTGTGTGTGTGTGTGTGTGTATGTGTGTGTTATGCACATGCATGTTTTTTCAGGAATTGAATGGCACGGGAAGACAAATAAATGCACATAGAGCTTGAACACCTCTTTGGATCGTGTTTATGATTATATTTTGTTCACTTTTTCATGATCTAATAATGTCTCAGATATGGCAACTAAGCGTACTTTCACACAGCTTCAAAAAAACTAGGGAGCACCCAGAGTAGGGCTGCTGCGTCGTCTGAGTACACTCCTCATTGCCACCCAAGTTCCACGATTTGGTAGCATGTTGTATGAAAATCCCTAATGACCTTAGTTTTCCTAGGGTTACGTGACAAGGTGGAGACCCAGGTTAGGGACAAACTAAGACACCGCTGATGTTTGTGTCGTGAGTGGAATGGAGAAATGGAACCATTGTTGGCTATTGCCACTGAAGGAGCTAATTACTGCCTCCAATTACTGCCGCCAGTGATGAATATGCTCCACCAAGCAGATATCCTGGCCTCTGTTTCAGTGCATGACAAGGTGCGTCTGCATTGCTCGGGAGCGGAACCGTACCAACTGTAGCTGAGCGGTCGCCACGACTGTCTCGGGCGGCACAAATCGAACAATTCGGATTGCTCAGGCACCTGCTCCCGAAGTATATGTCCAGATGAAGCGATGTCCACCCGCTGTGTGAATCAAGTATGAGTATCGATATTTCATGGACTGGAATTGTGTACGGTTGCCATAATTGTTCTCCAGGTCACACACTAAACTGTCCCCTGAAACCTTGCGTGCAATGAAGCACAGGGTTGGAAATGGAGTGCTATTGTCTACCTCTGGATACTCGAGGAAACTTTTCTAGATCATGGCTATCTTCTTTACCACTCCACCACATCCCACTCCCTGCTGATACCTTATACACGTGGAAAACAAGCTAATACACATAGAATACAAGACCAGCTGAGGTGTTAGGTGTGACTGATATGCCAGTATTATTACGTTGTCAAGAAATGAGTGTTATCCTTGGATGAACTAGACTTATCAGATTGAAACGAAATACGCGAAGGGTTTAGGATTAGACACCTTTGTCTTTGCTTTCGTGACACGCATTGTCATGGGTGTGAAGGAGTGTGTTATGCAATATCAAGTGGATGGTGCTAGATCAGTTGGGGCAGATGGTTCCTTTGGAACTGGGATATGGTTTTGATTGGGGTGTCACTGCCCTTCTTCTCTACTTAGGGTATCTGTCATTTATAGGCATAACTCAGATGGACTTCTGTGGCTCTTATTAAGCCTTATCACTCTATGGCTTCATGACTATCTTTACTTGAACATCATCTGTTCGAAAAATCGTCAGCTTGACAGCTCATCAAATATTTATAAGTACTTGACCTTGATATAATCGGTGGCCTTGATCTCTACACATGTCAGCGTGCACATGAAATTGCATTTGTCTTACACTGAAATCAATCTTAGTGACCGGCCGCTGGTTTATTCATGCATAGGAATCCCCTAACACCCAGACATCTTGACAGCTCCACGGGTGGATAAAGAAACCCGTCCATGGCCGGCCATTTTATCGGCAAATGATGGGCAATCCATCCGTTGATACCCATTGCTCACTAGTTAGCCCCGATTTATATAACCCACATATGTCTGATAGCACATTGCGGAAGCCCGTGTTCGACGGGTAACGCAAGTTGGAAAGTGATATTGTGTAAGCGATGGTGTTCACTGGAAAATGCAAACTTAGTTTCTGATGTCACAGGTTTTAAAAGAAAAGTATCCTGTTCGCACTTGATTGTCCCCAATAAAAAATAATCCGCATACAGGATTACAAAGTACAAATCCAACCCTGAACATAACACAATTAAACATAGCATTGATCGCTAACAAAACTAAGATTATCTTTTGGCGTCCTGCTCTTTGAGGGATTGTGCCAGGAGAAACAACTTTGTGTGACACATACATACCTAATTTAAATGGCATCGCGTGTAAAGAAAGCATACGACCTTCAATATACCAGGAGGTGCTGAGTTGACATCAAAAGTAACGTTAAGGATTATACTTTATTAGGTACTCAACGTTTCGGCCAGGGGCCATCGTCAGCAGTGATATAAAAATGTCAAGTTAAGCAATTGAAAAAAAAAAAAGCACGCGAGAAAAATAGCGTGCAAAAGACACGTGGAATGCAGAAAAGCCTCCTCAGTGGTGCAGACACTTAAAGAAACTCCAAACCAGAAACAAACTATGTCAAGATAGAATCCTCTGAGGAAGCCCGAGCCGAAGGTCCACATACATATCGATACATACACTCACGCACATATATAGACATAGATCCAATATAACGCGTAATACATAGAACATAATTTATGTTTATGTAATTTAAGTGATATACCAAGACGTCGTTTGCGTGTTTAGTTGCGGCCGTAGATTACGTATGTGTAGAGATTCGAGGACCTTTAGATCAGCGTTGTCCCTGGCTGTTGCTAGAATTTCTACTTTGAAGTTTGTGTTAGTGTCGCTGTGTTCCATGTTATAATGTTTGTCGATCATGTGTTCGCCTAAAGGTGTGTATGCTCTTCGAAGTCTGGCATCTCCCAAGTGCTCATTGTACCTATCCCTGATACTACGTTTGGTTTCACCGACATAAAATATTCCAAGACAGCGGTTGCACGTTATTTTATAAACTACGTTTTTTCGCGTGCATCTACCTTTGAGCCCGTTGATACAGGTGTGGCACGTTCTTCTACCAGCAGGGCATGGCGGAATTTCCAGGGCTGAGCGGACCAGGTAAGATTTCAGCGTAGGTCCGCTAGTCCAGGCTACCCTAACATGGTTTAGATGAGACGAACGGATGGCTGCGTTTACCTGTCGACATAGTTGGTCATCGACAAAAGGAAGTCTCATGTAAACATAGTTGGGATTACTACCCGCTCGATGCCGACGTTGCCCACTTATCCTACTCCTGTTGTGAGGGTGAACAGCACGAGCGGCGGAGTGTACCCGATGTGCTGGGTATCCGTTTTCCAGGAAAAGAGTTGTCATCTTCGCAAGGCTCCGCTCGCATGAAATAGTATCGGAGGAGACTCGTGCTGCTCTCCTCATTTGGGATGTTAAAACGGCCTTTTTAGTAGCCATCGGGTGGGCCGAATCATAGTGCAAGATGATGGGGGCTGCCATAGGTTTAAAGTACAGTTCGGTGGTGTAGCTCCCATCAGCCTGAACTACAAACAACGTATCAAGGAAAGGAATCGAACTGCTATGACCAGTGTGTTCTAAGGTGAACTTGATGCTGGAGTGTTGTTGGTTAATTTCTGCAAAGAAGTCGAGCAGAGAGGCCAAGCCATGTGTCCAAACACCAAAAATATCGTCTATATACCTCATGTAGAGAGCTGGTTTCAAATCATACGAAGCTAAGAAGATCGACTCAAGGCGGTGCATAAAAGCAATCGCTAAAGGAGGTGCACATCGGTTACCCATAGCCACTCCTTTTGTTTGCTTGTACATGGAGTTACCGAAACGTATGAGGTTATTGCTGAAAATATGTGTTAGTAATTTCACACAGTCCTGTACCCCAATCCCGAAAAGACAAATGTCATCCAGATTGTCCTCGATTAGACGAATCACAGCATCTATTCCCTCCTTTATCGGAATGCTGCCATATAGATTTTTCACGTCCATGGTGAAAACAATACTGCCTTCCGGAAGTTTGGTAGGGAACGTTTCTTTCACCCTCTGTAGGTACGACTCCGTGTTTGTCAGATGGGCGGGAACCAACGCTAGTATCTGGACCAGAATCTTGCTCAAGAACCAAGATAACTTGTCTAGGGGGTCACCACTCGCCGATACTATAGGGCGCAGTGGAACTTCTAGTTTGTGGTTTTTTGGGAGCCCGTATAATTCCGCTGTGCGGCTGGAATGAGGAAGGAGAGATAACACTATGTCTTTATGTAACTTCCCTGATAAAGTTTCCTTGATAATAGTACATGTTTCAATTTCGAGACGTTTGGTAGGGTTTGGTTGAGAAGAAATGCTCTGATAATCGTCCGTTATTTTACTGGCCTTTTCAATGTAATCCGTTTTGTTTAGCACGACGAATCCTTTGCATTTATCTGACGGCTTTACTATTACATTATCGTTGTTTTTCATTTCCCGAAGTACTTCCCTCTGTTTCGCATAATTGTCCGACCTTTTGTTCGATGCTTTGTTGTGATATTTATATGCTTTTAGAACTTTTGTTTTTAAATCTTTCAACTCAGATTCTAATTAAGTTGTGGCTCTCGGTGGTTGGTATGCAGGAGTGTCGGGAAACATGGGGCGAAGCTTTGAATGACCTGTGCTAGAGGTGCTTTGTGATAAGCCTTCCCGCGGTACCTGAGGTACAGTTTGCTGTTTTGTCTCCCTCACATTCCTCCACCGCAAACCATAGATCGCCCTTTCTACGCCTGATTCTGCCTTTTCCAAGCAGCTACGATCTACTTTTTGAGCTAACGCAAAATTGGGGCCTTTGTCAAGCAATCCCAATATATCTGAGTCTAGAGGTAACTTACTTAGATTAGACGTGCGATTTGTACGATATTGTTCAGTGCCATCGCCGTTGGTGTCCGTACCGTGGGTGCCAGAAGTAATGCAACTACCCGAGCTTTCTCCACTGGTAGCCGCGTGGTGAAGTAAATTATTTTTATCCGGGAGTGGCGTAGGTGGTTGGTACGATGAATGTGTACCTAGGTGAAGTTCGTCCTCTTGTGGTGCGCTGCGGACGGCTGCTGGCCTCACGCCGCAGTTTCTGACTCCAGAAACAACGCTGGAGATCGTCAAACACAGAGACCACGCACGCATGACCAAAGCCCACCCAAAGCTCCAAACAGTCACAACGCTGGGCACGAACACACTAAACAACGAAGCGCACCAGACCCTGTCCGCACAGCAGCGAAAATCGACAACACTACGTGGTGAAGCACCAACATCACTACAAACAGCTGTTTCCACTGGGCCGCAGTGTTTGTCCTCCTCCGACTCCTCAGGCAAGAGATGACTGGTTTCTAGGGGTAGTGAAGTGGAGTCCCTAGAGCTCTGATTGGGCCGAAGCGTCGAACTGGAGCTTCCCAACCAAACCCCTACCAAACCCAACCAAACACTATGTCTTCCCAACCAAACCCTACCAAACGTCTCGAAATTGAAACATGTACTATTATCAAGGAAACTTTATCAGGGAAGTTACATAAAGACATAGTGTTATCTCTCCTTCCTCATTCCAGCCGCACAGCGGAATTATACGGGCTCCCAAAAAACCACAAACTAGAAGTTCCACTGCGCCCTATAGTATCGGCGAGTGGTGACCCCCTAGACAAGTTATCTTGGTTCTTGAGCAAGATTCTGGTCCAGATACTAGCGTTGGTTCCCGCCCATCTGACAAACACGGAGTCGTACCTACAGAGGGTGAAAGAAACGTTCCCTACCAAACTTCCGGAAGGCAGTATTGTTTTCACCATGGACGTGAAAAATCTATATGGCAGCATTCCGATAAAGGAGGGAATAGATGCTGTGATTCGTCTAATCGAGGACAATCTGGATGACATTTGTCTTTTCGGGATTGGGGTACAGGACTGTGTGAAATTACTAACACATATTTTCAGCAATAACCTCATACGTTTCGGTAACTCCATGTACAAGCAAACAAAAGGAGTGGCTATGGGTAACCGATGTGCACCTCCTTTAGCGATTGCTTTTATGCACCGCCTTGAGTCGATCTTCTTAGCTTCGTATGATTTGAAACCAGCTCTCTACATGAGGTATATAGACGATATTTTTGGTGTTTGGACACATGGCTTGGCCTCTCTGCTCGACTTCTTTGCAGAAATTAACCAACAACACTCCAGCATCAAGTTCACCTTAGAACACACTGGTCATAGCAGTTCGATTCCTTTCCTTGATACGTTGTTTGTAGTTCAGGCTGATGGGAGCTACACCACCGAACTGTACTTTAAACCTATGGCAGCCCCCATCATC